>CAWUFW010002908.1:0-1200000 GCA_963921515.1 Calotriton arnoldi
TACACAACAAATGTACACAATATACTGCCACAAAACACATACACATCACTGTCAAGGGGAGAGTCAAAGCATGCACTCATAGCAATCACACAGCAACCAGAACAGAATCATCCCGAAATGTGTATGTCAGTCAGAGAAACACAACACATGCCATCAAAAAGTCACATCCAACTGTGCCAACACATGTACAAACACAACCACAACTACAGCTAGGCAGTGGCACAAATTGAACTAACAAACACATCCACACATGTAGCCACCACAACAACACCAACACACAGTGAAGACCACTCAAAGGAAGGAATTCTGTGTATGCTGGCCAAGTCAGTGTAGCCAATAGCATCATGGGAGTCGCAGTCACACATATTGCCCCCCCACAACTGTCCCATCAACACCACCATGAACCATGCGCACATCACAGGGAGTGGAGAAGGACTCACAAGATGGCTGACACTGGCAACTGCTGTGGGGAGCACAAGGCCCTGCTGCCAACTGTGCACCAACAAACAGCAGGACACCACTGACTGACATCCTGAGAGACAACTTCCACTCCCTGCAATGCAAGCACGTTCCATGGTGGGATATCTGGCTAGCTGGGTGGGAAGGGGGACTTGCAGCACTGACCATAGTCACAAGCACCTCCCCTCATACACACCCCAACACAAACTCCACAGAACCCACCTGGTAGAATGCAATGCCCCCCATCCTAACACAAGATCCCACAAAGCACCACCACCCTGGGTTATTTTGTGTGAAGCACAGGGACACTCTTGGGACTCTTAGCCAAACAACTGCCAGGACAACACTCCCAGCCATCCTGTCAGCACAGCCAGCCCACCCCACAGGGAAGCAGAGTCAAAAGGAAGGAAGCATGGGCATGCTGGGAAGGGGGAGGAGGCAATAGCATGATGGGAGTCGTAGTCACAGACATTGCTCAGCCTCACAACTGGCCCATCAACACCACCCTGAACCATGCTCACATCACAGGGAGTGGAGAAGGACTCACAAGATGGCTGACACTGGCTACTGCTGTGGGGAGCACAAGGCCCTGCTGCCAACTGTGCACCAACAAACAGCAGGACACCACTGACTGACATCCTGAGAGACAACTTCCACTCCCTGCAATGCAAGCACGTTCCATGGTGGGATATCTGGCTAGCTGGGTGGGAAGGGGGACTTGCAGCACTGACCATAGTCACAAGCACCTCCCTCACACACACCCCAACACAAACTCCACAGAACCCACCTGGTAGAATGCAATGCCCCCATCCTAACACAAGATCCCACAAAGCACCACCACCCTGGGTTATGTTGTGTGAAGCACAGGGACACTCTTGGGACTTTTAGCCAAACAACTGCCAGGACAACACTCCCAGCCATCCTGTCAGCACAGCCAGCCCACCCCACAGGGAAGCAGAGTCAAAAGGAAGGAAGCATGGGCATGCTGGGAAGGGGGTGGAGGCAATAGCATGATGGGAGTCGTAGTCACAGACATTGCTCAGCCTCACAACTGGCCCATCAACACCACCCTGAACCATGCTCACATCACAGGGAGTGGAGAAGGACTCACAAGATGGCTGACACTGGCTACTGCTGTGGGGAGCACAAGGCCCTGCTGCCAACTGTGCACCAACAAACAGCAGGACACCACTGACTGACATCCTGAGAGACAACTTCCACACCCTGCAATGCAAGCACGTTCCATGGTGGGATATCTGGCTGGCTGGGTGGGAAGGGGGACTTGCAGCACTGACCATAGTCACCAGCACCTCCCCTCACACCCCCCAACACAAACTCCACAGTACCCACCTGGTAGAATGCAATGCCCTCCATCCTAACACAAGATCCCACAAAGCACCACCACCCTGGGTTATGTTGTGTGAAGCACAGGGACACTCTTGGGACTCTTAGCCAAACAACTGCCAGGACAACACTTCCAGCCATCCTGTCAGCACAGCCAGCCCACCCCACAGGGAAGCAGAGTCAAAAGGAAGGAAGCATGGGCATGCTGGGAAGGGGGTGGAGGCAATAGCATGATGGGAGTCGTAGTCACAGACATTGCTCAGCCTCACAACTGGCCCATCAACACCACCCTGAACCATGCTCACATCACAGGGAGTGGAGAAGGACTCACAAGATGGCTGACACTGGCTACTGCTGTGGGGAGCACAAGGCCCTGCTGCCAACTGTGCACCAACAAACAGCAGGACACCACTGACTGACATCCTGAGAGACAACTTACACTCCCTGCAACGCAAGCACGTTCCATGGTGGGATAACTGACTGGCTGGGTGGGTGGGAAGGAGGTCCGGCTGTCAACCAAACACAAGCAATGCAGACCATGTTCACACCCCAGAAAATACATAGAAATGCCCAAATAATGCAGGACAATGTGCCACACCAATATCAACCCCTGACTGTGACGACTTAGGACAATGCAATGTACAGGCCCGCACCCAGAGGCACAGCCACAACTGTCATGTGTGTCAACCATTGATGCCTGCAGAAACATGACATACATTGTTTGTGTCTCCCAAAAACAGGTGATGATGGGGACACAGCAGCAGACGCTGAGGAGTCCCAGTCCCAGGCTCAAGAGGATGCCGAGCTCACTGGCGTCGTACAGCCTCTGTCCTCCTCGGACGATGAAGAACAACCTGGCACATCCGGTGCAAGTCAACATGCAGCACCAGCAGGACCACCAGCTGCAGCACCAGCAGGACCACCAGCTGCACCCCCTGCACCCACCCCTACAACGACTGTCACCACGAATACCATCCCTGCCGACATGGACAGAATAAGGAGCAACACCAGCACAGTGACCCTGGACCAACCTGGGGCCATGGACACCACCACCACCACCAACCCCCAAGGTGGACCAGGGTTATCTGTGCGTGCCACTGCACACACTGCACATGTCAGCAGGGGTGGTGGGAGGGGTGGGAGACAGAGGTCGCTGCTTGCAGACGTTGCTGGTGTGCATGACGACCCACAACTGGTACGCATAGCTGATGCGTACCAGTCCAGCACCGGAGAGCTCAGCCAGGTAGTGGGGCTCCTCAGAGACATTAAACAGCAGCAGGCTGCCCATCATGCCCGCTTGGACTCCCACATGTCCCACGTGGAGTCACACATGTCCCGTGTGGACTCACACATGTCCCGCGTGGAGTCCAAGTGGGATGCACTGCATGAGATGACGGCGGTGCACAGGGACATTTTACAATGCCTCCGCCAGATGAACAGCAACCAGTCCACACCTCCCTGTGTGCCAACAACATCTGGTGCCGAACAAACTGCAACTGCCACAGGGAGGGAGGAGGACTCTGGCGGAGAGTCCCCTGCACCGCAGCAGCCTGCACTTGAGGGCCCCCCCAAGAAGAGGGGTCGTCCGAGGAGGGAAAAGTGAGAGGCCGATGGCCAAGCGCAACTCCCAGGAAGCCTGAACCTGTTCTGGATGTTCGCCTTTGTGCACAGACTGTTCACCCTGTTGACGGCAACACTACTCCCACACATTGCATGGGGAGTACAAGTTGGACCAATGTGTCAGACAACTGTGGCCCCGATACTGGGGATCCTGTCTACCCGGACTTTCAATTCACCTAGGAACTTGGGATTGCAAGATTCATGTACAGCACAACCCATCCTATGCACTATTAACACAAATGTATCACAATAAACACACTAATACACCATACTTGCCTCTGTCGTGATTCCAACGTGGGTGCTGTTATGGGGATGATGAACTGCAAAATTACACTGTGTATGCGAACTGCAACAGCAAGGACAACACAGGCATGTGAGTACAGGCAACGTGACACACATGAGGGAGACACACCACCAGGGCTACACGACACATACACACCTAGGCCATCTGACTCATTGCCTACACTGATGTTGCCAGGGAAGACGGTGCAATGCACAGACACCACACCCATTCCCAGTTGTAGTCAAGTAGCCCACAGGTGCAGTAAGCAAATGGCAGTCAAATGTGTGACCACAGACAACGCACATCACAAAGTGAAGCACAGGTTTATTACACAGTTGCAACATGCCGTAACCACTACAGATGCAAGGTAACCCCACCTGGTAGCGGGCACACAGTCAACAACTGTAGACGGAAGGAAGTCCATGGGTGTGGCGCACATCACCTGTAGGGACACAACAGCTACCAGCCTGGATGTGCAATCACGTCGTCGGTGGACACAGTTGACCAAACGAATCTGAAAGTACCCTGTGAAGGACAGAAATGACACACAGTCAAAAGCAATGGAGTACAGGACAGAACAGCAAAACTCATGCACAATACATGTTACAAGATACCCACCCAGAACCAAGTTAGCATGTCAACACTGTTGGGGAGTACAGCCCACCTGTCACCACACATCGCAACACACATCCAGTCAAGTAGCCCATGGACACACTCCAACAGCACCAGAGCACCACCCACACATCATGCCAACTCACATCATTGACATGACACCTCAGGATACTCACATTCAGCTAAAGAAGTTGGTGATGAGCTGTGTGCGGACATCACCATCACCATCATCATCATCATCATCGTCACTGGCATCGTGGTCCAGGCCAGGATCCTCCACAGGTGGCGGATGTTGGTCATTGTCATCCTGGATGAGAGGCAACTCCTTCCGCACTGCCAGGTTGTGGAGCATGCAGCAGACGATGATAATCTTGCACACTTTCGCAGGGGCATATGGGAGGGACCCTCCGGTCTTGTCCAGGCAGCGGAAGCGGCTCTTCAGGAGACCAAAGGTCCGCTCAATCACTCTCCTGGTCCGACCATGTGCCTCATTGTAGCGCATCTGGGCAGGTGTCACAGGGTTCCTGAGGGGTGTCAGCAACCACGGCATGTTGGGGTATCCCGAGTCACCTATGGACAGACAAGTGCACATTAGCTGACTTGGAAAAGTGGGCGGAATACTACAGATCAGATCACACACAATGGCACAAAGTCAGTACACACCGACAAGCCAGGCACGCTGGTTCTGAATCTGTGCCATCATCCTGGGGATGCGACTACTCCTCATCACAAAGGCATCGTGTGCTGAACCAGGGAAACGGGCACACACGTGTGTGATGGTCATGTCTGCAAGACACACCACCAGTGCATTGACCGAGTGGTAGTGCTTGCGGTTCCTGTAGGCCTGCTCCTGGGCCTGTGGTGGTACCAAAGCCACATGTGTCCCATCAATGGAGCCAATGACATGCGGCATCCTCCCCAGGGCATAAAAGTCACTCTTCACGTCAGTGAGTCGTCGCAGTCTAGGGAAATAGATGTACCGGTTCAGGAAGAGCAACATTGCCGCCAAAACATCGCGGAGCACACGGCTGAACATGGTCTGTGACATCCCACCAGCAGTCGCCACAGTATGTTGGAAGGTACCAGTGGCAAAGAAGTGTAGGGCTGCCATCACCTTCACCTTGGGGGTCAGCGCTGTAGGATACGGCCGGCCAGGCTGCAAATGTGGGGACAACTGCACTGCCAAATCCTCAATCAGCTGCCTGGTGAAGCGGTACCGTCGGATGCTGTCCCGTTCCACCATCGTTGCCAGGTCTGGGAATGGCCGATGGACAGCAGGAGCCCTGCAGTGCAGAGGAGAAGTAAGCAAGATTGTCAGTCACCCCACATATGCGGCATTGAACACACTCAAGATCCCAACATACATCATTATGAGGCACAACTACATGAAGTGTGCAGTACCGGAAGGACATGTATGGTACATACATGGCCAACATCTGTCAACACGGTCCTACAGGTGGCATCAATTTGTCCCAGGTTGGCCCATTGGATATCATGAGGCCGTGTCACAGTTCCCATCTCCTGCTGCCGTGTCACAATTACCCCCCACAGTGACATGTGAGGACAGATGTGCCCCAGGCACCACAGCTCAACGACAGGTACATTCCCAGGGACCCTGTAATGCCACATGGACACTGGCATTACATGGAGTATCATGTATACACCACAGCAAAACAACCTTGACCCCCACAGGTAGTGGCCCCACTTGCCATGGCAGGACAGACATGGACGTCTGTGATACACACGCACAACATCAGAGTCCATGCACACACAACGTGGATGTGGAGACTGTCTCCCATTGTGCACATGAAATCAGAGACATTGTAAACACTACATGCACAAAGACTGTGGAGGACCATCACTATTGTGCCACTGGGACACCCTGGCTCAAACATACCGTCCCACATGGGACTCACGGGGTATGTGACATGACATACACATAGACCACTGTGAAATGTGACCATGGCACATGCACAGATATGAACAGTTGCACATCACAGTGGTCACGTACACGTAACACCCAGGATCCTGTCCCCATGAACACGTGCACAGCCTGGGGGTGGCTGCCCACAGGTGACACCCACAGGACAACATGTACACCAACATACACACAATAGGAAATGCAGCCTTACATGCCTTATGATAAGGTTTGGACAGGCTGTCGTGATGTAGGTGTGCCCCTCACTCCCTGGGAGCTATCTGTGGCTGGCATATGTCCATCTGAGACAGGCATGCTGACATATGCCAGTCACATGTACAGTGATGCGTTGAACTGCAATGGACCGATCGGTGCCTCCGGCCGGCCCATTGCTTTCAATGTGTGCGGGTACGCGTTGTACCCCTGTGCGCGTTGAACAGCAATGGACCGATCGGTGCCTCCGGCCGGCCCATTGCTTTCAATGTGTGCGGGTACGCGTTGTACCCCTGTGTGCGTTGAACAGCAATGGACCGATCGGTGCCTCCGGCCGGCCCATTGCTTTCAATGTGTGCGGGTACGCGTTGTACCCCTGTGCGCGTTGAACTGCAATGGACCGATTGGTGCCTCCGGCCGGCCCATTGCTTTCAATGTGTGCGGGTACGCGTTGTACCCCTGTGCGCGTTGAACAGCAATGGACCGATCGGTGCCTCCGGCCGGCCCATTGCTTTCAATGTGTGCGGGTACGCGTTGTACCCCTGTGCGCGTTGAACAGCAATGGACCGATCGGTGCCTCCGGCCGGCCCATTGCTTTCAATGTGTGCGGGTACGCGTTGTACCCCTGTGCGCGTTGTACCGCAATGGACCGATCGGTGCGCACCCATTGACAATGGGCTTGCCTGGCAACGGACGCGTTTTCGAATTTCGAACGAGTCGGTTGCTGGAAAATCAGTTGGTCACCCACAACAATGTTGCAAAATCATGTATGTCATGAAGTTGGAGATTTGAAGGATGCTGTGGGCGTGTTTTGGTGCTGCTATTCCATGGATTGGCCAGATTCAGAAGATGCAAACGACTTGGACCTATCACTTTGGACACAAGGGACTGTATCTGCCTCTCCAGCACATATATATTGCTGGCTGTTCCCCTGAGAGCCCACTTGCCTGCACTACATGCTCCAAGACGACATCTGCCACTGCACTGCTGCTGTCTCTGCCCCTCTGGACCCTGCAATGGCACGTACTGTGGAGAGAGCCCCAGCCTTCAGCCTTGAAGAGAACCAGGCCCTGCTGGACAGCCTACTTCCACAGTACAGCAAGCTGTATGGGACACCAGGGGAGCAGGTGAGTGTTCTGTGCACTGCCTTTCTGAATGTGCATTTTGTCTGACTAGCAAGGCTGAGAGTCTGCACGCCACTGGCTAGCAGGCTCACTGAGTAGTTGTCACCCCCATAGTGTGTAGTGACTTGCACTGGACAGGTATGGTGCAGTGACAGTGCATTTGAACATGGTTTTACTTCCCATGCAATGATACCATGTAGTGACGTCTGGCAAACTGTCTATGGTCAGCTTTGCACTGCCTGTGTACATCATGTGCCCCTGTGATTGAGACATGTATATACGACTGTGTCATGCACGGATATGTTGCATGTGTGGTAATGGCCTTTTTACTTTGTCATCCTGACAGGTTAATGCCCATCGGAAGCAGGAACTCTGGAAGGACATCGTCCGGGCTGTCCGGTCCGTGGGGGTCTACAAGCGCCGGATCCGCAACTGCCAGAAGAGGTGGCAGGACCTTCGGGGCTGGACCCGGAGGATTGCACGGGTCCAGCTGAAGCTGTCGCCTCCTCGCAGGAGGGGCGGAACACGGACCCTGACCCCCACATGCTCCAGATCCTGGCGGTGGTCTTTCCAGACCTGGATGGGCAGCTGAAGGCCAGACAGCAGCAAGGAGGGGGTGAGTCAAAGACTGCACTGTGAACTCTGTATTACATGCTTTGTGCCCTCCTCTGGCCTGGTTCAACTGCCACAGTGCAGCAGTCATGTTGTCCAGGAGCCATGTCCCTCTATTGTGCACTGCCCACTGCTCATCTGATACCCAGGTGTGGCCCTTACAGTCAGGGAATTGTGTCACTTGGGACTGTGTCCTTGCAGTTTGCTTCACTAAAGGTGGGGGACAGCATCTGTTTCCCTGACTCTGTTGTGGGCATCATGGGTGGGTCCATTGTTCACACAACGCCTGGTTTTGGACATGTGATCTGCGTGTTGCTTTGATATGCGGTCCACTTGCTGAGCTGAGCCACCACATGTGCCTGGGGTATGTGGCACACGCCCATGCAGCGGGTGGGAACAATGTTTGGGCCCCAGGAGTGTGCAGATTACGTGTGTCACACATACATAGCCAGCTATCCACTGTCCAGGGCACATCCCTCATTCATGTGGAGCAGGACAGTCATGCCTACTCCAGGCCATGCAATGCACTCTGTACTCCCACTCCCGTGTATCAGCTGACACATTGTGCACAGTGATTTGACCCCTCTGGTGTCTGCCTCTGTGTCAGTGTGCTGTGGATTAGTTGCCAGGACTGCTGTGGTGTTTCTTGGTAGGGGCTCAGCATGCCCCTGGAGATGTGACCATAGGAGACGATACTTGTGTGTCACATAGGTGTTTGATCAGCTGCCCGTGCAGACTGGGGTATGCGAATGTGATGTTCAGGCAGCTGTTCCCCATTCACAGCAAATTGTGAGGGGCTCAGGTTCAGAGGGTAGTGTCACAGGTCTCCCATATGTCCAATAGGTGTGACCTGGACAGATGAGGGTTGAGATGATGTGTTGTGTGGGGGATGTACATGTGCACTTGTGCAGCTCCAGGACTTGCATTCCCCATGACCTACTATTGTGACACAGTGCATAGTGTTGTTGTCTGGCTGCCAAGTCATACATCACTGAGACAGTGATGTATGACTTAACAGTCATGCCTCTGCCATGGCATGTGTCAACTTATTTGTGGTCCTGCAGGGGAGTGACATGTGCTACATGCACACCCTAGTGGCGCTGGCTATCAGGACATGGGTGCATCATGGTGTCTGTCGCTGGTATGCATCACATGCATTTCCTATTTGACTCTGGGCATCCCTTTCATCCGGAAACCTGTACTGACTCAGTGGCAAGAGCTGTGATGTGTCCACACCGTGTCCTCTGCACTGTCCAACTACTGTGTACTTGGTGCATGTGTCCACACTGGGGTGTTGCAATCCAACAGACACCAGACAGATGGGTGCAAGGCCATGTGGGATGTGAGTGCCATGCTTGGCATCAGACTGACAATTGGCTTCTCCTGTTCAGTTAGGGCACTTTTAGCAATGTACAACTAATGATGCCAGGGCTTGCTCTGTGATGTGCTGTGCTCACAGTGGTGTGTGCGTTTGGTGCAGGTGACTGATGTCTGTCTGTTTCCCCATTGTTTGCAGATACATCCACGGCCACGGAAGGGGACAGCTCCATGGACCAGGAGGAGCCAGAGAGCCAGACTGGGTCAGCAGCCGAGGAGTGGTCGGAGGGACCCAGTGGCACGGAGGGCGAGGGGAGCCACACCGAGGAGTCCTCAGCACCATCCACCTCAGCTGAGGACCAGAGCAACTCGGAGGATGACTCCCTTGTGGAGGCGGGTGTCAGCAGCCACCACACCCCAGCTAGTGTTGCTGTCCCCGCCATCACCAGCACCACCACCGCCCTCCCATCGGCTCCCATTCCCCAGGTCCGTGGAGGCTCCCATGTTCGGGAGCGTGTCTCCTTTGGGCCAGGCACCGCACCCCCTGCCCCTGTGTCCCCTGCTGCCCTGAGTGAGGAGTCTGTGTACCTCCTTCGCCAGCTCCATGTAGGGCAGACAGCCATGCTGAGTGTCCTCCATGCGCACACCGCACTGTTGACTCAGCTGGTGTCGTTCATGGAGGGCATCTCATCGGGCATGTCTGACCTACAGAGGGGCAACAGGTCCATGGACTCCTCCCTGACGGCAGCAGTGTCCCTCCTCAGACAGTCCCTCACCCCTCCTGCCTCTGCTCCATCCACACTCCCCAGCACCTTGCCCGTCCCAAGCACACACACACCGGCACAGGCACACACCAGCACACACACATCCAGCACACAGACACACACGCCACAAACTAAACGAACACGCACGCACAGTCAGGGGACTGAAACCAGACTCACAGGGGATGGGGCCCTGGTACACACACACGCATCCACGGGCACTGCGCAGTCCTCAGTTGCCTCTCCCTTCAAAGCACCCTCCCTTGCCTCACCTGCAACCCCAAAGACCCAGCGCCTCTTCCTCAGTGACCTCGGCCTCTTCCCCTCCGATCCAGCTGCCCCAGCATCCAGGGGGAAGAGGAAGCCCCCCACACGGAGCAGAGTGCCCCTCGCCCCCGGACACCCTCCCCAGGCGCAGACAGACTGATGCCCCCACCCGCAAGTCCCCCCGGAGTGCTAAGAGCAAGACCCCGCCACCACCCTGCAGCTCAGGCACCAGGTCTCCTTCCTCCATCCCTCAGGCCCCCACTCCACAGGTGCCCCCACCACACCCTGCCCCAGGTTCCCCCACCCACAGATATACCATCCCCAAGAGGCTCCGGCCTTCTCCCCCTGCCACTTGCTCTCCCGGCACCACACCCCCCGCTGCGCTTGTCTGTGCCACTGTTGTGGTGAGGGTGTCCTCCCCCTCTGTCCAGCCCACCTTGCCTGTTCCCCATTCTCCTCCCCTGGTGGTAGGCACTGCAGTGGAGTCCACTACCACCCTGTCTGACTTGGGCACTGCAGTGGCGGACCTGTCCACTCCATCTGCAGGGTCCACTGCAGTCGTGCCGGCACCCACAACATCTGAGCCATGCCCCCCAGTTGTGCCGGCACACACCATGTCAGACACCTCCACTGCAGTTGTCAGTGGCTCTCCAGCACCCACCACCCCTTCCCTGCTTCCTCCTGGTGAGCCCTGATCCTGTCCCTGCGGTGCCTGGCCTACCCCCCGGTTGCCCCTCCTAGTGGATTGTCCCTGGTTTTGTGCAGGCATGTGTAGGGTGGCATCTGCCACTGACACCCACTTGTGACTTTGTTGATGGACTGGCCATTGGCCTTTGTTTATGTTCTACCGGACTTCTACTTTTAATGCCACATATGCTGAATAAAGCAACTTTCTGTTCTCTAGTGCTTTTGCTTCTGATGTACATGATGTTGATGATGCTAAGAATGCCCTTGCTGCAGTGATGGTGATATTTGGTCTCATGATAATGAAGTGTTACTGTGCAGGAACCCATGTGGTCCAGGGGTTATGTGTCCTATCCTGTGGTGTATCCATGTCATCCATAGCAGCATCTGAGGGTGTCATGTGTTCAGTATTTGGCAATGAGATTTCCTACTTAGATTGGCAACTTCACATCTGTGGCTTCCACCCCTGCACATCTGTTGTGCCTGCCATTGTTCTATTCGTCTACTTCCCTGACCGTGTGGCCATCTCCAGTGAACATGCAGGTTTGGGCATCAATGGGGAAGGACTCATCTGTGTTGTCAGTGCAACATTGCTATACAAGTGTGTTGGATCTGTGCTGATGATTCCGTTGGCACTTCCATGACCAGGCTGATGGGACGGGAGCCCTCATTTGTTGCTAATTGTTGATTGTGTGTCCCATTGCTGCCATGGTATGGTATCTGTTCGCCTCACATCTGCAGTCTCCACAGGGTATCTGCATGTGTGTGCCCATTGGTGCAAATATGTGGGTCTGCATTCGGATGGTCACTTCTGTCATTGTGTCATTGATGATTGTTGACGGTGTCAGCCCCCATAGGTGTTGTTTGTCTGCACATGGCCAAGGTTATGTCTTATTTGCACTGCAGGATTTGGCTCCCCCAATTTATGTTGCAATGGGACACATACACTACTTTGCCACTGATGTGTTTGTTGTTCTGTGACCAGGAATCATCCATGCAGTTTGGCAGTTGCACCTCTTACTTTGTCAACACTTGCCTTTTGGTCACTGTGATGATGGGGGTTTGGACCCCATTGCCACAATGTTCAAAATGTGCTTCAGCTATGGACCCCACACTTACATTTTGGTCACTGTGATGATGGGGGTTTGGTCCCCATTGCCACAATGTTCAAAATGTGCTTCAGCTATGGACCCCACACTTACATTTTGGTCACTGTGATGATGGGGGTTTGGTCCCCATTGCCACAATGTTCAAAATGTGCTTCAGCTATGGACCCCACACTTACATTTTGGTCACTGTGATGATGGGGGTTTGGTCCCCATTGCCACAATGTTCAAAATGTGCTTCAGCTATGGACCCCACACTTACATTTTGGTCACTGTGATGATGGGGGTTTGGACCCCACTGCCACAATGTTCAAAATGTGCTTCAGCTATGGACCCCACACTTACATTTTGGTCACTGTGATGATGGGGGTTTGGTCCCCATTGCCACAATGTTCAAAATGTGCTTCAGCTATGGACCCCACACTTACATTTTGGTCACTGTGATGATGGGGGTTTGGACCCCATTGCCACAATGTTCAAAATGTGCTTCAGCTATGGACCCCACACTTACATTTGGGTCACTGTGATGATGGGGGTTTGGACCCCATTGCCACAATGGTCAAAATGTGCTTCAGCTATGGACCCCACACTTACATTTTGGTCACTGTGATGATGGGGGTTTGGACCCCATTGCCACAATGGTCATGGCCTGCTTGCATTGTGGGTGCCACACACATAGTTGTGTGGCACATGTGCTAGGGGGTCACATTGTATGTTCAAAGTCATGTTCGGTGTTGTAGGCATTTGACACAGTCTACACACGCTTGTCATGGTGTTGGGGGATGTCTCCTTCTTGCATTCCCTAGGTTGTGGTGTGCTGGTTGTGTCATGCATTGTCCATCCTATGAGTGGGGGTGGTAGTAGTGGTAGGCATCCTGCCCCCCTGGCTAAGGGTGGTAGTAGTGGTAGGCATCCTGCCCCCCTGGGTAAGGGTGGTAGTAGTGGTAGGCATCCTGCCCCCCTGGGTAAGGGTGGTAGTAGTGGTAGGCATCCAGCCCCCTGGCTAAGGGTGGTGGTAGGCATCCTGCCCCCCTGGGTGAGGGTGGTAGTAGTGGTAGGCATCCTGCCCCCCTGGCTAAGGGTGGTGGTAGGCATCCAGCCCCCCTGGGTGAGGGTGGTAGTAGTGGTAGGCATCCTGCCCCCCTGGCTAAGGGTGGTGGTAGGCATCCAGCCCCCCTGGGTGAGGGTGGTAGTAGTGGTAGGCATCCTGCCCCCCTGGCTAAGGGTGGTAGTAGTGGTAGGCATCCTGCCCCCCTGGGTAAGGGTGGTAGTAGTGGTAGGCATCCTGCCCCCCTGGCTAAGGGTGGTAGTAGTGGTAGGCATCCTGCCCCCTGGCTAAGGGTGGTAGTAGTGGTAGGCATCCTGCCCCCCTGGGTGAGGGTGGTAGTAGTGGTAGGCATCCTGCCCCCCTGGGTGAGGGTGGTAGTAGTGGTAGGCATCCTGCCCCCTGGCTAAGGGTGGTGTTAGGCATCCTGCCCCCCTGGGTGAGGGTGGTAGTAGTGGTAGGCATCCTGCCCCCTGTGTAAGGGTGGTAGTAGTGGTAGGCATCCTGCCCCCCTGGCTAAGGGTGGTGGTAGGCATCCTGCCCCCCTGGGTGAGGGTGGTAGTAGTGGTAGGCATCCTGCCCCCCTGGCTAAGGGTGGTGGTAGGCATCCAGCCCCCCTGGGTGAGGGTGGTAGTAGTGGTAGGCATCCTGCCCCCCTGGCTAAGGGTGGTGGTAGGCATCCAGCCCCCCTGGGTGAGGGTGGTAGTAGTGGTAGGCATCCTGCCCCCCTGGCTAAGGGTGGTAGTAGTGGTAGGCATCCTGCCCCCCTGGCTAAGGGTGGTAGTAGTGGTAGGCATCCTGCCCCCCTGGGTGAGGGTGGTAGTAGTGGTAGGCATCCTGCCCCCCTGGGTGAGGGTGGTAGTAGTGGTAGGCATCCTGCCCCCTGGCTAAGGGTGGTGGTAGGCATCCTGCCCCCCTGGGTGAGGGTGGTAGTAGTGGTAGGCATCCTGCCCCCCTGGGTAAGGGTGGTAGTAGTGGTAGGCATCCTGCCCCCCTGGGTAAGGGTGGTAGTAGTGGTGGGCATCCTGCCCCCTGGCTAAGGGTGGTAGTAGTGGTAGGCATCCTGCCCCCCTGGGTGAGGGTGGTAGTAGTGGTAGGCATCCTGCCCCCCTGTGTAAGGGTGGTAGTAGTGGTAGGCATCCTGCCCCCTGGCTAAGGGTGGTGGTAGGCATCCAGCCCCCCTGGGTGAGGGTGGTAGTAGTGGTGGGCATCCTGCCCCCTGGCTAAGGGTGGTAGTAGTGGTAGGCATCCTGCCCCCCTGGGTGAGGGTGGTAGTAGTGGTAGGCATCCTGCCCCCCCTGTGTAAGGGTGGTAGTAGTGGTAGGCATCCTGCCCCCCCTGGGTGAGGGTGGTAGTAGTGGTAGGCATCCTGCCCCCCCTGGGTGAGGGTGGTTGTGGTGGTAGGCATCATGCCACCTCTGGGTGAGGGTGGTAGTGGTGGTAGGCATCATGCCACCCCTGGGTAGGGGTGGTGGTGCGCATTCAGGCCCCTGTGTGCATATGTGGCATTGGTGATGGGCATCCCGCCCCTATGGTGCTGCTGTTGCTGGTGTAAGTATATTCAAGATCCCCGTGTGTGTGTGTGATGTGTCGTGGACGTGTTGTATGTGTTTTGTGGTTGGTGTCTGGCTTACCTTCTGCGCCGTACGCGTCCGTGCCTGTTCCGGTAGTAAATGTAGAATATTGGTATGATCGGGACGAAGGGATTCATGGTTGGTTCGTGTCGTTCGTCCTTCTCGTTGCTTCGCGTCGTCCTCGTCGCTTCGCCTCGTCCTCGTCGCTTCGCATCGTCCTCGTCGCTGCCGTGTTCATCTCGTAGCCGTGGATCGTGTTGTGGCGCGAATCGGAGCTTATGTGCGCCTCTCCCGGATGCTTTGACGTGCCGTGCGTAGCGACGGGTTCGGCGCGTACGGAATGCGCATCGTACTTGTCCGGCCGGACGGGGCTGCATTTTTCCTTCCGTGCGACTCGATTCGGCGTTTCCGGATTCGCCTCGGTCGGAGAACAGGACCTGGTTTGGGTGAGTACGGCTCGGCCGGATTTTTTGCTGTTGTGCGCATCGTCATTGCTCGTTCGGTGTGCTGTACGGATCGGTCAGGAAACAGGCTTTCGCATGGCTTTTTTCCCGACCGAATGGTATTGGGTGCGCCTCCGACCGAGATCGGAATCGGCCCCTTTGTCTTTAAATAAGCGGAGTAAATCAGACCCAGGTATTTTGCTAGTTGCAGTTTTGTGTACAATTGTAGGGCCATCCATGCATGTTCTCGCTTGCTTAGTCTGGTTTTATCTTCCATTAGTGAGTGCTTTCTTGCCACTTTCTTCGATGTTTGTTGAAAGGAAGAGAATGGTAGATTCTGTTGCCAGAGACATGCAGTGTTTGTGAGCTTTAAAGATGATTGTAAATACTTAATGTAGGCAGACTGGGGGTCATCATGTAGTGCCTTCCAGAGTGCAGTATTAATCGGATTTTGTCGATTGATCCAAATTTTGTACCACGTTTTTATTGTTACGTATCTTCTATGTAGTTGTTGTGACTGCAGCCCAAATTCCAGCTGGACCTGTGCCGGTGAGGAGTTGCGAGTTAGAGAAAATATTTTTTTGTATGCTCGCGTTTGGAGGCTATCCAGAATTGCCGCTTCTTTCTCGTGCTGGATTTTACTTGCGTATGCTACCATTGGTGGAAGTTTCACGTTAATGACTGCGAGTAGTGGAGCGAAAGATGGGCCTTTTAAGCTCTTTGCAATTTGACAGAAGCCAAATATTAGACCGTTTCCTTTTTAGGTCGAGCCTAGCGGCAGCGCGCATACACTGCGCGCTCTGCGAGACTGCTGTAGTAGAGTATGGGAGAGAAGCCGCACCCACTCTCTGCTCATATTTTTCATTGGCTTGTGTCATTGTCTTTCATAAATGCTGCCTTCGGATTCAATAGTAGGCTTGTTAGTCCCTCTTTAGTACAGCCTTGCCTTCATTTGTAACCTCCTATGGGTACTGGCCCCTTTACTTCGGTTGCTACACGGGACCTGTTATTTAGTCTGTAAGCACTATTTACTTTATTGAGTTTCTCTTACTGCAGGCCAGACATGCGCTGCTTCAGCTGAAACTGCTTGTGTTTTTTTAAGGAGCATGGCTGCCCCCGTAACACGGGCGCCCACTTTCAATCACTTTAACCCGGCATTATCTCGTGTCTGTTTCAACCCTCCCTCCCCCAAGTAAATGGATTTAGAAATGATTAGCAAATTAAGTCATGTGAATTCCAGGTAGCACATAATGGTGTGCTAATGGGCTGAAGCTGAGAACAGCACATCTGTGTTACATGTCATCTGCACTAAGCTACCTGATGGGTTGTTTTCAAGAGCCTGTTTTATTAACACCACCACCACCACCAATGCCACCACCAATACCACCATCAATACTACCACCTCCACCACTACTACCACCTCCACCACCACCAATACCACCACCACCAATACCACGAATACCACCACCACCAATAACACCACCACCAACACCAATACCACCCCCACCAATACCGCTACCACCAAAACCACCATCAATACCACCACCAATACCACCAATACCACCACCACCAATACTACCACCACCAATACCAATACCACCACCAATACCACCAACACCACCAATACCACCACCACCAATACCACCGCCAATACCAATACCACCACCACCAATACCACCAATACCACCAGCACCAATACCAATACCACCACCACTACCACCACCAATACCAATACCACCACCAACAATACCACCACCAATACCAGAACTAATACCACCAGCACCACCACCGGCACCAGTACCACCACCAATATCACCACCACCAATTCCACCACCACCACCACCAATACCACCACCACCACCACCACCAATACCACCACTACCACCACCAATACCACCACCACCAATACCAATACCATCACCACCAATACCACCACTACCAATACCACCACTACCACCACCAATACCACCACCACCACCAATACCACCACTACCACCACCAATACCACCACCACCAATGCCAATACCACCACCACCAATACCACCACCTCCACCAATACCACCACCACCAATACCACCACCAATACCACAACCACCAATACCAATACCACCACCACCAATACCACCACCAATACCACCACCACCAATACCACCAATACCAATACCACCAGCACCAATACCACCACCCCTATCAACTCCAATACCACCATCAATACAACCACCAACACCACCACCATCAATACCACCACCTATACCATCCCCACCAATACCAATACCACCACCACCAATACCACCACTAATACCACCACCACCAATACCACCACCAATATCACCACCACCAATACCAATACCACCACCACCACCACCAATACCACCAATACCACCACTACCATCACCAACAATACCACCACTACCACCACCACTAATACCACCACTACCACCACCAATAACACCACCAAAAACAATACCACCAGCAATACCACCAATACATCACCAATACCGCCACCACCAATACCACCACCACCAATACCACCAATAATATCAATACCACCACCACCAATACCACCACCACCAATACCAACACCACCACCAATACCACCACCAATACCAACACCACCAATGCCAAACCCACCACCACCACCAATACCAATACCACCACCACCACCACCAATACCACTGATGTAGCTCAGATTTCATCTGGATTCAGGCATTGCTTTATTTTTGTGTTTCAGACAGACTGCATTTTAAAATGGCACTTTTGGTGCATGCAAAGTGAAAAACATGAAAGAAGCCTGCAAATGAAATCATGTAAAACCATGCTTAATTAATTAATCATGGATGTTTAATGTGTTTAGTTTAGATTTAACCTCACTATAGAATGTACATTTAATTTAGAGAATAGTTTTTTTGAACTTTTAAAGTAGCACATAATTGTGCTGAATTAACATGTGTTTTTGCAGTGTAGAAACCTCTTGATTTCAGTTTCCTTTAGAAGGCTCACCGTGGCCTCTTTAGCCTTGAAGATAAGAATGGAATGTGTGTTCTCTCCTCCCAGCTTCTTTTCCTTGTAATCTACACCCCCTGTTCCCGTCTCAAGAGACCCTGGCTTTGTTGCATATGTAGACAATGCATATTCAGTTCATAACACATCTTTCTTATAATATGTATTAATTAATCAACCATGCACCAACACTACACGTGGGGCAAACGCATTTTGCATGAAAAGCTATTTAAAACATTAGAGCATGTTGCTATGAGTATGTATTAATTGTTTGCGCTTTGAAAATTTGCACTGGTGCATGTTTATGCTATGTTGTACATTGCACATTTTGCATGTTGTGCACTAATAATAGAAAATCTGTTTTAAATTAATAGCTTTTGCTAGATAATAATTAATACAGGGTATTAGAATGGTGGGAGGTGAACATAATGGGCTTTACTTCATAAATTAATATTCTTTTGTGTTTGTTTTGCTTTTGGGCCCACAATAAAATGGCTGCCTAGGAATCCAGCATGGCTGAGAATTGTTAGCAGTGTGCTGAATGGGAGACGCATGCGCAGAACCAGCTACATGAACTGCCACGTGCCTCAAGTGAAGACACATGGGTCAAGGCCACAATGATCTGCACACTCTTGTCACCGTGTCAATGTAACAGTGTTTGTGGGAGAGGGTCATCCCTGTGTGCGATGTGAAAGCAAGGTGGAAATAGACTGATAAATGTTTGTCGCTTAAATGTTGCAGTATTGTATAATTATTGATGGTGATACATATGACTGTATTAAGCCTTAACGTTTCCTTTGTTAAAACCGGTATGGGTTGGATTTGCAATGAGAACAGGATGATGAGACCCCTATGTCACCTGTGCTAACCAATCACAGTGCGAGTTTCTGAAACTGCAACATTATTAGTATAGTCAGCCAAGAATTAGAGTATAAATAATGACCCCTTAGGGGGCGTGTCAGTCTTAGGGAGGAGAGGAGAAGAAGCAGATCTGACCAGACATCATTTGGGTTAGGTACGTGAACGTCGCGGGTGCAGCCTGGGAGGAGATTGCGTACGAGGAGACACAGAGGGAGGAGGGGGCCTTGCTCATATTTTTTCCAGAGAGGCGTAGGCTAGCCTTGCACGTCATATTTTTGGCAAGGCAGATCACATTTTTCTGTGGTCTTGTGAAGGGAGGGCATTTTCAAGGAGCAGCCTCTCTGTCAAACATAGAGAGGGAGAGAGACAGATGAACAGACCAGCGAAGAGAGAGCAGCTGAGAGATCAAGACAGGTTTTTGTCTTATGCATTTATTTCTCTTTATGGGAGATGTTTGTCAATTATTAATTATTGATTTGGCTTGCAAAACTCACTCTTGAATTATATTTTTCCTGAAACTCTTTAAAGAGTTCTGACTGACATTTTATGCCTCATTCCCTTTTCTTTATGGAGTGTTTTGTATGCAATCTATAATATGTTTTGTCTTAATTCTATTTTTCCTATTTTTCAATTCTGTAACCTGATTGATATTTGACTAATGAATAAAGGGTCAGAGAAACTTAACTTTTGACTAGAAAATAAAACCCTTTAAAATACTCACAACTCTCTTTATTGGCTTAAATATTAATTGCATTTTGATTTTTCATGTTTATGTAAAGTCTCCTGAAGGTGATACACGGTGGCAAAGATCCATCACCTTTAAAGCGGTAAACTAGAGGTAAATGATGTTTTGCATTAAGAAATTACCGTGAAATTACCGCTGGATCAGTTTCTGGTAGCAGAGGTAAGGTTAACACCATCACCAAAAGGAGAATAGTTTAGTTTAAAGCCTAAATAGCGCTAGAAAAATAATTGCCCCAAGTTAGATAAATGTCCAGATTCTCAAAAAGTCCTGATTCCTGATTCCAATGCTCAGAACCTGAAGACTGGCAAAGCAGTACTGGAAGGTAATGCAAGAAGGCGATTGCTGGAGTGGTGTGAGTATCAATAGGGTTGTGAAATGTTGTTAATGTGCTAGAAGGTATGTTTTTTTTTTTTTGAAGTGTTGAAAAATAGTAAGGGATTTGACTGTTGGTGAAATTTTGCTCATTTTGAATTGATGGTTTTATTGATTATATTGGTAATTTCATAGGACAGAATTTTTTATTATTGATTATATGTTCTTAACATGAAAAGTTAGTGTCTTGTTTTATGTTGTCTAGAAAATTCCCGGGGAAAGGAATAGCGGGTGGTAAATGGAAGCCACACTGCAGTGAGGTTACTTGTCTGTTGGAATAGCACTGAGAAGCTATGCAGGGCTGGCAGTGTTAAAGTAGGGACTATTTTCTGTGTAAAAGTGAGAGTGATTGATAGCAAAGAGTTCGCTGGTGAAACTTTGGTGTTATATCACCTAGAAAGGGTAACACTGAAGGAGTAGCAGGTTCTTCCGAGCTTGAGTGACAGCAAAAGAGTTCGCTGGTAAAACTTTAGTCTTACATAACCTAGAAAGGGTAACACCGAAGGAATAGCAGGTTCTTCCAAGCTTGAGTGAAGGGTAAGCGGAAGGGATTTACTCGCAGTGTTTGAAGAGTAAACGGAAGTTCTTACTTTGTGAAGAGTAAGCGGAATGTGTTACTCGCAGTGAAAAGAAATCTATCCTTTATTTAGTGGAACAGACAGAGTAGCGAATGTTTTTATGTTGTTATTAACAGAATTTTGATTAAGAAAACTCAGAAAAATATTGCAGTTGAGAGGGTCAGTAGTAGGAGTTAAACTGACTGAAATTTAAACTGACAGCATTGGAGAAAAGAAATTGCATTGAACTATTGCAGAAATGAAATTGTTTGAAGGTTTAAAGAAACTGTTGGGAGGTAAAGTGAAAAATTTGTTTTTAATTGGTGATGCTCCTGAAGGAACACCCGTGCATTTTATGTCTTCCAATTTGGGACAAAATTCATGTATGTGGGTTCACCAATGGTGCAAGATTACTGAAAAAGAAGGTCCTTTGAGATTTCCAAAAGATGGTACTTTTGAATTGCAAATTATTGACAAATTAAGGGAAGTGTTATGTGAAATAAAGACACCATCTAGAGCTGCACAATTTGAAGCTTTAAGCATGTGGGAAAAGGCAGCAAGAGACAAAGCAAGTGAGGATAAAAAGGTAAAGCACCACAAACAGAAGAAGGAAATTAATGATGATAAAAAGCTTCAAATAAATAGTGATTCTGGGGATGAAATAATGGATGCATTGTTAACTAAGTGTCCACCAACTTATGTGGTTCCCATTAAAAATACTGATAATACTGTACCAGTAAGTACTACAGTGGCTACTGCTTCTGTTGAACAGAGAGAAATACAGATTGAGAGAACTGTGCAGACATTTCAGATTGACCCACTATCTGTTGATTCAGCACTGACAGTGATATCTCCAGGTGTTACTGCTTCAAATGTGACTGATTCAGTCCAAATATTACAAACTTCAGATGCACAGGCAGTGCCTAGACAAATTGTGACTGTCCCAATTAATATGGCCCCTACTCAAAAAGTTCAAAGAGCTGCAGAAGGAGTAATTATGACAGGGTTTATTTCAGAAACTCAGAATTCACAGATTATTGAACAGAAACTACCCCAGACAGTCCAAGCACTGAAAGGTGGGGGAAAAATGGTCTTTACAACATCTGCAGCCCAGGATAAAATGAATATATTTGAAGATGGGATTTTTCAAACCTGCTTTGAAGAAGCAGCAGTGCTTAAAAAGATAGCGAGCATGGGGGAACAAATTAAAACAGACCCTGAAAAAGAGAAGCAGCTTAGTGTTTTAAATTCAACATTTGAACATGAAGAAATTAACAGTACCTGCTGTTTAAATCATGAAAATGTGAACCAGTGTCAGGAGAAAGAATTAATTTCCCTGAGTAAGGAAACAGCTACATGTGCAGTAACTACACATGATAGACTGACTGATTTGGCTCAAAAATATGAAATTGGTGTTTCAGGAAGTTTTCCATTCCAGAAAAGTTTCAGGGTACTTATGAATGATGATGCAAATGAGAAAATGTGTTCTTCGAGAATGCAATTGCACATTGCAGAAATAATTAAATATATTTTCAAATGCAATGGGTTTGAGAAATTAGGAGACAAAGGGCAAGGAAACTGGATAAGAAAAAGAAACCACCAGACCTTGTTAGGGAAAATAATAAACAGGATGAGGGAGAAGCTTTTGCTTACTCATTAAGAGAAAAGGTGGGAGAAGTGCATGTTCATGTGCCACTGAACAAAAGTGAACTTGCAGCAATTCTGAACACATTCCCAAAATTGAGAGACAAACTTATGCTGTGGTACCCACAAGTTGATGGATTTGTTGAAATTTTAAAAGAGTTGTGTATTAATTTGGAAATGCTCTTTGACATTGCCATGCAGACTGAATTGTGGTTTGAATATAAAGTTGCTGTGCAAAGGCCAGGTGAGGAGACAATGAAAAGGGTTTACAAAAATGCACCATCATTTTCTGTTGTTATAGAGAAAAACGTAGCAGTGATTACTTTCCTGAAGGGCAGAGTGCCAGCAAAGGATGTTAATTGGGTACAGATTAAAAGAACACAGGATGAAAGTAAAGGTGTTTTGGTTCGTGCAAATTCAGGTATGGATGTTGCACTGCTGGAAAAAGTATCCTTTTGCCATCTTTATAACAGATTTGAGCATTGGAAGAAGAAATGCAAATTTAAACCTGGTACAGCAAATGAGAATGCACAAACACAGAGAGAAATGCAGGTGCAAAATATGCCAGTTAAGCAAATGCAAATGTCAGTTCAGAATCAGGTACCAATGGCAGGAGTTTTTCAAGCTCAGATGCTCCCACAAAATATGGAAAATGCTCAAATTAATTTAAATAAGTTGTCCAGAGCAAATGTGAATTCTTTCCAGAAACAAAATCAGAACCCATTTCAACAGGTTGCTGTATTTGAAAATGAGAGTTTTAACCCTAACAATTCTGAATTTACCAAGTCCATTGTGAAAACAGTGGAAGGTCCAGACTTAGTTGTAGGAGTTTTAAACAAAGAAATTACAATCCCAGTTTTAGAAAAGGTTGGAGCAAAAATAGGCCCATTTGATAAAAATTGCCAAATTGTTGTTTGTGACTCAGGCCTGGCAGGAAAACAATTGTTTTGCAAATTAAACAGCACAGATTACTGTACACCAGATTATGTTAATTTTCAGATTCCTGATGAGGATGTACATTTTAAAATGGCCCAACAAGAGATAGCTGTAGCATTGTTTTCAGAGAGAACAGTTGAAAACTTACCTTCTGATTTAAAAGAAATAATAAACACAGAAATAAGAGAGTTCACAGAGCAAGATGTCAGATTAATAAAAAGTGCAGAACATGTCTTATTCAAATTAGAACCAGATGACATGTATTCAAGAACACCATCAGTTGCAGAAATGTTACCAATAATTGGAGATAAACTGAGTAAAGGATTTTTGATGGAATTGATTGGAAGTTTATGTAACTTTCTGATCACAGCTTCACAGAAACTAAATGAAAAGAACAGAATAATGCAGGAGGTTAGCAGCATAACTTTTCTATGTTGTCCTATGGTACCGAATCCAGCCAATATATTTTTTCACATTCCATGTGCTGAAGAATGGCTTACTGTTATTGATTTTTGTCAAGTTCATGTCACAGTGCCATTGCATGAGAATAGTCCGGAGTACTGTCAAAAAGAAAATGAATGTCTGGGACACATAATTGGAAAGGGAGATAGAAAGGTGTCACCAGAGAGAGTGGAAATAATTCACCAGATGAATCCACCTCAAATTCAGAAAGAAGTCAGGAGGTTTTGGGAATGGTTAGCTGCTGTAGAGAGTGGTTACTAAACCTTTCCCTAGTGGCTAAGCCTTTACTGAGGCTGACACACAAGGATGTGTCTGATCCGCTTCCGTTGGACAACAATTGCACAAGAGCATTCCTAGAGTTGAAAGAGAAAAAGTGTCACGCCCCGGCACTAGGAATGAAAGTTTATTTAAAAGGAAATACACCAATTTGCAGTGAGAGGGAGGGCTGCGCTCTCTCAGTGCCTGTTCAAAAACATGAATGTGTTCAAAGGTCTGTGATGTATTTCCCAATGACCTTTGACCCTAACGTCACAGAAATGCCAGCAAATGAATTGGTTTGTGATGAAACTGAATATGAGTGCCTAGATGTCATGAATATATGCATGAAGCCAAGATCAGACTTTAAGGATGAACGTCAGATTCAGCCCAACAATGTCCATTTTGTAGATGGCCCGTATTTGAAAGGTAAAAATGACACATTAGGAGCAACACATGCTGTGCTTCCTATACATTATGTTGTCAAAGCTTCATGGCTTTCAGTAGTTACCTCAGCCCAAAATTCGAAATTGATTGCCCTTACCATAACATGCAGTATAGCTGCTCAAATGGGAGTCACTATTGCCATGGGAGAGAGAAATGCTAATTCAGTTGCACAATATTGTGTCCTGTTAGCCTATACATTCAATGGAATTTTCACAGGTGAATCTGAAAAGGATACTGTGTATCTAGAAAATGTTTCAGAAACAGAACAACAGGATTGTATCAGAACAGATTTTGAGAAAAATGACAACTGCATAATATCAAATGTGTTATTGCAAAAACAGATGCCCAGGTATAGATTGCCAGTTTCTCTGAAATCAGATCATAATGAGGTTTCAAAGATGATGTGTGCAGAACCACAGTTTGGACAAGGATTGGATTGTAACTATCTGCCTGAAGTTCCAAGTATAATAAAGCAACACAAAGACAGTACAGTGTCTCATTTTGCAAAAGACTGTGTTTCAGCATCACTGAAGTGGCTTGAATATGTACATGCAAATGCACTTGTGAAAAACACAAATGAAAAGACTAGCCATTGCTGTGAAGGTCTGGCTGATGTGGAGCGTGCAGTTTCTCACCAGATTGCAGCTGCTACACAAGATCTGCATAATGGATGGTGCCAAAACTTTGATCTGAGAGATGCTGTGAAATGGAAAGGCCTGTTCCAAATGATCCTGACAAAGACTGTTGTGAAATGTGGTGGCCTTCCAAATAGGGTGCATGCCTCTCACACACGTATGGTCCTGTGTCCCCCTGATAAAACAGCTCCTCTTCAAGAAAAGATGCCAGCAGTGGTCATAAGCCCACAGAAGAGGGTCAGTCAAGCTGTAAGGGAACACACAGAGCGTGAAGCAGCACTAGAGAAAACTGAAGTTGCACTGGAAAAGCAAACAGTGGAAACTGACACAGATGAAAGCGGTGTCAAAAGGGTGAATGAGTCAGGTGCAGCCTCTGAAGAAGAAATTAGTGCTGTGGGCCTACGAGTGGAGGTAGGAAAAAGCTGGCTGAAAGGGTATCCAAAACATCTGCAGTGGTCCCTTGAAAAATCATTTTCACCCATTGCTGAAACATCTGAATCTGATCAAAATGAAAATAAAAGTGAAAGGCTTGGATTTAAAAAGTGCAAAGAATTGATGGTGCTCTGTCAGAGTTTCTCAGCACCTGAGTGGTCAAAATGCATGGAAAAAGTACAGAATGCCACTTTGAATGAACTGTATGAGCCACCCTGATGGCAAGCTGGTGACAAAGAGAAAAAGAAATGCTGAAACAAATAACTGAGAATTGTCAAGAGCTGAAGAGAAAAGAATCTTTGAATGATGAAAGAAAAAGAAGAAAAGAAAATAGAAAAGAGAACTGTTCTGTTGAATTTTCCTTTTATTAAATTAGTTACTTATTTTAGAGAAGACTAACAGTTGCAAGAAGCTACTTACAGAACTCTGCACTAAACATTTGAGCCTGGCTATATATGATCTGATTACAGACAAAACTTGTGTTGCCTTAGAAATAGAGGTAACATTGTTATATGCTCAGCTTTTGCAATAAAAATGTCACCTGTGAAATTAAATAAGTGTGATAAAGAACAAAACAATGGAGTTATCATGATTTGACTTTATCAAAGGGAGGATTGATGTAGCTCAGATTTCATCTGGATTCAGGCATTGCTTTATTTTTGTGTTTCAGACAGACTGCATTTTAAAATGGCACTTTTGGTGCATGCAAAGTGAAAAACATGAAAGAGGCCTGCAAATGAAATCATGTAAAACCATGCTTAATTAATTAATCATGGATGTTTAATGTGTTTAGTTTAGATTTAACCTCACTATAGAATGTACATTTAATTTAGAGAATGGTTTTTTGAACTTTTAAAGTAGCACATAATTGTGCTGAATTAACATGTGTTTTTGCAGTGTAGAAACCTCGTGATTTCAGTTTCCTTTAGAAGGCTCACCGTGGCCTCTTTAGCCTTGAAGATAAGAATGGAATGTGTGTTCTCTCCTCCCAGCTTCTTTTCCTTGTAATCTACACCCCCTGTTCCCGTCTCAAGAGACCCTGGCTTTGTTGCATATGTAGACAATGCATATTCAGTTCATAACACATCTTTCTTATAATATGTATTAATTAATCAACCATGCACCAACACTACACGTGGGGCAAACGCATTTTGCATGAAAAGCTATTTAAAACATTAGAGCATGTTGCTATGAGTATGTATTAATTGTTTGCGCTTTGAAAATTTGCACTGGTGCATGTTTATGCTATGTTGTACATTGCACATTTTGCATGTTGTGCACTAATAATAGAAAAGCTGCTTTAAATTAATAGCTTTCGCTAGATAATAATTAATACAGGGTATTAGAATGGTGGGAGATGAACATAATGGGCTTTACTTCATAAATTAATATTCTTTTGGGTTTGTTTTGCTTTTGGGCCCACAATAAAATGGCTGCCTAGGAATCCAGCATGGCTGAGAATTGTTAGCAGTGTGCTGAATGGGAGACGCATGCGCAGAACCAGCTACATGAACTGCCACATTCCTCAAGTGAAGACACATGGGTCAAGGCCACAATGATCTGCACACTCTTGTCACCGTGTCAATGTAACAGTGTTTGTGGGAGAGTGTCATCCCTGTGTGCGATGTGAAAGCAAGGTGGAAATAGACTGATACATTTTTGTCGCTTAAATGTTGCAGTATTGTATAATTATTGATGGTGATACATATGACTGTATTAAGCCTTAACGCTTCCTTTGTTAAAACCGGCATGGGTTGCATTTGCAATGAGATCAGGATGATGAGACCCCTATGTCACCTGTGCTAACCAATCACAGTGCAAGTTTCTACTGAAACTGCAACATTATTAGTATAGTCAGCCAATAATTAGAGTATAAATAATGACCCCTTAGGGGGCGTGTCAGTCTTAGGGAGGAGAGGAGAGGAGAAGAAGCAGATCTGACCAGACATCATTTGGGTTAGGTACGTGAACGTCGTGGGTGCAGCCTGGGAGGAGATTGCGTCCGAGGAGACACAGAGGGAGGAGGGGGCCTTGCTCATATTTTTTTCAGAGAGGCGTAGGCTAGCCTTGCACGTCATATTTTTGGCAAGGCAGATCACATTCTTCTGTGGTCTTGTGAAGGGAGGGCATTTTCAAGGAGCAGCCTCTCTGTCAAACATAGAGAGGGAGAGAGACAGATGAACAGACCAGCGAAGAGAGAGCAGCTGAGAGATCAAGACAGGTTTTTGTCTTATGCATTTATTTCTCTTTATGGGAGATTTTTGTCAATTATTAATTATTGATTAGGCTTGCAAAACTCACTCTTGAATTATATTTTTCCTGAAACTCTTTAAAGGGTTCTGACTGACATTTTATGCCTCATTCCCTTTTCTTTATGGAGTGTTTTGTATGCAATCTATAGGTTTTGTCTTAATGCTATTTTTCTTATTTTTCAATTCTGTAACCTGATTGATATTTGACTAATGAATAAAGGGTCAGAGAAACTTAACTTTTGACTAGAAAATAAAACCCTTTAAAATACTCACAACTCTCTTTATTGGCTTAGATATTAATTGCATTTAGATTTTTCATGTTTATGTAAAGTCTCCTGAAGGTGATACACGGTGGCAAAGGTCCATCACCTTTAAAGCGGTAAACTAGAGGTAAATGATGTTTTGCATTAAGAAATTACCGTGAAATTACCGCTGGATCACCACCACCACCAATACCACCACGAATACCAATACCACCACCACCACAAATACCACCACCACAAATATCACCAATACCACCACCACCACCAATACCACCACCACCAATGCCACCACCACCACCACCAATACCACCAACACCACCACCAATACCACCACCACCACCAATACCACCACCAATACCCCACCACCAATACCACCAGTACCACCACCAACAATACAACCACCACCACCAATACCAACAATACCACCAATACCACCACCACCAATGCCACCAACACCACCACCAATACCACCACCAATACCACCACCAATACCCCACCACCAACAATACAACCACCACCACCAATACCACCAATACCAACAATACCACCAATACCACCACCAATACCACCACCACTACCACTGCCACCACCACCAATACCACCACCACCAATACCAATACCACCACCATCAATACCACCACCAATTCCAACACCACCACCACCAATACCAAAACCACCACCACCACGAATACCACCAACACCACCACCACCAATACCACCACCACCAATGCCACCACCACCAATACTAATACCACCACCAATACCACAACCACCAATACCAGTACCACCACCACCAATACTAATACCACCACCACTAATACCAATACCGCCACCTATACCACCAATACCACCACCACCACCAATACCACCACCACCAATACCACCAGTGCCACCACCACCAATACCACCACCACAATACCACCACCACCAATACCACCACCACCAATACCACCATCAATACCACCAATACCACCACCACCACCAATACCAATACCACCACCAATACCACCACTACAACCACCACCAATACCACCACCAATAATACCACCACTACCAATACCACCACCAATACCACCACCAATACCAACAATACCACCAATACCACCACCAATACCACCACCACCACCAATACCACTACCACCACTACCAATACCACCACCACCAGTACCACCACTACCACCACCACCAATGCCACCAACACCACCACCAATACCACCACCAATACCACCACCAATACCCCACCACCAACAATACAACCACCACCACCAATACCAACAATACCACCAATACCACCACCAATACCACCACCACTACCACTGCCACCACCACCAATACCACGACCACCAATACCAATACCACCACCATCAATACCACCACCAATTCCAACACCACCACCACCAATACCAAAACCACCACCACCACGAATACCACCACCACCAACACCACCACCACCAATACCACCACCACCAATGCCACCACCACCAATACTAATACCACCACCAATACCACAACCACCAATACCAGTACCACCACCACCAATACTAATACAACCACCACTAATACCAATACCACCACCTATACCACCAATACCACCACCACCACCAATACCACCACCACAATACCACCACCACCAATACCACCACCACCAATACCACCATCAATACCACCAATACCACCACTACCAATACCAATACCACCACCAATACCACCACTACTACCACCACCAATACCACCCCCCCCAATGCCACCACCACCAATACCACCACCACCAATAACACCACCACCAATACCACCACCACCACCACCAATGCCACCACCACCACCACTAATACCACCACCACCAATACCACCAGCACCAGCACCAACACCATCAATACCACCAATACCACCACCACCAATACCACTACCACCAATGCCAATACCACCACCTTAGCGCCTCTCGCTCACTCGTAATAACAGGGGCACTGTATGAGGCCAGAGCTGCAGCCGAGACCATACCTCCCACCCTCCATACCTGCACAGCCCGCCCTGCACCAGGAGGTGAAGCCAGGGCCCTACTACAGCTGGAGTGTTTTTTATTAGGCCAAAGATAGCAATGACATTACGCAATGCCACACTGCACACTCAAATCACGGAGAGGGCAGGAAATAGCCCCTCCCTCCCGCTCTTCCTTCTGAGCCGCGACAGTGTAATCACAGAGCGAAAGGTGTTGGAGAGCTTTGTTAGTGTTTATAGCTCGGATCATATGTAACTCTCACTTCACACTTTCTGTCTGTGTAATTTACAACACTTACACATCTTCTTCATGGCACTATTTATCACTACTTTGAAGACGTCGCAGGCCGGTTTCTTACTCTGATATTTACAATCTAACAAGCGGTCGAAAAGGCACTTTATTGCAATGCAATAGGTCTCGCATTTGAGAGAGTTTAAGATATTAGTATTGTAAATGACAATGCCTTTTATTTATGTTTTAAAACCCAAAACATAAATAAAAAGCATTGTCATTTACAATGCCAATAACTCAAACTTGCATGAATGCGAGACCTATTGCATTGCAAATGCTTGTTTAAGTAGGTTCTCGTTCTGTGTTTTAAAGGTAAATTGGTTGTCCAAACATACACCTAGGTATTTATAGCTGCTGACCACTTCAAGTATTGTATTACTGATTTTGTTTGGTAGTTGTTTTTGAGCGCGGCGGCTTATAATCATAGCTTTTGTTTTTGTGGTGTTTATTTCTAGCATATTAACCTTAGCGTAGTGCACCAGTTCGTTGATCGCCCTTTGTAGGCCTATTCTTGTGTGACTTAGGAGCACTATATTGTCAGCATAGGATAAGTGTGTAATAGGCAGTATGCCCAAGAGTGGTGGGTGCGAGTTGACCTCGATTAGCATTGGCGAGAGATCAGCCATGAAAAGGTTGAACAGATGTGGAGTTAGAACGCAGCCTTGTTTTAGTCCAGCGTTCGTGTAGATTTTCCTGGTAAGCCTCTTTCCATCAGCTATTTTGACTTGCATCCACGTGTTTGTGTATAGTTGTATTATGGCTCTGAGTGTTGCTTCTGGGAGACCCCACTGCTTCAACTTGTGCCATAGGAGGCTTCTGTTATCTCAGTTGAATGCCGCTTTCAAATCTATGAAACATAGATATAGTTTTTTTCACTGTCGTAAACTCCTTTCTGCCACTATGCCTAGCGCAAGAATGTTTGTAGTGGTACCCGTGCCCCTACGGAATCCAGACTGATTGAATGGGATTTTGTTGTTGCGCTCGGACCAATCAGTTAAGTCAGCGAGAATCAGTGATGTATAGTATTTTGCTTCTGAGTCTATGAGGGCGATCAGTCGATAATTGGCTGGATCAGATCGATCTCCCCCTTTGTGCACTGTGTTGATTATTGAGCCTCTCCAGCTCTCCGAAAGTCTGTTTGTGTTGCCCACCTCACAGAACAGGCAGGACAATGGGAAAGCCCAGCAATTAGGATCCAATTTATTGATTGTTTGAGGTATGCCGATTGGGCCTGGTGCTCCGCCTAGTCTGCCCATGGTTATACCCTTAGATATTTTTTCTTCTGAATATTGTGTTGTTTATTGCTCTGTTGCTGTTGTGCTCTCCAAAATACTTCTTGAAGCGTTGGAAGTCGTAGCTGTTGTGTATGCTTGTTTGGTCTGATTTGTTGGACCAGCTGATTCTGTTAATGATGTATGTGCACTTCGGTTTATTGACATTGACTGTGTTGCTTCAGCCCATTTATCAGTTGCTATGGAAAAAGTGGAGATTAAGTGGTGTGTCCATGTTGACTCCGTCACGCAGGCAACATTTATTACCTTTGGGGATATTACAAGACCGTTTACTTGCTCCCAGAAGGCTCTTGCATTAGATCGTTTGGCATTGTGTAGTAGTTTAGCCTAGAAGTTGTCTAGTTGAGTTCTTTTGTCCTCCCAAATTTGTTTTTTTGTACTGTTTCTTGAGTTTTTTTATTTGTTCCCATGTAGCTTTAGGTACTGTGGTGCCCCTTGTGGATTTGATTGCTCCTCTTAGCTCTTTTCTTAGTCTCCTTGCTACACTACCCAGGTGTCTGTGTTGGCTGCCCTTCATGCTTCTAAGCGGGTTTGTTGTTGGAAACTCCATTAATAGATTTATTAGGAAGGTAGCCTATGCCTCTACCCACAAACCCTCCTGAGGGTCGTTAGTTGTTATCAGTTCCTCTGCCCTCAAGGCTATTTCAGGGAGTGAATTACTCGTCAAACTTATACGTTTGGGGTTGATCGTTGTTGTTGACCCTGTATCAGGTGCTGCTATCGTGTATCTTGGGAAGGAGGTTATCAGTTCAAGATGTTGGCATGAGTGATCACATTCAGTGGTGTATTTTATTGAAAATTCCTTCATTTGTGCAAGCAGCGGCAGGGTGAGAATTGTGTAATCTAAAATGGAACAGGTGTTAGGGCTGTGGTAAGTGCAGACCAGAGGTCTGTCCTGTTCAGATCTTCCGTTTAGCACTCTCATCCCTACATATTCTAGGTCTGTCACTAGTTTCTGTCCGCTTAAATCACCTCGTTTAAAGGAAGATTGGGCTTGAGGTTGTACTGCCCATATTGCGTTTGCGGCTGTTATGTTGTCGTCTTCTTCTGGCGTATGTATTAGATTTGAGTTGAAATTGCCAGTTACTATTATTTCCCATGTGGGGTGTTCAAACCTTATTTCAGTTATAGTAGTTATCAATGTATTGACTAAGGCTTTTTTAATCTCTCGTTTTGGATGTGCGTAAACGTTGGTAAAAATATTAGAGCTTGCCACTTTGTTGGGACCCAAATCCATTTTTATTATTTGTATGTCCACTGTTGTGGTGGACATTTGGACAGATGTGACGTTTAGTGCTGTGGAGATGTAAAAGGCAAGGCCACCACTAGGTCTACCGTATCGTTGAGATCTTGTTGCTTTCACGTGGTGAAGAGTGTATCCTACAACCTGGACTGGGGTAATCAACCACGTTTCTTGAAGGGCTACTATTTCATAGTTTTTCCAGTGGTCCGGTGGTGAATTGTCCTGCAGTTCGTGCTTTGCACCTGCTATATTCCATGACAGGAGATTTAGTGACAGGAGCCCATATGTATGGCTTTTGTTTGTAAGTCATTCTCGGCGGATGTCCATCCTTGATCTGTGATGTTCTGAGTGGATCGTGTCTTTAGTTTTGGTTCCTTTTCTCCCTGTTTGCCTCTTGTACTTTGTAGTACTGAGTGTACTGGAGTTGCATTGAACTTATCGAGCCTGGTGTTGTGCAGGTGTAGCAGGGGTAAAGGGTAGCGTTGCTTTGTGGGTTTTTACAATGTTATACCCCAGGTCTCAAACTGTGGAGCTGCATTTAGAATTAACGAAACGGTTTCTGCGGTTTTCCAGGTTGAAAGAGATTTTTCGTTTCGGCTGTTATCCCCCTGATTGATGAACTCAATTGCTAACAGGTCCGACGAGGTTAGTTGGTTTAACTTTGGGATGGCTGCCATTAAGTGCAGAACATTACCTCTATTTAGGTAGTCTTGTGGCCCTTGTGATGTATATTGTGGGGTTAATAGTATCTGGTTGTTTGGATTTTTTGTTGGCTCATAGGTTCATGAGTGAAATATAGGGGGGGCGAGAGGCTTGCTTTTCAGATTGCTGATTCGGCTCTTTACCCTTCGTGTTGCTGTGATGTAAGTTTACTTTGATCAAAATCCTCTCGCTCTGTTCTCTATTTGATTCGAGGCATCTCTGTAATGTGACTGCGCGTTCTCCTCTATGTGGGTTGATGCTTTCGTTGAGGGTCGGAGGGCCTATTGTTGTTCTTTTATGGGTGGGTTGTTCCTCATTCATGTATTTAGCTGTTTGCTGGCACGGTTTAGTTAAGCATGGATAATTTTTAATCTTTTTGTCCCCGGTTATGAGTGAGTTGCTCGTGATAGGCCATGTTGCACTGTCTGTGGGCTTCGTTGTTTCAGTTTCAGTGGTCTTAGACCAGGGCTCTCTACTCAAGCACTTCTCATTGGTTTTATTTGATAATTTTGTTCGCAGAGGGTCTACGGCTGGGGAGTCGACTGAGTCCAACATCGTGGAATGGGTGTTGGAGTTTTTTCCTTTTTCTTCCGTGTAGCCTTGATTTATTGCAGAGATATTTGGACTATGATTTTTGTTAACCATAAAAGTCGAAAATTGGATAGATTTTATTCACCTGTTGATCTGTCCTTTTGTTACACTGTTGGTGCTTTCTGGACCTCCTAGCGCATTTCCTTTGTCTTTTTGTTTGAAGGAGGACTGATGTATTGGTTTGGTCGTTTTGGAGATTTGTTAATTGCTCAGTTGGGACTCGATTTATGTCGTCTAGAGTTTTAGGTGATACTGGAGGTTCAGTAGTGAATATTTTATCATTTTTTTCTAGTGCGTACATCCGTTGCCCAGTTGCCGGGGTGTTATTATTTTGGGTTGTTGATGAGTCTAAGAGGTTTGTTGTTTTTGCCCTGTTTATAGACTCTATCGTCGCTGTACTATGTGGCACTGGCATCTGGTTAGTCTATTTGCCCTCTTTCAATATACTCATTAAGATTGTAGGAACTTCGCTTAGTTTATCGACTATTGGACCACACGCACAGCGAGTTACCGGGACAGAGGTGAGTTTGTTATGTTCCATGGTTATTAATCCTGTCAGTGTGTCGAGTTTTGAGATTATACGAGAAATGTGTGCTTCTATGAGGTTCATCAGATTGATCTGAATGTCAAGTTTGTCTGACTGCATATTAAGGACACTGATTGAGGTTTGCAGGATGTTTATTAGAGATGTTTATAGGTTTAAAAGGTCTTCCACTTTTATGTCCAATTTTTCGTCCTTTCCCATCGACTGTTGAGTGGAGGTCGATTGCCTTAGGTCGTTTGGCTCCTTTATGGGCCCGGCACTGTTGAATGAACAGTCTTTGTGGTATTTTTGGACCGGTTTGCTTTGCTGTTCGTTATTTATTTTATTTTTGTTTTTATGTGTAGGGCTTGTGTCATCATTGTTTGTCCGTTCAAGAGAGCTTGATATTTATATTATTGTGTTTTGTCGGATTTCCGGTTGATTTATCGGTAGAGCATTGGGTTGTGTGTTATCTGGGTTCCTAACAAATGTTTCCAATGCCTGCGTGAATTCCATGTTGTTTTCCAGTAAGAGTGATTCAAACCAGTAATCATTAAGATTTTCCACATTGTGAATGACCTCCTTGCTGTTGTTTTTCACTGTTTCCGGTCTGGGAGTGGAGTGGGCTACGTTGCTGGTGTGCACTTGGGCATAGGTGACTAGCCTTTTGTTCTCAGTGTTATTTAGTTTTGCAGCCTCTTGCTGAATGTTGACTGCTATTAATTTCGGATTTGTGGTGTGGTTTGGGTCCTTTCCAGTTGCTGTTGAACTCTGCTCTACGCGAAGAATTGCGTCCTCATCCAATGTGATGTCAAGCTTTTGTGGCGTTAAGGGTTTGGGGAGGCCTGAGATTTTATCTGATGTTGAGTAAATAGCCACAGTTGGATCCTTTAGAAAGGTGAATTTCCGACTGGGATTTATTGACCCAAAGTTTGAGTATATTGGTGATATTAATGTTGCACCAGGGGTTTGAGATGGTTTTGTCATACTAGCCCCGAGGATTTTGGCACTTTTTAATGTTTGCCTTTGTTTTTCTTTTTTGTACCGGTTGTTTCCTGATTTTCCCTTATCTCATTTTCTTGCTGTCGTATTAGCAGGTCAATTTGTTAGAGACTCTTTGCTGCCTCCACTGCCTCAGGTGTCCACGTCCTCCCTTGACGCACTGCCTGAACACCTTGATGCTAGGCCAATGGCCCGGTGGCGGGTGGGCACACCAGGTAGGTCCGCAGGCTGCACCCAAGTCTAGGTCGGCCGCCTCCGCTTATCCAACCTAAGGTACTTGCTCCACAGCCGCCAGCTAACGACGGCCACGTTCGCCGAGCCTTGTCTTGCTTACTGCTCTGGTTCGCTAAGGTAAGCACTACGGTGAACCACGTGGAGCAGAGGGCGCTGGAAGGTGGACTGGGAAGGGGCCCAGTGGAGAAAGATCCGTGGGTGAACAGGCAGGCGGGCATGAAGCGGTGCCAGCTCCCTTCCTTCACGGCCTCGACGCCTCCTGTGCCACACCCATGATGCTCTCGTTGTGCTACGTACTCCGTGCCCCGAACTCCCACTCGTAGGGACGTAGGGCGTTGCTGAGGGAAGCTGGACAACTCAGCGCAGTATAGTACTACTCAAATTGGTGCAGGCCAGCTGGCATACCAATCAACCCGGAACACTAAAACCAGCAGATGTCAGCAGGCGTCGCTCATGGCGCGTGCACCACCGCAATCTTTGCCATCCACACTGTCATCCAGGTGCTATCCGGGTGTCCTCCTGGAACCTGCTATATCGCTTGATAGTGGGGGCCAAACATGCTGTATATGCCAGAGTGGTAGCCCCCGGTTGGTGCTGCCGTCCTCTTGTTGCTCCCCTGGGCAGCTCCTCTTGATGGCTCCCAGATGGCTCACACGCCTGCAGACCACCCCGTGCTGCTAGTGGGGCATGCCGAGCAGTCCACAAGCCGCACCCGATCCTGGTTGGGCCGCCTGCGCGGGTCACTCGGGGTTACTCACTCTGCAGGAGCCGAGTGCGACACCATGCGCTGTAGTGGGCTACTTATGGTCCCTTTGGTGAATGCGCGAAACCGCGCAGCTCCTGGCTGCTCCCTCCTGGCACCCCATCACCGCCCACCATCCACAGCGTAGCACCGCTCCTCCTGGTCTGGGAGGTGCCTGCCTTAGACCGCCTTTGACCGCCTCGACCACCAACCCCTCCCGCTGCAGCTGCCACGGCCACTGCTCCACCTAGCTAGCAGTGCCGACCGCCGACAGCTGCGATGACCGCAGTATGAGGAGAAAGGGAGAGGCAGGCTGACTCAGCTCAGTTCGGTGGTGGGATGCCGGTGCGGGAGGCGGGTACAGGTGGTGGGTGGCGGGAGACCTGGCTGGCTGGGTCAGAGTTCTCGTCTGGCTCTCCCCGGCGAAGATCCCCAGCTCCTGTGGCAGGCAGCAGCGAACAGCGTAACCCAGAAGCGGAAACCAGAGCCAGAAGTGGAAACTAGGAATCATTACGATATGTCTTTACTACACATGCCTTTATCATGCATGCCTTTACCATTCATAACAGTAAATATAAGTAAGTATAGGTAAGTATGATTTTTTTAATAATATTTTTTTTTAAATGTATGCTTTCTAAAATGAATAAAATATTTGTTATAATTTTAAAAAGTAGAGTATATTAATTCAGTATGCAATCATGCTATGAAAGATCATCAAATGAGTGCCTCAGAACTCCAGATGGACAGTTACACAAGCACTCATTACCAGCAGGCTGGACTACAGCAACACTCTCTACGCCAAAATCTCCAAACACCCATTACACAGACACCAGACCATCCAGAACTCTGCCACAAGACTCATACTTGTCCTCCCACGCTGCACGCACATTACACAGCACTTCAATGGCTTGTCATTCACAAACGCAGTCGATTCAAACTTCTCACGCACACATACAAAGCCCTACACATCACAGGACCAGAATACCTTAACAGCGGCATACACTTCCACCAGCCAATCAGACACCTATGTTCTGCCTCACTCTCGCACACATTCCCTGCATCCACAAAAGCAAAACTGATGTCTCTCATTCTTCTACATCGCACCCAAGACATGGAATGACCTCCCTCAACACATCAGAGTTCCATAAGAAACTGAAGACCCGGGTCCTCATATAAGCTCCTTGCGGACCACACACTTACACACCTGCCCAAGTGCCTGAATACCCTCTAAAATGATTAGTACACTATGCAAATCAATATAACAATTAACATAACAATTTAAAGTATGCAGTAAATTGTTTTTGGGGCGGATTGTAAGGGATCTAGGGGTAATGATGGGGAAGTGTATTATTTCCCATGTATTAATTAAAGCCCTGTGTATTCATTATTTAGATTTTAAATTAATAAGAATTTTAAATGATAGAAATAATTGTATTTATTGATTTAAAAAAGCTTAATATTTATGTTTTAGGGACGGTATAAAAGGAATACAGGGGTAATGGGTGGGGAAGTGTATCAATTCTCAGGTACTACTTAAAATACCTGTGTATTAAATATTTAAATGTGATTAATATTAATTTTAATGAAAATGATTAATTGTTATTATTACGTAAAAATCATAATAAATGTTTCAGGAAATATAGGGGTAATGGGTGGGGAAGTGTATGAATACCCAGGTGTAAATTAAAATACTTGGGCATTAATTATAGATCGTAATGGGAAATTATAAAAATGTAATTAAAGACACTAACTTTTATTGTTCCACTTTGTCATAGTTCAAATAGATTTACTCACTTTTCAAATTATTAAAGATTAACATATCAATTAAAAAAAAAAAAATGCAACAATATTTGAAGCTATTAAGCAATTTTATTTTATTTAGTTTAGAAAAGAAAAATATATACAAATTTTATTATTGATAAAAAAGGTGATTTATTTTAATAAATGTGTTTAGTATTTTTAAACACACCAAACTACTATTAAAGTCCATTTTATAACACTTTGCCATACATTTCAATAGCAGAAATTGTCCTTTTTTAGTTTTTACCTTTTAGGTTGATGTTCGTGGTTGTGCATCTGTTTCCACAGTCGGTGGAGCATCCTGGACAAGATCGGAGGCACGGAGGAGCTGCGGTCAGGTAAGATGAATTTAATTTACTAAAACCAATACATAGGTTGGACACTTTGGGGTTTATTACAATGTCGGTCAGAGTTTCCTCCGACCGACACCGTGGCCGAAATGACCAACCCACCTCCTCATGGTGCAGTCGCATTCTCACATTTCCCTATTTTACTGCCATAAACCGGCCGTAGCACAAGCTCCCATAGGGAAATGGGAGATTGTGTTAATCTCTGCCCTTCAAGGTGCCTGCCACAAGGTGCAGGGATTAACAGGGTGGCACTCGGCCCCCAACCGGAGGAATAGGGGGATCTGTTATCCTCTCCCTCACCAACGAACCCAACACCACCAAACACAACTTCCAAGAAGGGATGAAAGCCGTCACTACTTGGTTGAAGAACAGCTGCCTGAAACTCAACTCAGATAAAACAGAAGTCCTCATACTCGGCACCACCCCTCCGCATGGAATGACTCCTGGTGGCCTACCGCCCTTGGAAATCCCCCCACCCCGACGGACCTCGCACAAAACCTCAGCTTCATACTAGACTCATCGCTCACAATGAACCGCCAGATCAACACCATCTCCTTGACCTGCTCCAACACCCTCCGCATGCTTCAAAAGACTTCCGATGGATCCCCTCCGAATCCAGAAAAACTGTCACGTATGCTCTCATCAGCAGCAGACTGGACTACGGCAGCGCCCTCTACGCTGGAGTCAACAAGAAACTCCTTTGCAAACTCCAGACCTTCTAGAATGCCGCAGCCAGACTGAGCCTCGAACTCCCATGCCGTAGTCACATCACCCAACACCTCCGCGACCACCACTGGCTCCAAGTTGAAAGAAGAATAACTTTCAAGCTCCTCACCCATGCATACAAGGCCCACCACAACACCGGACCAGTATAGCTGAACAACTGCCTCTCCTTCCACGCACCCAAAGACACCTCAGATCCGTGGACCTCGCTCTGGCCTCCGTCCCACGCATCTAAAGGACCAGGACAGGAGGAAGGTCCTTCTTCTACCTAGCAGCCAAGGCCTGGAACGACCTCCCCCTCCACCCCTGGCAAGCCCCCACACTGACCCTATTCAGGAATTACCTAAAGACCTGGCTCTTCGATTGACCCCAGCACACAACTGAGCCCCCCCCCAGCTCCTTGAGGCCCTCACAGGTGAGTAGTTGCGCTTTAAAAACCCTGATTGATTGATTGATTATTTAATTTTAGGCTTAAAAAGAAGAATAAACAAATTTAAAATGCTTCTTTATAAATCCAAATAAAAAAATTACTTTAAAAATTGTTGTTTTGTTTGTTGGTGGTTTACTTTTAATGAAGAGGACAATGATCAGGAAGAGAGAAAACTGTATCTATGGCTGGAAATTACTTTTTCATGGCTATTGGATGACTTTTTTTGGATAAACTCTAATAACTTTTTGGGGATGTTTGGACCCTGCTTGGAGAGGTTTTTGGTGCATCCAAGAAAGCATTTTAGATTTTGCTTTGTATTTTAGTAGTTTTATATTTGTTTGGGTTTTGGATAGTGATTATATTTTGTGGACTATTTGATTATCTGAGACTCTTGGTGAGTGGTTTATTAAGAAATCACGGAGAATTGAAGAAAAAAGGCAACTTCGGGTAGGAGATAAAAAAATACATTTAAATACTATCTAAAAATAATTTTAAAAATGCCAATATAATTATAGATAACGTTTTATCAAAACAGGAGAGTAATGCAAGTTAATGTTTTAAGAGATTACTAGTATGAAATGTATGCAATATTTTCCAGGTAGGCTGAACCTCCCAAAATGGAAAATTGTTGGATTTTGGCCAGTAGTCTTTCTGACATTTCTTTACATTTTTTGGAAACTCAAGAACTTAGACTACTTGTTAATGATTGCACCTGTCTCATTCCGTTAAAATTGTGTTCCTTTTTCAAACTTTCCAGGAAAAAATACAGGTTGTGGTGATGTTTACCGCTAGAACTGTTAAAAGAATTATGCCAACCATTATTTGGTATTGTTTGTCTTTACACCCCACCCCAAGCAGGTGAGTAGCAGTTCCACCATTCGATTGGAAAGTGTGATTTCCTCCTGTGACCCGACCTGCTTAGATCATCAATCTAAATTGTTTAAGAGGGGTCCCAATTTGTCTTCATTTTGTTTAAAAAATTCAGATTGTATAATTGATGTGTATAAGTAATCCACGCAATTAGGAGGTGCAAAACACAAAGCTGCTCCCTCCCTCTCAAGCAACACAGCTCACCAGTTTTTGTGACATCTTTGTAAATCTACCTCTTTGTTTGGCACTTAATAATAGATGTTAGGTGCTACCCAAGAGAATGTATTAATTTTGTCAGTGTCTAAAGACTATGGTCCTGATTTAGATATCGGCAAAATATAAATCCCACAGGATATAATGGGATTTATATTTTGGTGGACGGGATATCCATCTTCGTTGTGAGGGAGTAACCCATCCACTGCGATCTAAATTAGGCCCTATGTCAGAACTGCAAGGATTCAAACACATGCTTTGTAGTTATAGATGTTTGCAGAGCATAACCGAATGAACTATATTCAAATGTGTATGCAAGTTAGGCCTTGTGGGCTCATAAAAGAATGCAATGTGGTATTGAAAGATTATAACATTCTTTTCACCATATGGTGTATGAAAATTACATTCTTTCAGACTCTCATCTCTGAAGGTGTGACTTTAAATGAAACGGTAGCTAAGACAATTCTTAATGTTCCTCATTATACTCATCGCAGTACCAGGTAAATAATACTGCTTCAAAATCTCAGTTCTTTTCATGCACAGATCCTAGCGCCTTTTTTCCTAAAATTAAACTTTCTCTTTTTGGTGCAATTGGATTGGTGGAAAATTCAGTGGTGTCAGGCCGTGTTTTTTCTAGCCTAAAGGTTCAAATTTAAATGTTTCAAGAATGTTTTTCTTTTCTATTACATTACATGAAGACACTGTGGGCCAGATTACTTGGTCGCAACACAGCAAGGGAAGTTGCTGTGCTGCATTGCCGCAAAGGGAGAGAGCAGAAATGGGGCATATTTTCTAAGATATGGTGTAGTTCTGCTCTCTTGTAGGGCTGGTGCAATTCTGGCTGCCTCACGCCAAAGCAGCCACACTTGCGCCGCAATGCAAGGGTGCCTACGTTGTGGTCAGAATAGTTTTTGTGCAGGAAGGCATTCTTCCTCACAAAAGGTTGTCTGACGGAACCACGCATGCCATTACCACACATGTCGCCATTACAAAGAATGAGTCTTTACCATGCATGCCTTTAGCATGCAAGTCTTTACCAAAAATATGCCTTTACCACGCCTGGTAAAGGCATATGTGTGGTAAAACATTTTCAGGTAAGTATAACCCCTCTCTCTCTCTCTCTCTCATATATATCATACCAATATCTGACAGTAAAGGATATCAAAAACACTCCTGGATTTATGCAATGCAAATTTATTCTGACAAGTAAGTTCTCTTCAGATGAGAGGACTTACTTGTCGGAATAAATTTGCATTGCATAAATCCAGAAGTGTTCAAGAAATCCTTTACTGTTGGATATTGGTATTTTGTATGGCAACCGGAGCCCGACTCGACCTGCTGTACTCCGGCTTGTGTGACCGTATACAAATATATATATATAAAAAAAATATTAAAAATATATATATATATATATTCACTTAAAAAACCAAAGGTTACAGGGGCGTTATAGTTAGGAAATAGAATTTAAAAAAAACCTTAGAAATTCACTGAAAAATACAAAGGTTAGAGGGACCTTATAGTTAGGCTCATATTTCACTCGTACAAAACCAGTGAAATTCAGAAGTTATATTTACCTGAGCAAACTATAAGTGACGCTCCCGCAATGTACTGCTTATGACCTCACATATTACATCACTCATGACATGGGACTTCATCTCCTAACCAGTGAGCCAGGAGGCGCATTTGCAGAGTGATGGAGAAAGGGGGTGTGGCCTCCGAAGTCCTCTCAGCAATCCTGCTGTTTGGAACTTACTGGAGTTAACAGGAGGGCTTGATGGCCGCCAAAGACCCTCTGCAGCCAATGTGACTTCAGCCCCCAGGGGGCAATTTTGCAGTGTGGTGGTGAAAGGGGGCGGGGCCTCCGGTGACTTGGGGTCATTTTTTTAATCTTATTTCATTTATTTATTAGGGGGGGGAGGGGGTGGTTCTCCTTCCCTGGGACGATTTCGGCCCCGGGGACCTCATCTCCCAGGGCCAAGCCTTTTTTAAAAAATTTTTTTTTTAATTAAACTGAGGGGAGCCGAGCCGCCCCCTCCCGGGCAAGTTTCGGCCCCGGGGACCGCATCCCCCGGGGCCCCGCTTTTTTCTTTTTCTTTTTTTTAAGAAATAAGGGGCCGAGCCTCTACTGGACCAGGGCACCCACTCTCCACTGATGGGGACCGCTGGGGAGCCAGAAGGTAGTTATAGTTAGGACAAAGTTTCTATCAAAAAGGTGATTTTCAGTTGCCTATATCTGTGGCGCCGGTTGATGAATCTTCATGAGGTGGAGGAAGCCGGTTCTGTATATGGTATACCACTAAGTGGTTGTATCGTGCACAGAGTCCAGATATTCCCCCAGAAGTGTACAGGCCTCAGTGTAAACCCAAAATGCTCTATTTGTGGTAGTGTGGGCGAGCAGCCTTAGGCCTAACACGGAGGAGTGTAAGACATTTGTTATGCACACAGTGATTAATAAATGACACTCGAATGACTCAAAAAGGAGATCCACACCAATTTTAGAAAAATAAACTTCTATTAAGTTTTATTTTAAGAGCAAGATGTACGCAAAAAGGTAAGTACGGTTTTCAGGAAAAATACTTTACATTTTAAAAAGTGGACACGGCAATTTTCAGACTTTGCAATGTTAACCTATTGGAGGAAAACAAGAATGCAGTTTTGAAGGTAAGTACTCGACTTACAGATTCAGTCTCTGGGTTCTGTGGTCAGCACCAGGCAAGGTTCAAATCAGCACCAAGACTGAACCACTAGCATATAGGGGCGGCCAGTTGCAGAGGTCAAAATCGGGGTCAGGCGCCCAATGTTAAACTATGGGTGGGCAGAGTTCGTGGAGTTGCACTACACGGAATTCCGCGGAGTTGCATAAAAACTCTGTGGAATTCCACAGAGTTCTGCTCTGCCCTACACCGCTTAGACTTCAAGTCCCACACCCCTCGCACTCCCCACAGCCTGGGAGAGTCACCCCCCATGCCACCCTCACCCGGTGGAGTCTCGCCTTCACCCTGAAGCGCAGCAGGGCCAGCCTCAGGCAGCGCTGCAGGCAGGCCGGGGGCATGAACCAGGCCAGGGGGGGAGAAGTGCCCTTGTGTCCCACGATGAGCCTGGGCTTGGCGGGCCCACTCGGGCAGGCGAGGTTTCCCCAGGGCAGTGGCGACCGCCAGTGCCCACAGGTAGTCCAGCATGGCGCCCCACTGGCCCCTGCACACCCTCAAACTACGTCTATGTAAGAGGGGAAAAGTATCCTGGGGTGCTGCTGCCATGTTAGGGTCAGCAGAGCGGGAGGGAGGGACAGAGGCGTGCAGTCTGCAGCCTACCCCATGCTGTACATTTGCATGCTGTTACTATTCCGGTTAAATTGCATTGGTGCAGGTAGCAGGGGAGACAGTGGGAGCCGAGACAGAGGAAGGGAACCAAAAAAGTAAGCTTCTGCAACATGGGCTTTCCAGCCACTGTCGTGTTCATCTGCGGCAGAAGTTGGACTGCTTTTCCTAGGCCCAGGGCACTCCTATGCAACTGGTGCTCATTTAAAGCACTATCATACCTCCAGGGCGAGTTTGCGCTGTATAACAAACCTGCACAAAAAAAAAAACATGGTGTGAGGTGCATGGAAGTAGGCACCGGGAACAGCAGTCCGGGAACAGCACGGTCTCACCACGAATGAGATGTCAAGCTTCCTTCACATCATCTCCCTGTACGCTGAGGGATCTGACAGTGGCTTTATCAACACTCTGAAGTGAGTGAGAGCTGACCACTAGCCCCCTACCCCACGCAGACACTCTGCGGACAGAAAGAGCGGCTCGTCCCCTTCAAAGGGACGACTCAGCAGAACTGTAGAGCAGGGCTCCAGCACTTTAAAGGGAGATTCCAGGGCATTAAAGGGGGCATACAGCACACAGCACTTTACAAAGAGATGCAGTAAAATGAAGGGGTGACATGTAGGGCAGGGGGCAAACTTCGTCACGTGGCAGAATCAGATTTTTTGCTAAACTCTGTACTCCCAGCGGAGCGCGGAGTTGGGAAGACTCCACAAACTCTGCTGGCGGGGCGGAGTTCACCGCCCACCCACAATGTTAACCAATGGAGACAGGGGGTAATTGAAGTTGCGCTGCTCACAGGTGAGTAAAGCTGTGTCGGGGGTAAATTTTGTGGAGTTAAGGTAAGTATGGCGGGCCACAAGGCAGCACCAAACTTACACCCTCAGCGGCACAGGGGCGGCTGATTGCAGAGTGCCAACACTGCCTCGGGCGCCCAGTTCAATTCAATGGGGTAGATCGGTCTTGAAGAAAGGCTGCAGGTTGAGGCCAGAAGGCCGGACGAAGAAACCCCACAGCTGCCCAGGTAAGTAGAGATGCTAGGGGACGTAGGGACACCATTGGTCAAGCTTCCCAAGGCCCAGGGGCTTCGGGAGCAGGGGTGTCCTTAGGCGTTGTAAAAGTCTTACCGGACAGGTCGTGGTCAGGGGGAGTTTTAGAGTTGAGGAAGCAGGCGTCGAGGTGGAGTCCAGCAGGGGTCAGCCCATGGTGGACTCTTGCTGAGAAGCACTGGGGAACCTTCACAGGACCAGTGTGCCACTTGGACTCGGACCGTGGGCGTCGGGTGAAGAGGTGGGTCCTACGGTGGTTTCGTGGGTCCTCAGGCCAGAGATTTTTGCTCTTTAAAGTTGGCTTCTTCTGGACATATCCTCTGTCCACGGGAGATCTTGGTCTTTGTCAAAGGCAGGCAGTCCTCCCAGGGCTTTGGAGGTCACTTGGTTGCAGGACGGGTCGTCTTTTGGTGCAAGATCGTCGAGGGCTGCAGTCAGGCCAGTAGGGCTGGGGCCAAGTCAGTAAGTGTCTGTAGTCTTCTCTGCTGGTGCGACGCTGTTCTGTTCGACTCTTCTTAGGTCATCACAATCTGATTTCAGAGTCTCGGGGTGCCACCTAAATACTAGATTTAGGGGCATTACAGAGGAGTGACAGGTAGGGACCAAAGGGTCTCTTACCTGGGGTGTCTACACCCACTATTATGCCACACTCCTGTGGGAGGATGCATAGCCCTAGCCCTGATTGGATAAGGCCCACCATCTTCAAGATGGTGGATACTGAAAAATTTGATTCTCTTCTTCTCCAGCACCTGAGGGGTGGAGTTGGCAAAGGGGGGCACACCTCCTACCCTTACTAAGTTTTCCCACCAGTCCTCCCACCAGAAGTGGGGGGTTTAAACCAGGGAGTGCTATCTGCTGCTAGCAGCAGAGGCGGGGGTCACATTACAAAGGTGGAATGGTCTCTGAAGCTTCCCTCTCGAGCACTGTGCTCATCCTGGGGGAAAAGGTGTGACACCTCCGCCCAGGATGTGCTTTGTTTCTGGCCTCAGAGAGCATGGGCTCTTGACCCTGGGGTCCAGAAACATGTCTGGTGGTGGCAGGCTTCCTAAAGCCAGTCAGAGACCACACCAAGGTTGGTAGGTTTTCATGGGGCACCTCTGAGGTGCCCTCTGGGCACTTGTTTAAATAGATCCCACATTGGCATCAGTGTGGGCTTATTGAGAGGAGTTGTTTGGTACCAAACACTCCTGGGTTCAGTAAAGCCATCATGGCACTGGGGAACTCGAGTTGTCGAGTTTCCAGCCCAAGTACTCTCCATGGATTCACTGGCACTCACAATATTAAGAATAGTCTTAAATATTGTAGGGGCATACCTACTCATGCTATATGCCCACACCTGTGATATAGTGCACCCTGCCTTAGGGCTTGTAAGGCCCGCTAGAGGGGTGACTTTCCTATACCTTAGGCAGTGCTGCTTGGCATGGCACACAGGCAGCGTACTTGTTTTTTTCTGCACCAAGGCATGCAGGATGCAGTGGCAGTTTGCATGGCCTTGGTGAGGGGTCCCTAGGCGACCCTCTTCAGTACCATTGCCTCAGGTACCATGGTACAATTTACTAGGGACATTTAGGGGGGTCTGAAGTGCCAATCATGGTACAGTTTTAGGAAAGGAGCTCTGGCACAGGGGACCTGTTTGGCAGGGACCCTGTGCACTTTCAATCGAAACCATGTCATTTTCCAGGCAAAAGTTGGGGGCTAACCATATCAAAAGAAGCACTTCCTCACAATTGGGGTGGGTGCTGCCCACCAGGCCATGGTCATGCCCCCTTCCCAATATATACATGGAACAGTCTTTCTGCCTCCCCATGGGGCAGATAAGGTGATTATCCCTAATGTCGTCCCCTGGGGGATTGGGGCAGAAAGCTCACTCGACACCGGAGTATATTTTTAAGAAATAAACATGGGGTGGAGGCTACCCACCATGGGTATGGCTATAACCCACCCCAGAAAGTCTCTCTGCCCACCTGTATGGTGGATGGGGGTTTTATTACCCCCAACCTACCCCCACTCCCCGGGGCAGAAAGTCCACTAGACACCAGGGAAACAAATAGGGGTGGAGGCTGCCTACCATGGGCATGGCAATGCCCTGCACTCCAGAAAAAGGGCTACAGTCTTTATGCCGCCCCAGGAGTTGAATGGGGGCAATTACACCAATTTGCTTCCCCCTGGGGGCAGAAAGCCCACTAGACAAGAGGGACTGCATTTATGCAGTATTGTTTTGGGGAGGGAGGGGCCCCCTTGGGCATGGCCCTGTGCTCTCCCCCACCACAGGACCCAATAGACTCTCTCACCCCTAGTGGGTGGTAGGGAGGGGTATTCACTCCCAATCTGCCCTCTCCTGGGTGTGGGGGGGGCAGAAGGCACAATAAACACCAAAGATTACAAAATAGTGCCATAATTAACAAAAGGAGGAGGTAGAAGCTTATCCTGGCATCAAGATATAACCTCACCCCTAAAGGGACAATAGCGACTTTCTGCCTCCCTCCGGGAGCAAATAGGATGTTTGTCTCTATTGGGAAGGTTGTCCCAAATCTGTGGCCGGGGGTTAGAAAGCCCACTATACAGCAGGCCTTTTGCATTTGGGGCAAAACAAAGGGGGGCAGGCGTTGCACTCCCATGCCAAAGCAGACAAACCAGTATTTTGGCCTCCACTGAGAAGGAGTTTGCCCCCAATTTGCCCCGGGCAAAAAGCCCAGTGGATGACAGGACTGTTATTTTTTTTATAAAATAGTGGAGTGGGTCTGGCCAATCCTGACATCAGGCCCCACCCTCTCCCCTAAAGCCTCAACGGTCTTTGTACTATCCTGAGGACTGTAACATCCCATCCCAAAGGCAAGAGAGGACATTTGATTCTTTTGGGTGTTGTTTTTCATATAGACCAGGAGAGTAGGGCTAAATCCCAATATATTCCCACTTGCCATGGTGAATGGCTGCACTATTTGGGCCCGGCTGGGACGCTGTCCGCTGCACCGCACCAATCACAATGCCATTGCAGCATTGTGATTGGCTTAGGGGAGGGAGGCTGCCTAGGTAAAACGTTATGCAGACCTGGGCAGGAGCAGCAGGAGCTGAGGCGGCGGCGCGTGTGACCCGGAGGAAGGTTAGTTTTTTATTTTAATTATCGTCCCGCTTCCCCCCACCAGACCACCCCCGCCCGTCTTGCCGGCCGTGACTGTTTTCATGTTCTGATCCGGACTCTTGCCTTTTTCCTCACCTCTGTTGGCTGCTGGGTGTCAGTGGTCGGGCTTCTTAATAAATTCCTTTTCTTAATAATTCATCACTCTGGAATCATTACAGGTGGCCTTTCAGGTGGCAATCAAGATCCCCCTCACTCGCTACAGACACCATACTGAGTCAATAGCAGGCATCGTCCATTCACAGCACCTTAAGAAATGTCAAAAGTGCAAAGGGTCACGGTACCAATGCAACCTTGAAAATGCAGCGTGCTTTACAGAGGAAGGTTGTCAGAAGCAGGAGGCTATGCAGAGAAGGGGCATTTAGGTCAGGAGGGTGCGCGTGGGCGTTTGCATCAACTAGCAAATTGTCAAAGTGCAAATTAGTCAGCGCACATGTGACAGCAAACCCTCACTACACCAAAAACGCCCAGATTGATTGTCTAGGGCACAAACGCCAGTCCACTGAAATATTTATTAAGCATCGTAAAGACGTTGTAGCTTTCAACATTAGACTTTCAATCTTTCCTTTCAGGTTACAACCCCATAAGGTCACAGGTGTTGCCTAGTACACCCAGTAGGACACACATTACTATTAGCGCTATTAAATACATAAGACCCACATCTTTGAGAATTCCTAGACATAAGCATGCTGGCAGTACAGCCTCTTGCATTCTGGCTTTCAAGTCTTTGATGTTCGTTAGTACAAGGTAAAGCTGCTTTCGAGACTGTATTTCTTTCAGATGTTGTAGGTGAGGAGACTGTTTGCCATGGTCTTTCTTTATCCGTAGCCATTCGAATTCCGAAGCCTGCCTTTGATGTGCTGCTCTGCTTGTAAGCCCTGTGAAGACGTGGAGTAAAACTCTACCTCAGATGAATTAATTGGTAATTAGTGAAGAACTGTCGCAGCGTTTGTTAGGCTTGTCAGAAGATTGGGGAACAAACATTCCATGATGTGTGTTCTACAAAATGGTATTGTCATTTAAGTTTTATCCTGTGAAGCTCTGCGATGCCTACAGCTATATAATGGAAATCGTGGCACCTAGATATAACACATTATTTTGGAATTGGATTTTTTTTTTTTTAAAGTACTATTCACATAGGGGCAGATGTATCAAGCAAAATTGCGTTCGCAAACACCGAAGTTCGCAGAATTTCGGCGTTTGCGAACGCAATTTTGCTTAGTGGTATGTATTAAGGCAAAACTGCCTCGCAAAATAAGGAATCGCAAAATTTGCGATTCCCTATTTTGCGATTGCATTTAAGGAATCGCAAATTGCGATTCCTTAAATCCAATGTAAGAAGCACCAAAAAACTGCAATTTGGCCTTAAGGAATCGCAAATTACCACCAACTTCAAGTTGGTGGTAATATGTGATTTCTTTGAAAAATGCACTTTTTAGCATTTTTCAAAGTGCCATGTGGCGCACATACATGCCCTTAGGGCATGTATGTGCGCCACATGTGCACACATACATATTTCAGGGGTGCAACAGGGTGTCAAACGGACACCCTGGCACCCTTGAAATTGCATTCTCAATTTGCGATTCTCTAATTGCGATTCGCAAATTGAGAATGTCTTCCCATTCATTCCTATGGGCCTCTACGCCCATAGGAATGAATGGGAAGGTATTCCTTAATTGCGAATCGCAATTTGCAATTCGCAATTAAGGAATATTAAGGAATCACAATTATTATTGCGATTCCTACATACATAGCATTTTGCGATTCCTTAATAGCAATTCGCTAAAATTCGCTATTAAGGAATCGCAAATGCAATCCTTGATACATCTGCCCCACAGTCCTCTGTAGTGTTTATTGATCTACAGGGCTCTGCAATGACAGCGTGATCTTGATTCCTCTGCGTGCCTCCTTAGCTCTCAACCAGACACTCCCTGCTCTTTTCTCCTCGCTCTTGCAGGTTCTTGCTTTCTCCCTTTGTCAGTTTCCCCTCTTTTACTTCTATACTACCCGGGGCTTAGAGTGCTTACTATGTCATGCATGATGTATTATGAGAATGTTGTTGGTGCGTATTCTACCCGAGTCAGTTGTCCTGTGGGTTGTAGTGGTTTTTGAAGGGAGGAGATTGTGTAATAATCAGGGCTTACAGTGATTACTATGTCATGCAGTGATGTATTATGAGAATGTTGTTGGTGCGGGATTCTACCCGAGTCAGTTATCCTGTGGCTGGCAAAGGAGAATCACGCTACGTCTTGGTGCTCCTGAATAAAGAAATGTTAGTTTTACCTTTATTAACCGTGCAGAGCTGTCACTTCACCATCTTCATTCTTCCCACCGTGTGTGCTTTCTCTCTCTTGCTCTTGGTCAACATCTGATGAGCAGTGCTTTTAATGGAAATATAGAGGTGCTAGTACTCTCTATACAAAGGGCCTGTTTGCTCCTGAGAAGTGGCAGTACTCTCCCGTTAAATGTATTAAAGCAGTGTGTCATTCTCGCAGGGAGGAGCACTTTCTGCTACTCCGAGGCCAGTAGGTTCGTTTTAAATATATCAAATAGGCCATATATCATAGTCGCATTAATTGGACAAGACTACCATTTAAAAAATGCATGCCTCACTGCATTGCGAGTGTACGCGCTGCTCTAGGGTCGGTATGGGGTGGTCTCCACAGACTAAATGATTTAGCCACCCAAAGTATGCTGTGGTGGTGTCTTCTGGCCCCCTGTCCCTGTACGCACTAATCTAAAATGTATGTAATCAATCACCTTCATCATCAATCAGTAATACTCTAGCCATGCGTCTGAAGTGAATTAAGGGCTCCGAGTGTTTCATTATCTGCAGCAATGGTATTCGTGGAATTCAAGGAATACCAGCTCAGTTTAGTACAAACCATCACTTGTGAAAGAATAGCACACAGTGGCACAGATAGACAGAGCATGTGGTAGGCCGGCGTCTGAAATGCATCCGATTAGACTGACAGTTTTGCCAGTCACTGTCTTTGTTAGAACAGATTCACAATTGCTTTATTGACCTTCCTGCTTTCTCAAATTTGCTTGAAAATGCACCATTTGTCCACTCTTTTTTCAAAATTTTCTCGGGGGGAGAACACCCCCAAATCCCCCGTAGGTTGTTCGGGCTCGCTCGCTACGCTCGCTCGCCGCAGTGCAGTACGACAATTTATTTTACACCTCACCATTACGCCTCACCACTTTCAAATGTCACCAGCTGCCACTGGTCTCAAGGGTCCTTTGAGGACAGAATTTCAAAGCATTCCAAAATGACTCTTGCACACGCATGCAAGGATGCTGCCTAGTATAAATGAGGTTAAAAAAACAGAAAATGGCAGCCAGCTTGTAATGGAGTTTCATGTGTTTTTTGAAACTCCATTACATGATGGCCACCGTGCATATTGACACATGCACAGTGGCATCTTGGACAAAAAAACACTTCTAAAGCCAATAGGTTGGCTCCTGGTAACAAAACTGAGACCCATTGGGGTTGCCAATGCTTGTTTTTCTTTATATTTTTAATTTACATGTACCTGCAGGTAAACGATCAGTGCATGGGTAACTACCCTGCCATGCTACGTTGTCTTTTGTACCTCTGCTTATGGGCATTGCCAAAGCCAGTGGGTGTGGCTTGCATTCACAATTACACACTGTCCCTCATGGCGTTGCCAAGGCTTGTTCTGTAATAGTGTTCTGTGCATGTCTCCGGTGTCCCCTCCTCCCATCTTGTGAGAAGAAAACATGTTGCCAGTGCTTATCACAAGGCTGGTAGGCAAATTAGTTTGATAACAGTTTGGTTCACTTGATGATCTGTGTCCGGATTTTTTATTCCAAATAGTTTTTCTAGTTTGTTTTTTGGTTGTTGATCCTCTAATTACTAAATAACCAACCTCTATCTTTCATCCGGAATGGTTCCCTGAGAAGGGACGCTGGGAGTAGTATAAAAAGAAAAAATGGACAGCACCGTTCTAGAGAATTACAAACCTGTTGCTTTGCTGTCCTGTCGGGGTAAACGTCCGGAATGTGTTGTTGCTAAACAACTTTCTAACTATTTATAAGTCAACAGCCTTCTTAATTCTTGGTAACTGGGCTTACGCCCTGCACGCAGCACCAAAATTACACCAACTCTCACCATTGATTTATTTAGGATGATTTGTAACTGATCAGGAGGATTCTGCTCCATTCATCTTGCCGGACTTATCTGCAACGTTTGTTACAGTCAACCACTCTATTCTTGGTCCTATCAGTATCAAGGGATCCGTGACACATTGTGTAGCATCCTCCCCAGCCCAGAAGCATTCAAAGGACCACGCCACACATGGAGCTCTGGTTTGCATGTCTTTGCAACCATTAACAACGTACTGCATCATGAACTTTATTGACCACACCCAGATACACACAGATACCTCCAAACCGATTATGTAATGCTTGCAAGGAGTCCGCCGATGGTCACTAGAGTCCTCATGCACATAAGCACACACCACAGTACAGACAACATATATACATTAGATCTCCTCAATGAGTCGTCGATGTTCTCGCACCAGTCTTCCAGATCGAGTTGTATGAGGCAGAGGAAGGGCGCCCTCATCTGGCATCTCAAATGAGGAACCAGATGCTTGACTTGGGCACTTAATTGGAAATGCCTCACTCGTGAGGTCTGGAGCTGACAAACATTGAGGCAGAAGTGTGATGGGTCTCTGGTTATGATCTTTCCAGGTCCAATGGAGAATCTGTTTCATGGGTCTGTTTTTGCTTGACAAGAATCTGGTCTCCTTTTTCAAAAACTGTGTCCCAAGCGCATCAGCACTTATTGGCATAAGCCTTCATCTTGCTCTTATTAGAAGTGTCAGTGGCGTGAACCTCGTTCGGGTCGATTGACCAGCTATGTGTTCATTGTGGAAGCTTTGTTCCAAGGGCTCTCCGAAACAACAAGATGGCAGGACTTTCTCCGGTTGTAGAATGGGGAATAGATCTGTAAGTACGGAGGGATGGACACAGCATTGACTTGAGATCAATCCCTTCTTGTGCAGCACGCTGAATCACTCTCTTTAAGGTACCCATAAATCGTTCGACCACGCATTTGCCTTGGGGCAAAGAGGCGTATTTTTCTGATACTTGATGTTCAAATGGCCAGGAAAGTCCTTAAACTCTCTGCTATTGAAGGGTGTGCCATTGTCAGACTTAAGAACGGAAGGAACACCCCACTCTGGGAAAGTATCATCCAGCCTCTCAATAATTCTGTCATTGGTGGTTGTCGATAAATCTCCACCAGGGGAACCGTGAGTACTCATCTATAACTAACATGAGATGATGTCCATCACTGAGGGGCCCAAGGAAGTCAACCGCAAGCCTCTCCCACGCCTGTTTAGGAAGGTCAGACATAATTTAGCAGAAGCTGAGTCATCTTGGGCAAAAGGCAGTTACACAGATGACATGCTTTCAGTTCTCTTTCAACTCATTCATCACGGCGTGGATACCATACTCGATCCCTGAGGGCTCTTTTGGTGGCAGCAATACCAAGGTGCCCTTCGTGTGTTCGCTCAATTACTTGTTACCTCAGGCTCTCAGGTATGACTGTTCTCGACCCTCTCAGTACAATACCATCTTGCATGATGGAAAGTTCTTCCTGAACATTCCTAAACTTTTGATATTTAACATCACCTGTGAGAGGTCGAGTATGCTTTCTCCATTACTGCATTGCAATAATGTCTTTGAGCATGAACTGGTTTCAATCAGCATTGGTGGCAGCGGTGATTTGTTCAATAGATGAAGCTGTAGTTGTGCTAAACTTTACTATGAAGTTGACATACGCTTCTGCTGCCTGCTTTAGATGTTGTGCTGTGACATCGTAATGGCACTCATGAAAAGTAGTATGCAGGGTTTTGATTCTTCCCTGGCTTATGCACAATGGTGTTGTCGTACTCCTGCAGTCGCAACCCCCGTCTCTCAATGCAAGGGGGCATTTTAGCCTTCGGATTCCACAAAATAGTGAGCAACGCCTAGTGGCACATTATAAGGGTGAAATTCTTTCCATACAGAAACATGTGGAAGTGTTCACAAGCCCATACTATTGCTAAGCTCTCCTTTTCGGGTTGAGAGTAAGCAAGGGTTAGACTCCTTCTAGCATAGGCCACAATTTGTCTCTGTGCATCTGGCTGTCCATTGCGTTGGGCAAGGATCGTGCCCAACCCCATCAGGCTTGCATCTACTATAATCTTAGTGTGTAGTTTAGGATCAAAATTGGCCATTTCAGTTGCATTTTTAATTGCATGTTTAATTTTCTTGAAGCTTTGGTCACACTCAGAAGCCTACTTAAACGAAATATTCCGCATTGTTAAGTCTCTCAGCAGGGCACTCACGGTGACAAAATAATGATTGTATCTGGAACAGTAACTGGCCATGCCTAAAAAGGATCGCAGCATGGACAAATCTTCTGAGGGACAAGTGGATGACAAAACTCATACTTTTTCAGGGTCAGGAGTCATTCCTTTCTCAGAAAAGACAAGGCCAAAGAATGTTATTCTGTTTTTGTGGAACTCACACTTCTCTGCATTCAGAGTGAGACCTGCATCAGCAAGCAGATGACATATTTGTGAGAGTGCTTTGTAATGCTCTTTTTGTGCAGCCCCAAACACCAGGAAATATCGTCACTTTAGTTACAAGCATGTGTGACAGGTTGAATCGCTAGACGAATGACATCCTGAAAGAATTCTGCAGCTGACGACACACCAAAACTGAGTTGTTTACATCTGAACAAACCAACATGAGTCGAAAAAGTTGTAATATACCTACAGGTATCTTTCAGCTCAAGTTGATGGTAGCCTTTGTTCAAATAAAGACAGCAAGAGACCTTGGCACCATTCAGTTGTGCGATCATGTCCGTGATGTGTGGACCTGGATGTCTCTTTTTCTCTCGAGTGCCTAGTTAGCCTGGTGCATCTCAACACAGAGGCGCACTGAACCTCCACTACCCATTTTTGGCACCACTACAATTGGTGAGACCCATGGTTAAGGACCCAGCGAGCGTTCTATGATGCCATGCTTTACAGTGCTTCCACTTCCTCCTCAACGGCTTTCTGTAGGTGGAAAGCAATGCGACGGTGACAGTGGGCCACAGGGTGAATGTCTTGATCGAAGTTAAGCTTCACCTTCATTGTCTTAAGTTTCCCAAGTCCATGAAACAATGAGGGGAATTGACTCAGGATTTCAGAGTGTTCATTTAGGTTGTAGTTAATAGAGATAAGCCTCATGTCAGCAGCAGTGCTAAAACTGAGTATGCATGAACTCAACAGAGTACCTTGTAGGACATGAATTAGCGCTTGTACTGTTGTTTTCTTATGTCACACTGTCACGACAAATGATCCTAGACTTCACAGTGGTATAGAAGCTGCCCATGTTTTCACCTTTGTTTTCAACGGTGTAAGTAAGACATGGTGTTAAGGGCAGTTAGCTGTAGTTTTCTGCTGGCAAGATGTTTATCAGTGAACCACTGTCTATAATAAATGTTGTAAGACGCCCATTTACCTTGAGCATGATCTTAGGGCAATGTCCACATGAACGTGGTTGCCACACATGGCGATTCCTTTTAGATTTGTGTTCTCGGCAAGCGGCTAATCCTACATGTGCATGCTGTTCAGTGGCTGACCTCATGATCGCACATCCATCTTCATTGCTGTCACTCACTGATGACGTTGAGGGGTTTTGGACAAAGACTTTGATGATGATCTACTTTGTTTTGTTTCCACTTGCCTCAGTTGATATGGCCGGTTCCCCTTGTGGGAGTGGCTAGATTGTTTCTCGAATTTTCTGGTGTCCATTTTCTCATCTCGTTGTGACGCACTCAACTTCTCTTTCGCTTGGCTTGGTTTACGAAATATTTTTCTTTCCCACAGCCCCTGCACTTCTGTCTGATGGCGGGACATTTACCTTCATGCGGAAATACAGCTTCTTCTGGTGAGACATCACCTTATGAACTTCTCCCTTGGGTTTCTGCCTACTTTTCATGCTCAATGCTGTTTCACTCTGGGTCACTCCAGCTTCCATGTCAGCAGCTTGTCTATCTGCACGTTCCTCCACTCTTGCAGCCATAAGCACTTTCTCCAGACTGAGTGTTTCTCATAGCATGCATCTTCTGAATCAATCGGACAGGCAGCCATCAATGACTCTAAGACCCATGGCTTGTTCGTCATTGAATTCACTAAACTTGCAATGCTTAATGAGTGTATCAAGTCTTTCTGCAAACACATCCATCATCTCACCACGTAGCTGTCTTGCTTGGTTGAAAAATGTTCTTTTCATAATCAACATTCAGCATTGGATTGAAAATGGCTTCTAACATCTTCTTGATGTGACGGTATGATACTACACCTGCTTGTGATGCTTTCATTATCACTTCTTTTACTCCATCACCTGCTAGGTTCTTTAAGTATTTGATGATCTTTTTTGTCATCTGCTTCTTCTAGCGCATCTATGAAGTCATCAAATGTTTCAATCCAGGCAGTCCATCTGGTGCCAATATTCTGCTTTTTGGCAGTGTCGAATGGAGACGGTGGTTTTAGGAACGCAGCGGTGTCATATTTGTGCACTCCACAGCTGTCATTTGAAAAACTGAAATCTCTTGAAGACCTTTTGAGTTGTACTGAGCACCACCAGCAGCCTCTGTGGTTGTACCTGCTGGTACCAAAGTCTTTGTGAGCACAGCCCCCATGTTGGCACTCGATTTAGTTGATGCTACTTGCTACTTTAAACATGCCGGTCCCCAGTCAAGGCCCAATTTGGGGTCGGGCAGTGTTTTCTTTGTTCGTTCTGGTAAGTGCAATTGTACTCCGTGTACCTGATTGTCTTTGCCTTTAGCCCTTCTGCTTCCTATCGTCGATGGCTCTGTGTTGTTCTGTAGCACAGTATATCTTCTTTCGGCTTTGCTATTGAGTTTCTGACGGGCCTTCCAACTGTGCTCTTTTGTATAGTCTTCACCTCATAAGAGGTGGAGCGGCGCTTTGACTCCAGATATGCCACAGTTGGGCTGCTACTTGGGGCGCACGTGCCATGCACGAGCAGTTTCCTGCACCACAGCAAACTCTCACGGAGAGCAGTCTGTGATTTTAGGGCACGTATCCCCTATCTCGTCACCAGTTGCAGCTTCCTCCCCAGCCCAGGAGTATGCAAAGGACCACGCTACACACGGAGCTCTGGTTTGCACATCTGTATTCAACTGCATGCAACCGTTAACTGAACATACTGCATCATTGAACTTTATTGACCACACCTAGATACCTCCCAATTGATTACTTAATGCTTGTAAGGAGTCCACTGAGGACTAGTCGAGATCTCGTGCAAATAAGCACACAGCACAACAGATTGGTGCTCTTCTTTCCTAATCAACCAGGCTAAGTCTGTTTCGATTTTTCATTTTCGGTGCACACCATATTATCTCCTGTGCTGTTTAATCTTTAAATCTGTCCTCTGATATCTTTGATCAGGTCCTTGGGCTGTATGGCAATTTCTTATGCCAATGATACACAACTTATCATCAGACAGGATTCCTCTGCTCCTTCCTCTGTAGCTTCTCTTACACTTAATCATCAAAACATTCAGATATACAAACAGATCCAGCCATGTGGGAACCACTTATATTGCTGGCATCCTTCCCTTTGGCCTCAGTCTTTAGGCAGTACTCCTCCCACCAAAGCCAAAGTTAAAACTTTGGGTGTCTTAATTGAATAGGAGCTATCTCTTTCACGCCAAATTAATTTGGTTGTTTCTTCTAACTTCTTTTTATGAAGCCCCTGAAAAAGACCATGCCTTTCTTGCTTAGACAGCTGCATGAGCAAGTGGTGCCTGCATGTATCCTATCTAAACTGGGCAATTGTATCAACGTATATCTTGACCAAACAGTTTCCTCTACGGTGAAACTTAAAAAAACTCAGAATCTGGCAGTGACTATAGTATGTGGCCTCCATAAACTTGATCGTTATTGATCTAGAGTATGGTCCTCTGGCTTCAAGTTTGTGATGTTTGTGTCTTTCATACAATTTTCTATCTGACAGAGAAATCACCTCTTACTTGCCAGTTGACACACCATTTCATGCTAGATCATTATGCTCTAGTTCACAGTTTCTTTTCTCACTGCCCCGGATAAAATATTCCCCTCCTGGTGGTAGTTCTCAACGCTTTCTTTGGCCCGTTACTTGCTTTAAAAGGATCTCTTCTCATCTCTCACATTAGGAAAGCTCTCAAACTTTTGTTTCTTGCCAGATGCCTCCTTTTTCTACTTAATATGAAGGTCCTTTAGCACCAAGATACTTATTTTGGTGAATGAGTGCTTTACAAATCCCACAGTCATTAAATCATATATCATTTCTTTGGAACAGTGTTTTGTGCAGACCTTTAGTATCTCATTCCTGGTGATGTACAGCATGCGTAGAGAGAGGAGATCAGTTTGTGTTTTTTGTCTGGATACATAAAAGAACCATGTATAAAACCTGTATTTATGCATCATCATTCCCCTTCGATATATTCACTTACTGAAGCTCTGCTGTGTTCCTGGTCTGTTAATTAGCTTCAGGCATACTGGGAAAGACTCACAGCTGATAATGCTATTGTATTATCTGGGAAGGGAATAAAGTCTGAAATTGGTACTGTTCCCACAGTTTAGAATTGTTAAAGCTCACAAATTACAAGAGTTCTTAAGAAAACATGATGGCTGAAGATGCCACAAGTCAGTCCTCAATGACATCAAGAGGAGATGTGTTCTAACGTCTTACTTCCTGTAGTTTCCAAAATTTAAGGTGTCATGTTGCTCTGAAACGGTGAACATATGTAGAAGAGAACCTTATTCTTGATGCTGTCCAAACCGCTTTTAGACCTAACAGAAGTACAGAAAGAGACATGACTATAGCAGTAGATGAACTTTGTATGGACAAGCGGTGGCTCCTCCGCTATGGTGGAGGAGCGTCGCACCCCCTGCCAGCAGCTTCAAAAGTTGAAAAATAAAGCAATAATAAAATAAGTTTATTATCATTTTATTTTTCAACTTCTAACTGCTGCGTCCTGGGGGCGGGACCATCGTGGGTGCAATCAGGAGAGGGAGTTGTGGGCAGCACTGCTATCAGTGCACATGTGGGTTTGGCCAGCCATCTGAGAGGAGGCCAAACCCACATGCGCATTGAGCTGTCTCCAACCCAGCTGCATTGCCGGGTTGGAGACAGCAAGCAGAGGCTCCCAGTTACCCTGAGAGTGCAAATCATCGGCACTCAGGCCAATCCTGAAGCTGCTCTTATGCCTGAGAGAAGCTTCAGGATTGGCCGCAGGGGAGGCTGGGAGCCTCTGCCTGCAGTGGAGCCATGAGAGGAGCAGAAGACCGACGATGCGGCAGTCTGCAGGTGGCAGGTAAGTTATTTTTTTCTTCTTTTTTCTCGGCCCTCCCTCTGCCCCAACCCCTGCTACCACCCCCACCCCCACCCCGGTCCCGCCTCACCACTCTGCCCTAAAGCCAGCCGCTACTGGTATGGACGCTCATCAAACCTATACTAGCACTCTGAGATTGCTATGTCTATTATCAGCCTTCAATATGATTGATTATAACATCTTGTTCTATAGACTTTTGCACTATGTTTTTTGAATATGCATTGTATGCCGAGGGTGAGGTTTATATGAGAGTTAATGACCGAGTGTGTGCAGGTGTGACTTTGATGACAGTAGGATATGGGACAGTTCTGAATTCTCCGGCTGGTTGAGAAGGATGTGGTACACAGACCTCCTACACCTCTCGCTGTGTCCCCCGCTATAATTTCCTCTCAAGGCAGACCTAATTTCCCAGTTAGATGGGTAGGTACTATATCCCACCACCTAGACCCTACTCCTTCATGTCTGTCGCTCGTTCCAGTCGTCACTAGAGGTGGTCATGGTGACCCTTTCAGCCTCTCAGCCTTCCACTAAGTTGATATATTCCATGAGGTGAAAAAGATTTGTCACTTGGTGTGTGAACAACATTTATACACCTTTAAGGGTTGCTTGTCTAAAATCCTCTGGTTCGATCTTGCCCTGGCACAGCATGGTTACTGTGGGCACACCGAAGGGGTATATTGCAGCCTTGTCAGCTTTTCTATTCCTTCCTAACCAGCTGCCCTCTTTAAGTCACCTATGGTGATGAGATTCCTAAGGGGGCTGACAAACATGTTTCCTCCAACTCCCTTAGTCATTCTCCAGTGGGATTTGAACTTGATTTTCACTTTCTTGGTGGGTGCTCCTTCTGAGTCCATTCACAGATGTGGGTTAAATTTATTGACTCTCAAGACAGTTTTTCTTGTTGATGTTATTTCAGCAAGACATGTCAGCAAGCAGTAGACTTTGAGTGTTTGACCACCATTTACATGCTTCTTCCCAGACAAACTTGTTCTTAGAACTAAAGCGTCTCCCCCCACCAGCCATCTGTGTCAATTGGTCCCTCGTTCCTTGCTTTTATCCTCCACCCCATGCAACCAAAGAGGAGGAGTGTTTGTACTGGTTGGACCCCAGACGTGAGGTTATTATATAGACCACACCAAAGAGACCAGGTCTAACAACCAGCTTTTCAAAGGGTACACCAGTTGCAAGAAGGGCAAGGCGGTACAGAATAGGACTTTGTCTGACTGGATACCACAGTGCATTAAAATGTGCTATCCTCTCATGAAGGAGCTGCCCAGGGGAATCCGAGCCCATTCCACCAGGCTAAACCTTGCATTGCAGCCTTAGCCATGGATGTGGCTTTGGTTGACATTTACAGAACGATGACATGGGCTTCCCTCCACACCTGCCGAACACTACTGTTTGGACTCAGCAATGAGAACGGATGGCCATTCACTCAGTCCTCCAGGATTTTCTCATTTGGCATTTCTTCACAACCTCCACTGGATGTGGATACTGCTTTGAAATCTATTCAACAGGTGAGGAATCTGCAGGCAAAAGTATCCATCAGAAGAAAAAGTTACTTACATTCCATAACGATCTTTCTGGTGGATACTCTAACTACCTGCAGATTCCATATCACTCCCATCCTCCTATTCACTTTAAAGGAAGATCACAAGCCTGTTAATAAAGTTTCAAATTAGATTTATGTATTGCACTGCTATACCTTCTGATGTCTTCCTCATTTCTCTCTCAAAGGTATGGGTAAAAACAGATGAGAACTGATATCTGGATGCTGGGGTGGGAGCTATATGGCTCTAGCGACTTCACCAGAATTACACTTCTGGGGTCAAGATGGAGCTATTGCCCTCTAACAGTGCTGGTGAGCTATATAAAAAGTTTCTGGAACCAGTGTGGTGCCTGGGATATTTAACAATAAAGTAATCCTCCTATAGATAGTGTATCCACCAAATAGATCGCTACAAAAGGTAAGTAACTTTTTCTTCTAGATCTGAAGCCAATGTAGTAGTGAAGTAAGGTAGATACAGAATCACATTTGTTTGGTGAAAGATAGTGCTGGCTAGGGCGCTTTGGATGTTCTACAGTCAAGATAGATTATTTTTGAAGACCAAAATACACTGAATTTCCAAAGTTTAATCTTGACTGCATGAAGACATTGGCGACAGTGATTTTGAGAAAGAAGGAAATAATTATGATAATGCATCTTAAAGTTCTAATTTGGTGGTAGAAGGAATTGGTCACATTAGCAATTTGTTTTTTGAGATTGAGATTGAAGTGTAAGATTACTCTATGATCACGAACTGCGGTGTCCAGCTGAGGACTCTCTCCTAGTTGAGATGGCCAGAGTGAGGATTCCAAATATTCTGGGCCTGCTTTATATTTTGGTGGAAAGGGTAACCCATTACAATGGTGACTGAGTTGCTTTCCTGCAAACATAACTGTCCGTCCGCCAGATTTAAAAACAGGCAGACTTTTGTGTAACCATGGCGGAGACTACTCCGTCTCTGCCATGGTTTGACCCCCCCGATGGCCCAGTGGAGTAAGTGCCGTTGGAGGTTGTCCTGTATGTCCGCCCACCAAATTTAGATGATATCAGAAAAAAAGCGGTTCTTATTAGACTTATAATTGGATATAAGATGCGAGGTTACGCTCAATCGCAAATTAAGGCTGCTCAAGGATGTAGATAGGAAAAGTAAACAAAGTATTTGTATATTGGTTGTGTCAAAAATAATCTGTATTTTTCATAAATGCAAATGCGTGACATATACTGTATCCCACGTGAAACTGAACCAAAAAAAAACATAAAATACAATACAATTATACAGACAATACAAAAAGAAAGTACAAGTTTCCAAACTTTAGCAAACTACCTAATGAATAAATTATCAAATGCAAGCAAGCCCTTTTGTCAATCAAAGGGGTCGGATCATTGGTTCATTTGTGTATGTCGATGACATTTGGACCCCCTTTGTAATGTGGGATCTCATCAGGACCAAAGAATATTGAGGACAACTTTTGGTTAAAAAATATGGAGTGCCTGCTTAGTATTGGGAGTATCAACAATATGAAGCCATATTGGTTGCTGGATTTATCATACCTGATGGAGTCATAAGCAAACACAGAAAGTGCACACCACCAAAGTATACAGTAAAAGGGGAGGGTACTCACATGGGGCACCCTGGGCAGGAAATAGAAAAAAAATATATATATAATAAAATTAAAATATATAGCAAGAATTGGTAGGCAATATTGAGGAAATGGAAGGGACAAAAACACAACAATGTGATATGAGGCCACACAACTTTCTTTTTTGTATTGTCTGTATAATTGTGTTTTCCGTTTAATTGTATTGTCCTGTCGGTTTGTTTTTTGGTTCCGTTTCACATGGGACACAATGCACGGCACACATTTGCATTTACGAAAAACACAGATTATTTTTGACGCAACCAATGTATGACTACTTTGTTTCATTTTCCTATTGACATCCTTGAACAGTCTTATCTTGAAGAGTGAGCTTATCCTTGCATATATAACCAATTACAATTCTAATAAGAACCGCTGTTTATATGATATTGTTTCCTGCCCTTGTTCTTATTGAGTAGGGTTGACTTTGTGTTTTGTTATAACACCTCATTTAGATGGACAGAAATACTGGTGAGTTTTAACTGCCCATCCCTGCCAGGAAAACCCTGTAGTAAGGGGGCATAAAAGTCGCATAATGTTCCCCTCACCATGAGAGATAACTCCCATGGCGAGGGGGGCTTTGTTTTTTATTTACAAAAACAAAATCCACTTCATGGTATTTGTAAATATAAAATGTTTTAACTTTTCCATATGGCTCCGTCAGGTTTGACAGAGTCATATGGCAAAGTTACAATGCATTGATAGGAACTGCCTTAATGGAGGTTCCTGTCAATGCTTTAAATGTCCGCAGGCCATATATAAATTTGGCAGTCGGGCCTCTGCCAGGGCAACTGAGTGAAATAATCCGTCGCCCTGGCGCAGGACGGTCCAACCACCAATTTAAAATTGGGCCATTAGTCTATTGAAAGCAAGGAGGATTTGAGATTTAGTAGGAGTCAACTTAACCAAATTTAGTGCCATCCAAGTAACTATGGCAATCATAATGGCTTATACGCTTGTTGACGTATTGTATTGGTCGTCCTGCTGGTTGATGATAAGATGAGTATCTTTAGCTATGTTGTTGCCTTGAAGGTATGTTGTTGCGTTTAAGTTTTTCAGCAAGTTAGCAAGAGGTTGTACATAAAGGTTCAACAGCAGATGGGACAATGCTAACTGCTACAGGACTCCACAATGAATAGGGACAGTGATGGAGGAGCAGGATCCAAGTTTATCTAGCTGCGTTCTGGTTGAAATAAAAAGTTTGATTAGGCCTTTTCTTTGATGTAAAACTGTTTTAGTCGGGAAAGTAGGAGTTTATGGCTTATAATGTTGAATGCCCCCATTGACCACAGTCATTCTGCGGTCATCTAAAGCTTATGCAATAACTAATTCATAACAGAGGCCTGGTCTAAAACCTGCCTCAGGAGGTAGGAAAAATATTAAGTTTATCTACATAAGATTGAAACTGCCCTGTAACTCCTTTAGTTTAGTTATATAGGGGAGCAAATAGATAGGTCTAAAGTTTGCTGAGGTGAGGCTGGCTTTTGTAATATTGGTCTAATGACTGACATTTTGAGGCTAGCCTGTAACTCACTGGCCCTGAGTGAAGCATTTATAATTTATGCTACAGTGAGCATGACAGACTCCTTGAAAAAGTTTAACTGGGTTGCTGGACAGATATCCAGGGGTGCCCTGGAGGCCTAACAAAAGCGAATCTGCTCAGAGCAACCTTCCTCTGAAATGGGAAGCACTGTAACAGTGCTATTTCCTTATCTATATTGTCATGGTGGCAAGTCATATAGTTATTGTTGGACTGATGATTCAAGTTAATATCATCAATTGTTATTCTAACTTTTATTGGAAAATGATTTCAAAATGGAATCAGCAAGCGCTTGTTTGGCTCGAAATTGTCCTTTGTTGCTATAGGATTCAAAAGGGACTCTACAGTTTTGAACAGAACTTAGGTATTATTTCTTGTGTGAAGAATCATATGAGAATAATACCTTTTTTTTAGCTTTCTGCACCAGATGATTATACTTATGCATCTGTTTAATAAATATGATTTTATCCTGAGGTTTAAGGCCATAATCTTTCATATTTCTCAAACTTTTCTTCTTCTCTATAAGAGTCTCAGTTTACACCCGCTAAAAAGTCAGGGTTGAAGCCCTGTTGAAAATGTGATGGGCAGATGCCCATTATGCATCATTGCAACTGTCACTGGTGCGTCAGCTGCAGCCAGAATTTGTTGAGGTGTGAATTTTGCCTGAGGATGAACCCAAAGGTAATGAAAGAACGAGAGGCCAAGCATTTTATGGCCTAGGCAAAGGATGACCATAGGAGTGCTTGATCATGTTCTATCTAGGGCAAGGACAAGGTAAAGGTCTCTTCCCAGTCCTTTCTTTTATCAAAATCTACAAGAGAAATCTAGATCACCATAAGAAGAGGAAGTATTTTTCTTCTACTAGGAGATGCTGATCCAAGGGTAGGATTCCTCCTGGACCTTCTCCTCAGCCCCAGTATTTGCTGGGGCCACAGTTAGTAGAGCTTTCTTCTTCACTGGCTTCACTGACTCCAGCACTGACATTGATTCCCTCACTGCTGCCGCCCTCTTTTTCAGTACCGAAGCCAGCTTACCCCGAGTTTCCAGAGTTGGGAACAGATATAGCATTGTTTCTCCATGTGATATTTCAATATTTCAAAAGGCAGCAGTCCCCTCTGGCATGCTACCTGGCTCCACGTGTCTGTTTGGGTCTCCATTCAGCTCCCTTCCAATGCCGAATATTCCATGGATGCTGTGTTGACCAGTAGGTGCTATTCTGGCTTCACCTTTCCTCCCATCTACAATTACAGCGCAGATGCTGAGACAGGCACCAGTACTGATGCTAAGCGTGACCTCGGTGCCGGCACTGTGGACAACACAAATTATACTACCACCACCACCACCTGTACTTCGAGCCAAAGGAATCAGGTCAAGAAGGGAGACGCACACACGCCTAGAGAAAGAGAAGTATAGAGAGGACACCCACAGTGTTCATTGAGACTGTATTCATGAGCTCTTTGGCTCAGACTAATACCAAGAGCAGGCCCACACTCAAATTCATGAGATTCTATGGAAACAGCTCCCCATGAAGCCAGGGATCTTGACACTTATCCTAAAATAGATATAGATTCAACACCAGGCCCAGCCCCAGCAGAAGTAGCCTCTTTTCAGTTAGTCTTAAAGAAAGTAGCTGAGACCCTGGAACTTCCCCTTGACTCTGTAGAACATAGTCCTAACACTTTGATGTACTTCAAATCTAACCCCAACCCATTAACCCCTTCAATGAAGCATTGTTAGATACAGTGAAGGAGCCTTCGTCATGCCCTACCACTACACTAGCAGTGAACAGGACTGTTGGACAGAGAAACAGACCAGCTTCAAATGATCCGGCCTGTCTTTCCCTTCATCCCTCTCCTGAGGGCTTGGTGATTCAGACCTCATTCACCACTTGGCTAAACCTGGGGTCATTCCCCACACACCCTACAGATAGAGAGTCACAAATATTAGAGGGAATAGCCAAGGGAGTTAGAGTTGAGATCCATAAATCCAGCATGTCTTCTTGGCCGCTACACTCATGCCCTTTTGTATATGGCAGCTATTGTCATTCCCAACCGTCTGGATCACTTCAAGCCACATTTTGCTGAGGTTCAGTCGACGTTGCTTTCACTGTGCAGGGCCAATATGAAAATCCCCACTGTATGATTACATCTAGAGAATATAAATTGCTTATCTGTTATGAGAGTGCGCACAATCACTCTCTGCATGCCCTTAGCATCACCTTGCACATCTGCAAAGCATCCCATGCAAGCATGTAAATTTCCAGTTGTCAATTGAACAACAACATGTATGTAAGTGTTATTTGTTTGTATAGCGCAAATGTAGCTAACAGGAAGCGGAGCACTGTACAATGCCAAGAGAAGGAATTTGTGCCTGGTTTCTAGGAATAGAAGTGAAATATTACTGCACGGTCTCTATATAAGGCTTCAGAACAATAGGTCTCCAGCCTTAATCAGAATACTGGAAACACTGAGATAGGATCAGCAGTCCATATAGGCAAGGGCGATGAGGCTCATCCATTGGTAAGCATTCTGAAGCATGGCATGGGGTCATGGTAAAGTTGACCGCCAAACTCCCATAATTAAAGTCAACTCTCAACCTTGTCAGTGCCTTTGCACCATGATTACACTCCTTCCCCCAAAACACATTGCATGCTTTTAGTCACGTACAAATGGTTCAGTGCCCCGCCATTGTGAAAACACAGACATCGGGGACTGACTCCAGCTGCACAAAACCCATTTGTGGCAATCTCGAGAAGCACAATAAATGGCTCCCAAAAGACACAGGGATGAGAGTTGCAAGAACGCAATTCCAAAGTGTGCTAACACGTGATGATAAATAATCTGCCTCTGAAGCAGATACAGTGTGCTGTGACCTCTCCCCGACTTCTAACCAACAGGAGGAAACCAACACCTACCGTCTGTTGAGGAATGATAGATAGGCTCTCGTAGGCTTTTTTTGTGCAGTTTTTATATAGCGCGAACTCGACCCAAAGGTATCAGAGCGCTTTACATGAGCACCAAGTGCATTACAGACGGACACATTCATTTTGTTAGGCAAGATGAGATTAAGAGATTTGCCCAGAATCACAGGATGTCGAGAGTCCATGCCGAGACTTATGGTTTTTACACTGAAAGAGATTCATAGATGAAAGTTGTGGGATTAAATCCTGATATATGGTGAAATCCTTGCACCTGAAGTTTGATATTTCTGACTTTGTTCAAGTAGCTTCAGTGTGTTTCGAAAGACATATGTCTATTGATATTATATGTAGTGTAGCCATATTAGCTATTCCTGATGCGTTCTGCAAACACTATTGCCGAAAGCTAGATTCATGACTGACATGGAAACAGGTCAAATAGTCATACAACACGTTTGCCTGTTCCATTCTGTCCTGAGCTGTTGGCATCTTCCTCTTCGCCTTCTTTAAAATGTTATCACACCTGGACAATCGAAACATAAAGGCAAAAAATGTTGCCCATCGGCTCTATTATCTCGTCTAAAATTAGGCCAAACCCCTTTCTAGTCAGAATAACCACCACTAAATTGTGACTCCCTAGAAACGTATTGGGAACAGGGCTCGAGAAGCACAGTTTGACCTCACAATTCATTAAGCTATGAACCTCCCTGATAAGCCAGTCTGTTTGCTTACTGTTACTTTGTTTTATTAGCTCGCCAGTCCAGTTTTGTCTGCTCCACTCCATCTGGTCCCAGTGCTACATAGCTCGGTGTTAACAAGTGAGAAACATGCAACAACGTGGAGTGGAGTACTGCGGAAGCGGCTGGCTGAGCTGGTGCCATCCTTTTGTTGGGTCACCCCTGGCCGCTGCGTCCCACAGGTAGCTGTTAGCTCCACTGGTGTCGGAGAACGCTGTGGGTCTTTCTCCGGCTTGGGTTCTGGTGCGGCGATAACGGCAAGGTCTGCATTGAGCCTGGAAGGCAATGCCTCGTCGACTCTCCCAGAGCAGATTTCTCTGAATGATTGTATCCCCAGGGTAGAAGAGGAAGTGGGGGCAAGGGCAGTTGATAGTGCCATTACCGGCAACTTCTCCCACCCCCAGTCTGAGCATGCAAGAATGAATAAATACACAAGACAACTTTGTAGTGGGAAAATATTGCTGCAGGTTTATTCCATACAGGAGTATGCAATATGTGGGTTATCTTACGGGCGATCCAAGGGCGGGCAGCTGTGCCAACCTATGCTGCCCCCGCCCGCCTGGTGAGCCAGCACTGTGGGACACCCAGTCAGTGCTACCTTTGATGATCCTCTTCCGGATCACGTGACACGTTGGTCTGTTCTACTCACGCCCTTTTCAGGGCGGAGCGTAGCAGGACAAACCCCCGGTTGGTCAGGCCCCCAACCGCCCGAAGGACTAACGGGGCGCCGTCGCGGTTTTCCAGGAACCTGCCCTGAGGCTCCTGGTCTTTGGCTCTGGCACCCCTACTGTGCCGCGCAGAGGTACCCTTACTGTACCGGTCTGCCGCAGAGGTACCCTTACTGTACCAGTCTGCTTCCAGATCGCCCTGTAACTCCGCCTGCAACACAAAAGGAAAACATTAAAACATTCAGAGTACCCTGTCCACCAGCCAGGACGCCGGGTAAGAGGTGGGGTGGGAGACGGAGTGGCTGGCGAACAGAGACCGCCAGGAGGGGCAGGGGAGGCATATATGCCCTTCCCCCCCCATCGCACCGGAAGGACGTCACAGAGGTGACCTAGCTGGAGGGCTCCACAGCCCCTCCAAAGACTAGAGCGGGTGGGCAGTGCCAAAATGGCACTAAAGGGCCGCCCTGCTGAGGTGGCCCCCTGCGGGGGCCGCGGACACGGTGCATAGTGCCATTACCGGCAACTTCTCCCACCCCCAGTCTGAGCATGCAAGAATGAATAAATACACAAGACAACTTTGTAGTGGGAAAATATTGCTGCAGGTTTATTCCATACAGGAGTATGCAATATGTGGGTTATCTTACGGGCGATCCAAGGGCGGGCAGCTGTGCCAACCTATGCTGCCCCCGCCCGCCTGGTGAGCCAGCACTGTGGGACACCCAGTCAGTGCTACCTTTGATGATCCTCTTCCGGATCACGTGACACGTTGGTCTGTTCTACTCACGCCCTTTTCAGGGCGGAGCGTAGCAGGACAAACCCCCGGTTGGTCAGGCCCCCAACCGCCCGAAGGACTAACGGGCGCCGTCGCGGTTTTCCAGGAACCTGCCCTGAGGCTCCTGGTCTTTGGCTCTGGCACCCCTACTGTGCCGCGCAGAGGTACCAATTACTGTACCGGTCTGCCGCAGAGGTACCCTTACTGTACCAGTCTGCTTCCAGATCGCCCTGTAACTCCGCCACAGCTCTGGAGGCGGCTCCCGTCGCCGCGAGAGCCCCCACCAAAACAGCTCATTTCCGACCTGCAACCTGCTTTCTAGGGCCTCGTGCATGTCCAGTGGAAAGTGTCCATGCCCACCTGTGGCAATTGCACCCAAGTTTGTCAACCTAACCTAGGCGTACGCCTGGATGGCCATGGTGACAATGGACCCCATCTTTAGCAAAGTAGCCTTTAACATTAGCCTGGAACAGCTCGTCTCTGGTCTGCGAACTTACGCCATGAACTGTTCACTCTTACAGGGATGTTCAACGGCCTCCTCTGACTTGGCTCTGTCCCACCTCTGCGGGGGTTCATCTCGGACCACCAGAGTTGCATTGACCCATGTAGTTGCTGATCTCACCAAAACAGCTCCTTTCTCCCAAAACAGCTCATTTCCAGGCCTCCTGCAAATCTAAGGGAAGGGATCCCTCCCTACTGGTGATAGATGAACCCCATCTAACACAATGGCCCTTCCGTTAGCCTGGATCAGCTAGTATCTGATGAAACCAGAGGCCCTTCTGGCCTGTGAACCTGTGCCAAGAACTAATCCCCTCCTGCGGGAAAGTTCCACTGCCTCACATGACCCCGCCCCGTGCCCACTCTGAGCGGGCCGAATTCAGACACCATGACTCACATCGCCCCATCTATTCGCTGAACTCACCTAGCTGCCGTCCTAGCACCGTGTGTGCCTGGACACATGTGTCCCCATCTATGGGACGGCAGCCCACTGGTTAGGTAACCGCTCCCAACCCCGCCTGCCTACTTTGGCTAGTCAGGCGAGGAGAATTGTGCTTACGTTTGCACTGTCCCTCTGCTTTCTAACTCATGACGCATGGGCATGGTCATCACTGGGAGTATGTGCCAATGATCGAGGGTGCCCTCCTGCCCTTGCCATGCATCCCTTATTCCTTATGGGAATCTCACCTGCTCAGTTCCCTCTGTGGTGAAACCCCCTAGGCATAACAGCTTAGTTAACATGGCTGCATTAATACAGTGCGCACTGTCTGCAATATGGTGCCTGACGTTACCCTTGGGGCTAATGTAGACTCCCCCTCCTGCAACCTTTAGTTTCAATCCTCCCGTATTTAAAGTGCTATAACACCATTTTCCACAAATTTGTGGGACAGCGTCACCCTTGCTAGATGACTGCTTCCACAACCAGCCTATCTGCTGGGGCTGTCAGGGCGGAGAATATTGTGCTAACGAGCAACCCAAAACCTGCCCATAGAGCAAGGTGCCCCTACTCTAATGCAGTTGCCCAGGAATTTGCACTGGACCCTTTGGCTTGCTTAACTACTGCTAGATCCCGTGACCCTCGGAGCTCAATCCAGCTGTGGACCTCTATTAATTAGTTATCCCTGGAATGATTGCCCTCCATAACTTCAAGACCGGATTCAGCTTCCTTTCCAGGCACCTTAAAATGCAGGGTTGGGCATACCAACCCCACCTGACCAGGGGGTCATGTGTGTATCACCTATGATAATGTTAGAATCTAAGGTTCCCAGGTTCAAGGATTTCCGCAGCCCTCTTTTGAGGGTCTGCTGAGACCACACTGCCTCACAGCATGTTACCCCGCTACCTCCTGCAGCTCCATTAATGCCCTGTTGTGTCCCTGAAAAGATACCTGACAGGGTGAACTGTCTGATGAAACCAGGAATCAGTGAAAATAGGCAAGAGTGCCCTCATGTACTTGCCATGAATCCCTCCTGTCTTACAGAATTACACCTGTTCAGCTCCTGCTGAGGGGACTTCCCTTTTCTTAACTGCTAACCCCGTGTGCAGACGTGACATTAAATGGGTAACATCCCGGTTTGTGCCCACCTAATGTGCTATGCTGGGAGCAACTAGGCACCCCACATACCTTGTTTCCCTAATTGTTGGGACAGCAGCACCCTATGTTGGCTTCCAGCGTCCCCAACCCGCCTGGCTGGTCCCGCTCTCCAGGCGGGGCATTCGAGCTTAACGGAGCAACATGGAGCCTACCCTTGGTTCTAGGGTGCACTTACTGCGCCCAGTTGACCAGTTTGCACCAACCTTCTTGATTGCTAAACCCTAGTGAACCTCCTAATGGTGTCACATCTGGTTAGAAAGGGTAATGTATTGTGCCCACTATTAGCACCACCGCACCCTAACGTGGAGTGACAACTGACCGTCCACCCTGCAGCTGACCCTGTTGCTTAATACGGCCCATTAATGCCCTTGCCTGTCCTTCAACGACACTGGCAACATAATGCCCAGCAGTTTGGTGAAGGGGGGGTTTTTGGTCCCAGCGTGCGACCCAGCTCATACTAGTTTGCACAGTCCCGGTTAGCCTAGGTGAATGGTCCCTCTGAGCTCTGTGTGGGGCCTATTTCACACTTAAACAAATGCCTATTCGCATGAATTTAGAGTGATGCAAGATTGGACTGACGGCTACCATTCTCACTCACGCCTGCATATACTAGGCTCAGAACACGGAACACTTGCTCTATAATCCCTTGGATACTTATGTCCAGCTACGCCAATCGATAATGGCTCTGCTTGATCATACTGACCGAAGACACATCAACCCTGCGGAAACCAGGTGGGGATGCTAACCTGCCCCCAAACTCTGCAACAAACATGACCAGCTGCCCACCAACAAACCATCCCCAGCACCCGGGGGCATGCCGCCATTCCTTGGCTTGTACACCGACGAGCTTAAGATTAATAATGGTATCGAAGGACCCATCTCTGAGGGCATGCATGCAACACTATCCACTGCCTCACCCTAGTCCTAAACATTTTGGATTTGTCCATCGAATTGAGCCAAAGGTGGAGTCATGCCTTCCCAAACTTCTGCTAGTATAACAGGGAGAAGACAAGACAGTGGGAACAGGAGGGGAACAATGTGTATCAATACCTGCCCTTTCTTGAAGACTGGGGATGCCAAATGTTCTTTAATACATTGTGGCCGGTTTGTGCATTAACTTTAGCTTACTGCTCCAGCCCATTTTGACCCCAACTTTGGTAGTAGCATGCCCTTAATGGTACGTGACCTTCTACAAGCACTGCGCAGAGTTCCCCATGACCACTGGAGACTCCTCTGGTGACGCATGCCCCCAGTGAGGGTGAAGAGCTCATCCTTTCAAGGAGTCAGACCTCGTTATACAGCGAGAGAGGCACGTGGGGCACTCGAATAAGACAAAATAACTATTCTTTGCAAAAGAGAACCTGTCCGTCACTATTGTCTATCTTGGGACAGAAGAAGAACCATGATATTATCACTGATCAAATCCGATGTCATATTCGCTACCTCTGTCATTCTCATAAAATCGCCATATCTGACTGACACCGCACTCTCATCCTATGCTTTGTGTGATCTTGGCCCACTTTAGTGTGAGCAGAGCACCGCGATGCATACTTGGCTTCATGGTCGGTAATGCACAAGTAAACTACCCCCTCCCATCAAGTTGGGTTGCACAGTACATAGTAATGGGTGCAGTGGGCTAGTTACTCTCCTGGGGCCCCAATGCCACTGCGCTTGCAGTGCTAATGAAAGCTTTGTCGTTTTGGCTGTGTCAACTTTGTTGCCTGCCCCCCTACAACCTCATGGAAATAGCGCTGAACTCTCGCTACTACACTGCGGGGTGAGCCCACTGTATTCACCAAAGTTCTTCACAATTCCGCTTCTACTAATTGGGAACACGTTCCCCCTTGGTATCTTGGCGCTGCATAACATGTTTATTGTTACTCAACTCCATGGTACTCGTTTTATCGACCTCAGAAGGATACATGCTGAGTGGACCTACCAGGATCTGAACCTGTGACCGAGACATTGAAACAAGCCACTTTCTGTTCTGCCACTCCCCAGGCCTGTGGAATAGTCTCCCAGGGCCGACATCTGGCACTTGAACCCTTACTTGGACGGGCCTGAGCTGGAAACCCAGATCTAGACAGCCTGCCAACCAGCTGACCACGTCCAATACCAGAGTGTCACACATCCACTCCGTAGCCTGGATACTAAATCCGGCATAGATGTATCAGAAGACCTATCTCTTGGCGCCTGTCTACCACAACTTTCGCTGCGTGTCCTAGTCTGTTAAAATCCGGGCACAAGGTAGCCTGCCCCGCTAAGCCCACGAAGAAATCGCAAGACACCTCCAGCAAACGCCTGGCCAAGCAAACACTACCGGCCACCTCACCCCCGTTACCGTACCTCTCGTTGCAGTCGTTGCGTGAAACCAAGTCCACAACATGCCAACACAGGTTTGCCCCCAAATGGCAGTACGATTCACGATGGGAAACATGACATGAGAAAGAACACCACGTCCCCGCAACACTTACTTCCAAGTAATGCCCACCGCGATGGAGAGCACAGACCCCTGTTGCCGAAACCTAAGGAACGCAAAGCAAGGAGGCCCCCAGCGAAATATTTCCTAGTAGCTCCATATTTGCCAAAACACCGAATTGCCCGTCAATAACAGTGAAATATAATCCTGGTACTATGGCATATTCCTCAAAAGCACTTTACCAATGTAATTATCCCCTGGTGCTAGCCGAATAGGTGTATTACCCAATTAAGTTATTTTCCTTCATCTTAGAAAGAGGACGGTTGTATGTGCTAACCTGCAAGTCAAATCTAGGCAGCACTCGCAATAACCACCTGAGCTACACTCTCAGACTCGGTCCTACAGCGATCTCCGCTGGAGGCGGTCAATGGGTATACCATCAGTAATATCCATCCACTTTATTTTATTAAGGAGGAGCGCAGCTCAAAGTGTTCCATCCGCCCCCCTGAAAAATTCCATTTGACAGCAAGCTCCTAGAAGCTTTCATCGGGTGACCGCGCTCTACGATGTAGAGAAACACCCACCAAGACCGATGTATTCCCTTTCTCAGACTGCGCAACCGCTGGCCCCCGCTCCAGCAAAGGTAAGTCATTATGTCAAAATAATAAATAATTACAGGACCTTGAGCAGTGTCTGCGCACTAGGCCAGATGTAAGGGCTCACACATCAATAAGATTGCTATGTGTGACATTTTCATCATTTCCGTGTAATGGGTGATATTTCACCAGCTATGAGTGACCCCATTTCACAAGCATAGTCAAACAATGAAGACGATACAACATATTACTATCAGAAAATGCACCAATCTAGGGCAACCACATCCTTAAGCTGCTCCTACCCCTGCTGCAAAATGCCAAACCATAGAGATGGAACAAGGGCCGCACCAGTGATGGCGTCGGGTCAGGTGACTTAGCTGGGTGCCCACCAGACAGGTGTGAGTCCGCATTCGTGGGTCAGCATGGCTGCGCCACTGCCCTCGGCATTAGTTTGTGGTGTCATGATACGGCTGTTTGAGGCCCCCAAACTCCTCTTGGTCGTCCGCAAGAACCGATTTCCCCTACGAGTCTAGCTCAACATTGAGTTAATCCAATTACAGTAATTGCCAAAGAATAGTTACCCCTGGAGATTGTCTCCGGAATAAATCTGTAATTCATAAAAACTGCTGGCTGTAAATCGGTGCCAGGGAAAAGGACTCTGAAATGCAGCTGGTATGGGCGGTTCCGTCCACGGTAACTACCGGCTGGGCTGGAGATAATGCACTGGTGTGAAAACCTCGCGAAACGCTGCCAATGCCGGCTGTAGCACAACCAGAACCATCATACACATTTATGCAACTGGCAAAACATTTACAACGTGCGCAGGGACACTGCAGCTGGCCTTCACACCCGAGTGAAACCGTGACCATTGCTTCTGCCGGCCGAAGCATGCTCAGTGGTACCTTTAGCCCGACGCTCCTGCTAGCCATCGGGACGCCGCAAGGATCTGCTGCTCTGTACCCCCCACAACCCTGCGCCATGCCTCAGTCGTGCGGCATGCAACCAAATCTAGAAACCATCAACAGTAGCCACTGATCACAGCATGATCCTGAGCAAACCGTCTATTGATTCGCCCGCACTTAAGCCACACGTGAAGGAAGGCCCATAGCGGACCCGGCTTCCCTCCTGTCCCTACAACCTGAAGTCCAATTGTCCCTGCTGCCCAATCGTAGTAATGCGGGACCCGCAACCTCCGCCCAGAGACCTTCCCATGGATTATTCACAGTCCAGACCCGCTGGCCATGGACTGGGCATGAACTTCCGGTACCATGTTGACCACTTACCAGTCACCTATGGAATGCATGCACAGCAGCCGCCATCTTGGATCCTCAACTAACCCTTAATTCCCTGCACCTTCGAAACCGTCACAGACCCCTGTCCAACGTCCCGCAACATAATACGAACCGTCATTCAATAGTGTACCAGTGGTAAAACATTTAAAACGTGGACAGAGGAACCGCTGCAGGCCTACACACTCGCGGGCCACGGCAACCAGTGAAACCGTGACCCCTGCTTCTCCGGACCGCTGCGTGCTGCGAGGAACCTGTAAGGCAGTGCCCAACAATTCCTCCTGTTAAGACCCGACAAGCTACTGGGCCCTGCTGCTCTGTGTCCCCCAACCACGCGCCCTTGCTCCATCGAGCGGCTTACAGTTGATAAAACCCTTCTTACCACCCGGCACCGCTATACCGTTCGCAGTATTTACGGGCGTCCGTGACTTAATAGCCCAGACCGGGATTCACGGCTAGCCGCCGACCCCCCTAACATTCCCTTGCCGCTTTTCACCGTTAATTAGCGTTTCCACAAAACAGCCACATTACACATTAATTTTTTAGCGCGGGGGAATCGCGGGGGCCATGAAGCCGCACCCCCTTTGCGCTAACTCATACGATCTCCCATCACACCCGGTCCTACAGCTCCTACCCCGTCACGGCGTGACTTCAAAAGAGGGGCAGGGAGGGCTGGGTTTGGCTCTTTCCGTGAGCCGCTGCAAGGGCTGGCCAAGTGGTTGAATGCTCGGGCAGGCCCCCCTCGCTCCGGCCCCCAGCCAGTCCTCACGCTGCACCCCCAGCCGCAGGACAGGCACAGGGAGGTAAAGTGTTTTGCCCACGATCACAGGATGCAGACGCGACCCCTGAGGCTCGAGACCTGGTTTCCAGCACCAAGGTCGGCAGTCCAACGGACCACATCCTCTCCCCACAAACAACCACCGAAGACACACCGAGAGAGGCAGGGGCGGAACACACCAACCCCGACTCACCTAGACAATCCCGACGGCACGACGATGACCCCGGCGAGCCTGGACAACGTGTCCAGACGGCGTGGCTGGCGAACAGAGACCGCCAGGAGGGGCAGGGGAGGCATATATGCCCTTCCCCCCCCATCGCACCGGAAGGACGTCACAGAGGTGACCTAGCTGGAGGGCTCCACAGCCCCTCCAAAGACTAGAGCGGGTGGGCAGTGCCAAAATGGCACTAAAGGGCCGCCCTGCTGAGGTGGCCCCCTGCGGGGGCCGCGGACAGCCGCACTCCCCTCTCCTTCCCCCTCTGGGTACTTCGAATGTTGCATTGTGCACTTCATTCATTTCTTCTGTAGTGGGAGGGGGAATGGGAAGTATGGTTCCTATAATCTTGCCAGATGTAGAGGGGACAAAGCACTCTGGTGCTGCTTCAAACCCTGTTGGGTTGCACAGAAATGAAAGTTCTCTCGCAGGAAGGGTAAATAATGGGCCATTTAGAGCCTCAATGACCAAACATGCGAAAAGAAGATATACAAGGCACTTAATTAACTTTTGCTTCTAATTCTCGTCCTTCCCTCAATTACAGGGCAAAAATATTTGCTCTGAGGGCTAAGGAACCCTTTTGGGAGACCTCGTTAGGTTACTCCCAAAGGATGCGCCTAGAGCAGAACCCTGTGTAATCTTCCTTGGATTTTATTCTGATATTTGATAATAAATCTACCCCGGTGAACAGAAGCTCTATCTTAAATTCATTTTTGGAGATTGGAGCTTTAAGGTCTGTTCACTGGCACCGACCCCTTACTCTAGAATTACCTTTGGCTCACTGGCTATCGCAAATTTGGTGGGGCAAAACTGCAATTATTTTTTTTAAGGGGGGAGTGGTGTTGTTCCTGTTGCTGATCCCTTGGAGGTCCAGTTCAACAATTGAATATCTCCAATATGAATCAGCCATTCGTGGTTGCGGCAGTGGGGCCTGATAATGTTTGTTCACAGGGGAATTTTAAAGATATAGTTGTCTCACTAGGGCAGGGGGGACGTGTAATCAAAATTGTGGAGGGTCCCGAATTTGGTCATCTTAAATGGAAGATCTCCAGTGGGAAAAGTTGCTGCTTACACCTTTCAATCATCTTCTACTCAGAGTCTACTTGATTACATGATAGTATCTTATCAAATGTTTGGGGCCTGTGACAAACTTACTGTATTTCCAACTGATATAATTGATCGCAGTTTAGTTGATACATCTGTGACCTTTAATCTGCAGGAATTAGTCCCTGGGTATTTAAGACCAGCTTGAATAAATCGAGCAGCCATATTTTCTTAACAGCTAAGAACATTGCGATTTTAAGTACTAAGATTAGATTAATAGAGTTAGCACTAGTTGGAAGGAATCATTAAGGGCTGACTTTATATCCATGTACAAATCCCATACTGAGTTCTTGGATCAAAGACCCCCAGCAGCCAAAAAAGGGTCATCTTAAATTGAAGGCTTTAAATCAGGAAATTAATTTCCTGAAAACAAAACAGTATTTGTCATTCTCTTCGATAAGAAAGCACGAAGTTGACCATCTTAAACTTGTAGGCTGGCAACTCAAACCTCGAGAGTGTAGGTGGGAATGTGGTGTTAAATGGATCAATTTAAGGAAGGCCGCAAACTCTGGGGACTCAGGGAAATACTGGTGCTTGATCGCCAAATATTATGATGCCAGGGTTAATGCATTTGCAATTCCTATTCCAGAAAATGTTTGGGTGAGATACATTACCAAGCTATATTCAAGCAATATTGAGGTAAATAACTCTGTGTTGCTTCATGTAGATGATGAGATGCTCACACTGTATGGTGCTCCTTTAACAGATGAAATTGTGGGTTTTATAAAGAATGCCAGAACATCTGGGGCATTGGGGCTGGATAGGGTTTCCATTACAGCTTTTAAAAAGGAGGCTGTGCCTTGGGGATCTTTTTTGGCCCGTTCTTTGATCATTGTTACCACTATGGAAAAATCTATTCATCTTGGAAAGGAAGCAGTATTGTTACGCTGTATAAAAAGGGCCCTAAATCTTCCCCGGCAAGCTTTAGACAGATAGCACTGCTTGATGCGACTGGCAAACTTTTTGCCAGAAGTATACTATGTCATTTACAGCAATGGGCTCAAGATCATTCTATTATTCCTCCAGAACAAGCTGGCTTTAGGAGGAATGATAGCACCCTTGACAATATAGCTGTCCTTGAAGTGGTAATTGAAAAATACCCACTCTCCTAGCGTATGCCTGTATACACTGCGTTTGTTGACTTCTCCCCAGCGTTGGATAGAGTTGATCGTCAAATGCTGTGGAGAAAGCTCTCTTCTCTGAGTGTTCCGCACCACCTTTTATTGCTTATTATGGAATTGCATTCTGACACTTGATGTCAAATTTCTGATGGGTGGGATGCAGGGCCTTTCCCATAGGGTGAAAACGCAAAATGGTCTTAAGCAGGGTTGTTTGCTGGCCCCTCTGTTGTTCTCCTTGTACATCTGTGATATTCCAAGTACTTTGAGTCAGGTGAAGGGGGATCCCCCAAAAATTGGTATGTTGTCCATTAGTTCCTTACTATATGCTGATGATGTAGCCATTATGGACTTGAATCCCATTGGCTTATAACATCGTTTCTCAGCCTTGATGAAGTATGCAGAAGCCCACTTTCTGAAAATAAATATTTCTAAAAGTAAAATCTTGATCTTTCGTAAAAAGGGTGCAAAAATGAAGTGGAAGTTTAACTGGTATTTAGGTATGGCTAAACTAGAAAAATTGGACTTGTATCTTTATCTTGGTAAGGTCTTTTCTAAGAGTGGGCGGGATAATGATCATATAAATCTGTGTTCGAGCCGGGCATGCTCCCAGGCAAATGCCCTTAATAGATTTTATAAAACCTGTGGGAGATACCATTTTGGGCATGTCCTATCTGTTTATAGAGTCAAAATCCCCCACTCACTATGCTATGCGTGTGAAGTGCAGGACTTAAAGTTCTGGCACTTTTTCAAGGGTATTGAAGGACAAATTTTCCACCAGATATGCAATTTGAACATGCTTGCAGCCCCTCATGCTATTTGTTTGGAGTTTGGCTCACTTTCATCTTATTACTTCTCTTTGCCCGCTGTTTTGAGCTGGGGTAACTCACTCTTGTGTGGAGAGGAGGGAACACTGTGGGCAGCCCTGAAGTCTGAAAATGTTCTCTTGAAAAAAAAAAGAGCGCTTTCTATAGGTCCTTTGAGCAGGCTAATTAAATTTTTGCGCTTGATCTGAATGTAGACTCTCCCAACTCCGCTTTAAAGTGCTACATAAAAAACCCTATGTTTAAAATAAGTCTGGACAGAGATATTATCCTATGTCAGCCAAACCAGCATAACTGAGTGATTTTTAAGAGTAATTTGGGGAATAAACCTCAGTCTTATTTAATTCAGAATCTCCCTCATAGAGTCAGAAGATTTACCCTTTTATTGAGAATGGATTTTCTCATGTTGTGTGCCCTTACTGTCGTTTAGTTCCTACAAATCTATATAGGATCTGCGCGTTTAGACATCATAAACTGTGGGATCGGTGTCCAGACTGATTCCAGACACCGCCACCGGATATGTTCGCCTGTATACCAGCTAGCTCACAGTGCCACTATGAACTCCTCTTACCAAGGAGCGAATAGTTTCTGGCAACTATTGAACATGACATCCCTGACCCCTCAGGGATCGTGGAAACAGTAAGGTACTTTTCGCTCAGTCACTCGTGCTCACTTTGTCTCAGAGAGATACACAGAATAAATTATGGGGACGTTTTTAATAAGCATTTATTGAACCAGCGTCATCCTAGTATAAAATACGTGTGCTGTAACAACCATAAGACAGAAACAGATGTATACTGGTATAAGCACCAACAGAGTAAATAGATGGTAGAATTCTACCATATTGCTAGAAGAACGGGTATATGCTCGCACACAAACACATGACAGTAAAAATGCGTACTCTTATGATGCTAACCCTAACTAGATGTACCTAAATGTACCTAGCATGTATGTAGTTGTATTGCCCAGAATCCCCTTAGGATAGAGCCAGCCCATTACCTGATGTGGGAAAGCGAAGGACCCCGTTTTGGTCTTGAGATGGGCACCCCGCAAGGGATGTCAGACCACTAGGTGCTGTAGTGTCTGCGTGCAGGAACCTCAGCGTCTCGCGTCAGTGTGTCAGCATTGAAGTCTTTCTCCTCTGCCTCCCTCAGCAAAAATATGGAGCTTATATACCCAAAAGGTACCCTCAGGGGTTCGACCTTGCTGTGTCATGTCGGCCGAGGATGACGATAGTGATGAACCTTATACACAGTTATTATGCAGAAGATGGCAATCATGCTGTGATTCTGAGAATCCTCATGCATAATAAATTAGGCTAGTTTTCGGGGAAAACCACACGACATTTATGCAGCACCTAACTAGATAAAAGGTCAGCACCAAAAACCATTATGTAGTGCAGTGGCAGGGTAAATGCAGGTGAAAGGTTAGGAGACTACCCTGGCCTATATTGGGGTACATTGCGAATCATAACATTACTGGCACAAGGGATAATATACCAAAAGACAAGAGAATGTGTGAGTTGTGCCAGTTATACATCCAAGATCATAATCATGTTATCTTTGTCAGTCCGGTATTCCAGAAGGCAGACGTTCCGCATTGCAGGTTTTTAATGTTACCACCTAACTAAATGTTCTGTAGAAAGGTCTATCAATTATTCAAATGCTTTTTAAGCCTTTACTAGCAATTGTGGTTGTATTTTCTGTATGTTCTGTATTTTCCACGTGTCTCTCTATTAGGCCTCTGTGTTTTAGATTCATTTTTATGTTGAATCTATAAAACTTAAAAAATTTAACATTTGCACATTTCACGTTGCACTATTGAAGGAAGTGGCCCTCTTGGGCCACTCGGGTTTTCTCACAACCACCTGCTATGCCTTCCCAAGAATGAAGAGTCGGCCAGACAGTAGAGAATACAAACTTACATGCTTTATTAGAAATGCTCTGCAGAGGAGTCCATCATGACCTGCACCCTAAGATGTCTGCCGAGGGACTAACTTCCCAACGGTCCACAGTGAGTAATCATTCTTCCCCAAAAGCCTCCAACCCCGCCCACCATGGAAAACTACCAGCCAGGGACAAACATGAACAAAGGAGGCACTGGGAGATGAGCTACCACCTGCCAGAAGGATACATGTTATCAGAAACCCAAGGCCACTGCACTGGGTCTCAGCGTCTCCTGACGTGGGAGCAGAACTACACACTTAGATTGGTATGTGAGAGCTGAATTGTCTCCTCATTAGCAGGTCGGGAAACAGCTTTGGACAGAAAGAAAAAACATTAGCGAAATACAGTGTTCTGCTGAGGCAAGCATTACGGGACATGAGGCCTAACTCGGGCACAGTCTAAGCAGCCTAATAAGGATTGCAAGAAACAAAATGGAGTCACATTCGCCAACTGAAGCCTGCACATTACGCGGATAACTCAGTGGGTTGCATAACGTAAATACAACTGGCATCTATTTAGCCACACATTGCTAACCTAATATAACGTGAAAGGAGTACCTTGCAGGGACGGGATTTTAAAACCTAACAGACCCTCCTTTTAGCATGGGTGGCTAAATGCTTTATTGCTATCCGGTAGGGTCTTTACAATTCTAAGGGAGAGGAAGAATAAGCAAAGTCACTCATGTTACAGGGGGAAAACAAACAAGGCATGAACATTGAAGGCACCTAATACTCGAAGATGCCCTCATCAATAAGCATGATATCCTGAATTTCCTGAATCATCATAACAGAAATGTTGTTATCGCTTCTTGGCAATGTAGGTGTAGGGACAAGTTTACTCATACAATAGGTGCAACAGGCTGGAAGGCAGTTAATGCATAAGCAACAGGTAAAGATGACTCCTGCAATCGCTATTAGGACAAGTAATATTTTCCAACCCCATGATGTCACTAGACCCCAGAGCCACCCAGTGAGAGACCATGAACCATTGTCCTGATGGATATCTGAGGCGAGTCGGGGCAATTTCTGTATTGCGGAGTATACAGTAGGGGCACTATCAGGAATATACACACAGCAGCTGCTGCCGATGACGCGACAGGCTCCACCCCTATCAGCCAGAAGGACGTCTAAAACCATCTGGTTTTGAAGAGAAACGAGCCTCGTAGCCTGAAGCTCGACTGTAATATTAGTCAGTATACCGACAGTAGTATTAATGACTCCCTCAACTACTCTAGCAAGGCGACGAATATTACGACTATTGAACATGGGACCCCAGAACGGCAGAATGCCCTTCATTATGTCAGTAAATTGCTGCAGCGAGTTATCTGTTTGATCAATATCGTCTGCATTGATAACTCTCTTAACTCGGTGTACCTGGAGACCCCTACGCTGTAGTCTATGATCCTTGTGGTAATTGGATGGTGCAATATAAACGGGAGGCAAGAGAAAGGAAACATAACACCGGCCAGACCACCCTCTCGGGAGCCATGTATAAGCCTGTTCCCCACAGATGAAGTATACATTCGGAGGTGTAAGCAAAGGTGGGCTGCTAGTAGTGTTCAATCGGTAGGTGTAGTTACAATGACTCTGTCCTACTGATATGTTCCCTATTCCTTCAACACAGAAACTAGCTGTTGAATTGATCACAGGGACAGGCATAGCTTTGTCCTCAGTGATATTGCGTTCCTGGAAACATTTAAAGTATTTAGTGACATTAAATCCTTGGAAATCTAGCATTTCATTTTGCAACCAAGAGACATTTTCGTGGGCTTCAAATACATTCATACAAGCATCGGGGTGCAGCGTACCCTCCTTGCCATCTGGTCCGGGTGTATATCCCTGGTGTACCACTATATACTCCAACACTGCTTCGTAGTCAGCTTGTACCATTTTCATAGCATCAACATAATAGTGCATGTATACCATAGAGAGCAGTTGGAGCCAGGCTTCACAGCTACCTAAGTATGACAGGGGCAATGACACTAGCAAATCATTTTTATGCATAACTGAGGGAAGTAGCCCACACACCCAGCAATTCGTGGCATTACCTGGTGAAGCATCTGAACGAAAGCATTTTGTGCATAAGTCTGCCTATGCCTCTCCTTATGTGGGGCCAATGTAACAAACGAGTTCTCTGCTGGGACCGGGGTAGTCCCTATCAAGGTGTGCACAGGATGTTGTTCCTCTAGGTACCAAACCACCCCAAATACAACTAGCAAGGAAAGCAAAATTATGACAACAAACACTACTTTACTCTTAGTGGACCAAGAGGACCAAACAGGATCATTTGGAGTAGGACGCGGAGCCGCAAAGGGCTGCTCCTCATCAGGGATAGGACGGCCAAAGGGATACATTTGGACAACTTCAGGGGCAATTTACAGGTGTCAAAAAGGGAAAGAAAAATTCACGGGCTAGAGCCACTTATTGCAACCACAGTACCAGGGGGCATAAATCACCCAGCGTCCGTTTAGAGCCTCGCTGGCAGGCTCCTATTGTTCATCAACGACGGTGCTTTGAAGCACTCCCACAGAGGAGCTGCGCGATCGCAACCCTTGCAGAAAAAAAAAATCTTTCTTCTTTCAGGATAGGGCACCCTCCCTCCTGGGCCAATGCCCTCAGCTATCCTGTCCAGTGTCCAGGGCAGTGCACCAGTGTTGTTCACCCTAGTCTAATACAGGCACCATAGGCACAGCACCTGCGCCCTAAGCTCAAATCCTTCCCTAACTCCTAGACTGTTCGGCTGGTGCACCGTCCTTTTTCCGGGGCCTCAAATTATATTTGGTAACTCCAGGCACTGTTTCATCAACAAAAAGGGGCAGAAACTCAGGATCAGATGGGCATCGAGATCCAGATTCCAGTGTGTTAGAGACGGTGTTATCCGAGGCGGCCCTTATCTCCGGTGGGATCGCCTCAGACAGAACTGCATCACTTTCTTCGTCTGTCTGCGCCCACCTCACTCGGGCATCAGAGAAGGGAACGAAGCGTGGCACCTTCTCACACTCCTGATCACCGATGCCTTCGTTGACCCAGCGGTCATACGGAAGCGGGAGAGGCACCCGTTTCACATGAGACGCATGAATACAGTGATTTCTGCCGTCCACCTTGACAGCTGTTCTGGTGTCGAGTAGCACGATTACTGGCCCTTTCCACCTCGGCTCCAGGCTGTTTTTCCGTTGGAAGTTCCTTATCAGCACATGTTCACCGGGCTGTATGCAACGCCCGGGCCCCTCTGGTACTGGCCGCAATGTGGCGTGTATCTGTTGATGAAGAGAATGAAAATCTTTAGACAATTCTTACAGGTAGTCTACAAATAGGGGGTACTCTATCTCGGAAAAGCGCTTGGGTCTGGGGATGCCCCAAACATTAGCAGGGCGTCCAAAGACCACCTCGTAGGGGGACAACCCTGTTCTAGAATGCGCTGTCGCTCTGGTAGATAATAAAGCCAAGGGTAATGCATCTGGCCATTTTAGTCCTGTGCTTTCTTGAATTTTTGCCAACTTCAGTTTGAGAGTACCATTGGACTTCTCAACCAGGCCTGCTGACTGGGGGTGATTCGCTGCATGGAACTTCTGCTTAATATGCAAACCTGTGCATACCAATTCAATGACTTTTGCATTGAAGTGGCTTCCGTTGTCACTCCAAATCATGCGTGACAACCCATAGCGCGGGAATTACTTTTTTAGAAGTGCCTTTGCCGTCGCCATAGCTGTATTCTCTTTAGTGGGGTAAGCCTCAATCCATTTACTGAATGCGCAGATCACTACTAGCACATACTTCAGGTTATTTACCCGTTCCATTTCGATGAAATCCAGCTGGAGCACCTCGAAAGGGAAGGAAGGCAGTGCAAAATTACCAGAAGGTGTAGGGGTACCTTTCCCGGGGTTATGTTTCAGACAAATGATACAATGCTTCACTAGGTGCGTGGCTGTCTTAGCGATATTATCATTCTGCCATACTGGATCCAGCAACTTGCATATTCCTTTAGCACTAATGTGCGCCGGGCCATGGGCCATAGCCACAACAGGGAGCACATATGAATTAGGCAGCAACCACCGCTTCTTCCCTGACAAGTCAGTCCAACACCCATCCTCATCCAAGCGACCTGTTCTCTCCTCCCACATTGCTAATTCATCCAAAGTCGCCTCACCCTGGATTTCCCTGACATTCTCCAATGTGTCCTCGAACATTCCATTGTCTGAGACCCACCTAGCGGGACCTGCCACCAACATCTGTGTCATCTTTGATCGAGGTGTCTCCTTAGCTGTCTGGTCTGCGAAAGCGTTTCCCCTCCCCACATCATCTGTAATAGCCTTATGAGCGCTACATTTCACTATAGCTAACTTACTGGGAAATGTCAATGCTGACAGCAATCTATGTATCAATGGCCCGTTCTGAATCCACAGTCCATGCGAAGTCAAGAACCCTCTCTCCGCCCACAGGCGCCCAAAATGATGGGCCACCCCAAAGGCATATTGGCTGTCGGTGTAGATATTAACAGCCAGTCCCTCACTCAACTCACAAGCCCTGAGGAGGGCAACCAACTCTGCAGCTTGGGTCGATTGGTGCGGGATACAGACTGTCTCAACTACAGTGTGTAACGTTGTGATTGCATAGGCTGCAGTGGTGGTGCCATTTGGTAACTTAAAACAAGAGCCATCGACATATAGTTCCCCTTGGGGTTCAGATAAGGGAACATCAGTCAGGTCTACCCGTCCCTTCATTTCTTCCTCAGTCCGAAATAAACAATCATGGACATCATTGCCCTTTTCTTCCGAAGGGAGGGGTAGTAACGTGGCTGGGTTCAGAGTAGCACATCTTTTGATGGTAATGTGCGGTGCAAACAGGGTCAGTTCATAACCAGTCAGACACGCACTAGTAAGGTGCTGCGTCTTTGTCTTATTCAATAATGTATCCACAGCATGAGGTACCATGACTGTGAGGTCCGTGTCAAGAACGAGCCCTGCCGATTGTCTGATAGAAACCGCCACTGCCGCGGCAGCTCTCAGACAGCTCGGGAGCGCTCTGGCGACATTATCAAGCATGGCCGAGAAGTAGGCGCTGGGTCTCTGCTTACCACCGAAACCCTGTGTTAGAACAGAAAGCGCGCAACCGTCCACCTCATGCACGTAGAGCACAAAAGGCTTCTGGTAATCAGGAGTACCAAGCACAGGAGCAGAGCAAAGCGCAATCTTTAATTGCTCAAAATCTTGCTGGCATGCAGGTGTCCAAGGCAGGGGTTCATGCACATCTTTTGTGGTCAGGTAAAGAAGGGGTTTTGTTAGTAGGGTGTAATTAAGGATCCAATGCCGATAATACGATGTTATCCCTATAAACGCGAGTACCTCGCATTGGGTTCTAGGGACAGACATGTTAGTAATGACAGCTATGCGCTCAGGTGTTAGTCTGCGACCCTCCTTCGACAGTAGGTGACCTAAATAGGTGACCTCCTGTCGACAATATTGAAATTTGGAAAGTGACACCTTGTGTCCATGGTGCGCCAGATGCAATAATAATTGAACTGTGGCATTTTTGCAACCATCCTCATTGTTCGAAGCAATAAGGAGGTCGTCAACATACTGCAGCAGCACATTACCAGGGGGAAGCTCCAAAGAATCCAATTGAGCTTTTAAGGCTTGACTATAAATACTGGGGCTTTCAGTATAGTCTTGTGGAGCACGACAGAATCTAAAGCTCCGACCGGCTATTGCAAACCCAAACAGATATCGGCTATCTGTATGAATTGGTATGCTGAAGAAAGCGTTTTTCAAGTCAATTACAGAGAAAAATTTCGCTGATGGGGGAATCATTGTTAAGATTGCTGTAATGTCCGGAACCACAGGGTATTGGGGAACTACGATCTTATTAACCTCTCTGAGGTCAATCACAAAACGGTAAACATCAGGGTGGGCATCAGGAGAATCCAAGGGGGCCTTTTTAAGGATAGGAAGAATAGGGCTATTACACACATTCACCGTAGTCTCCTCAACCACACCAGACTCAATCAAATCCTGTATTATTTGCAATAGGGCCTTTTCGCCTGCCTTGGATATCTTGTACTGGGGAATAAGTGGCAATTTAGCATTGTACCTGACTTGTATAGAAACTGGCGGGATCTGGAGTAACTCCACATCCGTGTCTCCTGTAGCCCATAACGTACGTGGCATATCTCAAAACTCAGCTGGAAGGGGGGCATCCTTCGCAAAACACTGTTTGGCACGGGCTGCCTGCGGTCCAATAGTCATGTAAACACCGTCTGGAGAACAAGAAATTGTCACATGCAACCTTTTTAACAAATCAAGTCCTAACAAATTTTCTCCACAATTTGACGTCAGTAAAAATGGTGAATCAACCGTAAAGGGGCCAATAGTCAAAGCAAGAGGCTTGGAAATGGGGCTAATGACCGGCACGCCTGAGAAACCCACCAAAACATTCTTTTGGCCAGACAGAGCTGCCCCCGGGACCAGTGAACGGGAAACAGAGCTATTCATAGCCCCTGTATCGACTAAAAGTTTTTCAGTTGTACCCTGTAAATCAGCAGTGACATAAGTTCCATTCTGATCTATAGGCACAGGAACTGGTCCCTCGCCCTGTCCTCGGCTGTCCTAGCTGTGAGACAACCCCGTCACTTCGTCTATGTCATAATCGTCGTGATAATACTGCCGTCCCCTGGGATCATCAAAATAATTCCCGCTCTGCCTATTGTGTGATGAATCCTCTGACTGCATTCCCCCTCTACCTCCTGTTCCTCGCCCGCGTCCTCGAAAACCTCGACCTCTTGGGGCCTCGCCCTTCTGTAACAACTCCGGACACTCATTCCGCCAATGTCCCTCCTTTTTGCAATACGCACATTGGTTGAGCCCAAGGGGCGCATTCGAGGCGCCACGTCTGCCAGACCGCTGCTGGGCCGAACCCGAACCTCTACCTCGTCCATTTCCCCTCGCCACTTGCTGCATCAATACTCTCGTCTTCAAATCCTTTGACTTTTCCTCCACCCTTTCTTTGTCCTCATTCTCTCTATGTTCGTAATATTGTGCCATACTTAATATTACGGACGGGGATGACGTCGTCCAAGTACTTTCCAAAGCCTGCAACCGCGTTGCAATCTCGGGAAGCAGGTTAGTGACAAATCTATTGACAAATAAACGAACACCACCCTCCTGCGACAGGTCCTGTCCTCTAAAATCTAAGAACACCCCTTCAAATCTAGTAAAGAAATCCGACACACTCTCATCATTCTTCTGGCGACACGCAGTCAACTTATCCCAATCCACTCTTTTTGGCGGGATAAGTGAATGCATGTATGTGATAATACGCCCTGGCAAAGCGAGGAGCTCCGCTTTCGGCTTGTCGCCGGGCTTACGCTCCTTATCCCAAGCCCTAATCTCATCCCATGTTCCCCCCAACTCTAGTGCATGATCCTGCGTATGGACTTGCCTCCATATGTCCACTGGTACCAACAAGCCAAAAAAACAACTCTATATCAGCTAACGTCATTACTGTAGAGGAGGCCGCCTCCGTCAATTCCTTATAATATGCAGTGGGGTTTTTCCGGGGGTCCGGCAGCTTGCTCTTTAAGGATAGGACCTCACTCCTCTTCCAAGGAGTATAGATCCATTGCTCCTGAAACCGAGCGTCGACCCGTTGTCTAATCACAGCATTAGTGGAATCGCGCAGTTCTGGAATTTCAGGGTGGTAAATGGGATGAACCTCCCTCATGGGATGCTGTGTCCCAATTGTCGGTACCTTCTGGAGCAATCTACCTCGGTAACCCACTAGTGTCGTTATACTGCTAAAAACCTCATTGGGAGCCATACCTGCAGCATATACCCTATCCCGTATGTCATATATGATTTGCGGTGCAATACCCTGAAAACATTGTTCCCACAACTCTATCAGCATCGCTGACGTGTTTAAGGGCATGCTGCTGTATAAACGGCTCATAATCTTTCATCACACTCCACACATCCTCCACACTATAGATCGGGTGTCGAGCCCACTGAGCTGCTTGATTCGTCACCATTTTCTTTTCCTCATCACCCACTGCAGAACGCACCAACACTTTATCCATTCGATCTCGCGCCGCTGCCCAGTTCACATCATGCACGCCACGTGCAGGAGTTTCGACATTCAACTGTGCCTGGTGTGCCACACTCATGGGGGAAGGAGCAGATGCAGAGACAGGCACCATCATGTAGGGAGACAGGGTGGTAGGGGTGAGAGGGAGGGTAGCGGTCGATCCAGAGCTGACAGAATGGACAGGAGAACTAACAGCACCCGCCCCGGTGCCCGGTGTGAGTAGAAGAGAAGCAAGAGGGGCCGGGGCTGTAGCGGTAGTGCCAGAAACGGGAATGCTAGAAGGGGCGGCACTAGAGGCCAAGGACTGAGAGGTCGGGACTGCCGGGTATATCCGTTCAGGGGCATAAGGCGGAGGAGGACGAGAATCCAATAGGACTTCGACAAAATCATCACCTTCCTCTCTAGTAACATAGCACTTACCTGTCTGTAACCAAAACTTTCTATCTGCACATTCTATACCCTTCTCTACCTTTCCTCTTTCATAAGCTACTGCTTTCTGTGTTATCGTTTGCGTCTGCCTCTTCTGGGCCTCTTTCTCTGCCCTCATGCATCGCTGCTTTGCTTCTTTCTGCCATACTCTCAGAGAATCAAACATCGACTGTCTGCTCCTCCTAGCAAACAACTTGTCCTGCAAGAAGTTCAATTTCTGCTCATTAAATGAGCCAGTAAGCGGCCACTGTAACTCAGCATTGTCCCTCGTATATTTATGCCACAATGTGCTAAACATAACAGGGCCAATACCATGTTTAACATATATGTCAAAATTTGGAGAACCCTCCGGAGGTGCAGGATGGCTCTCTTCCAATCGAGCATCAGTAGAACAACATCGACATCCAAAACACCCCAATTTGCTAAAACAAGGCATCTTAATATAAGACACATGCACTGTCCCTAACGGACAAGTAAAACACCAACAATCAACAAACTAAGACAAGATAAAATAACAAATATTAGTCACGGAGCCAAACGAAAACGGTCCAGGGACCACTCCCTACAGTCCGGAGACTGTATCAAATCCAAGAAGACAGGCTTCAGCCCCAGACCTTTTCGAGCATTAGCCAAATTACCAGTTGGTCTGGCAGATTGTTCGCGGGCAGTCCAGGACCTTTTCAAGTGCAGGCCAAATTTCCAGTTGGTCTGGTGAGCCGCTCACAAACACTCTGTGTCTCTTTTTTTTTTTAAGGGTCCGCAGACCCACCAAGTTCAAGACAAGACAGTCCAGAGACCGTACCAAGACACAGCCCGTCGACTCGTGTCATTCAAGCAAGGCAGTTCAAAAACTGCCGACAAGACAGTCCGAAGACCGTATCAAGATACAGCCTGCAGGCTTGTGTCGTCCAAGAATGGCGCCATTTTTTCCAAGAATCAAATCACTCACCTGGTGCACACAGGTCGAGTCAAGCTATTCTCCACTGCCGACTCTTCGGACCAAACGGTCAACTCCAAGGTTTCGCCTTCTCACGACCCCAGCTGGTGACCACTAGACGAGGGGACGCCCAATCAGCCGGGCGGGGCAGCTGCGAGAACCAATCTCGGTCTTGTGTGGGGTACCCCGACCCGCCCAACTGACCAAACGCACCCCTCGACCCTACAACCTGATTACGGGCGAGTCGGATCACCTTGCGGGGTCCCTGTTCTGGTGCCAACTGAAGGAAGTGGCCCTCTAGGGCCACTCGGGTTTTCTCACAACCACCTGCTATGCCTTCCCAAGAATGAAGAGTCGGTCAGACAGTAGAGAATACAAACTTACATGCTTTATTAGAAATGCTCTGCAGAGGAGTCCATCATGACCTGCACCCTAAGATGTCTGCCGAGGGACTAACTTCCCAACGGTCCACAGTGAGTAATCATTCTTCCCCAAAAGCCTCCAACCCCGCCCACCATGGAAAACTACCAGCCGGGGCCGAACATGAACAAAGGAGGCACTGGGAGATGAGCTACCACCTGCCAGATGGGTACATGTTATCAGAAACCCAAGGCCACTGCGCTGGGTCTCAGCGTCTCCTAACGTGGGAGCAGAACTACACACTTAGATTGGTATGTGAGAGCTGAATTGTCTCCTCATTAGCAGGTCGGGAAACAGCCTTGGACAGAAAGAAAAAACATTCGCGAAATACAGTGTTCTGCTGAGGCAAGTATTACGGGCCATGAGGCCTAACTCGGGCACAGTCTAAGCAGCCTAATAAGGATTGCAAGAAACAAAATGGAGTCACATTCGCCAACTGAAGCCTGCACATTACGCGGATAACTCAGTGTGTTGCATAACGTAAATACAACTGGCATCTATTTAGCCACACATTGCTAACATAATATAACGTGAAAGGAGTACATTGCAGGGATGGGATTTTAAAACCTAACACTATGCATGAGATCTTCCTTTAGGTCACTGCTGTGCAGTCAACAATACATTTGTGAGGCCTTGTTTCTTAGGTTTATCTTTAATGTCCAATTTACAAAATGTTAATGTCATACTTATGAATTGTTATGTATGTAAGGGTTTGAAGGAACAATATTTTTTAATGCTGATTTTTATAATGTATTATGCACTGCGGCTTTTTTTTCTTTTATTGTTGTTATTTAATATGTGGACCTCCGTCGGAGTTCCTTTTAAAAAAAAATGTGCTTAACTCGACTTGGATAGCTTTGTTGTCTGTCACAGTTTGTCTGCTTCTGGTTCAATGGCTTTCCTACCTATTCTTGTGTTTGTCCTGCCCAAGAACATTTCGATCTCACAGTGCTCCGACTGGTTGAGTTGTATCGTTCCACTACATACATGATGACATTTAGTATATGTTTCCCTCCTTATAAACTCTCATTACATCTCTTGTTCACCCCACCCCCTCACGTTTTCTGTGTTAAAATTATTTTTTTAATCTTTTTTACCCCAACGCACTATTTTTCATCACTCCCCCATTTTCCAATACTGCATGCCCCACACCCCATAATGCTATTCGTGTTAAGATTATTTTTGTTTTATTTTGTTATTTTTTTACAACAGCTTTGCCTTTCATGCACACTTTTGACTTTTTCAATTTAATGTGCCATTCTAACAAGGCCGTCTGCCATCGGTTGCATGTTAAATTAAAGCTAGCTGCCTCTGTCACGACTCATGCGTACACAAGTGTTGTAACGCACACATATAGATGCGTTGTAAGCCATCTTGAAATGGGCTTTTTTTTAAAGAAATCCCATTGCAAGTTTTCAGCCATGTGTGCGCCTGCACACAAAGCCAATAGATTGGCCTTTAAGTTCCGAGGCATGTTGGTTTTGTCAGTGCTTTTTTCTACTTACTTTGTTATTGTAAATTAAAGTTTGCAAGTTTATATGATTGTTTATTATGTATTTACATGCATATATATATTTATATTTGAGGTTTTGGGACTCCCACCTGCCAGTTTTCTCAAAGCTGCACCAAGAAGGAAAGCATTCTTTGGTATGTATTGCTCAATTAATGTTTGTAATTGATTTTTGTAATTTACCTTACTGGTTGCTGCTATTATCCTATTAAATTGCATAGGAGCGTTCCTATTCCACTGCTTACATTATGTTTCTCGACCTTGCCGAGATTCGTGCTATCTTTGCCCAGACACGTGTTATCTTTGCCCAGACACTTCCTTCCACCCTTGTTCATGTTTATTTTATTCTTTGTATAGCGCACACTGCTGTACTCAGTTGCAGTTGTTGTTGCTTCACAAGCGACTAGGGATAGATACAAGGTAGAGTTTACATTTGCTGGCCTAGGCCTTGATGAAGTGAAAAATTAGCAGCAAGAACAATAATCATTTTTACAAGGAGAATCTGAACAGCATATTCATGGTTGCAACAATACAGCAGTCACAGCTAGTAAGAATTGGTATTTTCAGGCAGGAGTGTGTGACCAATCAGATCCTAGAAGAGGAGCACCTGTGATGCCGAGTTCTTGGGAGTAAACGTAGCGATATAAAGTTACAGAGCAAGGCCCTGATGTACAAAGCCATTTTGTGGACGCAAAGCCTACGATTAGCAAAATCAAAAGTCACAATATGCAGCCACTTTTTACGAATGCACATTTTTGCCATCAGGCCTCAAGTGCTTAAACGCTTTCAAGCATGAATTTAATAGACAGTGTTGCATAGCTTGCGTGTAGAAACCTGAATCTCTGAAGCTAGTTCACACTTCTTCAATTTAACTTACCTTTTTTTGTGTAAGTATATGGCAATTTGACCTGTAGATTACACACTGATCAATTATTGCCTATCTTCGTTTAAAAAAAGAAAAGAAAATTGAGTTTTTGGGTTTTTATCATAGATCATAGTAACAAGTACACAAATCACTACCAATTCATTGCCACTTTACAACATTAGGCACACAACCGGCGAGCGATTACAGCAGGACACAGGCACAGCGTCACATTAGCAACCTCAGTTTTGATGATGGTCTAGCATGAAAGTTATGGGATCTTGACCTCCCTCCATCTAGCTGGCCCTCGCGTACATTTCCACTTCACCTTCTATGAGTGCTGGAGATGTCAGCTTTATCACGTGTCCCCTAGAAGTCCCTCCACCTCCCTCATGTACAGATCCATGCCACTTTGAAATGCTTGTTTCGTAGGTACATTCTGGGAACATCACTTCTTTGCAAGGTCCCTTTTTGCAAAAATCAGTCCTTGGATGCAAAACGTAAGTTTGCTTTTTGGAAGTTTCATGTCATTAGGGATCGCCAGAATTACAAACTGATGCAGTGGAGAAGGGGAGCATTTAACATTCCATAATCAGCCCCAGCGGGTGCGGCTCCTCTGTAATAACGGAGGGGCGTCGCCACACTGCCAGCAGATGAAAAATAAAATGATAGGAAAACAATTTATTATCATTTTATTTATTACTGCCAGAGCCATGGAGTCTTGGGCGGGGTGGGGCCGGGCCTTGCCAGGGAGGAGTAATGGTGGCACTTATAAGTGCGCATGTCAGTTTGGCGGGCTGTCGTAGGCTGGCCAAACAGACATGCACACTTACATTTCTTCAACCAAGCTGTGTTGCACAGTCGGGTTGACAAAAAGCCATGGGCTACCTGTGCCTGAGCGAGCGTCAGACCAGCCCGCTCAGGCCAATCCAGGCGCTTCTCTCATGCTAGGTATAGCAAAGCGAAAGCTTCTTAAAACATGATTGTTCCAGAACACTAACCTGTGAGCTACCTTCCCTCTCCTGTTCTGCCGCTAGCGCTGGGATGCCTTAAGGTAGCTATGCGCTTAAGAAGTGTTAATTAATAATAATTGGGTGGGGAGCCGATGATGTGGCCCATGGACTGCCGGTAGGAGAGCTGGAGAGGAGCAGCTAGGCGGGCAGCAGCGTCAGCAGCAGGTAAGTCTTTTTTTTTAAATGTATTATTATTCCCCTAACTCCCCCTCCTCCCGTGCCTCCTCTCCACTTTAGATTGGCGGCCGCCACCACTGAGTCCCAGTTCATATAATGTACTTTTGCAGCATTGCTTTTATTTTGTTGCAACCATTTATTGTGTCCAGAAAGGTGCCCTCTTCTACTTCACATTTCAGACAGTTAGGTGATTAGGCCCATCCTATTTTATAGAAATGCCTTTTATTGTACTATACCCTTTAAAGAATTTTCTCTTTAATAAGGTTCAGTTTTGCCTTTATAGCAACTTCCCTTGGGTACATCAATCATCTTTATGCTCCATTGCTTCCAAATTCTCCTCCCATCTGGCTCTCGGTTTCTGCAGCCCAGCTGACATATTGTTTAAGATGGTCCTTTTGGGGGACGAAATTGGCCCTTTTCCTAATTCTCCTAGAAGTACTCTGTTTTGCAATAGATAATCAGGGATTTCGGGCCAGTCAAATTCCTTGGCCTGTAGACCAGGTTTTAACTGTATATATTTGTAAGCCTTACTCTGCATCACGTTATATTCATTTTGCAGAATTGAAAAGGGTTTTACATTGTCCCCTCCATCAAGTCAGCTAAAATGGATATTCCAATACGGTCCTGTCCTTTGAATGCTTTTAGTTTATATACTTCTTTTTTTAACCAAAACGTTTTATTACATTTTGAGGTCCCTGCATACAACGCTCTGGCTGCACAGCAGCATAATTATTACAAATCTCACACGTGCATTAACGTTGCAGCATTTTATAATTAAAGTTGTGCCTGCTATGATCTCTCAAGCCCTCTACCCCAACTCCTCCCTGATTGTTGGATTGTTGCGATGCCCCTTTAAGCCAAGACTAGCCAAAGTAGTTTGTAATTGAATATTTGACTAACACAATTATCCCTACCCCATTGGGCCCCTATTCCTTGGTAAACTTAAGCAGGAACTGTCCCCCATGCTGCCCAGTAATAGAGCCAGTTAACACTTCCCTGCTTAGAACAGTTAGAGGGATTTCAACCTTGGAGGGCATGATATCAAAGGCGTCCCCTCCATCAAGTATTACAAAAGTGGGTCCCATGTTGATTCAAAATCTTTGCTCTTTTCAGACATGTTGCAGGTTAGTTTTTCCATATCCATGATATTCCAAAGTCTCATCCAAACATTGGAACATCCAATGTTTGGAGGTTCCTTTGATCACCAGAATGGTGCCACCATTGTTTTTGCTCATTCCAAGCAATTCCATATGGGAATTCTGTCCCCCGGGGTTAGAAGCACATGCCATTCGGCTGAGCTCCAGTCTCTAAAAACACAAAAGTCACTGGTAGATGGTAGCCCAATATTTTTCTCATACTCATGAAAACCTTTCCCTAAAAGGGTTGAATCTTGGGACATTCCCACCATATGTGAGCTAGCACTTCCAGCAGGCCACAGTCTCTCTAGCAAAGCGGGCTAGCAGCAAGGTAAAAATTGCGTAATTTGGTGGGGTACAGATACCAATTATATAGACATTTATACTGGGATTCCCTTTCCAGAATGCTTTGGGTAGCCTTATTTAGGTTCCTTCAAATCTGTCCCCACTAATTCTCTGTAAGTTTCCTGCATATCAGTATGTCCTACTTATCTGTATAGAAGTGATTTGTAGCATTTAGTAGCAATTGATATAATACTGAGACATTTCCCTTGACACCTGGGGCATTACACAATTTTTCATGGGTGACTGATCCCTGATGATCACCTGCCTGTTATGTGGTTGTAAGATTCAGTGTTGGATCTGAATGGAGTGAATCCTCTCCCTCTAGTCTAGTCTTGTTTATAGTCATTAAAGGACTTGATGTTACCCCCTCAGAACATATTTTTTTTTGGTCTTTTTTTTTTTGTCCTCATTCGCCTTCAACCGCCTTAAACCAGCCGCCTTTTTGTAACCTTACTTTGATACCCTGGGATATCCTTGGCTTTTCATATGGGGTCTCTCTGTGCCTCAGCCTATAAAGGTACAATTTTAGGCCGAAAGGTTATTGCCCCACAGATACCCGGGGGGGAGGTCGGATTTACTCCAACTAGGTCCTTAAGAGCCTGATGGACGTTGTCGATAGCCTGGGAAGGCATGCAATAGTCCAGGGAGTATCCAAAAAGGCTTAATCATAGGACCCAAAAAAAAAAAAAAAAAGAAAGAAAGAAAGAAAAAAAAAAAAATTACCTCCACCGAATAAGCAGGTCCCAATATGCGAGTTTTTTTTTTACTGCAAGTTCTAGACATGTCCATCTTGGAGACTTCATATAATGAGGTCAGCCAGTCTGAATGATTGGGGGGAGCTGGATCTACCCAGTGTTTACAGATTTGTCTCCTGGCCATTAGTATTGAGTAAAATAGCAAAAATCTGGAAGGGCCTACGATGTAACTATTAAGACCGAAGATTATCAAGGACAGGTTTATATGAATTGATGCTCTTAAAATACTCTCGAGTGTCTTCCGCACCTCTTCCCAGAAAGAAGCAATGAAAGGGCAGTCCATAAACATATGTATATCCGATGCTTCAGCCAACCCACATTTATTACATACAACTTGGGATCCTTTAAAAAATTTAGATAATCTAAGAGGAGATAGGTATGCCCTATGGGCGGTGAACAAGTGATTCCGCTTCAACCAAACAGGATTAACTAGTCAGAAGAGAGTTCTAAACGAGTCTTGCCATAGAGACTCGCACAGTGTATTCGGGATCTGTTCACCCCATAGCTCGTCTGCAAGCTTAAATTCTCCATCCACTGCCTCTTCAATAGCCCAATACCACAATGAAACCTCCCTCTTTCCTGCCGGCCTTTCGACTAGCTGTTGTTCCAGGCTACTGCCCCTGCCAAAATGTTTTTTCTGACTTAGCTGGGATTGTGCCCAGCTTTTTAGCTGGATATACTTAAATCTTGAGAGGCCCGTCCCTGCTCTCTTACTTAGGTCTTCCCATGAGACAAATGTATCCTCATTAATCAGATCTCCCCACACTTTAACGCCAGCTTCTCTTAATGGTATCGCCAAACTATCCTGGAGGCACTCCGGCGAACCTGGTGAATCCCAGAGAGGTGCAAGGTTTGAAAAGTAGTTAAGCCCTACCACAGTTCTTAATCTGGCCCATGTTTTTGCTATTGTATGGAGGACCTTAAGTTTAACCTTTTAAAAAAAATGTTGGTCCCCAAATTTAAACATAAAGCCTTCTTCCGATATACCAGCACCCCTTAACACAGCCCGAAACATGTCTCCTCCTCCTGTACTCACAGGCATTTTTAATAACATTCGAGAATGTGAAAGCTGGAAGGCCCAAGCATAGTATTGCAAGTCGGGTAGCGCCAGTCCTCCTTTCTCTCTCCTTCGCCTTAGTTTTTTCCAGGCTATCCTGGTTGATCTATATTTCCAGATGAAGGACTTTATGTCCTGTTGAAATTTATCTATCAGGGATTTGTCAAAAAAAAGGGGGATTGTATTGAAAAGGAATGTGATCTTAGGTAAAATTGTCATTTTGACCAGGTTTACCCTCCCCAAGATGGATAAGGGGAGATGGGCCCATGACTTCATCAATTTCTGGCACTCTCTGAAGACTCGCGCTAAATTTGTTTCTGCGATTTTTCCTACTTTCTGCACTATTCTGACCCCCAAGTATCGCATAACGGAGCTGACCTGGAATTGGGTTTCTCTAATATTCCACGTCATTATTTCCATCTTCCCCGCATTTATTTCATACCCAGATATTTGACCGAATTCTTCTGCCAGTTTTATAACTGTCGGAAAGGCTGAATCCAAGTCTGCTGACAGTATAAGGATATCATCTGCATACAGGGCCACCCTCCTCTCCCACTCCTCATATTTAAAAGAGATGATGTTAGAGTTATCTCTAAGTTTCTGTGCAAAGGGCTCTATATACATGTTGAAGAGCAGGGGAGAGAGAGGGCAACCCTGTCTCGTTCCCCTAGTTATCTTAAATGCCTCAGTCAGAGTGCCATTGACCAGCAGCCTGGCTGACGGTGCATGGTATAACAACTGAATGGTACGGCGGAATTTGTCTCCCAAATTAAATCTTACCATGACTTCCGACAGGTATCCCCAATTTACCCTGTCGAAAGCCTTGGTGGCGTCCAGGGTTAAGGCTGCCAACGGGAGGGCATAAGTGGAGGCGATATCGATTGCGCCGACCAGATCGTATGTTAGGTCTGCTAATTGTCGCCCTTTTACAAACCCTTTTTGGTCTGGGTGAAGGATGTCATCTGCCACCATCCCCAGCCTAGTTGCTAAAATAGAAGAGAAAAATGTATAGTCTGTGTTTAAAAGTGATATCGGTCGATATGAATCACACCTAGCTGGATTCTTGCCAGGTTTCAAAATTAAGACCACCGTAGCGTCATCCCAAGAACGAGGGGGGCTAACTCCTTCCAATAATATCTTATTATACAGTTGAGTAAGTACTGGGATTATGGCATCCTGCAAGACACGATATATTTCTGCTGGTAGGCCATCAGGCCCGGCCGCTTTCCCTCTTTTACTCCCTGCAATAACTTTCCTCACCTCCTCTTCTGTGATAGCACATTCCAAATCTATCTGTTGCTTGGGGCTAATAGATGGTAATGTGGTCCCATCCAACCAGAGCTTCACTTTTGCTCTGTCTTCTATGCAAGTATCCTTATAGATATCTTGGAAATAACCCAAAAAAGCCTTGCCGATATCTTTGTCCGAGGAAAGGGAGGGTGCGTCCTCGTCCACCTTTATTTCCTTTATATGGTTCCGGAGCTGGTCTGTTTTGGTTTTCCAAGCCAGTAATTTTCCTGCCCCTTCCCCATACTCAAAATGGGCAATCTTGCTTGCCTCCCACCTACGCATAAGCCTCTTTTGAAGAATACTCTTCAGCTCTTCTTTTAATTGATCGAACTTTTCCAGATCTTCCTTCCGGCCAATGCCGGTCTGGCTGTTCATTTTTTCCTCGATTGCCCTCATTTCAATTTCCAGAGCTAAGGTCACTTCCCTATACTTTTTTTTTCTATAGCTCGATCTATTGGTGATATTGCCCCTTAAGAACGCTTTAAGGGTGTCCCAGACAGTTGTAATGTCGGCTGTTCCTAAGTTGTTCTCTAAAAAGTGCTTGGTCTCAATAATAAAGAAGGCAGTCTCTTCTTCTTCAAGCAGTATTGTTCGTTCAAATGACCATGTTCTAATCTGCTGTGACTGTATACACTCAATAGCTAATATAACTCCTGAATGGTCCGAAAGATGCGAGGGTAGGTATTTTATCTCTTTAACTCTGTCTTTTAGATTATAACTAAGCAAAATATAGTCTATTCTCGACTTATGTTTGTATTTAAAATTTCTAAAAGATACTCCTGGTTGATCTCCCGATCTTTCCCTCCAAATATCGGATAGCCCCAATTGGGCCATCGTTGTCAACAAAGACGACCTGGATTTAGAAGGAACTGCTGCTCTACAATTTGGAGATTTGTCCAATTTAGGGTCCAGGACGATATTAAAATCTCCTGCCCATATCACTGGCTCTGGAAAATCCAGGAGATGAGAACGAATAGAGTTTATATAGGAAGGATCATCCTGGTTTGGACCGTAATATCCAACTAAGGTAAAGAGGATACCCATTAAGGTGATCTTCAAGATCAGCCACCTACCACTAAGATCTTCCCTGTATTGTAAAATCTGAGCTCTAGCCTGCTTTTTAAAAAGGATCAACACCCCTCTAATATTAGCCGTCTGATCGGTACATATGAAATCATCCACCCATTTCTGAGTTTTTAGCAGTTCTTGTGTCTCTGTCTTGAGAAGGTGAGTCTCCTGAATGACAATGACCTGTGCCGGGGAATCTCTCAGATATTGTAGAATTCTAGCTCTTCGTGCCCTCATGCGCAGGCCATTGACATTCCAGGACAAAATCTGGAGTATTGTCATGCTATTTTAGAGTTAGCATTAGCATATTCCGCCCTAACTGGACAAGAACAAGGACATAAGCCGAGAGACCTTCCAGCTTTCCCATTATTTCTACTCTTTAAAGTTTCTAGATCTGGCCCGGTTGAGGCGAACAAGGTATTTTTGTTATTTATCCCCCTGTGCTCCCCTTCCCCCCACCCACTCCTCCCCCCCCCTTGGGAAACCCTTCCCCCATTACTCTGGTCTGGTGTTGACCAGCTATTGCGTCCGTGAGCTACCCCCACCCCTCTGTTTCTATTGTGCCTATATGTCACCAAACCCGGAAAAAAAAAAAAAAAGGAATTGGCTACACACATATACATATACACATATATATACACACACTCACACCTATACATACATATATACATATACACATATATACACATATATATACATACATATGTTTTTTTTTTTTCTTTCCCCTTTTCTTTTCTTTTCCTTTTTTTTTTTTTCTCCCCTTTTCTCCTTTTTTTTTTTGCCCTTCTTTGTTCCCTTTTTTCTCTTCCCTTTCCCTTTAAAGAAAAAGTCCAATATACAGCCTATTTCCCCTTTCCCTGAGCTTTTAGAAAAGAAAAAGCTTGCCAATCCATAACATAGCGGAGGATAGGGAATAAGATAAGAGAAATAGGGTTATCCATGTAGCAGAGGAAGCACAGTTCACATGTGTTTTCTCTAATCTGACATTTTCACACAGTAAAGAGAAGAAACAGGGGTGACTCTAAAAGCTTTTTGAGGCCTGCCTATTGATGGAATCAAGTAATTCATCTGCCTCTTGGCTCGATCTAATATTGTGCATCTTATTATTGTACATAACTTTCAAGAAGGCCGGGAACTTGAGCTGTACTACTGCACCGGCCTTCCTAAAGATTTCCATTCTTCGGCCAAGTTCCCATTGTCTCTCCAGTGTAGCTTTAGAAAGGTCCGAACGAACCTCAAAGGAGAAGTCCCTACTTTTTAATAATTTAGCTTTCAAGGCCAAATTCAGAATTTTCTCTTTAATAGAATAAGTGAGAAAGTTAATAAGGATCTTCCTGGGCTTTGCCCTATTAGGGTTGTGGCGAAATGGGTCCCTATGGATTCTTTGGATATCCCTTTCTAAGAACTCTGTTGATTCTTCGAGTGATAGGGCCTCCTTAACCCTTTCTATGCTCATGACGAGCTCAGCTCGTCATGCTGCGCAGTGCTCGTGTGCGCATGACGAGCTGAGCTCGTCATGAACCCGCCCACTCAATGAAACGCCCCGCACAGGGCGAAAATCGGCCGCGCACACAAGGGGTTAAGCAGGGCAATCATAAAAGCCTTAATGTCTGCCCCTTCTTTCCCTTCTGGAATATTCGTAACCCGCAGGTTATTTCTGCGGGAATTATTCTCCAATGTCTCCATTCTATCCCGCAAAGCAACTTCGCCTCTCTGTAGGCTTTGTATCTTTTCCTCTGCTGACCCCAAATTCATCTTGAGTTCCTCAACTGAACTCTCTAAGGATTCGGTCCTGGAATTTAAGAGGTCAACCTTTCTCTCCAAAGTCTCACACACATTTCTTATCTCACTTTGGTTATCTGCAGAAACTGCAAAGCCCTGTTTTATATCTTCCTTTAATGAAGTAAACAAGGCTTCAATCGAGGCCCCTGAGAAATGATTGACAACTTCCCCAGGATTCTGGGCATCTGACTCCGCTACCTCCCCTGACTGTGGTTCAGACCGCAACGCAGGGGTTACTGTAGGTAAACTGATAGGTATAGCGCTCTGGCTGGAAGAGCCCTCATTAGAGTTCATGTTAACCCGAGAGACCCCAGCTACAGAGCCAGTGAAGCCAATGGAGTGAATTCCAGAGCCCCCCTGCTTTGTGACAGTCAGGACCTCCGGTTGCACCCTAAAAAATGACCGTAATGAGGGGGTAACTTTCACTTTACAATGTGAGGAGACACTCTTATTTCTCCCTCCTTTTACACTTCTTCCCTTAACTTGGTAATTCTGGAAGGCTGTACCTTGGTTAGAGGGTATAATACAATCGTCCCTCGTATTCTCTAAAGCCTGACTCCCCTCTAAATGTAGCTCCAGTGACCCAGTATCTTTTCCTTTAGCGCTCGTTTTCCTCCAGCCAGCCTCCCTCTGCCTACAATTTCCTCTTTTCTTTCCACTTTTTTTGTTTGCAGCTACCACCAGGCTACCTGGGTTGTAAGACACCCCTTCCCCTTCTCGATATTCGTGCTTCTCCTTTGAAGTGGCTGTAGCAAATTCCACCTCTTGCACAGGGGATGCCACCTTCTTACCGCCAGTGATGTTTCTAGGAGCAGCTGGAAGAGAAAAGACGCCCGGGACCGACAGCACCAAGCATTCCTCCAAATCGAGCCCCACTCCGTCTCCGGCGCAACCAGCAACTGCCGCAGGTCTTACTCTCTCACCAGCCGCCGCCCCAAAGAATTGGCTGATGCTGGCGCTGCCGCTGCTAACCCGGAGGAGACCGTGGGCCGCCGCTCTGCGACCGCGCCTCAACTCCAGGGCGGCTCCGTACCAGCGTAGGCACGGAACACCTGAAGCCTGGACAAAGGACCCGACACACATTCAGCCGGTGTACGTACGCACATATATCTCCGCAGCGGGACCCTTTGGAATCTTCGTAAAGCTCCACAAAGCTCCGTGGAGCCCCGATGAGCAAAGATCACTTCATTGCCGGTAACATAGTAGCATCATATTGCAAGGGGTAGAGAGTGTTCTCGGGACGCGCGCTCCGCTCAACTAGCGGACGCCATGTTTCCCTCTCTCAATGCCCATGTGTGATCCCCCCTCAGAACATATTGTTCAACATGCAACACTTAAGGTCCTGCCAAGTGTCGAATGGATCCATCCGGGCTCTGCGGTTAATGCAGGATTGAAATGTATAGGAGTTGTAGGACCTGACCCCTCCTGTTTTCTGAACCTTTTTTTGTTGGTTTTTAGGACTCTGTGTACTTTACCACTGCTAACCAGTGTTAAAGTGCTTGTGCACTCTCCTTTAAGCCTGGTGAAATTGGCTTACACCCACTTGGCACATTTAATTTACTTGTAAGTCCCTAATAAAGTGGTACTACATGTAACCTGGGCCTGTAAATTAAATGCTACTAGTGGGCCTGGAGCACATCTTGTGCCTACCACTCAAGTAGCCCTTTAAAAACATGCCTCAGGCCTGCCATTGCAGTCTGTGTGTGCAGTTTTAAACTGCCATTTCGACCTGGCAAAATAAACCTTTTGCCAGGCGTAAACCTTCCGTTTTAATACATATGTCACCCCTAGAGTAGGCCTACACAGCCCATAGTGCATGGTGTGATATATTTAAAAAGTTGGACTTGTACTTTTAAGTTTTACAGGTCTTGGTAGTGAAAAACTCTCAATTTTGTTTTTCACTTTTGCAAGTCCTACCTCCCCCATAGAAAAACATTGGGTTAAATTTAATAAATGATAACATTTATATGGAAGCAGGTAGGAATGTCATGTTTGGTATCTGAGGAATTTGAATTTAAAAGCCTTTTTAATAGTAGGGGCAGCTATTAAGTCATAATTCTGAAAATGACACTTTTAGAAAGTTGCCATTTTCTTGTCCTAACCTTTTGGTGCCTGCATTCTGTTTCCTGGGTCACATAACTAGGTGTAGTTGGCAGCTGGTCTTTGTGTATTCCTCCTAGATAGTATCACAATAGAGGGCCTGGATGTTGGCAAGATGGACCATCCTGACTTGATAAGGGGAGCGGGGCTGCCACCTGTGACACTTGCACTTCAAAGATACTGCCTTAGCTCATGCACAAAGAACTTCACACTTGCCTATTGAGAATGCAAACAGATTGCAACCAGGGCAGGAAGGTAGGAAATCCCAAACACCTCTGTGTGGGGAAATCTCCTGAAGCTCTCCCATTTCAAAGCTATCACCAGGTATAAAAGTAGGACTTCAGATCCACTCTTCAGATAACTTCTGGACCTGTGGAAGACTCTGGAGAAGGACTGCTCTGCTGCCCTACTGCTGGAAGGACTGCCCTGCTTCAAGGATTGCTTCGCTGTTTGAGAGAAGAAAGGCTGGACCTGCCCCTTGAACCTAGAACCACCAGAGTGGCTCCAAGGGCTAGCTGACTGGCCTCCTGTTCTGAGCTTCAGGGACATAACAAGTTCGAGAGACCTGTTCTGTATATGCCCAGCTGCCCAGACTCAACTGGACCTGCCTCTGCCCTGCTGCTGGCCTCTGCTGGAGTTAGTCCTGATCCCCAAGAGCTGCCCCTCAGGTCCTGGACCATTTACTGGCATCAGAGTGTACTCCTCCTGACCCAGAATTGACGCAGCGTGACCCAACTCGACTCAGCGCAACGTAGGACCTCGCATTGCAGCACTTCGCAGCCCCTGATCGGTGGCCTCATCGGAACAAATGCAGCGCGATACCACTCATTGCAGGCCCTTGTATTGCAGCCCTCGCAACTCCTCATCAGAACTGACACAGCGTGGCGCAACTCGATGTAAGACCTCACATTGCAGCCCTTGCAGTTCCTGTTCAGAACCCACACAGAATAACACAACGCCCCACATCAAGGAGATAAGGTCTGCTTCTCAGTGGGACTAACCTCATCCCTGTGTTCTGTCCATGCTCCATCATGGTCAGCCTAAACTTGTGACTTTGTCCCAGTCCGGCGTGACCATATACCCACAGTTGGCCATTTGTGCTTGTAGCCGCAATACTTACCTTAAAACTTTGAAATTGCACATCTCCAGTTCTAATGAATGGATTTTTGTCTTTTTGGTGACAAATAATTTATTACATTTTACTCTATTTTTCTAAATTGGTGTGGGATTTTTTTATGTTGTGTGTTTACGTTATTACTGTTTGTGTGCTGCATACATACTTTACACATTGCCTCTAAGATAAGCCTGACTGATTTTGTGCCAGGCTACAAGAGGGTAAATACAGGTTCATTTAGTGACTTTTGTGGTTCACCCTGACAAGGAATGTGGCAGTTGCTTGAGTAGGGTTTCACCCCCCACCACCAACCAACAACCCAATTTCTCACAGGAGTGTAAGGGGAGGGATATGTAGTAAGCTTCAAATGTTTGTTCACTGGCCCTTGTCGTCGGTGAGGTTCATGTGGGTGTGCTAAGGTATACGTTAGGCGGCCTGTTTGTTTGAGACTTCCATATCAAGTCCTACAATGAAGAGCCTGCGATTACCCTTTCCATGTGTGTCCAGAGTTTTTCTGATTCTCACAATCTCAAGTCTGCCATGACTCTGAATTGCACTGCATGTCTGGGAGTGTGAAGCTCCCTCTCTCCCTAGTTCGCATAGAACTCTATATAGTTCTCTGGGTCTCCTTCCTCCCCAGATGTACTTCAAAAACTCTTAAGAGTTGCAAAAACTTAAAAGTCTCAATATTGGTTGGGCTTGGAACAGGTAGAGTAGTTGGGATAAGATATTCATCTTGATGGTGTTGATTCTACCTATCCAGGAACTGGTAGGTCTGCCCAGCTTCCTATATCCCTTCATATTTCCGTCAGGAGTGATAGCAGGTTGAATATGTAGAGGTCTGTAACCGCTGGTGAAAATTTTACCGCTAGGTAGGTAATTCCTCTAGCAGCCCAGCGGAAATTGGATTGTTCTGCAATTTTATCAACAACATGCTGCGGAAGGGTTAGGTTTAAAATTTCTTATTTAGCTGTATTCGTTTTGAAGCCGGCCCCTTTCTCAAAGAGGTGTAGTTGATTCTGTATTCTAGGAAGTGATATGACCAGCTCCGTAAGTGTTAGGAGTACTTTGTCAGTGAACAGCATGCTCTTGTGCTCTGTGTGGCTGAATTGTAGCCCCCTAACCTCTCCATCATTTCTTAAAAGAGTGGCCGAAGGTTCGGTACCAACGGCAAATAGGAGAGGGGAAAGTGGGCAATCTTAGCACACACCCCTTTCCAACTGGGAAAGCCCAGACCTTCCCTCATTCAGAATTACTCAGGATCTGGGTGCTTGGTACGCCGCCATGGTCATCACGATAAACTTTGGCCACATCCCCACCGCCTCCATTGTTTTCCTCAGAAAAAGCTAATTGATTTGGTTAAATGCTTTTCCTGCATACAACTCTACCACAATTGGCAGGATCATTTTCTTTTCAACTTTTTCGAGGAGATGAATGACCCGGCTGATATTATGTGTCTGACATTCTCTCATCAAGCCTGCTTGGTCGGGGTGTATAAGTTTTAGCAGAACTGTCTCTAGTTGTTAGGCTAGAATTTGTGTATAGTTTTTAACATCTACATTTAAAAGGGCTAGTGGCCTGTAGGAGGAGCATTGCCCTAGGTCTTTCCCTTTTTATGTATTAGTGATATAGTGGCCTTAGCCAATATGATGGTAACACCTCCTGTTGCAGTGTAGGAGTTGTATAAAAAGGGTTAGTGTAGGTGTTAGCATGCTTGCGAAAGCCTAATATAAGCTCCCCATGAATCCTTCGGGCCTGGTGTCTTGTTAAATTTTTGTATTTTTATGGCTATTTTAGCCTTATCTTCTGTGATTGGGGCTTCCAGTTCTGAAGCCTGGCTGGTAGTGACTTTGGTTGGGGCCTGGTGGCTGAATAGTCATCCTGCAGTAATTCTAATGGACGTTCTGCAGTGAACAGCGAGGCATAGCAGTCTCAAAAAGACATGAGTTTTCCCCTTCTTTACTTAATTTGTCTTCATTCCCAGAGTAGATCTTGACGAACCCTGTTCTTGGTTAAAACAGATCTGCTGCGCTAAGTGGACACCTATCTTATTGCCCTATCCATAGTAGAGGTGTCTGAGGCATAATAGAGGTAGTTCTGCTTTATTAGTATCTAGAGTGCATAATTGGTCTTTCAAAGAATTAACCTCTCTCAATAAGTGATGGGTGGTGGAGTCTCTCTGTATCTCAACTCAGTTGCTGTAAGCTCTTCGTCTACGTTTTCCATACATTGACCTCTCTCAGCTTTTTGAGATAAGAGACTTTGCTTATGCATATCCTCCATAAAACAGTCTTTAATACATCCCATATGTTTGCTAGAGAGACCTCCTATGTGTCATTGGTTTTGAAGTAATCCTCCATCTGAGTATGTCGTTCTCTGCATACTACTGGGTCCCAAGTAGAGAGGGATGGAACATCCATTTCCCACTAGCCATGGATGGTCTTCGCTGGCCATATCTAAGTGCAATGGGCTTGGTCAGACAGTGCTATTGTCCCTACACTGGAGGAAAATATCAATGAGTGTAGGGGTTTAATAGCCTTGATTTTGTCAATCCTGGAGAATTTCTGATGGACAATGGACATGTGAAAATAACTTGAAGTTGTGCTGTGTATTATGTTCCCTCCAGACATTGCATAGCACAAACTTGGCTTTGAGCATTTTAGGAAAACACCAAGCATGTGTTTGTTCCAGTTTTATCAAGAACTGCGTTCCACACCATTTTAAAATCTCTCATCAGCAGGATATCTCCATCTGCAAACTTGGCCAACATATCCACCACTCTGCATAAGAAGCTGGACATTATTCGGGGTGTTTAGTGTGGCTATTGTTATATGCTGTTGTAAAAATAAGATGACTGTGGAAGAGGACTGCCAACCATTGTATCGTGAGGACCCCAATGCATACAGCACTCAGGAATATTGACTATTTTAAGTGGATTTTCCTGTGGTTTCTTCAAGTGGGTTTCCTGAAGAGCAACTATACCGTATTTCCTCCTCTGATAAACTGCCAGATTTGTGTGCGTTTGCTTGGGAAGTTCAGTCCCTTAACATTTAATTTAAGTACTTTAACCATTCATCCTGACATAATTTAGGTGTATATCCCATGGACATGTGTGGGTCTCTGTGACTGTGTTTGTGGTACAAGCTCCCTGGGACTAATTAGTGATCCCCTTAGGCATTCCAACTCCTCCCATCCCTGTGTACCCCCCCAAATAAACCAATTCAACTTTTTGCTGCAGCAAAAAGGACATTGTGAGTAAAACGGTGCTCTGGGGACCACCCCTTTGGGCGGGGACCCTCTTGTCCACTTTGAGTGGGAATTCTGTGCACCATATTTGTAGGGCAGCCCATTGAATCCAGTGGCTGGAAGAGTTTCCAACATTCAGTCATGTGGAAAGACTTAAGGCCTGATTATAATTTTGGCGGTGTGGCAGCGGCCCGCCACGACAGTGGGCGGTGCTTTGGTTTCCCATGCGGTGAGCCTTAGAAAGAGACCACAAAGGGAACACCAAAGCAAGTTCCTGAACGACATGGACTGTTAGGTCCATGCTGTGCAGGAACTGGGGGTGCATGCTGACAGGGGGACACACCATGTGCCCCCCTGCATGCATCCCCATGGCCCTGAGGCACTAGTTTCCTTACCACCACACTTTTCATGGCAGGCTCACCGCCATGAAAACTGTGGTGGTGAGGAAACTCGTAATATGCTTGAGGCACCACCAGCATATTGCGGGCCTCAGACCACCGCGCCACCACCAAGGGATCACAGATCCCTGGCAGTACTCGTAATCAGTTGCCGCATCGCCACTGTGGGTTTGGCGGTCCGCATAATCAGGCTCATAAACCTTCTGCTGTGGTCCTCACTGTGGGTACATCCTTATCTCTTTCTCAGTTGTTTCTATCTGGATACAAGGTCTCCGATTTCAGCACCTGAGGTCATACAAAATCTCCCTCCCTGGTGTTTCCCGATGACTTCATTCCCCTATGTTGCTCTGGGTGCAGAGTGGACCATTCTAAATCTGCTAAATTCTCTGTCCTCGGAATCGCCGCCGAAGGTGCTGCTGTAGTCTGTTCTCCCTCCATTAGTTACAGATGTACAGCCTGTTTAATTGCTGTTGCATATGGTCTGTTGTTTAGCTTGAAGGCTATACCAAAAAGATATAGGCATTTGATTTGTAGCCTAATGCATTGTCTTTGAGAAAATTGATGATGGGGTGAAATTGTTAGTATTTAGCAAGCGTGACTGGAACGATGTGTTGAAAAAGAGTTTGCTTGTAATCATCAAGTTGGTTTTGGTGTTGTTTCCATGCCTCCTTCAAGACCTTCTCTTTAGTTTGAAATCTGAGGAATTTCACCACTATACCTCGGTGGAGGGGTTCATTGGGGAGGGCTTGGGTCCCACTCTGTGGACTCTGTCTTACTTACAAATGTCCAGCTCAGTTCCTAATAGCATGACCGATACACCCTCCACAAAAGTCTCTATTCTTGCACGTTTCTCGTCCTCCCTATAGCCTTGTATGCAAATACTGTTGCACCTAGTATGGGTTTCAAGGACCTCTAACTTATCAGTGAGCTTTTCATGTTGGGTGGACAGGGCGGTGCATCTGTCTACCAGGATTATGCTCCTCCCTTTCAATGAATCAATTTAACCCTCCAAATCCACCTCTCTAGACCCCGCTGCTTCAATGTCCTATTGCAAAGTGGCAATCTTCCCTACTAGGTCTGCCTGTGGGGCATAGAGCTCCATAGAAATGTCATTTTTGAGTTCCTTTGAGAGGTCATTCTTGAAGGATTTAAGGCAAGCCGATAAGTTGGTCTTAGTGAAAGCCATATTGGGCTCTGACTCTTCTTGACCCATGGTCATCGCTGTGAGTGATCCTGATGTGTCAAATACCTTTGTTACTTTGCCCTGAGTTTGCTTCTTAGGGAGGTATGAGCTTGCTCTACTATGTTGCTCGAGGCTAAGGGTTCTGCTTTCTGGTCTTCTATTATACTTAATTCATTCAGTCAAGTGCATCAATCGCGATTCCAGTTCACCAGGAACTTCCGCCGATGTGGGCTCTTGCATCTCGTAAATAGGTGTATTCTTGTCTCTGAACGATTGAGTGTAGGCTGCTTTGTTTGTCTCTTTTGTGCTCCAGCCTGTCTTTTACTTTCATTTCAGTCCATGGATATATAATGCTCTTGTCTTCTTTTCTCTAGTTTTGAGGATGTGGTTTCCTCCCCTGGCAGCTTTTCAAGTGTCTAGGCATGTTGCATGTTGTGTGTGTGGGTTCTCCCACCAAGCTGGGACCTCGTCACTCATAATAATGGTGCCCTGTTGTGAGTTTGTGTTGTTATCCCTAGGGGTGCTCCAGTGAATCCCCAGGCTTTTAGCAAAGCTTGCTACCTTCAGCACCTCTACTCTGAGAAGCGGTGCTCAACATTCTTGTTTTAAAGCCATCCCTTCAGTCCTTCCAGAGGAGCCCTGCTACCAAGGTCAGATTTGATGCATTTGGGCCACAACTGCCATAGGCTCCCAGAGACGCAGGCTTGGGTCTCGCCTCACAGGTCAGCTCAACCCCCCTGACCCCCAGAACATGGGCCTGAGACCCGTTCCAATCGCTGCTCATTTGTACCTTGGGCTGTAAAGATAGGGCCCGGGGTGCGCCACTGTGGTCACCGACACCACTGTTTCTCTCAATGCCTCAGGGAGTTACTTTAATTAGGGCCTCTGCACCCGTGAATCCACGGTCGCCATCTTTTTTCACATACTGCTTCAGGGGGTGGGTCGAATTTTCCGCAGACCTCAATTTGTGGGCGCTGGGAATCACCACATTTTGAGCCCAAGGCTGTGGTGTCCTCCCCCCCATACTCCTGTGTTCTTAGGGTGCCGTCTGTCCACCAATTTCTTTCTGCCTGCAGCCTTAGAGCTAGTTTACCAAAATGCCATCTTGCTCTGCAATGGGACTCTGCCCAAGTTTATGTATTTCTTTCAACATACTCCCTTTCCATTTCATTCATGACTTTACCCTTCCTACCCAAACAGCGTATTGCTCTATCCCAAGCCGCAATTGTTGACTGTGTGGCTAGCATCAGGTTTTTTCCTCCCTTACCTGGGAACATGTAGTACCACTTTGCTAGGGGCTAAATGTGTCAGTTAGGTGTAGGCCAATGTTACCATGTTTTGGGGAGTGAGCACACACACTTTAGCACTGGTCAGCAATGGTAAAGTGCACAGAGTCCTAAAGCCAACAAAAATGATATCAGCAAAAATGGAGGAACGAGGCAAAAATGTTTGTGGAAGACCACCCTAAGGCTGACAGGTTTAATAGCCACCCAATTGCAAAAGGTCGGGCCTGCGTCTTTCTTACAGGCAAAAATGTTCTGCATTTTGTCCCTGAAAACTACGTTATATGGCTCACAGAACATCACTGGGGGGTCTACTGTTCCTGCATTCTCCTAAAAATACATCATGGAGTCTGCCCTAATCTCCGCCATTATTTGCTAGGTCTTTTACTCCCAAGTGTTTCGCCTTCAGCTAGTATCTCTTTTTATCTTGCTTTTCCCCCTGTCGTCATAATCGGGGGTAAATGATCTGAGATCCTCCTTGGCAGTAATTTTCTTTGTCATACAAGGAATATTTCCCTAGTTGGGATAAACATATTGTCTAATATGGAGAAAGTTTTATCTGCCCCAGAAAAGTATGAGGATTGCCGCTTCCTAGGGAGTTTCAATCTGCAAGTGTCTTTTAGACCCATGGCAATGCAAACTGAGAGAGTTGTGTTAAGTTGATTGTGTGCATCGCAGGAAGCCCTGCCCCATCCATTTCAACGGTCATTATATCATTAAAATCTCATTCCAGTACATGCAAATCCAAATCTTTGTAGTGCTGACAACAAGAGTGGCCAGTGAACAGAATAAAGCACCTTTTCAGCATCTAGGGCTTCTGTTATGGTTAGTATTTTAGCTAGCCTATTATGGAACCCGATGGAGCGTCTGGGTATGATTCCTGACTGGTCTGTGTGTTTGAGGGAGTTAATAATTTCTAGCAGTCTGGTTGCCATTATTGTTGCCAGGATTTTTGTCTTTACATTCAGTAGTGAAATTGGCTGGGACGAGGCACATTTGTCTTTGGGTTCCCCTTCTTTATGGAATACTGTAATGATCGCTTGTCTAAGATCAGAGGATAAAGACCCTTTTTTCAGGGTTTCTCTCTACATGCGGTGTAAGTGGTACCTTAAAAGTCCTGATAGTCTTTTGTATAATTCTACTGGGATTCCATTTGGACCAGGGATTTTCCCACTCTTTGTGTGTTTAATAGCTTCTGTGACCTCCTTAAGCTGGATATCACTTTCCATCCTTTTCTTATCCTTATCCTCTAGTATTGGTAGGGTGAGATTACTCAAGAATCTTTTAATCTTGCCCTCCACAGTCAAGTTCTCAGACTCATAGAAGGTGCTAAAGTAGACTGCAAATGTGCATGCTATTTTTGTGCCAGTTTCACTTTTCTCTCTCATGTTACCTCTTAACTCTCCTACCCATCTGTCCACTTCCCCTCCATTTTGCTGAGCCAGGACAGGAGACGGTCTGTCTTGTCCCCCAGGTCAAACAGTTTATGCTGCATTGCCAGGTACTGCTGACACGCCCCATCCTGCACCTCGGTTTGGTAGTCGTCTATGAGTGCTTCTAATTCGTTGCAGAAGCTGTGGGGTCATCGAGTGGTCAGTGTTTTTTCAAGCTCCAAGAGCTTGAATTCTAGTAGCCTGATTTTCTCCATCATGCATCTTTTCTTACGGGCAATGACGTTCTGCATTCTGTCTTATATATCTCCCAGAGTATCACTGGGGAGTCTACTGTTCCTGCATTCTACCCAAAATACATCATGGAGTCCGCCCTAATCCCTGCCATTATCTCTAGATCTTTTAACTCCCATGCATGTAGTCTCCAGTGAGCACCTCTTACCCAGGCATTTACCCCTATTAACATAATCCGGGGTGAATGATCTGAAAAACTCCTCACTGGGAACTCTCTTTCTCCTATGAGGGAAATTTCCCCAGTCGGAATAAAAATATGATCTAATGTGGAGAACGTTTTATGAGCCACAGAATAGTATGAGTATTGTCGCTTCATTGAGTTTCAATCTTCAAATGTCTGTTAAACCCATGGCCCTGCAAACTGAGAGTTGTGTTAAGTTTATTGTGTGTGCCGAGAGAAGCACTGTCCTATCCATTTCAGAAATCATGACATTATTAAAATCACCTCCAAATTATTTTGATATTTTGCCGCCCCTACACATGTTGCATACCATTGAAACATCAACTACGGTCGAGCCATTTTTAAGCTATTTGAAAAGGGGGGGGCTTTGTTTGTCAGTGTTGTCACCCCTCTAGGCCCTCGGTAGAAGCCATATGGACACCTTTCCAGGAATTTGCACTTAGCCCCCATCAGATGTGTTTTCAGGAGTAACACAATGTCTGGGGAGTGTCAACGTATGTACTGGGCCACTATTCCTCTCTTAATTTGGTTTCTAGACTATTTACGTTCCAGGAGAGGATTTTTAATTTCACAATATGTTCTAAGGGTGTTATCTCTATTATGTTTTTCTTCTGTCTCCTATGCTGTGTTCCTGTCTGCCCATTGGTCCTGGTCATAAGTACTGGTTGATCTGGAGACTTATATTCTGAACTGTAATTGGAACATTCCCAACTTTGTCTTCCTTCCCCGCTCCACTTTTCCTTTTTTTCCCAGAGCTTGAAAACTGCCCATGCCTCAACGCCATTTGCGTGAAGGAAGTGACCCTAATCGGGCCACCCGGGTCACTCGCGACCACCTCTCTGCCTTCCAAGAAATGAAGAGTTGATCAGACAGTAGAGAATACAAACCAAAGCATTTATTAATATTTCACTGCAGCGGAGCCCAGTCTGACCAGTCTCATCAGTCTCCTGAGATGACTGCCGAGGGACTGCCTTTCCTCAGCATAAAGGTAACAGTTATACATTTCTACAACTAGGCAGTGCCACGCCCACTCTGTAACTTTCCACAGGGAGATAGCTTAAACAGAGGGGCACACAAAGATGAGCTAAAAGTCTGAGACTGGGCACACACTATCTCTCTGGCAAGATCATTCAGTCTGTACTTGCAGCTGGAATAGTGGGAGCGAACCTCTATCTAAAGGGAAAGGTATGCGTTAACGAGCGACTTTCTCATACTTCAGTGAGGCCTAACCTTGAAGATGCAAATGCATCCCAGCAGCTTTCTGCTGAGGCAAACAACATGAGACAGAAGCTTAGTTTCAATCATAGAGCAAAATGGCGGCTATTAAATAAAATGGCATCATGAATGCTAACTTAACACAGCATAAAATACAAGCAATAGGGGAATACGTTTTCAATTCTAACATGCGGATGGCATGGCTCGCGGGTGGGGGGGTGGGCACGGGGGGTCGCGGAGGGGGTTTCGGGGGGGTCACGCAGGGGGTCGCGACTGTGGGAGGAGGCACAATTTAAAAAAAATCCCTTACCTTGCCGCCGCCTGGTCCTGCATCTCTACTCCTGCTCTCCTGCTCCAACTTCAGGAACAGGAAGCAGGCTGCCAGGCTCCTTCTCCTAAGCCAAATCACAGCGCTGCAATGCAGCGTTGTGATTGGTCTGAGCGCCGTGAAACGGCGCTGAGCCAGGGGCTGGAGGGGTGGGCATGTTCTCCATGCAGGCTGTAATGCAGCATGCATGGAGAAGTGGGAAATTGCTCATGACTAGTTTGGGTGGCCCCAGAGGGCCGAGCAAACGTCATTGCGCACTTAGGAGTGGGCAAACCACTCCTCCCCTGCCCTACTCCGTTAGCAGAGCAGAACCCGCCCATCTGCCCACTCGCAAAGGAAACATAAAATGATAATTACTAAAAGTTATCATTTTAAGTTTTTGCTTCTAGTACTGCTTGAAAGCAGTGGGGTGACGCTCCTCCGCCATAGTGGAGGAGCCGCCACTGCTCAACACTGGAAAGGTCTGTCACCCTCCCTCCCACAACAATTCCTCTTTCTCAAGTCAAACCTCATTCCATAACTTTGCCACACCTTTGCGGTTTTCTGTATAGGTTACAATGTCAACCCCTAAGGCCGAGGGGTCGCAGATTCGATTAGGTGTCTTATTCGCCTATTGTCATGAAAACTCTATTTTGTCTTGAACAGTTTGATGCTCATGTGGAGGGGACCTATCTACCCCTCGTTCTGGTCTGCACCATTCATCTGCCGGACTCTTTCAACCATGTATTCTTTATTCTTAATTCATGGAAGCAGGCATGGTTTTATGGTTTGCAAGATGTTAACCTGTCCTGTTCGACCATCTGCTGTTCTGCCTTGTCTTTCTTGTTGTTGTGTCTCATATCATGACTGGCAGCCTTCATCCATGTCTGTTGAAACCGCTTCTGAAGGTGTGCCTGTGGCTTTCTGTTGGGCAGTGTCGTCTTAAGGATTTTTGGGGCCACGGGCCAGAAATATTTTGGGCCCCTGTTTGTTACAACTTTGAATTTTATGACCTACTTTTATGGTAATTGTAGCCTGTATGATGCCAAATAAACTTTTGCAAACAAGTTTTGCACAAAAACAGTTGATATATGTATTTCTGAGGACCCCAAAAATCCTTAAGATGACACTGGGCAAAGAGAGACAGGTAGAGGTAGGCAGAGAGAAGAGGAGAGGTTCAGATATAGAAAAAGACAGAGGTGAGCTAGAGAGAGAGAGATCACATTTCCCTTCCCTGGGGGCCCCATGGAAGATGGGGGCCCTGGGAAATTGCCCACTTTGCTAATGCCTTAAAACGTCTCTGCTGTTAGGAGGGTCTTGACCTTCTTTGTCGGCCCTTTGAGTGCATCCGGCAGTTGTATGTTTGTTCCTTAGGCCTTGCAACCGGCAATGATGGCGACAGTATACACCCCCTCCTCGTCTTGCACCGACTGTGCCTGTGACCCCGGTGGGCAAGGGATGGCTACATGTAAAGATGGGAGGACCAGTACACCTCTCTAGCTGACAGGTCCCACACCCCCTTTCTGGCAGCCAAGCGAGGACTGATGAGGCAGTCACGAGCCATGCTGCTCTACAGGTGCTGCTCCAGCCCGTCCCCTCCTACCAGACTGAGGCAGCAGTCTTCTCATCAGTCACACCTGCGTGGTCACAGGGCCCACATTCCACCTCAGCACCAAAAGTCGGAATTGTCCGAGGAGCGGTGCTGGACAGATATCTTCCTCACTGCCCTGGAGCCCTTGTGGTATCCGCCATCTTTGGGGCAGGGCCAGATGGGTCCCGGTTTTCCCTGCTCCACCTCCTCCAGCTTGTTGCCGTTGCACTTCTCACCACAGATAAGGAGGCAGCCTTGGTCCCCCTCACCTTACTCCCCGGCCCTGGCCGCAATCGTCACCCAGAGCTCAGCATCCACCAAATGTTTAGATGTGCAATCTCCACTGCCTCGCTGATGCCATCATGTTAGAGGTAAGTCCAGGAAGGCCTCTACCAATCCATCTCTGCCCGGCCAGCCACTCTGATTTCGCCTCATGGCCTCCCTGCTCACATCTCATTCTCTCCGAGTCTCCGGTATTCGATCTAGGGTATTTAGGGTGATGGATGCTCATACAAGTACAGGATATATGTAGGATTTTGGTGCAGGCACGACTTATTTGCAATCTTGTCCGCCATTCCCTATTGCATATCATGCTGCAGCACACATAGATAGAGGAATATGCCTCTGAGGATTGTTTTTTGCGCAGGAAGGTGCCCTTTCCTGCACAAAAACAATCCTGCATGCAATGCAGGCACCCTTGCACCATGGTGCTAGGGTGTCTGCGTTGGCTCTAGTAAGTCCAATGTGCACCAGCTCTGGGGAAAGGACAGGAATGTGCTGTATTGTATTAAATACAGGGCCTTCTGCCCTTTCACGCTGCATAGCAAGGTGGCTTGGGGTGCTGCATGAAACCTTGATAAATGAGGCCCCCAGTGTCTTCATGACACTGGTGGAATTGTCCATTGAGAGCAGGGCGCCGAGTATATGTATATATATATATCACTATTGTGAGTTGCATTTGTATGCCGATCAACTGTAAACAGAGTCGGTTTTAGATTTTTTTGAAGATGTGTAATAACAAGTCCTTTTACTTTCTATCTCTGTTCCGCGCCATTTTTGCATAGTAATCTTACAGACTGCACTCTGTGAGTAATCACTATGGCAATACCAGTACTTCTGCTACACAACAATAAATCTATTCAAGTTTGGCAGAGAAGAGCCTATGTAATTTACAGAGAAAAGCCCAGCTTTCCTACAGCCCCTAGTTGTTGTGTCATTCACAATTTGAGCATTGGTTAATTCCAGCCAATGTTTATGACATTTGGAGTTTTACACTGCAAAATTAGAATATGGGGATGCCCATTTCACCATTTCATTGGTGCAGCTGTGATATCAGTTCACGTGTGGAAGGGCACTCTCTTTGTATTACCTTTTGTCTTCTGCACCTGTTTATTGTCTTTAGAAAACATATAGGATGACACCCTTTCAAGATTTCCCTCTACAGTGAGTTTTTTGTGAGACAAAATTCATCATTTTTTCCAAACAGATTTTTTGACTCTAATAATACTTTGGAGCACAACCAATCAAGTATAAGGAATCTATACTGTATCAGTGGAAGAAAAACTTGATGACTTGAAATGGTTGGGGAAAGGTAGGTCAGGAGCCTGGCTAAGGAAGTTCATTGGCTGTTGGATCTCAGAGTCTGTACTGTGGCATTGAATGTGGAAACAATTGCCACTTGCTCATTGTAAGTTTTTTGGTCACCTGTAGGGATCACTGCCTGAAACAGCTTTAAAGCCTCGGCTGTTACCCCTTTGAATGGGATTAGTACTGAAGATTACACATTTTTTCTGGCCAACCCAAGTCTGACTAACTTACAACTTGGCCTAAATTAGCTTAAGTCACTGAGATACACCTGGCCTATACCAACTATGCAATTGAGCAGCCGGGGCCCTGTCGGGTAAGACCGGTGGGGCCGGGTGGAGGGGGATTTCGACATACGACCACGAGGTGTCTTACCCAGAATCCCCTGCAAACCTGAAATTTAGCTGAAAAAAATCACTTTTTTCACACATTTTTGTGTGGGAAAGTTGTGGCATCACCGGGCTGACACAAATTTCCTACCACCTAGCGTTCCCCCAGGTCTCCCGATAAAAATGGGGCCTCACTCGGGTGGGAGGCCCAAGTACCCGCGACAGGCAAGGGCCTAAAACGTATTGAGGCGACATCAAAATTGCCTATCACAGAACGACCTGGTTTTGCAAGGGGGGTCCCATGACTTTTTGGCCCGGGGCTCGGCCGCCACCTAGGGAAACCTATCAAACCCACACATTTCTGAAAACTAGACACCCGGGAGATTCCAGGGAGGTATGGCTTGCGTGGATCCCCCAACGTTTTCTTACCCAGAATACCCTGCAAACCTGAAATTTTGCTGAACAAAATCACTTTTTTCACACATTTGTGTGTGGGAAAGTTGTGGCATCACCGGGCTGACACAAATTTCCTACCACCCAGCGTTCGCCCAGGTCTCCCGATAAAAATGGTGCCTCACTCGGGTGGGAGGCCCAAGTACCCGCGACAGGCAAGGGCCCAACACGTATTGAGGCGACATCAAAATTGCCTATCACAAAACGACCTGGTTTTGCAAGGGGGGTCCCATGACTGTTTGACCCGGGGCTCGGTGGCCACCTAGCCAAACCTACCAAACCCACACATTTCTGAAAACTAGACACCCGGGGGATTCCAGGGAGGTATGGCTTGCATGGATCCCCCAACATTTTCTTACCCAGAATCCCCTGCAAACCTGAAATTTTGCTGAAAAAATCACTTTTTTCACACATTTGTGTGTGGGAAAGTTGTGGCATCACCGGGCTGACACAAATTTCCTACCACCCAGCGTTCCCCCAGGTCTCCTGATAAAAATGGTGCCTCACTCGGGTGGGAGGCCCAAGTACCCGCGACAGGCAAGGTCCTAAAACGTATTGAGGCGACATCAAAATTGCCTATCACAGAACGACCTGGTTTTGCAAGGGGGGTCCCATGACTTTTTGGCCCGGCGCTCGGTGGCCACCTAGCCAACCCTACCAAACCCACACATTTCTGAAAAGTAGACACCTGGGGGATTCCAGGGAGGTATGGCTTGCATGGATCCCCCAATGTTTTCTTACCCAGAATCCCCTGCAAACCTGAAATTTTGCTGGAAAAATCACTTTTTTCACACATTTGTGTGTGGGAAATTTGTGGTATCACCGGGCTGACACAAATTTCCTACCATCCAGCGTTCCCCCAGGTCTCCCGATAAAAATGGTGCCTCACTCGGGTGGGAGGCCCAAGTACCTGCGACAGGCAAGGGTCCAAAACGTATTGAGGCGACATCAAAATTGCCTATCACAAAACGACCTGGTTTTGCAAGGGGGTCCCATGACTTTTTGGGCCGGGGCTCGGCGGCCACCTAGGGAAACCTACCAAACCCACACATTTCTGAAAACTAGACACCCGGGGGATTCCAGGGAGGTGTGTCTTGCGTGGATCCCCCAACATTTTCTTACCCAGAATCCCCTGCAAACCTGAGATTTTGCTGAAAAAATCACTTTTTTCACACATTTGTGTGTGGTAAAGTTGTGGCATCACCGGGCTGACACAAATTTCCTACCACCCAGCGTTCCCCCAGGTCTCCCGATAAAAATGGTTCCTCACTCGGGTGGGAGGCCCAAGAACCCGCGACAGGCAAGGGCCCAAAACGTATTGAGGCAACATCAAAATTGCCTATCACAAAATGACCAAAACGGGCATGCCAATGCCCCCACCCTAATTCAAATTTGCCAAACAAAATCCCTGGCGTCTACTGGGCTTTTTGCCCCCCGGGGGGGCAGAAAGGCTGTAATTTTTGTGGGGGAGGGGTGGGGGCATTGGCATGCCCATTTTGGGCAGCCCCCACCCTAATTCAGATTTGCCCCAAAAAATCCCTGGCATCTAGTGGGCTTTTTGCCCCCCCCAGGGGGGCAGAAAGGCTGTCATTTTTGCAGGGAGGTGGGGGCATGGGCATGCCCATATTGGGCAGCCCCCACCACTAATTATAATTTTAAAAAAAATCCCTGGTATCTAGTGGGCTTTCTGCTTCCCGGGGGGCCCATGTGCCCCCCAGGGGGGGCAGAAAGACTGTAATTTTTGCCGTCGGGGGGTGGGGGCATCGGCATGCCCGTTTTGGGCAGCCCCCACCCTAATTTAATTTGCCAATGAAAAATTTCTGGCGTATAGTGGGCTTTTTGCCCCCCCCGGGGGGGCAGAAAGGCTGTAAATTTTGTGGGGGTGGGGGCATTGACATGCCCTTTATGGGCAGCCCCCACCCTAATAATAAATGCACCCAAAAAAAATCCCTGGCGTCTAGTGGGCTTTTTGCCCCTCCCCGGGGGGCATATTGGGGGCTACTGCCCCCATCTGCCTCCCAGGGGGGGCAAAAAGACTAAATTATGCCAAATTTATTTGGGGGGAGCAAAGGCCCTTGCCCAAGGGGCCGCTCCCCCCTCAATGGTGTCTAGTGGGTGGATCTCTGCTTGGGGATCGCCCTCTTGGGGCGATCCCCAAGCAGGGATCCACTGGGGAGGGGTACCATTGGAAAGGGGAGATTCTCCCTTTCCAATGATACCTCTCCCGTCTTTCTACGTGCTCAGGGGGCTGAGATAGCCTCCTGAGCACGTGAGAGTGAAACTGAAATGAGCCTAAAGGCTCATTTCAGCCTAGATTTCAGTGAAATGACATCAGCGCGACGTGCGCGCTGATAGTCATTTCACTGAAACAGGGGGGCCTCGGGAGCTGGGGAAGCTCTTCCCCAGCTCCCGAGGCTTTGGGAAGATAAAGAAATCCCTCTGCTGTCTGCAGCAGAGGGATTTCGATGCCCTAGTGCTCATGACGGAATGGTTCCGTCATGAGCACAGGAGCACCGATGCTCATGACGGAACCATTCCGTCATGAGCATCGAAGGGGTTAATATAGGGCACCTCAGAGGAATTAAAACACGGATTTAGTTCAACACATTTATGCTCGCATGTAACAAGCATTATAACTTTAGTAACATAGTCAGACAAGGGCATACATTGTTCACTTGCCTGGGTGTGTGAAGTTGGACAGGGCGCTCCCTCTCCTCCTGTTCCACAGCAGGTAGTGCTCCAGTCCTTCCCATGTAATCTCTCTGCCTGGTCTCTCCCAGGCTGGGCGCTCGCGCAGAAGGCTGAGGGGCCGAATCAGCGCTGCGAGAGGAGTGAGAGTGCATGCGAGCTCGGGAAGGAGTCTACACACAGACTGCCTAGGACAGGCTGATAGCCCTTCGCGCCTGGGATCCGGGAGCGGCCCTGACTTCAGGCCAGTCCCTCCTCTGCCTCCTCCCCTGCTCTTCCTGTGAACCTTCTCTTCACAATGGTTTTAAATCACAGATAGTGTGTCCCGCCTTGCTAATACCGAAGAGTCATCGTTTCCCTTCAGAGGACACCCAGACTGGTTGAATCACTTGTTAAAGTGACATCATCATGCGTGCGGCGGCTTGATAATTTGGAGTGGGCAGGGACTCTGTGCTTCTTAAACAAGCATTTGCAATGCAATAGGACTCACATTTACGCGAGACCTATTGCATTGGAAACGGGAGTCCGGGCGGGCGAGAAGGCACGAACAGTAGTGCGGGGGGCCGAGAAGTCACGGACTCCGGTAGGGGGGGTGGGGGTGCACTGGAAGAAAATAGTGTTCAGAGTAAAGGGGCCAATAGCCATGGAAGAATACAAATGACGACATGGCCGTCATGAGGAGGGACTAACAAGCCTAAAACCAATCAGAAGGCAGCATTTAAGACCTAAGCCAATGAAAAAGATGGGCGGAGAGTAGGCGGAGCTTCCACGCCATACTGAAAACTGCATGCCTCGCAAAGCGAGCAGCGCATGCGCGCTGCCGCTATAGGCTCGAACTAAAAAGCACTTCACTGTCAAGTGTGTTGACGTATGAACACGTGAGTTGTTCTTTGTTCCAAACTATTGACTGTATGTACACTTTTCTGCTGCATCCCCTAACCCAAGTTTGTGGAGCCCAATAGATTCTGGTGAACTGTTACTTTGTCCCCATCCTACTATGACCTGAACATATAGGTAGTGTTCTGCACCGTTCTGTGAAATATCTTACCACACCCCTGTAAAGTACCCTCGCTCGCTTGAGTAATATTGGTGACCACACACCTACCTACTATTCCATGCCCTACAGTGTCCCCGACTACACAATGTCTGGAATGGAACCATTACCATTCATGTCGCGTCTTCTTCACCTCCACACTGATCCAATCTGTTTTAACATATGTGGTTCTTAGCCTAATATTTACCAGAATCCCTTTATGGCCACTCAAAATATCCACTACTACCTTGTATTATTACACCACTCGCACCCTTCAGGCCGTGCTCGTCTGTCCATTCCCTTCTGCCTCATTGTTTCCCAAGCAGGCCAACCTCCTCTCATGTTTTTTCTCTCATGCCTATGAAACAAACTCTATTACATATGGGCAGCAATGAATAGCCCTCTGTGTCGCTCTGCTTCTGGTTTGCTCAATATGAGTTTGTTATAACCGACCACTCTAACCCACATCTTCTTCTTGTACTTTACAGCTATAATTGAGCCAAGGTTTGACCTCACTCAAAAACACCTTACATGAATCATGTCACATCGTCCCACAGGGCAGGGCAGAATCGCTGAGGCAGGGTTGTGAGCATCTTCCTCAGCACTCAATTCATTATCACACAATTGCCTCATACTGGGCCCTTTATTCCCCTCCAGGGGATCTACATTACGAGTCATAAGCATAGTCATGTCCTGGGGCACTTAAAAAAAAGCAGTAAAGTCTGTATTAATTAAAACATCCACTTTTAGTTTTATTTTAAACCCAATGTTTTTCTGTGAAAAATTATAGCTTTGTAACAGCCTAAAGCAGGCGACATTGCCCAATTTTTGAGCGTTTGAAAAGATAACTATTTTAAATGTACACAAAGTCACTAAAAGAAATCTAGTAATCTGAAAAGCACTCTCACAAACCTTTTTTAAAAGGAAGGGTGAGAATAATAGGACTAATATAGCCTTATAAGCTGAAGTCTGAAATGCTTTGAGAAAACTGTGCTGCTCAAGGTGGAGCTCAGCACTCCGGGATCCTGTCCTCAGGAGCCGGAAACAAGAGCTGACTCAAATGCCACCTCCTGGGCATGATGGGATACTGGAGATGCTTTTTTTGCTTAAAGAGGCAGCACAGTTGAAAATTAGAATTTCAGGTAAGAAACTAATCCTTACTCTGCTACAGCAGTCATTGTTCCCCCGGCACCCACAGTGAGATCCTCAATGGTCCACCTGGAATCTTCTTCAATCTTTCTTGTGATACTTATTCAATGACCTTGAAGTTGTTCTGCATTCACTGCCACTATACTCCAAATCATTCTTGGGGATGCTTGTTTCCAGTCCATGGGGGACCTGGCTTGGCAGTTCGGGCTGACTGTTCCCATGAGGAGCAGGGTCAGGACTGATTTGTATATGGCTGGGTCCATGGTGGTGTGGTGGGCAAAAAAACGATGGATTAAACTCAGATCTGTTGACTGAGGGTGAATGTTTGCATTGTTCAGCATTCCGTCTATCATCTGTTCTTTTTGCAAGATTGTTTTACAGCACCTTTCATCAAAGGCTGCTTTTTTTGTTGTTATTGCACCAGTCAGAAGGGATGTGGTTGGAATTAGAATATGGCAAGTGGATGGATTTAGAAAATAGACTCCAGCAACAAACATGACAGCTGGCACACATTCCATGTTTATCATTTTCTATTTTCACTGTAGTTTGTGTATGCCTAGTCTGAGTGTCAACTGCTGTAACAGCAAATTCATACAATATACCTCTACCCATCAGTAACTCAACAGATGTATTCTTGGTTTTCCAGTTTCTTCAATGGTCACCAGATCAACAGTCAGTTGTGCCTGGTCAAAACTCAGTCAGTTTGTAAATACCTTCACGCTCCCTAACCTCAAGCTATAAGTCTGACAATTCCTAATAGGGTTGCAGTTTCTGCACCACATAGCTTGGAATTAGAGACAAACTTATAAGGAGGTTGGGGAGTGCCAAGGGGCTGCCCTTCACATGTTTGTGCACAGAGGGGAGTGAGCTTGAATGCTTGCTATACAGCAGTGACGCTCCCATTAAACCTGATCTGTAAACCTTGAACCTCTGAGAATGTTTGTCTTCATTTGGGAAGCTGTGTCTACTGTGATGCACATTATTGGCCCTGGCTGATAGTCCAGTTAAACCTTTGAAACAGCTGAACTTTCTCCACAATCAGCCTGTTGAAGTCAGATCCTAATTATATGCCACTTGGGGAATCCAGACAAAATCTCACGGTAGACCATGACTGTCAAGTGCACTTCAAGCTCTCTGTAATTGTGAACCATATACTGTTTGTTTTTGTAACAAAGTGCCTTTCAGAACTCACCCTCCAATTCTCCCAATATTTATTTCTGGTTTTCATTTTAATAAGATTATTACTATGTTTCTTCACAAATACAATATCCCACCTCTCAATGTCAAGAGGGCTTTATGCTATTATTTAGATAAGGCTAAAGAGATGCAATAAGGTCAAACAACTCTTTATTAATTATGGTGCTGGCCATATAGGCTTAGCTTCTTCTAAACCGGACACAGCCTGGTGAATAATTCCTAGCATTATTACCTGTTATGGAAAAGCAAATAGATCCTTATTTGGTAAGCCTAGAGCCCAATCTGCTACGGGGAATCATGATGAGAAATGCCCCCATCACTGACATTTGTAAGGCTGCCACTTGGAGGTCAGTCCAAACCTTTGCTAAACATTATGCTTTGGACGTGGACTCCAAGACAGATACTTTGGTGAGTCAGATTCTGTGATGAATTTTCTAAAGGGTTCATTTTTTGTTGATCTGAGTGAGCTTTTAAGGTTGGGTTAGCCTGCTACTCTATTCTACCATTTATGAATCGTGGAGAGAATCCCATGGTGAAGACGGGCATATTATTTACTTGTAATTCTAGTCCTTTAGCATAGGTAGTCTGTCTAAAATCATGAAAGTCCCACCCCCCACATAAATGGACCATAGATTTTGAACTGGATCCTAGGACTTGTATTTTTCCAGTGCTCTAAACACCAATTGATACCCTGAGGCCATGATGTGACAGTGCAGGGAGCATGATCTAATTCTGTTTTCAGCCAAATTTACTGTTTCACTTGATTTTTGCTAATTAAAAAAACAATAAATGTTCCCTTCATGAGCATTTGCTCTGTTTAATTTGATAGGAAAACATTACATTTTATTTTTAAAAATGTGTTCCAGGATATCACACATATGCGGCAATATTCTTGCTTTTATGAATTAAGATAACCATGCTGAAGAACTGGGATTGCAAATAAGTAACTTTTGCTTTCTCAGCTTCTTTATAACCACTCACTTCTTAATACTAATTACACCACTACTTTTAGACACACCCGGGAATCCCTTGTTTCCAATACGCATTCTTAACATGCTGGTTTATTTTGTGCACCATGCCATCGTACCCCTCACAAACCAAAACCCCCATTACCAAACAAGAGCATTCCACTGACACCAATTTAAACTTCCTGGCCTAAATCCACATATACATTAAATTATTAAATATTTTTTCATTTAATGACACTGAAAATAGCATTTGATTGTATTTTCTTCTGCTATCCTCTACACTCTTTCCATTGCTCCCTCCCCACAATCCAGGCCCAGTCTTGGATCTCTCTCACTACACAATACCAGCGGCGGCTCCTCCATTAAGGCAGAAGAGCGTCGCCCCACTGCTCTCTGAGCACTACAAAAAGGAAAAATAAAAAGATAATAACAGAATGTTATCATTTTTGTTGCTGTATAAGCTTTATTTCGACACACGTGTCATAAAAGCTAAAAAAAACAGTTTAAATACACATAAAAAAATGAGAATGAGCTATACATACAACAGGCATTACAATGAACATGCAAGTTCTTCCTTCACAACAATGTTATTTAGCATTGTTCTTCCTATAATGGGACCTCATAGCGGACGGTGTGCAATGATTTGGGACACGCGATGCAACTACGTGCAACACCTCAGCTGAAGGACGATCCCGAGCATAGGCTAATGAAAATGTGCCATGCTCTATCATCACGAGGCAGTTGAAAAGCAGTTCGTCATCCAGACTTATTTTTTGCAAGCAATAATGAAAATCATTTAGTTTAAAAATACAACATGTATAACGATAAAAACAAAGATAAAAACAAAATTGTTAAAAACAGCAAACTGGTTGATTCAAAAGATAAAATATTCTTAAAACGGCTTCAATGGAAAAAAGAGTCCATCAGAATGTTAAAATAATGACAATGCGGTAGTCTACTTTACATGCCCTAATGTCATGTTATTTTATTTGACTTTTGGGCCCTCTATTGGGGGAGCTGCACAGAAGTTCTTTGTGCTAAAGTGCTTGTGCGTTGTGTCTACGAGTATCTCGGATTACATAGGGGGGGAAGCTGGTAATCCATTGGACATTTTGGTCCGGGAAACGGCCTGATAATTACCCATGGGGTTCTTTCATTAGTGCTTTCCTCCTGATGCCCCACATGTGGCTTAGGAACTTTGCCACTCCACAGACAAAGAGTGGTCTAGGGTCCGATTTTAAGATACGCAAGGCTTCCCGATGGTTCCGTATGCCCAATTGTCGGCAGATCGGTTTAAGCCATTTGGATCTAGGGTGCGCGTATGCCGGACATGCAAACAATGCATGGGCAACGGACTCCACTGGTGCCTTGCATCCTGGACAGATACTCGGACTTGAAACATTTGGATGCCACTTAGCTGTTACCTCGCCCACAGGGAGAGTGCCAAACCTAAATTGGATGTATAGCATCCTATCCTGGGGGACCTGGATTAAGTCTATGTAGGGTTCCAGTAGCCTGGCCTGTTTGTGGAAATAAAATGCTGTTGTCAGTTTCCCCTGGTTGGGTTTAGAAAGTTTTTTGTGCTCAACCTATTCCCAATACTGTTGCTTTACAACCTCTTTTCGGGGCAGGAGTGGATCTTGGTTATCCCAAAGGGCCTGGAGCCCTACATTTAACACCAGTTTCTTAACATTTCTGATCCACCCTACCCTGTTACATGCGTTTAAACGGATGACCTCTGATAGGGCTTCTGCATAAGGCAGAAGCACCAGGGTCCTCCTAATGCATGCCCAGAAAAGCAACGGGCGGAGCCTCGCTATTTCACAGATAGAGCGCCTGCCCATATCGAGCATTAGGGGGGTAAGAGGGGTACTTTGAAGCAGCATCACCAGGTTCCTGAGAAATCTTTGCTCAGATCTACTCAGCTCGGGTATCTTCTCAAATCCCCACAGCTCTGCGCCATACAGAGCTGTGCTGACTGCTTTCGAGTCATAGACCTGTAAGGCAGCAGCTATGGGTCTGCTACATGAGGAGCGATGTTCCTTTCCCAGAGCCCCCGTAACTCGCTTATGCCCCAGTAGCAGTTTGGTCAGGTGGGGCTTCCACGTCATTTTGTCAGAGAGACGGACGCCTAGGTAGTCGAAAATACTGACACTTTCCAGGGGCGTCCCTCCTAGCGTTAGATTACCTATGTATCATTTCATTTTTCAGTACTGCACCAGTTTAGGGCTGGGCGGTGCGGGGCAGGGCTGGGCTGCCATAATCAGGGAGAAGGAGTGGTCAGCACCATAAGTGCGCATGGCGGTTTGCCTGTAGAACAGTCCCATGGCTCCCAGGCACTCTCTGGGTGGCAAACCAGGCTGCTCAGACAAATTACGACACTGCTGTCATGCTTACAACACTATTACCAGCATAACAGCAGCATTGTGATTGGCATAGGGGAATCTGGGAGCCTGTGTGCTGCCGGGCATCAGGAACACAATACAGAAAACTGAAATGTGAGCATCCCTTTGCCCATGGCACAAACCGTTCTCTACTGAACATCTTGTGGCATAAAAAACATTAATATCCTCATACCAGCCCTTGATACAGTACAATATTCCTACTATGATCTAGCTCCTCCTCCACTCATATCATAATTGACTTGCCTGCACCATGAATAGTCTGCACTCCCCTCCCTGCATGCCTGTCACCGGTTCTTCCCTCACAGCCATGGACTTTGCTTCCTGCTTGTCATCAAAAGTTACAACTATCAGAATTACCATTGCTACGCCCCTCATGGTTTTGGCTCTCTTTTATACCACTCTTGTCTTCCCAAAAACATTGGCCAACTGTCAGTGTTTATGACAAGTTTCCCACATAATTGTGTACTATATTTAAATTGCCAAATCTCACAAGTGCCACATGTTTCAGCACCAAAACTGCATAGAAAGCCTCTCAACCCTCCCATCTGGCCTCAATCTTTAATCACTCCTTCAACTCTGGTGCCTACCCACAATGCTTTACGTTTGACTGTGTGGCCTCCTTTTCCTCAAACAGTCGCCTGGTCTCTTAAGTTATTTTTAGTTCGAGAGTATAGGAGAGAAGCCGCGCCCACTCTCCCATATATTTGATTGGCTTGTGTCATTGTCTTTCGTAAATACTGCCTTCGGATTCGTTAATAGGCTTGTTAGTCCCTCCTTGGTACAGCCTTGTCTTCATTTGTACCCTCCCATGGCGAATGGCCCTTTTACTTCGGTTGTTACACGGTACCTGTTATTTAGTCTGTAAGCACTATTTACTTTATTGAGTTTCTCTTACTGCAGGCCACACATGTGCTACTTCAGCTGAAATGGCTTGTGTTTTTTTAAGCAGCACGGCCGCCCCGTAACACGGACGCCGCCTTTCAATCACTTTAACCTGGCATTATCTCGTGTCTGTTTAAACCCCCTCCCCCCCAAGTAAAGTGGATTTAGAAATGATTAGCGAATTAAGTCATGGGAATTCCAGGTAGCACATAATCCTGCGCTAATGGGCTGAAGCTGACAACAGCACATCTGTGTTACATGTCATCTGCACTAAAGCCACCTGACGGGTTGTTTTCAAAAGCCTGTTTTATGAACACCACCACCACCACCAATACCACCACTACCACCACCACCAATACCACCACCACCAATACCACCCCCACCTCCTTCACCTTCACCTCCACCACCACCAATACCACCATCAATACCCCCACCACCACCAATTCCACCACCACCAATACTACCACCACCTATACCACCACCACCAATACCATCACCACCAATACCACCACCACCACCAATGGTACCACCACCACCAACACCACCACCACCACCAATACCATCACCACCAATACCACCACCACCAACACCACCACCACAACCAATCCAATACCACCACCATCACCAATACCAATACCACCGCCAATACCAATACCACCACCACCAATACCAATACCACCACCACCAATACCACGACCACCAATATCACCACCACCAATACCACCACCACCACAATAGCACCACCACCAATACCACCACCTCCACCACCACCAATACCACCACCAATTCCACCACCACCAATATCACCACCAATACCACTACCACCACCAATACCACCACCACCAATGCCACCACCACCAATACCACCACCAATACCACCACCACTACCAATACCACCACCACCAATACCACCACCACCACCAATACCACCGCTGATGCAGCGCGTACAATAAAAACTATTCTCCTCCTAGGTCACTTATCGGTCATCCAGGGGCAAACTATATTTTCTCACATCCACATGACGATGGGGCCCATAAACATCGCCTATCACACACGCACACACCTGGATTTCCTTTATACCTTTACGAAATTCTGTATTCCTAGGAGAAGCATGAGAACTAAATGGAAAACACCATTTATGTACCGCTGGAAGGAGCCGGGATATCTTATTACCTTAACTTATCGCTTTCTTTTAGTTATTTCTTAAGATATTCCTGCTCATTGTTTTGTCGATGAATCATTCATGTAAAAAATTAGTTCATAGTGATTAAGACCAGCTAAATCACAATAACCAATTACTGATGTCACAATCATTTAGGAAAATAACCACTGAGTCATTTGATTTAAAGAATCTTAAATTTTATATAATTTTAAAAGCATGAGAAAGAATTTAAACTTTTATTCAATTATTCATTCATTATTAATTCAAATATTTATTAAGCATAATCAATTTATTGCAGAAAGGAAATTTTCGTCATGAAGCAAAACCCTAATTACCTGCCTACCTTCCTAATTTAGCCTAATGATTTCTAACCTAAGTTTAAGAATTAGAAATAACCTGATTCTCATACTCAACTGGAAAATTAAGACAGCAACAGAAACTTCAGCTCGTCAGCATCAGCTACCTGCAACCCGTCTCATCTAACAGTCTTTCAGCATCTCCCGCTCAGTAATGGATCGATCAGGACCACCCAGCACTGGAAGCCACCAACACCAACACGACTCTCCAACTCCGCTCCTGACTGTGACCCCCTCCCACTAAGAGTAGGCCCTCTTATACCCTAATTCTAACTTTGCTAACTAATTGTTGCAACATTAATAACACGCTTTTCTTTCATTGGTCCATGCATGTCATCTTATTCATTCTTTTAATCAAGTTCTCTCGGATCCAACGGTCCTTGGATCATTTCCTTTCTCACAGTTCAAGACATGTTTCCATCCGCTTCGATCAGTACATTTGTAACTTCTTTCGATACATTCGAGAACTCTGCAGGCATTGTCCTTTCTCTTAAAATGGTTTCCCACGGTTCTTTGCTGATCACCACGGCACACTATCAGTTCAATTAGGTCACATCAGCCTTGACCATTTCTCGCATCCTAGCCTCTCAGCAACATCACGAGGTTAGCTTTTCTCCAACTTTTCTCCCTTGTCACGTGTTTGCCCGCACTTGCGCACTTCATTAACTGGCAGCCATTTTATATCGCCACTCGGTTATACTTTAGAAGCACTATTTTGAAATAAACAAAACATAATTAAAATAGAGAAAAATAGCCTTTTCGTTTCCCTCCCGTCATCTACGTACCCCAATTAGTTATTACCTAGCAGAAAGCAACATTTAAGCTGTTCCTTACTTACCATCACTATTGTTTTTGCAACGACACGTTTATATTCTATGAAGCACAAATCATGCATTTATTTTAAATTAGTACGCATTTATTTTTATGTTATAATTAGACACACAGACATTCGTTAATAGATTATTCAGCACATACACTTGCGTATTACCCTTCCCACACATACAGTGTTGATTAATACATTTAAACGAACATTTTATTAATTATTTATAAAATTTGTTAGGGGTTAAAAAATTTATTTTCTCTGCTCCATCAACTCCCCCTTTGGTGATTTTTAAATCACCACATAAAACCAAGTTATACTTCTTTTTCAGGCAGTATATGTCTTTCATCCTTTGCTTTTTGTTAGTTACACATCTGTTTCTCTTTCATCTTGTCTTCTTGTCTCCTTATACATGCTTTCTTTCATTTTCTCTAACTCAATTTCACCCATTTCTCTCTCTCTCTCTTTCATTATTCTGTTATTTCTTTTTATCTTATTTTGTCTTACTTTTCTTTTTATACATGTTATTACAATTTTCAACACCATGGCTAACAATATTACTACAGTTGCTATTATTATAACTTTCCCTATCATTAGTCTACTCATTCTGGTCAACCAATTTGCTACTGAAGAAAACCCTCTACCAAGTTTTCCCAAGACACTTTCAACCTCCAGTGGAACTAGTTCTTTGTGCAAATTTGTAATATTCGTAATATACTTCTGTATATTTTCACTTTTATCAGGAATGTAAGTGCAACAATGTTGGACTTTCAACATTCCACAGACTCCACCCTCCTTTGCCAAAAGAATATCAAGGGCAAGCCGATTTTGCATCACCATAGCTCTCATGGCAACCATTTCGGTATTTACCATTAAGAACCCTCCCGCAGTATCTGTAGACAAACGATCTACTACTGTGGATAACTTCCGAATTTTAAATGCATTCAAAGATATTCCCACTGCTGGTATTAATGCTCCAAAAATATCACCTACAATTTCTGAAAAACTTTCCCTCTTTCTACGTGTAAAGCTATTAATCATCTTGTATGTTCCTTTTTCTTCTCTGTCCATATGAAAGATTTTTGGAAAGACCAGGCCTACATAGCAAGTTCCATACCAATGGTCCGGTAACCTGTAATAAGCTCTATTCCCACAAATATAATAGATACCTGGAAATATTGGATCTTTTCCACCTTTGAATCCCCAACCTCCCAGAATTTGATAATTGTCATGGCAGATACTGGAACCTACAAAGTAATTGTCATAGACTGTCTTATTTCTCCTAATACACAACTTTCCTGTTTGCGGCCAATCTAATGTCATTGCTGCATTTATCTTTTTCCCTTCATGATTTCCTTCCTCAAACGTCCATAGATGTGTTCCTTCCTCTTTTATTGCTTCTTTTTGAAATTTCATTCTTCTTTCTTCAACCATTTCTAAAAATACCTTTTCTTCTTTCTTTAACTCACAGGTAAGGTTGTTACTAACTATTTCTTCTAAGGTTAATTTTCTATGTTCTAGAAAGAATTCTCCTAAAACCTTTGCTGGTTTTACTTTGTTAAGTTCTGGTACTACTGGAATGTTTGCAAAAATCTTATCTATATCAGTATAATAAGATTCTAATCTACCTGTTTTATAAAATAAACTTGCTATTACACTACAGGTTATTCCATAAGTTAGAGGTAGGTGATGATAAGTCACACCTTCTGACACTGATGCAGGCAACTGCATACAAACATAACAATCTCTCACATCCATTGTCTCTACATATTCGTACAACAATTTTGTAAAAACATTTTTAGAAAAGTCTGTTACTGACTTATCCTTATGTAATTCTGCACTACTTCTTAAAATAACTGGTTCTTTAATATTAGTTTCTTTTTCTGGTTTAGTATCATTCTTTGCTTCTATTACAGCTAAACTAATAGGAATTGTGATTGCTAAAACTATCCATATGGTCATTAATAACCCTGTACAAAAGCAGCACATTTTACACCATCTTTTTACAAACTCACATTTATCTCTTCTATCCCTAGTATTTTCCATTTTTCTTTTATTTATTTGTTAAGTTTCAGAAAATTGTGTCACTACACCTCAGAAATGACTTAGATGCCACTCTGCTTTCAAAAAGTCTTTGCTTGGTACTTTCTTTTAATTCTTTCCAGAATTCTTTCGTTGTCACATCCGGTGATTTGTCACATCCAGTAAAATTGTCATGTCCGGCAGAAGCACTATAAGTCTTCACTTCAGGTTTGTTGCATCTCACCTTTTCCCATTCGACTTCTTAGTCTCTGGTTCTCGTGAGTGTTTTCTTCTTCTTTGTAATCCGTCAGTGCGATATACAGCCACTCAGGTGACTTATACTTTGCATTCACTTTCTTCGTTCTTTTGGATTTTTGCAATCGTTTTCCACTTGGTTTTTCTTGTCCCTTTTGACTTGTTATTTCATTCACTTGTTCAGCACTTTCTTCTCCAGCTCTTATTATTCTATATCTCAATTTTCTTATATAGTTGTTGGGCCAATTATCTCCTTTTCTTGGCCTTTTGGCTTCACCTTCTTTTTCTTCTCTTTCTGATTTCCAATTTCTTTTTCTTGATTCAGTTTTTGCTTTCTCCTCTTCTCCACTCTCTTCAGTTTCTGTTTCAACTGTTTCACTATTGTCTCTTATTTTGAAGCTTATGATCTCGTCATCTCCTACTGGTGGATCTGTCTTCTCCTTCTTGTGTTCCCTTATTACTGTCCCTCCTCGGTGTTCTTCCGATTTGGTGTTTTCCTCCCTTTCTACTTCTAAATTTCCCTGTTCTTCTGTTTCTCTATCTGTCCCTATTGCTCCTCGGGGTTCTTCTCGATTCTCTAACTTTTTGTGTACTTCTTTCCCTACTTCATCTATTAATATTATTTCTGAAGGATTTCCACCATAACTTGTACTTGGTTGTTCATCTAGATCATTTTCTTGCTCATTTTCTTCTCTAATTGGTTTATAACCCCAAGTTCTCCTTCGGAATTCTTCACAGTTTGCAACTGAATCATCAGATCCTGAACTTGTGTCAGATGTTTCCAGATGTCGACTTACAGGTCGATCTTCAGGTTCTGGAACTTCTGAATTTCTTTCTTCTTCTTCTTCCTCTTCTTCTCTAGAGGTGTTTGCAGTTGGGGTTTCCAGATGTCGACTTTCAGGTCGATCTTCAAGTTCTGGCACCCTTTCTCTTATCCTTGTTGTCCCAGCCGTTAAACTTTTATCCCACACTTCCAGACGTCGACTCACATGTCGATCAGTAGGTTCTTGAACTCTGATTGTGTGGCTGGCATGGACCCAGTTCTTCACTCCTGCACACTTGACTGCAGTCGTTGTCACTAGGATTACCTGTCGTGGTTCGTCCCAGCGAGGAACTAGACAGTTTCTTCTCCTGTGGATTTTTATACGGACCCAGTCTCCTGGATTCAAGTCGTGGGCTGGTTTTCTTTCAAGAGTGGTCGCATCCGGTCCAACCTGATGAAACACAGAACGCACCACATCAGCCAGTCCCTTGCAATAATCCAGTACTAGATCATCAGTTATAGTCAATAACTTGTTGACAGGTACTTGTGCTTGTCTCATTGCTCGTCCCATGATCATCTCATGAGGACTAAGTCCAGTTTTCTTTTCAGGGATGCTTCTGATGGTCATCAGAACAAGAGGCAGTGCATCTGGCCATTTGAGTCCTGTAGCTTGACACATTTTTCCTAATCTGTCCTTAATTGTTCCATTAATTTGCTCTACTACCCCAGAAGCCTCTGGTCTGTAAGCACAATGTAATTTTTGTTTAATACTCAATGCTTCGCAAATCAATTGGATCAACTCATTTTGAAAATGTGTTCCTCTATCTGTCTCAACCGTGACTGGAAAACCATACCTTGGAATGAACTCTCGCAGCATAAGTTTTGCCACCGTTGTTCCATCATTCCTTCTAGTGGGGTATGCTTCCACCCAACGAGAAAACAAACAGACGACCACTAGAACATATTTTAGTCTGTTACTAGGGGGCATTTCGATAAAGTCTAACTGCATTCTAGTGAATGGACCTCCTTCTCGTCCTATTGTTCCTAGACTCACTACCGTCTTTCTTCCTGGGTTAAACTGCTGACAAATAAGACATCTTTGACAAAGACTTTCAGCTATGGCTCTGAATTTTGGGTTATACCAGGTTTGTCTAAAAAGTCTGATCATTGCATCTCTCCCAATATGAGCTTGTCCATGGTACATCCGTGCCATGTCTGCAATCATGCTATCAGGCATAACTGGTCTTTCGTCTCTGTACACCCACACACCATTATTTTCCTGTCTTCTACATCCTGCTTTTATCCAGTAATCTTTTTCCTCATCATTTGCAGCTTCTTGTAACTGTCTTACTTCATCCCATGTCTCGACAGTGTTAGTAAAAAGCAAAGGAGAAGAGATATGCTCCCTTTCTCTATTCTTATTCATGGACACCATGTTCTCTGCACAATATTTGGCAATCTCGTCAGCATAATTATTGCCAACAGCTATGTAATCTTCGTTTTTCTTATGTGCCTTGCACTTCACTACAGCTATTTGTTTAGGCAGCTGTATCGCCTCAAGCAGCTTTTTAACAAAATCTCCATTTCTGATAGGTGTTCCTGCAGACGTCAAGAAACCTCTTTGTGACCAAATCTGACCGAAGTCATGTACGATACCGAAACCATATTGGCTATCGGTCACAATCGTGACTCGTACATTTCTTCCTAACTTACATGCTTGAATCAAAGCAATCAGTTCCGCAACTTGTGCAGACCTTATTCCTTTCAGACAAGACGCTTCCATTACAGTTGCCACTGTGCACACTGCGTAAGCTGCGCTTAAAACTCCTTCTTTCGTTCTCAAACATGAGCCATCTACAAACATGACATAATCTGATTCCTTTAACGGTTCATCTTTTATGTCAGCTCTTGGTTTTGTGCAATATTCCAGCACATTCAGACAATCATGATCTACTTCGTCTTGTTCAATTATACTCTCTTCATCTGGCAATGATGTTGAAGGATTCACATTCATGCATCTATCTATGGTCACATTTTCAGCACTCAAGATGACTTTTTCGTACTTAGTCAGCCGACTATGTGTCATGTACTGTGTTTTTGTTCTTGTCAAAAGAATTTCTACTGAATGGGGAACATATACTCTCAGTGGATACCCCATCACTATACCTTCACTTTGTTCCAGACTTACACAAGTAGCAGCAACTGCTTTCAGACATCCGGGCAATGCTTTTGCTATAGGATCTAAAACAGCTGAAAAATAAGCAATTGGTCTTTTCATTGTTCCATGTTTTTGTACCAGTACTGAAAACGCACATCCATCTCTTTCACTGCAGTACAATTCAAAATCCTTCTCATAATCAGGCATGCCTAAAGCAGGGGCCTCACACAATTTCTTTTTCAATTCTTTGAAAGATTTCATTTCTTCATTGTTTAACTCAAAAGGGTCTCTTACATCTTTCTTGGTCAACTTTTGTAATGGTTTTGCAATCAAAGAGAAACCACTTATCCATTGTCGGCAATATCCAACCATTCCCAGAAACATTCTTACCTCTCTTTGCGTCATTGGTGCTCTCATTCCTTGAATCATTCTTACTCTTTCTGTCGCTATCTTTCGCACTCCTTTCTCAATTTTATGCCCTAAATATTGAACTTCTTTTTGGCAAAATTGCAATTTTGAAGGGGACACTTTATGTCCTCTTTTCTCTAGATGGTTCAGTAAAGCAATTGTATCACTTACACATGCTTCTTTTGTTTTCGATGCCACCAACAGGTCATCGATATACTGCACCATCACTGACTTTTCTGGCATTTTCAAATCTTCCAGAGATTTCTTTAAAATCTGATTAAAGATTGAGGGGCTTTCTGTATACCCCTGAGGAATTCGGCACCATGCCAAAATACGCTCTCCGAACCGGAACGCAAATAATGGCTGGCTATCTGGATGCAAAGGAATAGAGAAAAATGCGTGACACAAATCTATCACAGTGTACCACTCAGCTTCATGTGGAATTTGATATAGAATTACTGCAGGGTTTGGTACTATTGGACAACAGGGCACAACTATTTTGTTGATCTTTCTCAAATCCTGTACTATTCTATATGTTCCGTTTGGCTTTTTCAGTCCCATAATAGGTGAATTACATGGACTGCTCATTATTTCTTTTAGAATTCCTTGTTCAATCATTTTATTTATTACAGGAGTTATTCCTTCAATTATTTCTGGAGTTAATTTGTACTGTGGCGTATTCGGGTAAGTTGTTCCTTCTTTTACTGTTACTTTTACGGGATCAACTTCTTTCATTAATCCAATATCTTCTCCTGTAAAATCCCACACACTTTCTTTCACTGCAATTTTTAGTTCTTCTGGAAGTTTTTCTGCATCAAATGCAGGAAACAAACCATTCATTTCAGGTTCCTGATTCATCAAAGTTACTTTATACAAGACATCTTCATCTGAGGTCTGAAATCCAATTCCATCTGGCGTACAATAAATTGTGCAATTCATCTTGCACAAGAGGTCACGACCTAAAAGATTTACAGGACTACAATCGCACACTACAAATTTATGCATTTTGCTAAAAGAACCAATTTTTACTTCCACTAATTCAGTAAGTGGTGTTTTAATCTGCTGATTGGCTACTCCTACCACTTGGATGCATTCACCTGAGAGAGGAAGGTTTGGAATTTCCACTGATCTAACAGTAGAACGGGTAGCTCCAGTATCGACAAGGAATGTTACATTTGCACCATTCACTTCTCCATCCACAAAGGGACCAGACTGATCTACCTCTAGAGTTGCGCCAAGTACGCACTCTTTCCCCTCTCTTGGGCACCGTCAGAAACTTTCATCCGGCTCATCCTCACTCTGACGCAACCAATACTGAGAAATGTTAGCTGCTCGCGGCAACTGTGTTACCTGCTCTCCTCCGTAGAATCCTGTTTCTGTACTGTATCTTTGCTGGTTAACAGTGTTGGGAAGTGGTGGTTGCGGCACCTGACTTTGTTGAACAACTACCTCATTCTGCACCTGTGGAGTTAATGATTGATTTTCCGGATTAGGTTTAGGTGGGAACTTACACTCGTTTCTCCAATGCCCTAATTTTCCGCAATTATGACAGGGCCATTTCTTCTTTGCCTCCTCTAGACTCACTTGACCTTTCCCTTTACCTATGTTAGGTCGCATTTTATTCTGTCCTGTTTCATTCCCATTATTATTGTCCAATTGAGCTTCTTGTTTTTCTGCCACCTTCACCTGTGCCCACATTGCCTTCTCTTTCAATTTACGCTGTCTACTCTCAATATCATCACTGCAATACTTAGCATACCTCAGCACATCATCGACTGTGCCATTCTGCCAATTAATCATATGCTGTTTAATCATTTCACTAATCTCTGGTTTCAATCCAAACACAAATCTGTACACAAAATGACTCATATCTTTTTCACTTAATTCCTCATATCCACTATACTGCTTGAAAACCAACAACAACCTTTCATAATAGGCGTGTACAGACTCCTTACTTTCTTGTGTAGTTCTATCGATTTTTACCCAATCTGTCTCTTTAGGAGGAATCTTATTCTTCAAAAAGGTAATCACCTTATCATACTTCTTCATCACATCAGGACCTGGAGCTCCTGTCTTAGGATCTCTTGGATATTCTGTAGTTGGCCAGTCAACTGTAATCTTACATTCTGACCACAAATCAGTTGGTACCACTATGTCAAATAATCCATCTAAATCTATCCACAACACTTTTGAAACCTTTACAAATCTCTCTACTTGTCGGTACCATTCAACTGGTTTCTCTCTTAGCTTCGGAAAGTCATTGGTAAATGACAGTATATCCTGCCTAGTCCAGGGAACATGCACATAACTACCACCTGGAGTTTCTCTCATAGGGTATTCTCTGGCAACAGGTTCTTTTTCAGTTATCATAAAAGCCAAAGAAGCTTTGTCTGTAGTTTTCTCATTCTTCTTCGTCCATCTAACCTTCCATCTGTCCACATCACCCCATTTTCTCAACAACACAATTAACTCTTTTATCTGTGTCAGCCTTCCTGCCGTGTTCAAATTTTCAATATCTTTTTCACAAAAATCTACTCTATATGGTTTCTGCAATGTTTTCACTTTCGCAAAGTCTATTCCAATTTCACTGGCTACTTCTTCTAGTTTGTCATGTAAATTCTTTGCTCTCCATGTAATACTTTTGCACAGAAACATTATTTCATCATCCTGGTAATTTTTTATCTTTTCTGTACCAATCGTTCCTAGAATTAATTCTTCCATGTCAATTTTTAACCTAATTACATCTAATGGTTTTTCTTCTGGTTCTTTTAATTTAAATGCCTTCATCCACTCATTTAACTCATCAGGAGTCGGACCTATGGGTGTATTATTTAGTTCTACCCAATTACTACTCTTTTCAGGAGTATCTGTTGCAGATTCTGTTACCATATGCATTTTCCTACCATTGCACTCATTCACAGTCAAATTTGTAGGTGGACTTGGTCTGTAAGTACTAGCCAAATTACTTGTACTTGCACTTTGTTCCATCCTTTCTTTTTCTCTCTGAAATTGTGAACTCATGGGAATCACCAAAGATCGTTCATCAATTTTCTGATTCTCAAAAACTGGTATTACTGGACCTATTGTTACAGGCACAGTAACTGCTTACATATTTTTCGTTGATTCTCTAATCTTCTCAGTTAGTTCTTTTGTTGTCCTTGCTAATTCGCTTGCATTGTCGCTTTCTATTCCTTCATTTTGTGAAGTTCTCATTTGATCTTGTGACCTATTTATTTCAATTCTTTTTTCCGGACTTTTATTTCGCATAGTCTCTATTAGCGGCGCATTTGGTGTCACCACTGTAGAACTCTGCTGATACGGAGGTGGATTTCTATTTAAAATATCTTCCAGCAATTCATCATCCGTTTCGCTCTCATGCATATATTTCTCCCTCTCCATATGTTTCCTTTTCTCAGTCCGTTTTTTCTTAGTCCCTTCCTCAACTGTAAAAGCTGGAAACAAACCTCCTGTCATGTTAGCACATCTCCATCGTTTTATTCTATCTTCATGATTTATTCCCCACATTCTTCCAGGCATAAACTCATGATCTCTTAAACCTCTGAATCTCTCTCGCTCATACATCTCATCCTCCCATTCCGTCAACGCTTCAAACTGTGTCGGTCTAGGTCTAGGTTCTAGATTTGTCATCTTTTCTCGCAAATTTCGCAAAACCGCTACACTAAACGAACCATTCTCAGGGAAAGCTAAAGCACCATCATTCTTCGTATACTTTGCCCAATTTTCCAGCCATATGCATGTATGATATCCATATTTCAGCATCATATGAGAAGCTGCTGATTTCGGCGGAGGAATTACTTGTCCCTCTCTAGTCACGACTTTTTTGTCTTTCTTAAAGAAATTCTTTATTTTTGTCGTCCATGACGTCCTCTCCCTTTCATACTCGTAATACGGCATGTTTTCTATTTGTTTTTCTCTTTACACTAGCGCTGTTCTGTGTACGGTACTTCAACCAATTACAGCGCGACTCACACTAACGTACCAATCAGAACAATTCCCTTCGTCCGCGAACCAACCAATCCTAGCGCTGCACTTTTCTACGTCACTCCTGACTCTGTGTTCACGTGACTAGCGCACTATCCAATCCTAGCGCGGCACTGTTCTACGTCACTCCTGCTCTTTTACCCCTCCTTTACAAAATTTATCGGCAATTTTCTTTTCACTGTTTTCTCCGTTAGTTACAACAATTAAAACAATTCCATAGTCTGATTCGCTAAACAAAAGTGACAGCTTTGTCCTTTTACACAAGAATCCTGTATTTCCAGTAGGCAGCGCTTACCTCTACCCTACCACAGAATTATTAACTCTCGCCGATAAAGTAGCACTTCCCTCTACCTTACCCTTCTTTCAAGCAAACAATTTACTCGTTTCTCTGGGGATAAGACACATGTGGAGACTAAGCTCCTGAGAATTAAGGCCAAAGTTTCACAAGAAAACGTGATTTGCTATCTCAGTTATACACCTTTCGTACAGAAAATCCCTAACATAACACAACCTGTGTTATTACCAAAATGAATTCAGACCATGTACCAAATTCCATGTGACTTATCTTGCCACACGTGTTCCACTTCCTACATCCCAGAAGCGTGAAAACTCACATATAACATAACGCGACTCAACATATAGGGGCCGATTCCGATCTCGGCCGGTAGGGCTCCGAATTGGATTCGGCTTTACCGGATCCGATTCGGAGCCCTATTTCCCGACCGAATCGTACGTGCGTCCGGGCGAGCGAGTACGATGCGTGCGCTCGCGAAATCTCCGACCGACTCGTTCGCAGGACCCGACCGCTCCGACCGACTCGCACGGGGACGACTCGCACCGCGCAATGGAGACGTTCCCGGCCGGGTAAGTACGATGCGCACTCGACCGCTCCGACCGACTCGCGCAGTCCGGCTCAAAGGAGCTGTCGGAGCCACTTGGGGGTCCGTGTCGGACCCCCTGGAAGCGTAGGCACGCGAGTCGCACACAGGGGGACCCATGGGTCCCCCCTACACGTGCATGTACGGCGCGACCCGCATCAACGCGAACACGCTGTAGGGGGCGCCCTTGTTCGCGTCCGTGCCCATTGAGTCAATGGGAGCCCGTGTACGCGTCGTGCGACTGGCTCCCATTGACTTCAATGGGAGTCCGACCGAATCGAGTCCGATGGCATACGTGCGCATCGTACTCGTTCGGTCGGGCTGCTAGGGTCCGATTCGGTCGGAAATCTCTCCGGGTCCGGCTCGGTCGGAGAGATTTCCGGCCCGAATCGGAATCGGCCCCATAGTGTTAGTCATCAAAAATAATCAATAATCAATAAACAATAATCACTAAACTAATCTATAGAAAACCATAACTCTACTACCAAGAAATCTGATGCAGCGCGTACAATAAAAACTATTCTCCTCCTAGGTAACCCTGGGCGTAGTTTGCGTAGTAGTACTTCACGTAGCTACGTGAAGTATATTTTGAACTACACGTAGCTATGCAAATTGCATAGTGCGTAGCTGTGTGCTTGACTGCACTGTACAATAATTGCCAAAAGCATCTTGCACAGTGCAAGTTAAGATAAAATAAGTATCTCTGTCTTTATATGCTAAAATGCATATAGCATTTCACAAAAGTGAAATCAATAAATTAACAAGCAGTGAGAGAGGTGATGATTTTGGTATCCTCCCTAACCTAGGAAGAGAACCAAGCAGATGCCTTGAAAACAAAAGCACATCTTTGAACGAGTTCAGTTGTGGTCCCATCCTCTTAGGACCACCCCAAGCACAGTTATTGGCAAAAATACAATCCCAACCAAAGGCCCTGCAAAGCATTATGGGACGCAGATTAGCAGTGGGCAGTGAATATTATAGTATCCAATATCAAAATAATTCTACAAAGAGCTGCAGTTCCACTAGTCGTTACTAGATGTCCCTCACGAGTCAAATGCAAAAGCTTCATGAAAGGGTTTCAATGCTTTTGCATTTGACTCGTGAGGGACATCTAGTAACGACTAGTTGAACTGCAGCTCTTTGTAGAATTATTTTGATATTGGACACTATAATATTCACTGCCCACTGCTAATCTCGTCCCATAATGCTTTGCAGGGCCTTTGGTTGGGATTGTATTTTTGCCCATAACTGTGCTTGGGGTGGTCCTAGGAGGAAGGGACCACCACTGAATCGTTCACATGATATGCTTTTTGTGTTCAAGGCATCTGCTTGGTCCTCCCCCTAGGTTAGGGGGGAACGCAAAATCATCACCTCTCTCATTGCTTGATATTTTCATTGTCAAAGTTCACTTTTGTGAATTTGTTATATGCTTTTTAGCATAGAAAATTGCTTTAACAAAGCATTTGTATGTGTTTAATATACTGCTGCTACGCTACGTCAATTAGCAGAGTTTTTTACAATCTGTTGCAATTTGCGTAGTGCGTAGTAACACAAACTTTGCATGCTCCGTGAGCGTAGCAAAGTATTATGCCCAGGGTTACTCCTAGGTCACTTATCGGTCATCCAAGGGCAAACTATATTTTCTCACATCCACATGACGATGGGGCCCATAAACATCGCCTATCACACACACACACACCTGGATTTCCTTTACACCTTTACGAAATTCTGTATTCCTAGGAGAAGCATGAGAACTAAATGGAAAACACCATTTATGTACTGCTGGAAGGAGCCGGGATATCTTATTACCTTAACTTATCGCTTTCTTTTAGTTATTTCTTAAGATATTCCCGCTCATTGTTTTGTCGATGAATCATTCATGTAAAAAATTAGTTCATAGTGATTAAGACCAGCTAAATCACAATAACCAATTACTGGTGTCACAATCATTTAGTAAAATAACCACTGAGTCGTTTGATTTAAAGAATCTTAAATTTTATATAATTTTAAAAGCATGAGAAAGAATTTAAACTTTTATTCAATTATTCATTCATTATTAATTCAAATATTTATTAAGCATAATCAATTTATTGCAGAAAGGAAATTTTCGTCATGAAGCTAAACCCTAATTACCTGCCTACCGTCCTAATTTAGCCTAATGATTTCTAACCTAAGTTTAAGAATTAGAAATAACCTGATTCTCATACTCAACTGGAAAATTAAGACAGCAACAGAAACTTCAGCTCGTCAGCATCAGCTACCTGCAACCCGTCTCATCTAACAGTCTTTCAGCATCTCCCGCTCAGTAATGGATCGATCAGGACCACCCAGCACTGGAAGCCACCAACACCAACACGACTCTCCAACTCCGCTCCTGACTGTGACCCCCTCCCACTAAGAGTAGGCCCTCTTATACCCTAATTCTAACTTTGCTAACTAATTGTTGCAACATTAATAACACGCTTTTCTTTCATTGGTCCATGCATGTCATCTTAGTCATTCTTTTAATCAAGTTCTCTCGGATCCAACGGTCCTTGGATCATTTCCTTTCTCACAGTTCAAGACATGTTTCCATCCGCTTCGATCAGTACATTTGTAACTTCTTTCAATACATTCGAGAACTCTGCAGGCATTGTCCTTGCTCTTAAAATGGTTTCCCACGGTTCTTTGCTGATCACCACGGCACACTATCAGTTCAATTAGGTCACATCAGCCTTGACCATTTCTCGCATCCTAGCCTCTCAGCAACATCACGAGGTTAGCTTTTCTCCAACTTTTCTCCCTTGTCACGTGTTTCCCCGCACTTGCACACTTCATTAACTGGCAGCCATTTTATATCGCCACTCGGTTATACTTTAGAAGCACTATTTTGAAATAAACAAAACATAATTAAAATAGAGAAAAATTGCCTTTTCGTTTCCCTCCCGTCATCTACGTACCCCAATTAGTTATTACCTAGCAGAAAGCAACATTTAAGCTGTTCCTTACTTACCATCACTATTGTTTTTGCAACAACACGTTTATATTCTATGAAGCACAAATCATGCATTTATTTTAAATTAGTACGCATTTATTTTTATGTTATAATTAGACACACAGACATTCGTTAATAGATTATTCAGCACATACACTTGCGTATTACCCTTCCCACACATACAGTGTTGATTAATACATTTAAACGAACATTTTATTAATTATTTATAAAATTTGTTAGGGGTTAAAATTTTTTATTTTCTCTGCTCCATCACCGCCAATACCAATACCACCTCCAATACCAATACCACCACCACCATTACCACCACCAGTATCACCACCACCAATACCACCACCACCACCACCAATACCACCACCACCACCAATACCACCATCAATACCATCACCACCACCACCACCAATACCACCACCAATCCACCACCACCACCAATACCTCCACCACCACCAATACCTCCACCACCACCAATACTACCACCACCAATACCACCACCATCAATACCACCACCAATACCACCACCAATCCAATACCACCACCGCCAATACCACCACCACCAATATCACCAATACCACCACCACCAATATCACCAATACCACCACCACCAATACCACCACCGCCACCAATACCACCACCACCACCAATACCACCACCAATACCACCACCACCACCAATACTACCACTAATGTCACCACCAATACCACCACCACCAATACCACCACTAGCACCACCACCAATACCACCACCACCATCAATACCAATACCACCACCAATACCACCACCACCACCAATACCACCACCAATACCACCAATACCACCATCACCAATAGCACCAATACCATCACCAATACCGCCAGTACCACCACCAATACCACCACCACCACCAATACCACCACCACCAATACCACCACCAATACCACCACCAATACCACCACCACCAATTCCACCACCACCAATCCCACCACCACCATCAATACCAACACCAATACCACCACCACCAATACCACCGCCAATACCAATACCACCGCCACCAATACCACCTTCACCACCACCAATACCACCACCATTACCACCACCACCACCAATGCCACCACCAATACCACCATCACCAATAGCACCAATACCATCACCAATACGGCCAATACCATCACCAATACCACCACCACCACCACCACCAATATCACCACCAATACCACCACCACCAATACCACCACCACCAATTCCACCACCACCAATCCCACCACCACCATCAATACCAACACCAATACCACCACCACCAATACCAATACCACCAATACCACCTTCACCACCACCAATACCACCACCATTACCACTACCAATACCACCACCTCAACCACCACCAATACCACCACCAATTCCACCATCACCAATACCACCACCACCAATAGCACCAATACCACCAACACCAATACCACCAATACCACCACCACCACCAATACCACCACCACCAATACCACCACCACCAATACTACCACCACCAATACCAGTACCACCAATACCAATACCACCACCACCAATACCAATACCACCAATACCACCACCGCCACCACCAATACCGCTACCACCAATACCACCACCACCAATACCACCACCACCACCAATACCACAACCAATACCACCACCACCAATACCGGTGCAGAGACAGAATATCAAGTACAAAATATTGAGTTGCACAAATATCGAGTCATTAATATCGTGGGTCAGAAATATCGACAGCAAGAATATTGTGGTCAAGAATATCGACTTAAGGTAACTAATATCAATTTTAAATATATCGAAGTGTTTAATATCGTTTGCAAAAATATAGTTGTTAAAAATATCGTTTTATATTATTGTTATGTATGTTAGTCTATATTTTATATGTATGTGATGTATTTTTTTTTGTATAAGAATTGTTTGTATTTTTAATATATGTGTTACATTTTTAGTAGTTATTCATTTTTTTTAATTTGAATTTTGCGTTTTTAGTTCCGCAGCGGGTTGTGGGTTTATTGGGGAATAGGGTGGGAACTAATTCAATTATATTACATGTATTGATTAATTTTTATTTATTAATATTTGTTTAATTGATATAGTATAGTGTTAAATGTGTAAAGTAATTTCTTATTAATTAATTAATAATTGGTTATTAATTAATTTTAATTAATTAATTAATTGGTGATTAATTGTGGTAATTGTGTAATTAATTTTAGGTGTGTGTTGTGGTGTTTATAGGTGTAAAGGGTGGGAAATACTTTGTTTTTAATTTATGAATTAATAATTGGCTGTAAATTAATTTTTATTAATTAATTGGTAATTAATTATGGTAATTGTGTAATTAATTTTAGGTGTGTGTTGTGGTGTTTATAGGTGTAAAGGGTGGGAAGTAATTTATTTTTAATTTATGAATTAATAATTGGTTGTTAATTAATTTTAATTAATTAATTGGTTATTAAGTATGGTAATTGTGTAATTCATTTTAGGTGTGTGTTGTGGTTTTTATATGAGTAAACGGTGGGAAGTAATTTGTGTTTAATTAATTATATATAGTTGTTAATTAATGTTATATATTTGATATTTATTTTGGGTAATTGTTTATTTTTTTGTGTGTTGTTTTTACTTTTAAAGGTGTAAAGGGTGGGTATTAAGTACATTTTAATTATTTAATTATTAGTTGTTAATAGTAATAGTTTTTAATTTTAAAATAAGTTTTAATTGTGTTTTATTTTATAGTTTAATTTAGGTGTGTGTTGTGGATATTATAGTGTTAAAGTGTGTAGTCAATTAATGTTTATTATTTTTTTAATTAATAATATTGTTTTAATTCATTATTAATTATGTTAATTATGCAAATAAATGTAATTAAAAATGTTGAAGTGTTTAGTTATTGATGTGGGGCTATAGGCTAGAAGTAAAAAAAAAAATTTATGTTTTAATACATTTATTTGTTTGCAAATATTTTCTTGTTTAAAAGAAATATTTTTTTGTAAATGTATTTATTATTTTATATAATATTTGTAGGTTTTTGTTACATGTAATTAGTATTATAATATGTGTTCTTTTTATATATTTAATATTTTTTTTGTTTATTTTTTTAATTTTTAATATATATATTTTTTTCTAAGTGTTTGAATGTGAATAGTATTTTTTTTCTCCGCATTCCAGCACTTTCCCAACTGTTGCACTCACTGGAGTTTGAATAGTAATTTTTACCCCTCCGCTATCCAGCACTTTCCCTACTGTTGCACTAACTGGAATGGGAATAGTAATTTTTATCTCTCCTCTATCCTGCACTTTCCCTACTGTTGCACTCACTGGAGTTGGAATAGTAATTTTTACCTCTCCTCTATCCAACACTTTCCCTACTGTTGCACTCTCTGGAGTGGGAATAGTAATTTTTACCCCTCCGCTATCCAACACTTTCCCTACTGTTGCACTCACTGGAGTGGGAATACTAGTTTTTACCCCTCTGCTATCCAACATTTTCCCTACTGTTGCACCCTTTGGAGTGGGAATAGTAATTTTTGCCCCTCCGCTATCCAACACTTTCCCTACTGTTGCTCTTACTGGAGCGGGAATAGTAAATTTTACCCCTCCGCTATCCAACACTTTCCCTACTGTTGCACTCACTGGAGTTGGAATAGAAATTTTTACTCCGCCGCTGTCCAGCACTTTCCCTACTGTTGCACTCACTGGAGTGGGAATAGTAATTTTTACCTCTCCGCTATCCAACACTTATCCTACTGTTGCAGTCAGTGGAGTGCGAATAGTAATTTTTACCCCTCCGCTATCCAACATTTTCCCTACTGTGGCTCTCACTGGAGTGGGAATAGTAATTTTTATCTCTCCGCTATCCTGCACTTTCCCTACTGTTGCACTCACTGGAGTTGGAATAGTAATGTTTACCTCTCCGTTATCCAACACTTTCCCTACTGTTGCACTCTCTGGAGTGGGAATAGTAATTTTTACCCCTCCGCTATCCAACACTTTCCCTACTGTTGCACTCACTGGAGTGGGAATACCAATTTTTACCCCTCCGCTATCCAACATTTTCCCTACTGTTGCACTCTTTGCAGTGGGAATAGTAATTTTTGCCCCTCGGCTATCCAACACTTTCCCTACTGTTGCTGTCACTGGAGTGGGAATAGTAAATTTTACCCCTCCGCTATCCAACACTTTCCCTACTGTTGCACTCACTGGAGTTGGAATAGTAAATTTATTTATTTTGCTATCCAACACTTTTCCTACTGTTGCACTGATTGTATTGGGCAATGTAAGTTTAAATATTTTTTTATAGTTTAATGTTTTAATTTATTTTAGAATGTTTTTTTTATATTTTAAATTATTTATATATATGTATATTATTTTTATATAATTTTAAAGTTTTAAAATAAATTAAAGATAATAGTTTATTAATAATTTTAAAGTAAATATATATGTATAAATTATTATTTTTGTGTTAGTTTATTTGTAATATTTTGTAAAAATGTATATTAAATATAATTTATTTTGTTAAAATTAATGTTTAATATATTATTTTATTTTATATATATATATTTAAATCGATATTTTTTACATCTATATTTTTTACATCTATATTTTTGATTCGGTATTTTTGTACTTACCTGTGTAGGTATGGGAGTCAATATTTTTGTAGTCTATATTTTTTTTCGATATTTTGAACATCGATATTTTTAACACCGATATTCTATCAGTGAACCCCAATACCAATACCAACATCAATACCAATACCACCACTAATACCACCAATACCACCACCGCCAATACCCCCACCACCACCAATACCACCACCACCAATACCACCACCACCAATACCACGACCAATACCACCACCAATACCATCATCAATACCACCACCACCACCAATACCACCACCAATACCACCACCAATACCACCACCACCACCAATACCACCACCAATACCACCGCCACCACCAATACCACCACAACCACCAATACAACCACCACCACCAATACCACCACTAATACCAATACCACCACCAATACCAATACCACCACCACCAATACCGCCACCAATACCACCACCACCAATACCACCACCACCAATACCCAGCCGCGGCCGCTGCAGGTAAGAGCGTTGGGGTGGTGGGGCCGGCTGGGGGGGATTTCGAGAGACGACCACAAGGGAAAATTAAATAAATAATTAATTTGCCCTCGTGGTGCGTCTCTCGAAATCCCCCCCCAGCCGGCCCCACTGCCCTACCGCTCTTACCTGCAGCGGCCACGGCTGCCAATACCACCAATACCACCACCACTAATACCATCAATACCACCACCAATACCAGCACCACCAATGCCACCAATACCACCACCAATACCAGCACCACCAATACCAATACCACCACCACCAATACCACCACCACCAATACCAATACCAATACCACCAATACCAATACCACCACCTCAGTGACTCTCGCTCACTAGTAATAGTAATAGCAGGGGCACTGTACGAGGCAGGAGCTGCAGCCGAGACCATCCCTCCCTCCCTCCATGGCTGCCATAAAGCACAGCCAGCCCTGCACCAGGAGGTGAAGCCAGGGCCCTACTACAGCTGAAGGGTTTTTATTAGGCCAAAGATAGCAATGACATTACTCAATGCCACACTGCACACTCAAATCACGGAGAGGGCAGGAAATATCCCCCCTGCTCTTCCTCCTGAGCCACGACAGTGTAATCACAGAGCGAAAGGTGTTGGAGCGCTTTGTTAGTGTTTATAGCTCGGATTATATGTAACTCTCACTTCACACTTTGGGGGTTATAAAGTCCACCCGCCACCCTAGCGGTGCTGGGACCGGCCACCAGACGTGCGGCGGTCCCGCACCGCTGATTAGGATACGACCGCCACCCTGGCGGTCGCATTCCGCAATTTTGACATTGCAGCGGGTGCTGCTGTTAGCAGCACCCGCTGCAATTCCAATTTGCCATGTTGTGCATTGCCATGCACAACGTGGCAGGCACCGCGCGGTGCCTGCCACCTTGTGCATGACAATGTTGGGGGGTACCATAGGTACCCCCAAAGTGCAGCCCCCCACCTCCTGGGGGCCCGCAACGGGCCCCCAAAGCGATTCCCCACCAGCCTTTCCATGGTGGCATCGCCGCCATGGAAAGGCCTTAAAAACAATACATCCTAATATGGATGCCGCTGCCTGCTAGGCACCGCCACCATATTAGGCCCCAGCTCTGCCCGTCCGGCAATCGGAACGATTGCCGACCGGCGGAAAAGCAGCGGACGCACTTTGCGTCCGCCGCTGTACCCCGCCACTATAATATGGCGGGGGGTAAATCGGGTGGCGATGGCGGGCGGATCGCCACTGCCTGGCCGGCGATGGCGATCCGCACGCCATCCTAATCACCCCCTTTGTGTCTGTGTAATTTACAACACTTACACATCTTCTTCACTGCACTATTCATCACTACTTTGAAGATGTCGCAGGCCGGTCTCTTCCTCTGATATTTACAATCTCGCAAGCGGTCGAGAAGGCCCTTTATTGCAATGCAATAGGTCTCGCATTTGCGAGAGTTTAAGCTATTAGTATTGTAAATGACATTGCCTTTTATTTATGTTTTAAAACCCAAAACATAAATGAAAGGCATTGTCATTTACAATGCCAATAGCTCAAACTCGCGTGAATGCGAGGCCTATTGCATTGCAAATGCTTGTTTTACAGGGGCATAGCTTCCAATGGTGCAGTAGGTGCAGTGGCACTGTGGCCGAGAGGCCTGAGAGGTCCAATGAACCCTGATTACAGCTGTTTTTTTTATAATTCAGACAGCAGCCAGGGGCCCATTTCCTTCCTTGCACAAGGGACCAAGACACACTGGTTACGCTACTATTTTTTTACAGCAGGTGCTGAACGTCTCGTTTTCAACTCACCCACCCTTTTCCCTTCTGCACACGCTCTTCCAAGCCCATTCAGTTGAGAAATGTGCTCTTCATGAGACAGAAACTGCCCTCTCTCTTGTTACTAATTTCATTGCATCTCTACATCACAGCCACCTGTCTTCTATCCTTTTTCCGTTGACAAAAAAAGGACAGGAGACTGCCAGCACACCGATTTAAGGAAGCGCTTTATGAGTAAAAAAAAACACTGTCAAAGTACACTTCGTGCTACTTAATGCATTTGTCCGAAATGTGAATGTTTAATTGAGCACGTATTCAACATCAAACAGTCCAAGCAACAGTGGGTGAACAGAGAAGGTGGGGAGGCTGCCATATTGACCTGACCACTCTCACTCTTCATCAAAATGTGCATCAAAACGTGATCTGAGCAAAAAGGAGAAAGTACAGTGAATAGAAACAAGAAGGAAAGCTTATTTCCACTGGCAAATGCATTTTCAGTATGCTTTTTAAAATGTGCAGGACATTAAAAACTAAAGTAGGGCGTACCAGTGTGATCTTGCGGGTATGGACTGTTGATTTCAAGTAGAACTATTGGACTCCCTGTTTAAATATTATGCAGACACCAAACACTAACAGTAGGGCTCCATATATGATGTACTTGTGAAATCCTTCACCGGAGATTTTAACCCTGCACCACAGCATGGCAAGAACTGGTCGACAAGTGAAACCACCAAACAGTGTGCTTTCCACATGCTGGCTCAGTCTGTGGTACAAGGAGACTTCTGGGCTATAATGGATGAATAGAACAAGCATTGGCAAATCTCGGGCCTGGCTTGCATTTTCAATTATAAGACAGATCTATTCGTTTTTCCAAATTGAGGAAAAATAAGAAAGTAAAACAACATAGGCCATGATCTAGTTAATAAATGAAAACAGTAGACAGATATACTAGCTTTGCTAATGTAATTGCAAACAGTGGCATGGCAGTATGTTAACCAACATGGAAGCATGACACTATCCTTGACAGAGCAGCAGTGCATCACCTCGTTAGCTCCCAGAGGGACCGGCTACTTCTACTTATACGAGAATGTTTGAGGTAAAATAATGTGGATCCATTACCTCTATGCAAGAATAAACCTTTTACAAAGATGATGTGCCGCCCTTTACTTTTATGGAGCCCAGTGCTTAATTTGTAAAATATTAAGTGCCAGGGCACTGACCAGGAGGACACTGCAGCTTGCACCACCCATCGCCCTTGTCATCGCTGCCAAAACAACTACTAACCATCTCTCTCGCATGTAAATGCGACAGTTCAGATTATTCCAGGTCCCCAAAGCTAAAGGAATGGCTGGGGAGGCAGGTATTAGCAATTTTAATGTATATTGTATTCCTAAACAACCGTTGTTCTGCTCATCTCTAAATTAGATGAGCAGCGCCACCGTGAGGTAGACTGTTCTAAGTATGGTGTGACAATTAGATGCCGGTGTCGAGCACCGGAAACCAATTAAGTGCCGGTGCTGAGCACCGGAAAGCACCGGCTCAAATTAAGCACTGATGGAGCCATAGTTCTTGCACATTGATGACATGCTTCTGCCCACCAGTACACAAGCACAGTGTTCACACACTATTAACATACTGCCCCTTGCCCGAGAGGAAAAATATCCGTCACACCATGATAACGTCATGCTGCTCCTTACATGTATATATGTAGTTGTATGTGCAAATACCCAATGCTCCTATGGGTTTACAGGATATACATGTACCCTAAAGCCTTATCTGTTATATTAATGTTATGTTAAAAAGATTTATATAGCTGTTGGCTGCCCCAGCGACGGGGCGACCCAGCGCTAAAACACATGTATAACATTGCAAGATGGGGAACATAAAAGGTATAGATTAGCTCAGGAAAAGCCAAGATTTTATTGGCCTTTCTGTAAGCCAGATGATTCTGGATACTTCAGATGGATACAGGTAGAGAGTTCCAGAGTGCTGATGCCACCGCCCTAAAAGAGCGCCCCCCCGGCTCTTGCTCTTTTAACTCGGGGGATACATGATAAGTGCAGATCCGCTAAATGCAGCATGCATTGCGGTAAATACGGCACTAGCAGATCAGATAGAATAGGAGGCGCTTGTTGGGTGAGAATTTTGTGGGCAAAGCATAAGGTCTTAAAATGAATTTGCTTACTGATTGGCAGCCAGTGTAATTTAGACATGAGCTTTAATACCGAGCAAAATTTAGGGAGTGCAAAAAGAGAGCATGCTGCCACGTTTTGTACCCGCTGCAAGCGCTGAATCCCAGATTTGTTTGTGCCTAAATAGAGAGAATTGCAATAATCCAATCTAGATAAAGTCGTAGATTGGATAATGATCTGGCGTGTTTGTGGGTTAAAAAACCCTAACAGGGGCTTAAGTCCACGTACCAAAGCATACCCCTGCAACCGCTTTTGTTTGGGCTTCGAAGGGCAAGGCACTATCCACCCCTACGCCCAAATTGTTCACAACCTCCTTGGGCGGAGGCGCGGACCCCAACGCGTCTGGCCACCATTGTTCTGTCCACAGATGGGTATCTTTCCCTAGCAGCAGAATTTCAGATTTACTGGCATTTAGATGCAGGCAATTAACTGTCATCCAGTCTGCTGTCGCCAGCATGTCTTCCTGGAAATTGGTGAGGTTATGCTTGCAGTTGTTGGAGAAGGAGATAACCAGTTGGTCATTAGTAGCATAGGCTACTAATGACAGTCCTCTGTTTTTTGGCTACCAACGCAAGGGGTTGTAAATAGATATTAAAAAGCGTAGGGCAAGCAAATCCAGCCCACCTTGTTCACATGATGCATCCTGCATGCAAAACTACTTGCAATTGGCTGCCCTACTCCACCAAATCCATATGTAAGCATAAACCCCACACCTTGCTGATGTGCTGTCCTTCCCTGTACAGTCATAGCTGTCAGACGTTGTCACTCCTTATCTTAATACAAGTACGCACCTCACAATATGGTGACATACAGGTCTTTAACTGTAATCAAGCATTGTCCTCACACAACTGGTGACGTGTTGCTACCAAACAGTATGAATAAATAGGCCTAATTCTTGGTTGCTTTGTAGGCATTTTAATAATTTTTAAACACAGAGAGATGATGGACAGAGTGCTGAAACTTTTCAGACACACCCCCAGTCACAGATCTGGGTTGAATCCATCATTGTTCTTTAGCTCACTTCGCCACCCCAGTTCAGATCCAGCCATATGCAAATCAGTCTTGACCCTGTTCCTCATGGGAACAATCCAGCCTGAACTGCCAATCGAGGACTCCCCTGGATCGGAAATAAGCATCCTGGGACCAGTTTTGGGGTAACAAACCTCATCAGCCAGGATAGCTTGAATCCAGTGGCAAAGTGAGCAAGGGACCCGTGTCTGGGCATACCCAGCCAACTTAGGGCAAACAAAGCAAACACAAGGAGATGATGGACGTAGCGCTGAAACTTTTCAGACACTCCTCCCAGTTACAGATCTGGGTTGAATCCATCATCGTTCTTTAGCTTACTTTACCAGCCCAGTTCGGACCCAGCCTTTAGCATGCCCTTATACCTTGGTGACATACTAATTATTCCCTATATGTTCAAATGTGCAAGTATATCACTCTCTCCTTGGTGAACATGCTGTCCTTTATCAGTATTCAAGCGTAACCTTCACCCTTTGGTGTCATGCAGCCTCTTTCTTATATGGAATTGCCTTCTTTACACATTGGTGACATGTCTTGTGCATGGTATTGTATCTAAATCATTGAACACAGAAGTGGCATGCTACCCTTTCTCTGCACACCAGGTAACGCTTCTTTGTGATGGATGTAGGTACTTTCTTTAAACTTTGTTGATAAGCTGCACACTATTACAGTTCTCACACTTCAGTGACATGCTGCTCCTTCCCTGCATTCCATCATAGACCTCAGTCTTTGGTGACAAGCTACATTTTCTCTTCACGTCTGCCCTCACATATTGGCAACATCACGCATTCGAAGACTTCACACTGAGGCAACATCCTGCCTCTTAACTGCTGGCCGGGTTTACTACTTCTCCTCATAGTTGAACCACTTGTACAGGTACTGCGAATTGTCAAAGAATAAGATCCTTGTGATTCCCCTGCCACTCTGCTGTGCCTCTCTGCCTTCTTTCAGCCTCTGCGTGGCGAACCTTCTGCGAGGAATGCCATTTTCGGATAGATAATTCTATCTGCAGATTCCATAGTTTTGAATAGACACAGGCGCAGGCAGGGTCTGGAAACATCTTTAGTAACTCCCAGATGCCATTAGACGGAGGCGACTCTTTTGTGACATCAGATGTGGAGACATGATGATGTCACTGGAGTCATATAGCCTCAAGACCGTCTTCATAATGGTAGTTGCATTTTTTTCTGGGCCTTCCAATGCAGTCTTGAACTTCTCACTCTCTGTAAGATTTACCATAAAATCTAAATTTACAACAGAGAGGGATATTTCCCCCTAAAAGGTCGGGGTTTTAGCCCTGTCAGCGTTGTGATGGACATATGTCTATTATGGATGGACACCACAACTGTTTCTAGTATCTTGGCTTCAGACATGACATGTTGTTGTGTGACCTCTGTCGTCGGATATGCTCGAAAGACATCAAAGAATGTGGAGCCAAGCTTCTTCTGGCTCGGTCTGAGGAAGGCCATCCGAGTCGTGGTCAAGACAGAGATCGAGATCTCCTTCGAGGTAGTCGGCACCCACCAAGTTTTCTGAAGAAAAGCAGACATCACAAGAAGAAAAAAACATTCAACTTCTTTTCCTTGTTGACCAAAAAAACACAGGTAAGTCACCTTCTGCTCTGCTTACTTTGTATTTGGAATTGGTGGAGATTTCTCTGGCAATGACAGTTCCGAAGCGAATGCCATTAAGTAACCTTCGTCTCCTCTGCCTCAACTGGCATCTGTACCTGTTTATCCAAAGCCTACTGTACAAGGAGCAGATTCATCTTGCTGTGAGCAAGTTTTTTTTTTATATTAGAGTTTTATATAGTTTATATAGTTTTTATATTAGAGTTTTATATAGTGCGAACTCGAACCGAAGGTATCAGAGCGCTTTACATGAGCACCAGTTGCGTTACAGACGGGCACATTCAATTTTGTTAGGTACAGGGAGATTAAGTGATTTGCCCAGAATCAGAGGATGTATAGGGACGTTCCCTGCCGAGACTCGAACGCGGTTCTCCAGCTTCAAAGTCGACCCCTACAGCCGTTAGGCCACATCCTCTCCTATCTAAGGGGCTCATTACGATGGAGGACAGACTTTAGTCTGTCCGCCATCGTCCCGGGGCTTGGGACCGTCCGCCTATATGTCGGCGGTCCCGCTCATGGAATTACAATGCGACCGCCACTGTGGCTGTCGCATTGTGCATTTTTACCATTGCGGAGGATGCTGCGGACTGCAGCACCCGCCGCAATGGTAAAAATGCAAGTTTTGCATTTAGCTGCACTAGGTGCCACCCAAGTACAAAACTTGGGTGCTCCTGCTGAAGGGGGGCCCGCTATGGGCCCCCAAAGTACATCCCCGCCAGCCTGTGAATGGCAGTTGAACCGCCATACACAGGCGGGCCGGGATGCAGCATCCTAATCTGGCAGATGGTGCCTGCTAGGCACCGCCACCATTTTAGAGATGCTTGGTGGGTCTGCCAGGCAATCGTAACGATTGCCTGTGGCGGACCCGTGGTGGACGGACTTTGCGTCCGCCAGCACACCGCCTGCCATCGTAATATGGCGAGCGTAGAAGTGCTTCGAGATGGCGGTGAAACCGCCACCGGTGGTGGTTTCACCGCCATCGTAATGAGCCCCTACGTTATGATGGATATATTTAGGAGAGCATTTGTCCCCTTTGGAACAAATAATCGGACCTTATGCGGCTAGTACCACCACTGCCCTTGGCACTATATGGGTTCCTCCCTAGTTTGGGGTACCACTTACCACACCAACTCCGAAGAATTTGGTGCTAAGTTTTCCACCGACGTTGACTCCAGCTCCGCAGATGGCACCAGTCAACTCTCCACCTCAAATACATTCTGATCTGGTGCCACATATTTCCCCATTATCTGTCCCATACAACTCCGCAAGTGATGTCAGACACCTTTCTAGGTGCGAAAAGACACAGACCCAGGAGGCAAGTTTCAAGATTATTTGAAGAACTATTGTGTCAGGACATAGATTCAGATGATCAGCGAAGCAGACGAGGATGCTGATCAGTCACCTAATACAATGGCGCTTCATGAGGCAAGTGGTCTAGACACGTCTCCTGACATTGATGTTACACCATTGCCAGGTTCTGCTCCACCTGAGATGACTTCATTCCACTCAGAACTGAGAAAAACGGAAAAAGTCCTGGAATTACCACATTACCACTACCAATTCTAGACTACCAACAAAACATCCTAATGGATGTTTTGCAGATGACTCCTTCCACTAGCGAACCACTGCTTCCATTTTATGGAGCATTGATGGAAATACTGAAAGAGCCATGGTCTAAACTTTCAACAGCTGTTGACACTGCTATTGCAGTAGATATATATCAGCTCTGGGTGATCCGGTTTTCGTATCAACTCACCCATCACCAGACAGTTAATTGGTTCAAACACGGTGCATTTCCAACACCCCCACTGGATAAAGAATAAAAAAATTGGAGACAATTGGTAAAAAGGCATTTATCAGGTAGAAAGTCTTGCCCAACTGATTTCTTCCTTTTCATCTTACACAGAACCACCAGTGAAGCAGCAGTAGTCCGACAGCAAAGGAGCATGTAGTGCTGGTGGGAGGAAAAATATCTCTTTTTCTACAGGCCTGGAAGTTATTGCTTCACAACGTTAGGTCCTTCAGACATTTCAGATCGTAGTAAAGGGGTATACCCTAACCTTCTGCCAGCAACCACCCTGTTTTCCTCCCTCCCTTTTCCCACGATTTCTTGGGGAATACTGCAGCAGGGCACTAGAAACAATGCCAGAGCAGGAAATTAGGAGGAGTCCTATTCTCCTTAGTTCCTGATTCCCAAGGACAGAGGTCTTCATTCCCTCCTAGACCTTAGGTTCCTGAATTCAGCAATCTGTCTATAGCTCAGGTATTTATGGCATTGGAAGCGAAAGACTTGATGGTGTTAATAGACCTGTAGGAGGTACACTTTCATATTCCGATCCTACAAGCCTACAGGAAATACTTGTTTTTTGTAGTATGTTCTATTCATTACCAATTTATAGCACTTCCTTTTGGGTTGATTTTGGCTGATCGAGTCTTCACAAAGTTGACTGTGGTAACGGCACATCTCAGACCACAGGGGATAGCAACATACCTCTATCTGGACGACTGTCTGATGAAATCCAGTTCATGTCCTCTCAACAGCTTCCCTCTGTACGACTTGGGATTTTCAATCAATCATCCCAAATCTTACCTAGACCCCCTCCCAAAACCTACTGTTCATTGGGGCAGTATTGAATATGGGGGCTCAAGTACCAGTCCTGAAGGTCCTTTGTGTGCTCGGTCTGTTGGCTTCTTCCATCTTCCTGGTCACTCATGCTCACTGGCACATGGGGGCTCTTTAGTGGTGCCTCCGCAGACAGTGGTTCCAACATGAGGGAGACTTGATGGAAACCATTGCGGTCTTCAAGGATGCAGTAGTGGAACTAGGCTGGTGAGGAAAAGAGGAAAACCTCATTGGAGGAAGACCTCTTCTGTGATGTCCACAGTAGAAACGGATAATTCCACCTTCAAGTGGGGTGTGTATCTGGAGGAACTGGAAATCAGAGGCCTTTGGTCTACAGATCTGCTTGAATTGAGGGCTATACGGTTGGTGCTCCAGGCATTTCTCTCTTCCATTCAAGATCAGTTGATTCAGATCTTGACCAAAAACACTATTGCCATGTGATACCTAAACAAGCAAGGGGGCATGGGATCTCAGATTGTTTGTTGAGCACCCCTGAGGCTACGGAAATGGGTGCATCAACACAGTCTGTGGTTGGTAGCCAATTATTTGACAGGTTCCTTGAACACCAGAGCCGACAGCCTCAGTCGGCATCATCTGGCCAACCAGAAATGGCATTGTCACCCAGAGGTAGTCCAAGACCTCTTCACTCTTTGGGACATGCCTCAGGTGGGCCTATTCTCAACTCAGAGCAACACTCATTGCTGCAAGTTCTGTGCACTTCCGTATCTGCTGCAGGGAGCATTGGGGAGTGCGTTTCAGCCAATTTGGAAATTTTGACTTTACTACTTATTTCCTTCCATGCAATTGATTCCTCCAGCATTCTAATTGCCCCAGATTGGCCGAGGAGGGTGTGGTACCCAGACATACAGCATTTCCCGGTAACAGCCCCTCTTCGTCTACTGCTCAGACACAATATTTTATCTCAATCTGGAAGACATACACCCCATTCAGAGTCTACACCTTCATCCATGGAGATTGAGCATTGCAATCTTTGCACTTTTCTGCTACCACTGAAAGCAGTGGATGTATCACTTTTTTACACATCACCCTTCTACAAAATCTGTATACTCGGGGAGATGGAACAAATTTGTTTCCTGATGTACTGGTTTAGGGATAGATCCTCTGAATGATCCTCTGAAAGCATCCCTCTACAATGTACTACAATTTGTCCTGTCCATAGCTCAACAAGGCTATGCAGTAGCGTCAGTTAAGGGTTATCGTTCAATATTATCAGGCTTCCTTTGTCTACCAGATCAACCTTCCCTGTTCAAATCTCCGGTGGTGGTTACAAGATTTCTGAAAGGTGTGTCCAATATGTATCCAATGTCAATACCTTTCATTATGCCACAATGGGATCGTAATGGTTCAGATGTTTCTTGTGGTAACTTGTTTTGAATACTTAGACAACTGTCAATTGAGATTACTAACTTTTAAAACTGTTTTCTGAGTAGCCACCACTTCAGCTTGAGGTGTTAGCAAGCTTTAACCCCTTTCCATTAATCCACCCTTTTCGGCTGCTTTACTGCCTAATGTGGTGTCTTCATTTTATCTAATCCTATTTATCAAAAGAGGGGGACTCTAGGAGCTATTCTAAAAGGTCCGGTGACCCGTGCTCCCGAAATTAAACTTATACCAAAGGGAGTCACCGTTCCTGAGTGGAGATGGAGAGGAGGGAAGTAGGGGGTACTCTTGTCGTGTGCTACTCTGCTTGTGGGAGGCAGGGTGTCCTCATCTTGATGCCCTCACACACCCCGAAGGATGTCATGCTTCATAATTGGGCTTTTACTCCTCGTCGGGCCGGCGCTGCAATGCCCTATGGGTCCCCCGAAGGGTCTCTTTTTCGGAGATCTTTTGATGAAGCCGTATGGGTGCGTGGGTGTAAGTGGCAGTGAAGTCCTAGAAAGTGTATTAAAAAATGTCCCTAGTGGGCATATGTTATGGACCATAACATATGCCCACTAGGGACATATAATCACCCAGCTACCAAGGGACATAATACCCCTTAAAGAAGCTCCATACACTTTGTTTTAATAATGACAGAGGGATCACTTTATTAAAAATTAATCACTCTCCCTCCAGCCATTTTTTAATACACTTTCTAGGACTTCACTGCCACTTACACCCAGGCACCCATACGGCTTCATCAAAAGATCTCCGAAAAAGAGACCCTTCGGGGGACCCGTAGGGCATTGCAGCGCCGGCCCGACGAGGAGCAAAAGCCCAATTATGAAGCATGACATCCTTCGGGGTGTGTGAGGGCATCAAGATGAGGACACCCTGCCTCCCACAAGCAGAGTAGCACACGACAAGAGTACCCCCTACTTCCCTCCTCTCCATCTCCACTCAGGAACGGTGACTCCCTTTGGTATAAGTTCATTTTATCTAAGACACCCATTCCACTACTGACATTGTATTGTCCTCCATATCTTTCTAAAGAAGAAGAGAGATTACACAGATTAGACCCTAGAAAGGATGTAAATTATTACATAAACCACATTAAGGACATTAGGTCAGATGACCAACTGTTCATTGGTTAAACATGACCCAAAAAAGGAAAAGCGATACAAAAAGCAATGATTTCCAGATGGATTATTTTTAAGATCTGTTCACCTGAAGTTATAAGAGCTCATTGTACAAGAGCAAAATTTTCCACAATCCCTGCTAAATATCCGTATGTTAAAATTATAATCAATAAGATCACGCTTTTTAAATCTGTGATATTTTACTCACTATTTTACTTTAATATCAACACTTCAGAACACAGAGTATTGTAAGCACATTTATACCTTTGATCACTTCAGAATCATAATCAGCACAAACTATACCTTCATTGAGGGTACGCAATTCTTTTATTGAAGTAACAAGCATCCTGTCACCAGTGCCCGTGTTGAGTATGATATTTTGCACCTTCTAGTGATACAGTAGCTTCGCCTAAGGCCAGTTCAACTTCATCCCTTATTGGTTATGGCCTAAAACATTCTGCTCTGGTTTTTAAACTTGAAGACACCTGCAGAGCTATTAATCGACTTAGACTTAGACCTAGGAAATCCCCGGGTCCAGATGAAATCTCGGGCGATCTTTACCGATCTGAGCAAAAGGTCTGGGTCCCTTACATCAATAAACCGTCAAATAAGATAATGGGAGGTGATGATATCCCTGATACGTTGGGAGGTGCTGCAGTTATACCTGTGTATTTAAAGAGGGGCAGAAATAACCCTGAGAACCACCACTCTGATAGATAATCTACAGAAGATGTTTAGTCACCAGGTTCTGGATAAGGTACAGCAATGATTAACTGATATTAACATTCTATCTCCCTTAAAAGAAGGCTTTAGACAAAAGATCAGTACAGTTGATCAGATATTCTGGTTTACCCTACTACAATTAAAATATCTTCAGTTAACTAAAGATGTGGCCTTTTTCAACCGTAAAATGGTGCTTGCTTTAATTCCTAGGGAAAAACTGTGGACCGTTCTAGACCAGATGGGAATGAGCCCTGATTTCCTGAATATTATAATAAGACTACATGAATCTAATTATGTTCAAGTGAGGTGGGGAGTAAGGGGGGAGCAAACTAATCATATTCCAATTGAGCGAGGTGTCCGTCAAGGATGTGTTTTAGACCCGACTTTATTTTCACTTTTTATTGATGATGCACTTAGGTACTTGAATGATTGCACCCATGACTCCCCCAGACTCAATGGAAGCTCCATATCCATGCTTCTAATGGCTGATCATACAATACTAATCTCTCACACTCCTTTTAAAATTATTTATGGGGTTTTTTATGTGACGAGAGGGGTTTAGAAGTTAATACGTCAAAAACCAAGTACATGATTTTCAACCTTCATAAAACATTCAGGGGTGGTTTTAGAATGAAGTGGGTTATTTTACAGAAGGAGGAACCTTTTGACTACCTTGGCATTACCCTAGATAAATCAACTGCTTTGCCGACGCAATCGAACAAAGTAAGTGCATCTTTGCCGCACGGTGCCTTTGCTGTGCTAAAAAGATACAAAAAATGACAACTAGACATGTATCTCTGGCCAAAGAGATCTATCGGGCAAAGGTGCAGCCCTGAAATCTGGGGTTATGTGAGGAAAAAGGAGGTGGCTATCAAAGAAAACCTCTTCTTCAGATCTTTGTTTAACCTGCCGCAAAGTACACTTATAATCCCTCTTTTTTTTCGGCACAGGGCTAAAACTAATCAATAATATAGCAGCCTAAAGGCCTCTTTTATTCTGGATACGATTGTGGATAATTCCAGGGTTAGAACCCTATGGAAGTGCGTTAAATGAGGTCCTAGGCATGCCTAATTTTATGTCAAATGCAACTAGACATGTATCTCTGGCCAAAGAGATCTATCGGGCAAAGGTGCAGCCCTGAAATCTGGGGTTATGTGAGGAAAAAGGAGGTGGCTATCAAAGAAAACCTCTTCTTCAGATCTTTGTTTAACCTGCCGCAAAGTACACTTATAATCCCTCTTTTTTTTCGGCACAGGGCTAAAACTAATCAATAATATAGCAGCCTAAAGGCCTCTTTTATTCTGGATACGATTGTGGATAATTCCAGGGTTAGAACCCTATGGAAGTGCGTTAAATGAGGTCCTAGGCATGCCTAATTTTATGTCAAATGCAAAAGAAACAATTGATGGACGGAATGCTGGACAATGCAAACATTCACCCCCAGTCACAAGGATCTGGGTTAAATCCATCATTCTTTTGCTCACCACACCACCCCAGTTTGGACCCAGCCATATGCAAATCAGTCTTGACCCTGTTCCTTGTGGGAACAGTCCAGCCCGAACTGCCAAGCCAGGTCCTCCCTGGACCGGAAACAAGCATCCTAGGACCGGTTTCAGGGCATCACCCATCATCAGCCAGGCTAGCTTGAATCCAGTGGTATAGTGAGCCACGGACCCACGTCTGGGCATACCCTTCCCACTTAGGGCGACATATGCAAAAGAAACAATTGATGGACGGAATGCTGGACAATGCAAACATTCACCCCCAGTCACAAGGATCTGGGTTAAATACATCATTCTTTTGCTCACCACACCACCCCAGTTTGGACCCAGCCATATGCGAATCAGTCTTGACCCTGTTCCTTGTGGGAACAGTCCAGCCCGAACTGCCAAGCCAGGTCCTCCCTGGACCGGAAACAAGCATCCTGGGACCGGTTTCAGGGCATCACCCTTCATCAGCCAGGCTAGCTTGAATTCAGTGGTGTAGTGAGCACGGGACCCACGTCTGGGCATACCCTTCCCACTTAGGGCGACATATGTAAAAGAAATAATTGATGGACGGAATGCAAACATTCACCCCCAGTCACAAGGATCTGGGTTAAATCCATCATTCGTTTGCTCACCACACCACCCCAGTAATTTTATGTCAAGACAGGAGGCTAGCATTATGCATTAAACTTTTATTTCCCACTTCTGAGCAGCACCATTAAAAGCTCATGGAATCCAAAAACATCACAATCCAAAAAGTATCCTCAAGTCCATAAATAACAAGTGACCACCATCTTCTTCCTCTTTTGTTTGCTGCTTCTTTTAATATAAATTTTAAAGTGAGAATAGGAGTTTATAGTAAGTATGACTGTGAGGAAGTTTGTTGAGAAACCCAATTTATGGGTGTATGTTTGATTAGGTATGAATGTATTTAAATGTTTTTTGTTTTAAGAAAAGTCGTATTTTAAAGTATAAAATAATGATAATATGAGTAAATAGTAGATTGGAATTTATTCAGAGAGTTAAAAATTAATGTCGAGTTTTGCGGTTGTTTTGTTGTTTAAAGATAAAAATTTTCGATAATAACGAGTACGCGCGTGAATATAAGAAATTGTTAGTTTAGGAAGTGTATATTCAAAATGGACTGCTCGCGCTTACCGTGATATCATCCTGGACTAGGAACGGTCGCGCGAGCAGTCTCGAGGCTCCCCAGTGTTGAATAGAGTAGGGAGAGCGAGCTTCGTTACGCACGCGCGAGCGTGAAGCGAGCTCTCCCATTGGCCAACACTGGGGAGGATTTCTAGAGGAATTAGAGCTTGCTTTGAGCAATAGCTCTGTTTTCTGTGGTTGGTTGCTCTGTGAGGCTCATTTCCCAGGCAACAAAGCTTCGGTTATGCTTCGTGCTTGGGGAGATGGCAGTTAGAGGTTAGGAGAGCGTTTTCGGTTGAAAAATAAGAAAAATAAATCAAATAAGCAAATTAAATAAAACAAGTGGTTTTAGCATTAGGAAAAGGTGTTTTGTCACAATTTAAGAGATTTTAAAGAACATTTTAAAAGAATAAATAAGATGGAAAATAGTAATGAGGATCAAGGGAAGATAATAAGGGATATAATAAATAAAGAATTAAAGGAGACTATTCAGGAGACTGTTAAACAAGCTTTAGGTAAGAGAAAAATAAATGAGGAAGAGGAGTATTTTTCAGTCTCAGAAGAAGAAAATGAAAGAGGCCCTGGAGGTAAATGTTTAGCGAAAAAGAAACATTTAATTGAGAAGAAGGGTCAGAGTGGAGTCTCAAGCGGCTCGAATTGGAGAGGTATCCGACGCGATACAGAGGAAGGCCAGTTGTACACTGGAAAAAGAGGGAGAGCATCAGGAGATGCTTTAAACATAAGTGATGATGATTTAGATGAATATGTTTTGGACCTTGAGTATAAGGATGGTCTAGGTGAGGAATTTGAGGATAGTGGAAGAGAGAAAGTAAAGGATTCGGTGGTAGATCCTTTCGGAGAGCTTTTGTTTAGCCCAAAAGACATTAGACACCCCAGGGGTAAAGACTGGTGGCCACTTGAGCATGTGGCAGACTACATAAAGGCTAGAATAAGAAAGCCACTGGAAAAGGAGGAGACAAATATCATGCGGGCAGAATGCTCAAGGCCAAAAATTGAGGAGAAAGTGACTAAGACTCTGAATATTGACCCAGAGCTTATAACTTACCTATTTAAATTGGGTAAGGATCCAAGGAAGGGCTTGGACAGGTCGTTAAAACAGTGTCAAGATATGGTGCTTGACATTTTGGGGCCATTGGCAAAAAAAAATTATGCAATTGAGGAGGCTTACCTAAAGAATTTAGACCTTGATCTTGCATTACTGCGTGGTTGGTGCCAAAGGGCAGTCTGCTTTTTAGGCAATGCAAACGCAGCCTTATTATCTGAAAGAAGGAAGACTATCCTGATGTGGATTTACCCAAAATTGGGTGATCTAGCTATTAAAGAGTCCAGTGAAGAGGCACGTGGACTATTATTTGGAGAAGGAATGGTAAAATCTTTATCTAAGTATGTGCGTACTTTCACCAGCTTGGACAAGGCTCATTATTCCATGCGCAGGGTTTTCAGCAATAGTGGTTTTTATGGTCGGGCCGGTAGAAGAGGGCAAGCTACCGGCCGAGCTAATTTCAGAGCCCAGTATCAGAACCAGGGAAGTGGTTATACAAGAGGACAAGGAAGTTACAATTTCTTCCCACAAAGGGGAAGAAGCCGAGCTCGTGGCATCAGAGGAAGAGGGCAAAGTCAGAGCCAAAATCAGAACCAGGGTTGTAGGAGAGTAGGATCTGCTTCTTATAGTTACCCCCACTTTTTGCTGATGTCTCACTGTTTTTGGCCTAGTCTGACTGGGATCCTGCTATTCAGGACCCCAGTCTATCTGCTTTCTCCTATAAATTGCATACATGTACTTTAGGTACACTCCAGATTGGATACTGGGGTACCCTTATAAATCCCTAGTATATGGTACACCATGTACCCAGGGCATAGGTACCCCAGAGGCCTCCCAGGGGCTGAAGCATGTATTATGCCACCCCTGAGAGGCCATTCAAAATGACACCACAGGTCTGCTACTGCAGCCTGTGTAAGGTGGTGCATGCACCCCTTACTTAGATATAGGTTACCTATATCTATTCTAAATCACTGCACATATAAACCTATCAGTCACCCCTATGGCAGGCCTTATCAATCCTGAAGGCAGGGTGCTGGGTTTTGTGTGAGAGGGTGCCCCTGCATGAGCAGAGCCCCTCTACAGCCTTCGGAACCTATTCTCCGGGGTTGTCGGTTGTGCAGCCAACCATATATATTTAAGTGCATTATAACCTCGCGGTAAATGCTAACTTTAAAACGGCTGCTTAGAAACATGTCGTGTTTGGTGTCAAACACCTTGGAATCATACCTTCACACCAGTAACTGGTGTGGGAGGTATGATTCCTCCCTTGTAGAACCACTACTATGGGTCACCGGTCTACCCGGTACCAGCTTTCTCGACCTGGGCAGCACAAAATGGATGCTGCCAGCCACAGAGACGAATCTGCCCTCCTGCTGCTGAGCCAAGCTCGAGCAGAGGAAGGCCTGAAAATAGGTTTCCTGTCACAGGGAGGTGTGACCACCTCCCAGACAGGCTTTAGTGTACTGGGGCTGGGTGGGTGCACTCTTAGAGTGCCAGAAAGTCTGCACTGGGGGCACATTTGGTGTCCCCATGCATAGTCCGGCTCAAACCAGTTGCAGGAGCCATTTGCTCCTGCTCTGGCGCGAAACTGGACAAAGGACATGGGTGTAACCACCCCTCTGTCCTGCCCCTCCCTTAGGTGAGTCCCCAGAGTCAGTCCAACCCCTTCCCTGAGTATAAAGTGGGAAACCTGATTACAGGACTTTGGATTTTACCTGGACTAAACTCTGCAACAGAAACCAAGTACTTTGATGGTCTACACTTTGCTGGACGACTGAAGAATCTCCCTTGGAGTAAAGGAGTTACTCCCCTGCAGCAGCAGGCACCTAGATGCATCTGACCGGTTTGCATCTCCCGAGCTCCTGAGGACTCCGAAGATTTCTGCAACACAGGAGGTGGGTTCCCTAGTGTCCCTGTGGTCAATCTACTCTTTCAGCAATCCTGAGACCAGTATCCCTTGTGGGGACCGTGCAACCCGAACCCCTGTGCACCGTGTACTTTTGCAGCAGCATATGCTTTTTGGCGATCCCTGAGGCTGTGCTTTGGACTACGTGTAGTCCCAACCCCGAGCAGCATTTCCACCAAAGATCTCCGGCCTCCACTCCACGAGTGCTCTGGGGGCTGGTGCTTTGCAAATTTGCTTGAGGTCCCTTCGCGATCCCTGGTCCGTTGGCCTGTGGATCCTGGTGAGGGTCACTTTGATTTTCCTTGGGCTTCCCTCGTTGCTCCAGATGTGCCCTGACTCCCCATAGCTTGGAGAGTCTCCTGGACCTTGCTGGTCCGCACCGTAACCTGTTTCCTCTGCCCATGTGGGTTGCCTTTGCCAAGGCTTGTTGGTGTTCAATCCAGACACTGACCCCCCCAGCACTCGACATCCTTTGTGGGACAGCTCCTCTCCAGACTTTGGTCATCGTTGATGTCTCCTGGTCCCCGTGGCTGCAGAGTCAAGCATCCTATCTTCACACCTGAAGCACCCGACATCGGTGGGCATTCGTCTATCGAGCCCCTGGTCACCCTGAAGTGACCCAGACTCTGTCCCCTCTGCTTTCAGGTTCTTCTCACCTCGGATCCAGGCTTGGATTCCACCGGACACTTTTCATCTTCCCGGCAGCAGCGCTTCTTCGCTTCACGCCATTGAAAACGACGAGGGTTTCCGACACCACTTGACCCCTATGCACCCGGCTCCTCTGGGATAGGTAACACGGGTACCTCGGTACTCACAAGGGTGCTGGCCTTAGAACCTTCTATGTTCCAAAGGGTTTGCTTGAAGTCCTCTCCGAAGTGTCCTTAAACTGAAATTTTCCAACCGCGACTTTCCCATAGAGTTGTACGGAGCACGCGTCTGTGTTCCCACACTGTACCTGTCCTCCGTGGGCTCCCTGTATCACTCCTTTGGGTGGTTCCTTGGGGTCCCAGCGATTCTACGTGCTCTAGGCACTGTGTCTAGTGAAGTCGTTGTTCTTATACCATTTTTTTAGTATATGGTTCGGTCTCCCCCTAGAGCCCGCTGTGTATTGTGCTATTTACTGCCGTTCTATTGATTAAGTATTGTGTGCCTTATGTTCTAATCTCACATAGAGATTAGTAGAGAGTGTTTAGTAATAAATACATATTTATTTATATAACACTTGTGTGGTTCTCCTTTCATTTGATCACTCAGGAGGTTCTGTTCTGGTAAAACAAGCTGCTTTACATTCCTTCAAGATTAAGCCTGAAGGCTGCTCTCCATAGCTACCACTAGGATAGCTTTCATAAAGGTTATCTTTGACCTCATACATCATAAGGGTCATTTGGACTGGTGCAAGGTGCCCACTTTAATTAGTGGACAGCATATACCAGGCCAACTTCTCACATTGGTGTGCAGCGGTTGGGATTCAAGCTTGCTATTGTTTTACCAGATAAATCTCATTGAGTGATTAACTGAAAACCACTAAAAGTATTAGGTACATATAATACATCAAGATTAGAATAAAGTAAGTTCTACATGAACTTGGAGTTGGGTAAGTCAAGGGTCTAGCACACCCTTTCTCCAACTCAAGAGAGTTTAGTCTCCACTAGGTTAGGTAGGTGCCTACACCACATAACACTAGTATGTCTTCTAGAGGAGAAGCCAGTGGCTCTCTGCCAACTAGGTATGACCATCTCACATTCCAAGAATTGAGAAATATGTGTACATCTAGGAAGCTGAGGACAGGGAGAAGTGCAAGCACCCAACGTCTCATAGAGATGTTGCTCTTAGATGACCTCAGAAAGACCCCAGGGTCTGATGAAGTAGAAAGAGTGGGTGGGACAGGAGATGAGGAAAGAGCAGGAAGTGAACACTTCTTTGATCTGGACTCAAACCCTGGCCAGGGGGATCAAAATGATTCCAACCTGGAAAATCCAACTCTTCCTTCAGGTGGGGGAGAAGGCCCCAGTGACCCTCTCTTTACTCCACCAGGAAGAGTACAGAGTTTGCCTAGAAGATCCAGAACTCCCTCTGTGGAGTCTAATCATTCAGGTACTTCTGTAGGGACCTCTGTATCTCATAGGAGAGAATCCTCTTATGATAAGAAGTACCAATTACTAGAGATTGAGAGAATCAAGCTCAGGCTCAAGAAAGAGCAATTGGCCCTAGACAGGGAATCCCTAGAGCTCCAGAGAGCAACCAGAAGATTGGGACTAGAGTCCCATGGTGGCAGCAACAGTGTCCCTAGAACTAGAGAGTATTCTCATGATCATAGGAACCTGAACAAGATAGTCCCTCCCTACCAGAGTGGGGATGACATCCACAAATGGATAACTGCACTAGAGAGGGCCTGTAAAGTACAGAGGGTCCCTCAGGAGCAGTGGGCAGCTATCTTGTGGCTCTCCTTTGCTGACAAAGGTAGAGATAAGCTCCTCACTGTTAGAGAAGAGGATGCTGACAATTACACAGTCTTGAAGAGTGCTCTCATTGATGGGTTTGGCTTAACCACTGAGCAATACAGGATTAAGTTCAGAGACACCCAGAAGGCACAGACTCAGGACTGGGTTAACTTTGTAGATTGTGCTACTAAGGCTCTGGAAGGCTGGTTACTTGGCAGTAAAGTGAATGATTTTAAAGGATTGTACAATTTAATTATGAGGGAGCAGATCCTTAATAATTGCCAAAATCAGTTGTTGCATCAGTACCTGGTGGACTCTGATCTGACCTCTCCCAAATAATTGGGAAAGAAGGCAGACAAATGGGTCAGAACCAGGGTGAAGCAGAAAGCTCAGAACCAACGTGGTGACTCTAAGAAGCAAGATGCTAAGACCTCAGATAAGGGTGTGGAGCAGGGTAAAGACCAGAAGTCTTCACAAGGGCCCCAAAAACCTGCATCTGGGGGAGAGTCACAATCAAACAAGGGTAAAGGCAAAAAGAAACCTTGGTGACGAATCTGTAAAGAGAAGACCCATTGGACAAAGGATGCCAATTGTCCAAGGGCCAAGGATTCTACTCCTACCACCACTGCCCCTAAGGCAACTGTTCCCCCTAGCTCAGTTCCAAGCGGTGGTACACAGAATAAGGGTATAGTAGGGTTAACCCTGGGATCTGAGATGGATTCTGGCCTAGTCAGAACTCCAACTCAGGCTGTGTTAGTCTGTGATGGAGGCATGGATATTGCCTCCTTATTTGTAAGTCCCAGTAACTCTGGGCAAGTACAGACAACAGCCTTTGATCAATGGTAAGGAGGCCATGGCATACAGGGACACAGGTGCAAGTGTCACAATGGTGACAAAAGAACTTGTGGACCCTGAACAGATCATACTTGGTGAGATGTATCAAGTGACCAATGCAAGCAATGTCAGGACAGACCATTCCTTGGCAGTTGTGAATTTCACCTGGGGAGGGGTAATTGGCCCTAAGAAGGTTGTGGTAAGTTCAGACCTCCCTGTAGAATGCTTATTGGGCAATGATTTGGAAACTTCAGCTTGGGCTGAAGTGGAACTCAGGACACATGCAGAAATGCTGGGCATCCCTGCAGATGTGTTTGTCATGACTAGGTCACAGGCAAAAATGTCTTCCACTGAACAGGCCCTGGATCCTGGAATAATGGACCAGGTGCCTTCCAAGAGAAGGAGCAGTAGGGGTAAGGCAGTGTCTTCCCCCTGCCTCAGAGTGCAGGATCAGACTCTTGAGGGAGCTGATCTTAGTCCTGAAGAAGGAACTGTCTCCAGAGGAACTTGAACCTGACCAGGTTGAGTTCTTGGGGACAGGGGGCCCTTCCAGGGCAGATCTGAGTCAGGAGCAGCTGAACTGTTTCTCTCTTGAACCCATCAGATAGCAAGCTGCTGCTGAGGCTGCTAGGAGTACCAGTGGGTCCCATAGGATCTACTGGGATGATGGACTTTTATACTCAGAGGGTAGAGACCCCAAGCCTGGTGCCACCAGGAGGTTGGTTATACCTCTGAAGTTTTGAGGCTTCCTATTGACACTGGCACATGCTATCCCATTAGCAGGACACTTAGGACAAAACAAGACCTGGGACAGAATTGTCCCTCACTTTCATTGGCCTCACATGTCTGAGGACACAAAGGAGTTTTGTCGCTCCTGTATCACTTGCCAAGCCAGTGGTAAGGCAGGTGGTACTACAAAGGCCCCCCTAATACCACTACCTGTGGTGGGGGTTCCCTTTGAGAGAGTGGGAATTGACATAGTTGGTCCCATGGATCCTCAAATTGCATCTGGGCACAGATTTATACTAGTGGTGGTGGACCATGCCACTAGGTATCCAGAGGTAATCCCCCTAAGGACTACCACAGCTCCTGTTGTGGCTAGAGCCCTGCTTGGAATCTTTTCCAGAGTGGGTTTCCCTAAGGAGGTAGTATCAGACAGAGGTGAAAACTTTATGTCTGGGTACTTGACTGCAATGTGGAAGGAGTGTGGTGTGAATTACAAATTCACCACCCCTTATCACCCACAATGCAATGGGTTAGTTGAGAGATTCAACAAAACCCTCAAGGGCATGATAAAAGGTCTCCCTGAAAAGCTTAGGCGCAGATGGGACATCTTTTTGCCCTGCCTTCTCTTTGCCTACAGAGAGGTTCCTCAGAAGGGGGTTGGTTACAGCCCTTTTGAACTTCTGTTTGGACATCCAGTTAGGGGTCCATCATGTCTAGTGAAGGAGGGATGGGAGTTACCGCTCAAACCCCCTAAACAGGATATTGTGGACTATGTACTTGGTCTCTGCTCCAGGATGGCTGAGTACATGAAGAAGGCATCCAAAAACCTTGAGGCTAGCCAGGAATTGCAAAAGGCCTGGCATGACCAAAAGGCTGTTTTGACTGTGTATCAGCCAGGACAGAAAGTATGGGTGTTGGAGCCTGTGGCCCCAGCAGCCCTCCAAAACAAGTGGAGTGGACCTCATACTATCATTGAGCAGAAGGGAGAGGTTACCTACCTAGTGGACCTTGGAACTCCCAGGAGCCCCCACAGGGTGCTCCATGTGAACAGGCTCAAGCCATATGTGGACAGGGCAGACATGGGCTTGCTCATGGCTACTGATGAGGGACAGGAGGAAGAGAGTGATCCACTCCCTGACCTGCTCTCACAGAACCCTGATGATGGTTCAGTTGATGGTGTAGCCTTGGCAGGCAGCCTCACTGACCAGCAGCAAACTGATTGTAGGAAAGTCCTGAATCAGTTCAGACATATGTTTTCACTGACTCCAAGTCAGACTACCTGGCGCACTCATGAAGTGGACACAGGTGACAGTCTGCCTGTTAAAAATAAGATTTATAGGCAACCTGACCATGTCAGGGACTGTATCAGGACTGAAGTCCAGAAAATGTTGGAACTGAGAGTAATTGAACCCTCAGATAGCCCTTGGGCTAGTCCAGTAGTCCTTGTACCAAAACCTCACACCCAGGGTGGTAAGAGAGAGATGAGGTTCTGTGTGGACTACATGGGTCTCAATGCAGTCACTAGGACTGATGCCCATCCCATACCCAGGGCAGATGAACGTATATATACTTTGGCCTCTGCCAAGTTTCTGAGTACATTTGACCTAACAGCTGGTTACTGGCAAATCAGATTAGCTGAGGATGCAAAACCAAAAACAGCATTTTCAACCCCTAGTGGGCACTACCAATTTGTGGTGATGCCCTTTGGCTTGAAGAATGCACCTGCCACTTTTCAAAGGTTGGTGAACAAAGTCCTTACAGGTCTGGAAGCCTATAGTGCAGCTTATCTAGATGATATTGCTGTCTTTAGCTCCACCTGGGAGGATCACCTGGTCCACCTGAGAAATGTTTTAGAGGCTCTGCAAAAAGCAGGCCTCACTATCAAGGCCACCAAGTGCCAGATAGGGCAGAGTAAGGTTGTGTACCTAGGCCACCTTGTGGGTGGAGGTCAGGTTCAACCATTGCAGAGCAAAATCCAGACCATCATGGACTGGGTTGCTCCCACCACCCAGACTCAGGTCAGAGCTTTCTTGGGCCTGACTGGGTACTACAGGAGGTTTGTCAAAGGATATGGATCCATAGTGACCCCTTTAAATGACTTAACTTCCAAAAGAATGCCTAAGAAAGTTCAGCGGACAGTTAGCTGTCAAAAGGCATTTGATGACCTGAAGCAGGCCATGTGCACTGCTCCCATTCTGCAAAGTCCTGACTATTCCAAACAATTCATTGTTCAAACTGATGCATCTGAGTTGGAGGTAGGGGCTGTGTTATCACAACTGAATGAAGAGGGTCAGGATCAGCCAGTAGCTTTTATTAGCAGAAGGCTGACCCCCAGAGAGAAACGTTGGTCAGCTATTGAGAGGGAAGCCTTTGCTGTGGTTTGGGCCTTGAAGAAGCTGAGGCCATACTTGTTTGGCACTCACTTCATTGTTCAGACAGACCATAAGCCCCTCTTATGGCTAAAACAGATGAAGGGTGAAAACCCCAAACTTTTGAGGTGGTCCATTTCCCTACAGGGGATGGACTATACAGTGAAACATAGACCTGGGAGTAACCAAGCCAATGCAGATGGACTCTCCAGATATTTCCACTTAGAACATGAAGACTCAACTGGTCAAGGTTAGTTTAATGTCCTTACGTTTGGGGGTGGGGGGTTTGTGTAGGAGAGTAGGATCTGCTTCTTATAGTTACCCCCACTTTTTGCTGATGTCTCACTGTTTTTGGCCTAGTCTGACTGGGATCCTGCTATTCAGGACCCCAGTCTATCTACTTTCTCCTATAAATTGCATACATGTACTTTAGGTAAACTCCAGATTGGATACTGGGGTACCCTTATAAGTCCCTAGTATATGGTACACCATGTACCCAGGGCATAGGTACCCCAGAGGCCTCCCAGGGGCTGAAGCATGTATTATGCCACCCCTGAGAGGCCATTCAAAATGACACCACAGGTCTGCTACTGCAGCCTGTGTAAGGTGGTGCATGCACCCCTTACTTAGACATAGGTTACCTATATCTATTCTAAATCACTGCACATATAAACCTATCAGTCACCCCTATGGCAGGCCTTATCAATCCTGAAGGCAGGGTGCTGGGCCCCTCTACAGCCTTCGGAACCTATTCTCCGGGGCTGTCGGTGATGCAGCCAACCATATATATTTAAGTGCATTATAACCTCGCGGTAAATGCTAACTTTAAAACGGCTGCTTAGAAACATGTCGTGTTTGGTGTGGGAGGTATGATTCCTCCCTTGTAGAACCACTACTATGGGTCACCGGTCTTCCCGGTACCAGCTTTCTCGACCTGGGCAGCACAAAATGGATGCTGCCAGCCACAGACACGAGTCTGCCCTCCTGCTGCTGAGCCAAGCTCGAGCAGAGGAAGGCCTGACAATAGGTTTCCTGTCACAGGGAGGTGTGACCACCTCCCAGACAGGCTTTAGTGTATTGGGGCTGGATGGGTGCACTCTTAGAGTGCCAGAAAGTCTGCACTGGGGGCACATTTGGTGTCCCCATGCATAGTCCGGCTCAAACCAGTTGCAGGAGCCATTTGCTCCTGCTCTGGCACGAAACTGGACAAAGGACATGGGTGTAACCACCCCTCTGTCCTGCCCCTCCCCTAGGAGGGTCCCCAGAGTCAGTCCAACCCCTTCCCTGGGTATAAAGTGGGAAACCTGATTACAGGACTTTGGATTTTACCTGGACTAAACTCTGCAACAGAAACCAAGTACTTCGACGGTCTACACTTCGCTGGACGACAGAAAAATCTCCTTTGGAGTAAAGGAGTTACTCCCCTGCAGCAGCAGGCACCTAGACGCATCTGACCGGTTTGCATCTCCCGAGCTCCTGAGGACTCCGAAGATTTCTGCAACACAGGAGGTGGGTTCCCAAGTTTCCCTGAGGCCGATCTACTCTCTCAGCAATCCTGAGACCAGTATCCCTCGTGGGGACCGTGCAACCCGATCCCCTGTGCACTGTGTACTTTTGCAGCCGCGAATGCTTTTTGGCAATCCCTGAGGCTGTGCTTTGGACTACGTGTAGTCCCGACCCTGAGCAGCATTTCCACTGAAGATCTCCGGCCTCCACTCCACGAGTGCTCTGTGGGCTGGTGCTTTGCGAATTCGCTCGAGGTCCCCTCGCAATCCCTGGTCCGTTGGCCTGTGGGTCCTGGCGAGGGTCACTTTGATTTTACTTGGGCTTCCCTGGTTGCTCCAGACGTGCCCTGACTCCCCGTAGCTTGGAGAGTCTCCTGGACCTTGCTGGTCCACACTGTAACCTGTTCCCTCTGCCCGCATAGGTTGCCTTTGCCAAGGCTTGTTGGTGTTCAATCCGGACACTGACCCCCCTGCACTCGACATCCTTCGTGGGACAGCTCCCCTCTGGACTTTGGTTGTCGTCGAGGTCCCCTGGTCCCCGTGGCTGCAGAGTCAAGCATCCTATCTTCACACCTGAAGCACCCGACATCGGTGGGCATTCGTCTATCGAGCCCCTGCTCACCCTGAAGTGACCCAGACTCTGTCCCCTCTGCTTTCAGGTTCTTCTCACCTCGAATCCAGGCTTGGATTCCACCGGACACTTTTCATCTTCCCGGCAGCAGCACTTCTTCGCATCACGCCATTGAAAACGACGAGGGTTTCCAACACCAATTGACCCCTATGCACCCGGCTCCTCTGGGATAGGTAACACGGGTACCTCGGTACTCACAAGGGTGCTGGCCTTAGAACCTTCTATGTTCCAAAGGGTTTGCTTGAAGTCCTCTCCGAAGTGTCCTTAAACTGTAATTTTCCAACCGCGACTTTCCCATAGAGTTGTACGGAGCACGCGTCTGTGTTCCCACACTGCACCCGTCCTCCGTGGGCTCCCTGTGTCACTCCTTTGGGTCCCAGCGATTCTACGTGCTCTAGGCACTGTGTCTAGTGAAGTTGTTGTTCTTATACCATTTTTTTAGTATATGGTTCGGTCTCCCCCTGGAGCCCGCTGTGTATTGTGCTATTTACTGCGTTCTATTGATTAAGTATTGTGTGCTTTATGTTCTAATCTCACATAGAGATTAGTAGAGAGTGTTTAGTAATAAATACATATTTTTTATATAACACTTGTGTGGTTCTCCTTTCATTTGATCACTCAGGAGGTTCTGTTCTGGTAAAACAAGCTGCTTTACATTCCTTCAAGATTAAGCCTGAAGGCTGCTCTCCATAGCTACCACTAGGATAGCTTTCATAAAGGTTATCTTTGACCTCATACATCATAAGGGTCGTTTGGACTGGTGCAAGGTGCCCACTTTAATTAGTGGACAGCATTTACCAGGCCAACTTCTCACAAGGGTGAGTATGAGGACTGGTACTCTTTCTATCCCAAAAGGTGTAGGAGGAAGATTGAAGTATTTCAAAGAGAAATGGAGGGACGTAACCAAAGATGCTTGGGTTCTAGAGACGATACGAGGTTTTCGAGTAGAATTCGATACAGAACCTTTTCAGGTAAAAGAACCACACAAGCTGATTTTTCAAGAAGAGTTAATATTAATAGTAGAAAACGAGGTACGTATGATGTTAGAGAAGGACGCAATTTTGCGGGTGAGGGAGGAAGAGAAAGGATTTGTAAGTTCTCTGTTCCTTGTAGAAAAGAAGGACAAGGGATGGAGACCGGTGATAAATCTAAGGAATTTAAATCAATTTGTGACTTATCGACATTTCAAGATGGAAGGAATTCACCATTTGAGAGATGTTCTTCAAGAAGGAGATTGGATGGTGAAAATGGATCTGAAGGATGCGTATTTCACTATTCCAATAGCGGAAAAAAGTCAGAAATACCTTCAGTTCAGATGGAAAGGAGAACTATTTCAGTTTCAGAGTCTTCCATTTGGTCTTTCCTCTGCCCCTTGGTGTTTCACCAAGGTTATGAGGTCAGTGGTAGGTTTCTTCAGGGAAAGAGGTATCAGGATGATTATTTATCTAGACGATATTTTGATTATGAATCAAGATTTAGTAATTTTAAAGGAACATTCGAATTTTGTAAAGAGAACTTTGGAAAGTTTAGGTTTTCTAATAAATATAGAGAAGTCAGTTATGGAACCGGTAAGGAAGGTGTAGTTTCTGGGTTTTGTGGTGGACACGGTTGCGTGTCAATTGTGTCTTCCAGAGAAGAAAATGAGGAAGATAAAACAGGAAATTCAGAAGGTTATAAACAGAGAAAGAGAAACTTTGAGAGATTTGGCAAGGGTGATTGGTCTACTGTCTTCGTCAATACAGGCAATTTTTCCGGGTCCATTACATTACAGGGCTTTACAGCGTTTGAAAAAGACGGGACTGTCCAAGGGTTTATGGTATGGAGACATGGTGGATGTATCTTTGGATGCAAAGGAGGAATTGATTTGGTGGAGAGAGAACATGGATGCGTGGAAAGGCCGGGCTATTTTTGGTGTTTCCCCAGAATTTGTAATAGAGACGGATGCGAGCAATCTTGGATGGGGCGCATCTGGTCTGGGGAAAGAAACTGGGGGTGTGTGGTCCCCGTGGGAGAAGGAGAGTCATATAAATTGTCTGGAGATGAGAGCAGGTTTGTTTGCTTTGAAGAGTTTCAAGAGAAGCTTGGTAGGCAGGTCGGTGCTGCTCAGGATGGACAATGTGTCTGCAGTGGCTTACATAAACAGACTGGGGGGTACTCGGTCAAAAGGTCTGGCGGAGTTAGCAAAGAGATTTGGGAATTTTGTCTGGAGCACAAAATAGGACTGAAGGCAGAGTATTTACCGGGTGTGAGGAATGTGCTGGCAGATTGGAATTCAATGAATATGATAGATTACAGCGATTGGAAGCTGAGAGAGGAGGTTTTCATGCAAGTGATGGAGAGAATGGGTCCTCTGGAAGTGGATCTCTTTGCGTCAAGGTTAACCTTCCAGTTGGAGAGATATGTGAGTTGGAGACCGGATCCAGGGGCAATAGCAGTGGATGCGTTCCTGCAGGATTGGAGAGGGTTGAAGGGTTATGCCTTTCCCCCGTTCTCTATGATTCAGAGAGTTTTGGTTCAGGTGAGGAGGCAGAGATGCGAAATACTGTTGGTAACTCCTTTTTGGAATAATCAAGCTTGGTTCCCATCTGTGATGGAGTTAGCAGTGACAGAGCCACTTTTGATTTTGGCTTTCAGAGGTCTTTTGAGGAATGTGGAAGGAGAGGAACACCCATTGGTGGAGTCGGGTTCTCTCAACCTTCTAGTCTGGAAGATATCAGGAATTCGAGATCATTCTCGAATCTTTCTGGAACGGCTGCAGAATTATTGTTTGAGTCCTGGGCACCAGGGACGAGAAAGAGATATAGAGGGTCTTGAAAGGTTTGGCTTTGTTGGTGCATGGAAAGGGGTTTGGATCCCTTGGAGGCAATTGACATACAAGTAGCTCATTTTCTTGCAGGTTTGTTTGAGAAAGGAATGTCATATAGAACTGTGAACAGTTATAGGTCGGCGATTTCTGCGGGCCATTCTTTGAGTCATGGTGTACCTATTGGAAGGAGTCCTTTGGTTTGTAGAGTTATGAAAGGCATCCGGATTAAGAGGCCTCTGGAATCTGGGTATAAATCTTTATGGGATGTCGATTTGGTTCTGAAGTTGTTTGTGAATTGGCCAAGTAATAAGTTCTTGGAGTCTAGGGAATTGTCTTGGAAGTTAGCTACATTATTGTGCCTTATTTCTTTCAGGAGGGTTTCGGATGTCAAGGCTTTGGAGGTTTCTCATAGGTTTTATCAACCTAATGGTGTTCTTTTTGAGTTATGTAGGAGGACTAAGACTATGTCTAGCTCTGTTTTTTTTCCATTTTTGATGAATGTCCTGGTCTGTGTGTGGTTCGTTGTTTAAAGGAGTATGAAAGCAAAATGTTGGATAAAAGGGGAGCTGGAGTAGATCAGGTTTTGATCTCATATGTAAAACCATACAAGGCAGTTTCTAGTGCGACTATTGCTAGATGGGTTAAATGTGCCATGAAGGAGGGTGGTGTTGATGTGTCTAAGTTCACAGCGCATTCTGCACGTGGAGCTATGGCAAGTAAGGTGAGTATGTTAGGTGGAAGTCTAGAGGATATTATGAAAGCTGCGGACTGGTCTTCTGCCTCTACGTTCAAGAGAATTTATTTTAAATCAGTTGAACATGTTTCTAAATGTGTTTTAGAAAAGCTTTGAACATGCATAATGCTAGCCTCCTGTCTTGACATAAAATTGCGAATCTAATAGGTTTACTGTTTATAGATTCGGGATTTTATTAAAGACAAGGAGGCTAGCATTATCCCTCCCACCCTTCCCATAGGTGTGGTGTATTTCAAACGTGTTTAAGGTTTGGTTTAGAGTTGTATTTTACAAGCATTTAAAGTTGTTATTTTTGCTGATTTTGTTTTATGGTTTGTTATAGAGAATTAAATATGGTTAATTCAAGAATATGTTATGAAGAAAAGCAGGAAGAGGCAAACGAAAAGAGGAAGAAGATGGTGGTCACTTGTTATTTATGGACTTGAGGATTCTTTTTGGATTGTGATGTTTTTGGATTCCATGAGCTTTTAATGGCGCTGCTCAGAAGTGGGAAATAAAAGTTTAATGCATAATGCTAGCCTCCTTGTCTTTAATAAAATCCAGATTCTATAAACAGTAAACCTATTAGAATCACAATTCGCTGTCAATTAAATGGCTCACCCACATAAAGTCCAGCTTTCATGCATTCGGTATAAGCTGAATTTGAAGTAGTTGTCTTTGTATAAATGGTGATACAAAAACAACTGTTATAATAGCATTCTGGACCTATATCAATGATCAATATTTCAGAAATAGTAGATCTGGCTCCCTTACGACAATTTTGTTTTTCTTTTAAATGTACTTTGGCTGTTGAACCCTACCTCGATGATATAGCTCCCTTTTTAACAAAGAATTTATATATTAAGTTTAGGTTGGGCACTCTCCAGAGAGGGCAATTTACAAGTAATTGGAAAAAGCCTCCAGCAGCCCATTCTCCTTGTGTGTTCTGTGGGGCTATTAGAGAAGATATGGGACATCTATTGTTCTTCTGTCCCCGGTACAAAAAACCCAGAAGCAAATGGCTTAAGCCACTTTGCCTTAACTTAGGAATTAGGCCTTACTTAGCTGCTTCTGGGGTATTAAGGTCGAATACTGACCCTTATGTAGTATTTGCTGTGAGCAGGTACCTTCATGCAGTTTGGCTGCTAAGAAAGAGACTAGAGTCCTTTGTAAGCAATCATTTAAAGCTGCTCTTTATATTATCTGTACTGGGACCAGACACATCTGACTGATCTCTGTGACATGTATTAGTTATCTTCTCAATAACGCTCTGAGACCTCGGGCAAGGCTTGCACTCACGCAAGTTGCCACTTTTTAATTGGTCAAGTTTCATTAGGGTTTAATTGATTTCAATATTATACATACTGAAATGTAAGACTCATAGGGTTATGAAGGGCAGTAATATGCTGTTATCAACCCTGGCCAGCTGTGTGCTTTTCCACTGACCTCAAGTAGAGAAAATTCTACCGCCTGTTGTAACCTAAAACAGGGTCATAGCGACCTAACCAGCAGTGACCTACATCTTAGATTATGCACGCAGGGTGCACTCGGAATTCCACAAAATGCTACTACATTAAGAAATGCAAAAACAACAGTTGATGGACAGAACGCAGAACAATGTCATACATTCACCCCAGTACAGAGATCTAGGCCTAAATCCATCGTTTTTTTGCTCACCATGCCATTCCAGTTTGAACCCAGCCATATGCAAATCAGTCTTGACCCTGTGCCTCATGGGAACAGTCCAGCCCAAACTGCCAAGCCAGGTCCTCACTGGACTGGAAACAAGGATCCTAGGACCGGTTTCGGGGTTTCACCCCTCTTCAGCCAGGATAGCTTGATTCCAGTGGCATGGAGAGCACGGGACCCACGTCTGGGCAAACCCGTCCCACTCGGGGTGACAAATGCAAAAACAACAGTTGATGGACAGAACGCAGAACAATGTCATACATTCACCCCAGTACAGAGATCTGGGCCTAAATCCATCGTTTTTTTACTCACCATGCCATTCCAGTTTGAACCCAGCCATATGCAAATCAGTCTTGACCCTGTGCCTCATGGGAACAGTCCAGCCCGAACTGCCAAGCCATGTCCTCCCTGGACTGGAAACAAGCATCCTAGGACCGGTTTCGGGGTTTCACCCCTCTTCAGCCAGGATAGCTTGATTCCAGTGGCATGGAGAGCACGGGACCCACGTCTGGGCATACCCGTACCACTCGGGGTGACTAATGCAAAAACAACAGTTGATGGACAGAACGCAGAACAATGTCATACATTCACCCCAGTACAGAGATCTGGGCCTTAATCCATCGTTTTTTTGCTCACCATGCCATTCCAGTTTGAACCCAGCCATATGCAAATCAGTCTTGACCCTGTGCCTCATGGGAACAGTCCAGCCCGAACTGCTAAGCCAGGTCCTCCCTGGACTGGAAACAAGCATCCGAGGACCGGTTTCGGGGTTTCACCCCTCTTCAGCCAGGATAGCTTGATTCCAGTGGCATGGAGAACTGGGGTGGTGGAGTGAGCTAAAGAATGATGATGGATTAAACCCAGATCAGTTGACTGGGGGTGAGTGTTTGATTTGCTCAAACGCTCCGTCCATCATCCCCTTTGGTACTACATTAAGAGGCAGTCCGTCAATGCAGGCGATCAAGGCTACCAAGTTAAGCTGGGGGGCGCATTTGAGGAAATAAAATCAAATGAAACATTCAGGGGCACAGCCTACTTGCAGTGGCTACAGAAAACACAAAATGCTTATTCACAACTGATCCTTGGCTTAAGGAAACTTGTCCACGTTACCCAGGCTCTTTAACAGCTCCACTGATATGACGTGTTGCTTGAATGAAACGGCTACCAGTGAATCAAAATAGGAATAACCAGAAAACTCCATTCCTATACCAAAGCGAAAGTTTACTGTGCAACCTAGGTTTCAGCAAGTCAGCAAATTGGGAAACATATCGCGGGCCCCCAAATGTGTGCTCCCCCCACTGTCAGGAATAACACAAATTACAACAAATTATGAAGTATTTTGAAAACACACCTCTGCAGGCATAAATTCATAGAAGCTCCGCTTAAGGTATATAAGTGTCCATGTTCGTTCATTGTTAGGGGATTAAGAGGAGGGGCCACATCCCAAGAAGATGACCCATGATTATTGCTCTAAAAGTTGTCTGGTTAAAGTATAAATTGCAGTTTAAACACTAGGGTAAATAAATACCCTTTACCTGTATTTCGTTTTTTATATTTTAAAGATGCAAAAGGGACTCCTAAGAGTATTACAAACAGCAAGGGGAAGAAAAGACGCCCAAACAGCAAGGATCTAGCTATCACGGTGCAGAGCAGTGATGCAGTTTTCTTGGATTTTCTTAAAGGTTGTCTAAGGTAGGCGCTCCAACGGATTTCTTTTCTAAGGTGTTTCAATATGGTGTCTTTATTAATGTATTATGTGTGGTACAATTGCAATTGGTTGTAAAATGTGTCCTATAGTGATCTTGCATTATATGTCGAAGGAATCATCATTCTGAAGTCTTGGATGCCGAGGTCAGCGGCGTCACTAGGTGGGTGCGGGAGGTGCGGACCGCACCGGGTGACACCATCACATGCGGTGACACCGTGAGCCTCTGCTTTAAATCGCTTAAAGCAGAGGCTCACGGTGTCACCCCATGTGATGGTGTCACCCGCCCCGGTGCGGTCCGCACCCCCCGCACCCCCAGACCCGCACTGGGTGACACCAACCCTAGTGACGCCACTGGCCGAGGTGCAACCTGGTGTAGGAGAAAAGGTGAGAGAAAGTGTTGAATGGGTCAGTCCTTTGAACTCCTTGACTATTTCAGTTCTTTAAAATCCCAGTGCTATACAAACCATCTACCATCTATTATCCAACACAAAGGAAAGGTACTGCTTTTGTCAACCATGTAATAATTTTAAATTCTATTGGTGCTTTTCGGTTTTAAACTTATGTAAGGTATCCTTTCTGTCACCTTTGATTAAGTGGTGCGTACAGCAAAACTATACCCAAGGGGAAGTGTGCTTTTGGTGTAGTTGTCATCAATGTGGAGAACAGAGGAGCATATTTACAAAAAAATGTCGGAGCGCGGAGCTGCGCCAAATTCAGCAGCCCTGCTCTCCGACATTTTTAAAATGCAGGGATGCGCCGCATTCACAAAAATAATGCGCCCCTCTGTGGTTTTTTTTCCTAGTGCTGGCGCAAAAAAAGCTGTCTAGCGCCAGCGCTGGCACCCTGCCGCCATGTTGCAAGGGTGCCTGCACTGCAGGGGCAATTCTTTATAATTCATGGTGATTTGCTCTTTCTGTGTGCTGCAGCACACATGAAAAGAGCAAGAAACGTAGAGAAATTGATAATTTCTCCTCTTATCACCATTCTAACGCCTGGTAATCCATGGCGTTAAAATGGCGTTATTTTTGGCGCTGCCTCAGCCTTGCAAATCTGGGGCAGCGTCAAAAAGCAATGGGTGTTGCGGTGGACCGCCCTCAGCAACACCCATTGCACCCCCCTTTGCAGCAGAGGACTGCGGCGGAAAGGTGCATCTCTACAAGGTGGCGTTATGCCATGTTAAGTGGCTTAGCGCCACCTTGCAAATATGGGAAATGGCGCTACGCCATTGGAGAATCAAAAAAAGTGACGCTCCGGTGGCGAATGGGGCTTGTAAATATGCCCCAGAGTCTGTTCTTTAGAAGTGGCATCTTTAGAATGTTCTGAAATGTTGCGAGCGCCCAATTTCTGGGGCACAAACGAGTTAAGGAAAACAGAAGTGTTGCTTTCCTACACTCTTTAATTACCGTGTTGCACTTACTACAGCCAGCATGTTTGTGATGCTGATTATTCCTTATAGTGTGTATGATCGTGACTCTGCCACCACCACGATGCAAAACGACCATTGCTTTAAGCCTAATTTCAGGTTCAGCTTTATCACATCTCAACTGATGGCAGATTTGTTCAGGTGCCCAAAATGTGCAAAACAACACCTGCTGTTGGATAGCGCCAAGGTTTACTACAACACCACTGCGCATAATGGAGCTACGAACATGACTGCACCTCTTACACTATCGTTATTACGATCTACCATTCATTTCTTCTTAACATGTAACATATCATCCATGATGACACACTGTTAGCAATCATTTTTATTAACCAATGTAACCGCTATGCCATGATCTTGACTCATCTTATACAGATGTGGCACACCTGTAATAGCTTTCACTGCCATTGCAGATAATGAAGTGAGTAGAGAACTCAATTCCAAGCATCTAGTATTTCGATATTTTCCTCTTAATGTCTAAATATTTCCAGTCTTATATTTAAGGAAAGACCAGACCTGATTTATTTTAAAATCCCCTCATTAAATCTACCTTTCTATTTGACGCTTTTATTCTCTAAATTAATATCAGGATTACACCGTAACGCTGCCTTCCTTTCATCCAAATAGTTTATTTTTAATACGCTGCTAGCTTTTTTGTCTCACATAATGAGTATACAACACATTGCAAGAGTCTGCTTCATTCCTACCTTACGCTACATTCATAACAAGTCTTGGCAAAGCCAATTGATCCTGGGGCATTTTACGTGTGTGTGCTCTATATATTAATGGCCATATGTAGTTGTACTAAGAGATAACACACATACCTACACTGCTAGTCACAGACTCAGCCATCTGTCCTTCCACCATCTTGCCTGGTTAGAGACTTCCGTAACCTATGAATTAGCATATTACCCCCGAGGAGAGGAGGAGATTCAAGAATCACAGCAAGCGTGGGTCTGTTATTAAGCCCTGCTGATAAACAGTAGGCACAGAAGGTTCTGGGATTCTCTCCACAGCCAGGGGAGCTTCACCTAATCCAACCTCGGCTCCTTCCCCTTTGCTTCATCCCGTCCCACAGGAAATGCTACGCCACAAGTTTACACAAATTGCTTCCAAAAATGCCGTTAGTCTGCTCCTGTACGAATTTCATTTCATCCAGGGCCGGTCCTAGGACTTTTGGGGCCCTGGCCGAAAGGGAAGATGTGAGGCCCCTCTAATTTGCATGTGATGTGACATCACAGGTCTATTAATCTTCTCTGTGATTGCTGAAGTGACCTTGTGTTGATATCAGTAACACCATTAAAAAGATAAATACCAAAATGAAATGAGTCCATCTGGCGCTTGTTAACAGAATCAGATAAATGCATTGCAAGATTGACATTGTTGTGAATAATTAGAAATGAAATAGTTTGCATTCTGAAAATATGAGACTGAGTTCTGAAGCATGTGGAAGTGATAGAGCGAAATGTTCTTGTGAATTGTAGGGGTGCATCATAATCACTGATAGGCCGCACCCACATGTATTCAGACATATATTCGTTTATATTCAGTTGTATACTCATGCATGTTTAGTAAAGAATGAATAGTTCGCTGAGACAAAGCGAACCAGCAGCATAATGGTGTTAGGATAACGATGTAATGTAATGCTTATTGAATTGTGTGAACATAATGCATAGAGGAATTAGTTCGTGTATAATGTAATTGCAGTAGTTTAAACGTGCACCATATTAAAGTTGCACATGTAATCCATTGTTTGCATATGAATTGTAATGAAAATGCTTATAGGGAAAAGTAAGATGTGTGTGTTTAAAAGTTATATGTAAAGGCCTGACTACATATATGCTTAGGGAAGGCCTGGTATATTCTTATGTTAGCTTATTTTGTAGGCAGAGAAAAGTTTCTCTTGGTAAGGCTCTCTGGGCACAAACGGTAGATTTAATTTGCACAGTAGAAGGTTTCTGTTGAAAATATCTTTCGTTGCAGGTGCAAGGACACATGTCTCGTTAGTAAGACTAACTCTTTGTTTTCGAAAGCTAGAGAGAGGGGAGGCATGGTACGGGGAGTGAAATGGAATTTAGGGATGATACTTTCAGCGGAGAAGGTGCCTGGGACTCAAGGTCATCGCAACCGTCCAGGATGAAGTAACCGTTTCGATGGAAAAGCACAAGAAAGAAGACCTGGCCAAGGAGGCGTGACAAAGGCGTGTACAATTGTATTGTGGTTTTGTATTAGGGATAGTGCCCTGAGGGAGGAGGCCAGAGAAGAGGTAGGGGAGACCTGAGAGAAGGACAGAGCTGAGCTTAGGTATTATGTGATTGCACTTCTTAGGAAGTCCTCACAGCTGACACCTTTATTCACTCTTGCCTGGGAAAATCGTTATGCAGGGATGTCACTTAGCGTTAGTGTAGGGACAGCTATTGATTTTAAGCTTGTTTAGTCCAATGAAGAGCAACTTAGAAATTGGAGCAATCATAGTCTGGTTGATCCTTCTAGAACTTTCTATTCTCCTTATCTTGAGTCGGATGAGACTCCTGCGTAGATTATTATTTGTATTAGTGCCCATCTATTTCTTTAACCTCGTGTTGAGGTGCTTGCACGTTCGGTTATTTTTGGCGATAATAAATTCTCAAACTTGAATTCGGAGTCAGTGGTCCTTTCAGACAAAATGAATGCTGATATATAACCTGATGAGATTCTCTCCTTTACACTATTCAACAGGTAAAAAGATCTTGGCGGCCAGAAGGTTCTTATAGATAATTAGATAAGAATCGGCGTTATCAGTTGGTAGCAGAGTAGGATGGTTACCTTTGATGGTAAGGGGAGATCTAGAGTAAGATAGGAGATCAAGTTGCCCCATAGAGCCCGAGTGACGCAGATCCAGAGGACCGCGGGAGAAGGATGTCGGAGGTCGTGGAAAACTGACGGAGAGTGCCGGTGCGGCGGAAGTAGCAGTTCGTAGTAGAGTGAGTATGAAAAGAGTGATGTTTGGTAGATTGCGGTGTTTTATTGTTGTGTGATGTCTTGCGGAGTTGGAAAGAGAGTTGTGTGATTGAGAATCGGACCGTGAGCGCGCGCGGGACCGGGAGATTTATTGTGGTGTAGAATACACCCAGAGTTGAGAACGTTGACCAGAGGTTGTGGGGGTCACGAGACGTCATTGACAGACCCACTGAAGATAGGGAACACATGTGTGAGTGTGTGAATAACCAACGCAGGTCGTAGGTTATTGTGTGCAGAACATCGAGTGATTGAATCCTATCGAGTGTGTTAAAGGCGATTGTCCGGTCGTTTCGCGGACAGACGATTGCCAGATTGAGGTCAACAAGCTCAAGAGGCTGATCGGTCATTGGTAAGACCGACGGTCAGAGAGGTAATTGTTCGGTAGAACGAACATTATTTCAGAGTATGATTGGGACAGATGCGAGTGAGAACGAGTGAATTAGAAAGGAGGGGAACTGCTGCGAGCGGAGGAAAAGTGACGTCAGACAAGTGCCGCGCTGCGATAGGCCGGTTGGTGTGAGCCGCGCTGGTATTGGTGGAGTGAAATCGAGAAGCAAGAGCTGACATTTTGAGTGCAAATACGAAGTTGATTCATCATGAAATGTTTTAAAGCTTTACGGGAACTTTGTAGAGGTGATAGACATGTGGTTGTTCGGGAGGGAGAGGAAGCTCCTCCCGAGGATACACCAGCACATTATATGGCAAAGAATGTAGGATTGCATACTATAATCTGGCTTGAGAATTGGCATAAAATGACAGAAGCAGAAGGAGAATTGTCGTTCCCTCGATATGGTACTTTCAGGATGGAGGTATTGTACCAGCTAAAAAGGGTAATGGCTTCATTACGACCACTACCTAGACCGACACAGTTTGAGGCATTGCATGCGTGGATTAGAGCAGCACACGAAAGGAATAGAGACAAGAGTCAGGAAAGGGTGAAGAAATCGATCAGGGCATTTCAGGATGCAAAGTGGGATGCACTGGAGAAACGGTGGAGGGTGGCAACGGTTGAAGTGGACAAGTTATACCCACTAATAGTGCGAGACGGAAAGATTATAAGAATCGATGAGGACGACAGTGATCTAGATGACAGCTTGTTAGATAGGTTGTTGGCAGAGAGGCCACCACCATTTAATCCAGATTCAGAAGAGGGAAAGCCGACCCCAGCAGTAGCAATAGTTGATGAGAGCCAGAATCAGACTAGCATGAGAGTGGTGGGAAGGATTTCCACAGGAACGGAGGGGGCAACGGCGTCTATGATAACACAGCCTCCTGTTGGGAACACAAGATTACCGGACTCCTTGACAGTACCGGTTACCATTGGCCCTATAGTACCGGTATATGACCCAGACCGAGTGAGAGAAGGGGGCTCCGTACAGATGGGAAGGGAGGAAGGAAACAGTGAGAGTGGGAATGGGTTTGGAGTACGAGTGGTTCATTTCCCAAGACCAATAGACACAAGTACGCCGTTACCGGCTACTGCGGACTCTTCCTTTAGGCAAGAAGAGGAGAGACCAGAAAGACCGAGGTCTTTGCGGGAATCTAAGTCAGCTTTGAGGATGTGGACACCAACAGTGACGAACCAAGAGGATAGGATGCAAGGGGATAGGGCACAAAACGTCTCGGAAGACAGACCAAGTTCCAGGAATATGATGGAAGGGAATAGGTCACAAGGACAGAATAGTGACTGTGATGAGCGGGATGGCTCGGGTTGTCGAGATGTACTGAGGAGTGCAGTACAGGCAAGGTTGCTAGACGTAGTGAGGTTGAAAGCAGAGGTAGACGAAATGATCAGTGGGGGTCTGCCTTTGGAAAGGATAGACATTTATGGATCAGATGAGCTGCTGTTTGTAGCAAAAGATGTGACTCGAAAAGCTAGGATGGCACATGATAGATTGAAGGAATTGGCCAAAAGATATGAGGTGGACCTGAACAAAACTAAAGCGTTGCAGGGCCCACATAGATTACATTACAGTGACCAGGAGCTGGAGGAGAAAAGAATCACAGGATTAAGGACACACACAAGAGATCTGATTGTAGGAATGAGAATATGGATTCTGTTGGACAAATGGGAAGAAAGGTGGTCCAAGAAGAAACCAGTAAAGAGAGCAGAAGGGGAAACGCCGCCGCCAGAAGGGGGGGCCACGGGTGTTGGAAATTTTCCTTTACGGGAAGTACAGAATGGAGGGTACGTGCATGTGCCGTGGAATAGAGGTGATTTGGCTGCATTTACAAATGATTTTCCTCGGCTGAGGGAAAAACCAGTAGAGTAGTACAAACAGGTTGAGCGGTTTGTGAAAATTTCAAAAGTATTGTGGATTGATTTGAACATTTTGTTTGACATAGTGGTACCAGGAGATTTGTGGACAGCTTGTAAAGTCGCTATTGAGTGGCCGACTTCGGAACCGGATAGAGAGGCGGTTACAAATGGTCCATCACCCCTAGTCATGAAAAAGTATGAGCAGGTGATTACATGGTTGAAACTGAAGATTTCACCTCAGGATATAGATTGGGTTAAGATAGATCGGACTGTACAGGAACCCAAGGAAACGGTGCATGAATATTATGAAAGACTTCTGCAAGCTTTTAAACAGTATAGTGGGTTAGATATCTTGGACCCCAAGGATATGGGACAGTTTGTCTCAAAGTTTGTACTGGGTCTGAGAATGGAAATCAGCCTCATGATACAGCACCATTTGATCTGCTGGCAGAACAAGCCACTAGATGAAATTTTGCGGTATGCGAGATACTGTAGTGATGAGGTGGAATCGAAACATCGAAAGCTAAAAGACAAATTGATGCTTGTCCAGATGCAGACAGCACAGAGTCAGCCTAGTGGAGGGACCTTAGGAAGAAAGCAAGGAAATTTCCAGGGAAACCAGAGTGGGCAAGCCATCGGAAAGGGAAAACCAGTAGACCCCAAGACAGGAGTGGACGTGGCCACATTGAAGAAGACCACTGCGTGTCATCTTTGTCGCCAGGTCGGACATTGGAAACGCGAGTGTCCTTTGAACCCAGCTAATCAGTTGCAGGAAGAGGAAGAGGGGCTCAGGCACCCGCGCAAGAGTGTAGTTAACACAATAACGAGACCTAGGACGATGAAAGGGGGGTTTACAGTTCTCACGCCCAGGTTCCCCAAGCTCCAAGGATTTCACAAGGAACACAAACGTACCAACAGATGCCCCTGTTCGAAGATTACGACGAGGATAGCTTAGACCCTTTATCCTGACGGTGCCTGAGGGGGGAGGAAGACTGCACACTTGGAGCGGTCTTGGAGGTAGACCAGAGAGGACCTTTTGTGGAGGCAGATATTGAGGGTCATCCTGCCACACTTTTGGTTGATACTGGTGCTACCCGGTCTACTGTAAGATCAGCAGTAGTCCCTAACCTACCCCTCTCGGGACAATCAATCCAGGTTGTTGGAGTAGCGAACAAAAGAATAAGCAGCCCATTGACAGAACTGATCCTAGTAAAGATAGGTTCCTTCCAAACTAGACATCAGTTTGTAGTATGTGATACGAGTCCAGTTTGCCTTTTGGGAAGAGATCTGTTGTGCAAGTTGAACTGCACAATTTATTGTACGCCTCAGGGAGTGGAGGTCCAGACGAGAGATGACGATGCTGACTTTAAGGTTACCAATCAGCATCTGTGTATAGATCTGTACCCAATGGTGACTGTGGAAGAACTTCCACCTGATCTGAGAGACGCAGTGTCGTCTGTGGTGTGGGATTTCGCAGGCGACGAAATAGGTCTAAGCAGAGGGGTTGAACCAGTGCGGATTGAGGTGAAACAGAATGTTGATTTCCCCAGAACACCTCAATACAACCTGTCGCCAGAAACGATTGCAGGAATAAGACCTGTGATCGAAACTTTCATTGAGAAGGGTATTTTGAAAGAGATCAGAGGTAGCCCCTGTAATTCACCCATAATGGGACTACAGAAACCGAGCGGGAAATACAGGATCGTGCAAGACCTGCGAAAGGTCAACACGATAGTTGTCCCTTGCTGTCCAGTGGTACCGAATCCTTCAGTAATACTGTTCCAGATCCCATGTGAAGCCGAGTGGTTTACGGTTATCGATTTGTGTCAAGCCTTCTTTTCGATACCGCTCCATGAGGAAAGCCAATTTCTTTTTGCGTTCAGGCTAGAAAATCGCGTGTTAACATGGTGCCGTATCCCTCAAGGGTATACGGAAAGTCCATCGATCTTTCTCCAGATCCTGAAGAAGAACCTGGAGAGTCTTGTGTTGCCGCAGAACTCAGTTCTCGTGCAATACATAGATGACTTGCTCATTGCCTCAGAAACAGAAGATGCTTGCAGAATTGACACTGTAGCTCTGTTGAACCATTTAGCAGAGAACGGACATAAGGTGTCCCCGAACAAGCTGCAGTACTGTTTGAAAGAGGTACAGTACTTGGGACACAGATTGGAAAAAGGCAAGAGGAAGGTGTCACCAGATCGAATTGAGGCAATAATGAGCATGGCAGTACCCACGACACAGAGAGAAGTTAGGATGTTTCTGGGAATGGTTGGCTATTGTCGACAGTGGATTCCTAGTTTCTCCTTGAGAGCAAAGCCTCTGCAGAGGCTTACGCACAAGGATGTGAGTGATCCGGTACCATGGGACGAGGAGTGCTTGGTGTCATTCCTGAAACTGAGAGAGGATTTGTGCAGGGCTCCGGCATTGGGAATGCCTGATTACAACAAGGCCTTTTCATTGTTTTGTTACGAGAGGGAAGGATGTGCATTAGCAGTGTTAGCTCAGAACCATGGAGGTGTCCGTAGACCAGTTGCCTACTTTTCAGCTACTTTAGATCCAGTAGCTTCTGCGTTGCCCGGATGTCTAAGATCCGTTGCTGCAACAGGTGTCAGCATTGAAAGATGTGAAAGCATTGTAATGGCACATCCATTGACTGTACATGTGCCACACTCGGTTGAGTTATTGATGACCAGGACCAAGACCCAGCATCTAACAAACAATAGATTAACGAGGTACGAGCAGGTCATACTTGCCGCAGAGAATGTGACTCTGAAAAGGTGCTCTGTCTTGAACCCTGCGACATTGATGCCTACACCGAACACGGATGATGAAGATTGTGCGGACCATGATTGTCTTGATGTAACCGAACTTTGCACCAAACCGAGACCTGACATTGTCGATGAACCGTTGGCTGACCCAGATGAAATTTTCTTTGTCGATGGTTCATGCTTAAGAGACAGTGTGGGGCAATTGAGAGCAGCGTTTGCTGTATGTACCATTTCAGGAGTGGTCGAGGCTGCTTGCCTAGAAGGAGTACGCTCCGCGCAGGTAGCTGAGATCATTGCCTTGACCCGTGCCTGTTTGGCCGCTGATCGAATTCGAATAACGATTTACACAGACAGCCAATATGGGTTTGGCGTGGTGCATGACTTCGGGCAGTTATGGTCTCAGAGGGGATTTTTGACATCATCTTGATCACCCCTTCGTAATGGAGAATATGTAAGACAATTGTTAGATGCATTACAGCATCCAAAGGAGATTGCTGTTGTAAAGTGTTCAGCCCATGGGAAAGGGGAGGACTTTGTATCCTTGGGAAACAATTATGCGGACGTTTCTGTGCAGAACAAGGATGTATATTCACGGAAAGAGAGATAGGGGAGAGCCAAGAAGGAACCGAGCTCAGCATAATGTTGACCATGGCAGACACTTGGGAAGAGCTTAAGCGATTGCAGGATGAAGTTTCAAACCAAGAGAGAGAGGGATGGATCAAAGCTGGGTGTGAGAAAGGAGATGTGGATGTGTGGGTATCCAACGATGGGAGAGCCGTGTTGCCTGAGGAATTGTTGAGTCCGATGGCAAGACTGATACATGGACAGGCACACCTTGGTAGAGACGCAATGATGAGAGTGTTTAGACAGACGTGGTATAACCCACGGTTCCGAGCAATGGCTGAGACGGTATGTCAGAGGTGTGTGACGTGTCAGCAGATGAATGCTGGAAAGAGAACTGTAGTTACGTTGAGTCACATTGGAAGGTCAGGAGGGCCCTTCAATAGAATACAGCTGGACTTTGTGGAGATGCCGAAGTGCAATGGATTGAGGTACATTTTAGTGCTAGTATGTGTATTCTCACGGTGGGTGGAGGCTTACCCCACACGCAGGTGTGACACTCTCACAGTGGCTAAATTACAGTTGAGGGAGCTCATCCCTAGATTCGGGATCCCGACCTCTTTGGAATCAGATAGAGGAGGGCACTTCCATAGCGAAATCATGAAGTTGCTTTGCGCTGCATTGAACATTGACCAGAGACTCCACTGTAGTTACAGACCAGAGGCTTCTGGGATGGTGGAACAAGTTAATGGAACTTTGAAGGCCCGGATGGCAAAAATGTGTTCTTCGACATCCCTGAAATGGCCCGACGCCTTGCCACTCGTGCTAATGAGCATGCGAAGTGTCCCAGACAGAAAGACCGGGTTGTCCCCCCATGAGATATTAATGGGGAGGGCAATGAGATTGCCAGCAGTACCAGCTACAGCCTTGATAAGCATCACTGATGATTTGATTCTCGATTATTGTAAAGGACTCTCTGATGTGGTCCGTTCTGTATCCCAGCAGGTGCAAGCAGCAGTGGTCCCAGCCTCGAGTGATCTGTGCCACGACTTGTGTCCCGGTGACTGGGTGCTCGTCCGGAAGCACGTGAGGAAGAGTTGCTTGGATGCCCGCTGGCGTGGCCCGTATCAGGTGATACTTATCACGAACACAGCAGTGAAGTGTGGAGGATTGCCGAACTGGGTGCATGCTTCCCATACCCGCAGAGTTCCAGCACCCTTGGAAGAAACAGCTCCTCTCGTAAATGAAAATCCAGCTGATGTGGCAGGGCCACATGGGAGGACAAGTCAAGCTGTAAGGGTCGCTGACACAGCTGGTGGTGCACTAGAGCAAGCTGAAGGGGGTTCCCACAGTTCGAACCCTGACTCAGACACCGAAGACAGAAACGGTGCAGTGGGCGGCGAAGAGTCAGATTCAGCCAAAAGAGGAAGTAGTGCACTGGGTATAGAAGGGGAAGGCAGACGAACGAACAGAAGTGCAGAAAGTTGGCCTGAAAGACAGAGGCGACTGAACCTGAGGTTAGCACCTGAAAGAGACCTTGCTCCAGTGTCCGAAGCATCTGAAACAGAAGCAAGTGACGAAGACCAAGCACAAGACAGTCGGCGAAGGTCAAAGAGAACAAGAGTGCCTTGTCGAAGATACTCTAGCCCTGAGTGGACTTACACTGTGTTTGATGCAGGGGGTGGTGAGCACGGGAAGGCTGAGGTCAGTGCAAGTGGTCCGTCGGAGCCCGAATGTGGTGGTGAAGGTGGACCTGCAATTGCCAGGGCTCGAGATAGAAGGAACACTGACCCTCACGGTACCGAATCCCCCGCTTCTGAGTGAAGTCCGAAACTTGGTTCTGCATCGACTCGAATTCCCGCCTTTTGGAGTTGAGCCGTTTTCACATGAAGTGCTGATTTTGCGTCTTGAACTTTTGTATCACGTTCTGGTATTGCTCAATGAGGATCTTATTGTGGATCAACTATAAACTGTAAATAAAAGTCCAAAAGAAGAAGATAACCTAGGTCCGAGTGGAAGAAGAATAAACTTAGGGACTTTCCACTGAAGAGGAACGAAAACTAGGGAAGTCTTTTTCTGGACTGTGTAAATAAGATTGTGATCGGAAAGGGAAAATCCGGAGATTTCATGGTTGCTCGAGCTGGTTAAGCAAGTCACAAATAAAGGACAGAGACTTTTTCAGAGTTCTTTGCGATAACCAAGACTTTTGAGAACTTTCTAAACCATGGAGCCGGGAGATCCCAATCGTAGATCAAAGTGGATTGTAGGCATCCTTATAAGTAGTGTAATAATCTCTATAATCATAGTAGTTGTAGTCTCATATACTGGTTCGCACGAGCAGGAAGTAGAGGAGGTGACAGGGACACCGACACCTATCACACCTAGCCAGAAGGGGATAGACAGGGCAGCTGACAGAGCTTTGCTATTAGAAGAAAGTCGTAGATTACATGTAGATTTATCTAAAGGTGATTTTAAGTTGAATGCATATGCTAAATTGTTGTATGAGTATGTTGATGTGATGGATGCGAAAGATTGTTATGTGTGTATGCAGTTGCCTACGTCGGTGGATGAGGGTATTAGGTATCACCATCTTCCACTGACTTATGGTATTTCGTGTAGTCTTTTGCTTAGTTTGTTCTATGAGAGAGATCAGTTTGAGTATTTCTTTTCCAATTTCGACGCAGTGCTTCCTGAAGTCCCAGCTTACAAGCATTTGAATAAGTATGACTATTATAAGACCGAAGACAGACTGAGGAAGTACTTCATACCGAGTTTGGAACTGGATACAGCATTCGCACACAGACACAATCTGACTTGTTTGATGTCGGATGTAGAGAGAAAATTTGTAGATCAGGTCGAGGATAGGTATAGAAAGCTGACTCACTCCCGAGATTTGGGGCATCACAGGACTGATTGGACAGAGGAAGAACAGTTGCATAAGACCAAGGGAAGCTATGGTCCTATAGCGTTAGACAAGGAGCAGAGGGGTAAGTTGTGCATAAGGCGTTATCAGACTTACTACGAGAAGGTAGCTGTGGGACAAAGTACCTGTGATCACGTTTTCACCATGGCAGATGTGGCAAAAGATTTTCTCCAAGGTCCTGTACAAGTGATACCAACGGTGTATTGCATATGTGGGAAGAATGCTTATGTGAGGTTGCCTGCGAATTGGTATGGAACATGTTATTTGGCAATAATATTTCCAAAGATTTACCATACAGAAGATTTAGATCTTCTGGAAGGTGGAGAGCATTCAAGAGCGAGAAGAGCTGCAAGTGCAGGAATCGTTGTGGGGGATATCTTTGGAGCTATGATACCTAGTCTGGGAGTAGTCTTGAATGATGTGAAGATTCGGAGGTTAGCGACTGTGGTGGATGAATTTTCAATGAATACAGCAAAGTCGTTGGTGTTGGTGGAAGGAGAGATGTTGTCGAAAAGGGGAATGGTTTTGCAGAATCGCCTTGCTTTGGATGTCCTATTGGCAAAAGAGGGCGGAGTCTGTAAAATGTTGAAGGTTCAAGAGTGCTGCACTTATATACCAGACCGTAGCAAGGATCTGGAGAAATATATAAGTAACATCACTACGATCCACACAAAGATAGCGGATTTGACCGAAGAAGGGGCCTGGGAAAAGGTCGGCAAGGGTTTTGGTCAAGTGGGAGGTTGGTTTGCGAATCTAGGAAAGGGATTCCTTGGGTACTTTCTGAGACCCCTCCTTATTTTGGTGGTTTGTGTGGTTGGCTTGTGGATTTTGATCAAGGCCTACAAGTGGTATCGAGCAGGCCGAGTCAAAAGAGCTTTGAGGGAAAATGACATGAGATTGGCAAGACTGCAGGACAGTCAGTATCAAAGGCTCAAGAACATGGAGAAATTTAGATCAGGGAAGATGGCAACAAGTTCTGTTTAGGTCGGTTCCTTCTCCGAGGGAGTAGAATGAAATGTGATGACAGGAGTCATCAAAGGGGGGAACTGATAGAGCGAAATGTTCTTGTGAATTGTAGGGGTGCATCATAATCACTGATAGGCCGCACCCACATGTATTCAGACATATATTCGTTTATATTCAGTTGTATACTCATGCATGTTTAGTAAAGAATGAATAGTTCGCTGAGACAAAGCGAACCAGCAGCATAATGGCGTTAGGATAACGATGTAATGTAATGCTTATTGAATTGTGTGAACATAATGCATAGAGGAATTAGTTCGTGTATAATGTAATTGCAGTAGTTTAAACGTGCACCATATTAAAGTTGCACATGTAATCCATTGTTTGCATATGAATTGTAATGAAAATGCTTATAGGGAAAAGTAAGATGTGTGTGTTTAAAAGTTATATGTAAAGGCCTGACTACATATATGCTTAGGGAAGGCCTGGTATATTCTTATGTTAGCTTATTTTGTAGGCAGAGAAAAGTTTCTCTTGGTAAGGCTCTCTGGGCACAAACGGTAGATTTAATTTGCACAGTAGAAGGTTTCTGTTGAAAATATCTTTCGTTGCAGGTGCAAGGACACATGTCTCGTTAGTAAGACTAACTCTTTGTTTTCGAAAGCTAGAGAGAGGGAGGCATGGTACGGGGAGTGAAATGGAATTTAGGGATGATACTTTCAGCGGAGAAGGTGCCTGGGACTCAAGGTCATCGCAACCGTCCAGGATGAAGTAACCGTTTCGATGGAAAAGCACAAGAAAGAAGACCTGGCCAAGGAGGCGTGACAAAGGCGTGTACAATTGTATTGTGGTTTTGTATTAGGGATAGTGCCCTGAGGGAGGAGGCCAGAGAAGAGGTAGGGGAGACCTGAGAGAAGGACAGAGCTGAGCTTAGGTATTATGTGATTGCACTTCTTAGGAAGTCCTCACAGCTGACACCTTTATTCACTCTTGCCTGGGAAAATCGTTATGCAGGGATGTCACTTAGCGTTAGTGTAGGGACAGCTATTGATTTTAAGCTTGTTTAGTCCAATGAAGAGCAACTTAGAAATTGGAGCAATCATAGTCTGGTTGATCCTTCTAGAACTTTCTATTCTCCTTATCTTGAGTCGGATGAGACTCCTGCGTAGATTATTATTTGTATTAGTGCCCATCTATTTCTTTAACCTCGTGTTGAGGTGCTTGCACGTTCAGTTATTTTTGGCGATAATAAATTCTCAAACTTGAATTCGGAGTCAGTGGTCCTTTCAGACAAAATGAATGCTGATATATAACCTGATGAGATTCTCTCCTTTACACTATTCAACAGGTAAAAAGATCTTGGCGGCCAGAAGGTTCTTATAGATAATTAGATAAGAATCGGCGTTATCAGAAGGGGTAGTGGACCTTAGAGTGCAGAAATCATTCCTATTGTCTTCTTCACACCACTTTCCTCTGCCACCTCTTTGTGAGACACACTTTTTTCCACCCAAATATTTCTGAAATCTTCAATCTACATAGTTCAGACCTCCTCTCTTTCCTTTCTGAACCCTCTTTTCACATTCTCGTTCTGCACATATTTTTTGCATCTGCTTCACTTTACCATTCTCCACCACACACACAACTCACCCATTCACCTGTTGTTAGAAAATGAGTCCATTAGTTGTGTGGCCTGTGTTAGAATTGAATGCATCATTGCCCCATCCCCATATCGTATACTGTGTTATGTTAGCATTCATGTCGCTATTTTGTATTGATCGCTATTGCAAATGTGTGCGACCAGTTCCTTCTAACATTGTGCAGGCTAAAGTTAGCATCTGAGACGCCATTTTCTGCCATGTAACTGCCATGATATGTTGTGATCGAAACCCGGCCTCTGTGCTCCTTTCTGCTCGCCTCAGCAGAAAGCTGCTGTTCAGTTGTTCCCTCTTATCGTATTCAAGGTTGAAACCCAGATGTACTAAATGAATAGTTTATTCTGCTTTCGCATGCCTATCCCTGGTCGTAGCTATGCTCCCACACTGGAGAGAGCTGAGACCGAGCAAGATGACCTTGGGAGCCTGATAACGTGTACCCATTCTGCAGGTGGTAGCCCATCCTTCTGTGCCTTCTTTGTTCAGCCTTTGCCCAAGCTGTATTTTTCCACCAGGGGCGGGACTTGGGATGTGTTGGAAAGCTTATTTTGTGTTACCAAGGGTCCTGAAGTCAGTCCCTCGACAGCTATCCCGTGAGGCTGGTCAGACCGGACTCCACTGCAGTGTACTTACTAATAAAAGTGTTAGATTGTATTCTCCACTGTCATCCCGACTCTTCATTTCTGGGAAGGCCAAGAGGTGGTCGCGAGTGACCTGGGTGGCCCATTTCGGGTCACTTGCTTCAGTTGGCGCCCAAACAGGGACTCCATCGGGCTGACCAATCTCGCCCGCAATCGGATGTGGAGGACAGGGCCACATCGGGTCGGATGGGCGGATCGGGGATCCCCACACGATAGAGCTTAGTTTTCGCAGCTGCTCCGCCTGTCTGGTCAGGCGGTGCCTCGCCCAGCGGTCCTCCCGGCTGGGGTCCTGAAAAGGCGAAACCCTTGGATCTGACCGTTTTGTCTGAAGAGTCGGTGGTGGAGAATAACGTTGCTTGACCTGTGTGCACCAGGTGAGTTTGTCTAGCCTATTGGTAAATATGGTGCCATCTTGAATAATCTTGAATATGGTCTGAGGACCATTCCTAGCTTGTTTGAACTTGGTGGGTCTGCGGACCCTTGAGATACAGGGCATTTGCGAACGCTCTGCCAGGCCACCTGCTGAATTTGACTTACTCTTGAAAAGGCCTGGGGCTAGAGCCTATTTTCTTGTCTTGGTACAGTCTCCGGACTGTCTTGTCTTGGTACAGTCTCCGGACTGTCTTGTCTTGGTACAGTCTGCTGACTGTCTTGTCTTGGTAAGTCTCCGGTCTGTCTTGTCTTGGTACAGTCTCCGGACTGTCTTGGTCTTGGCGCAGTCTGCGGGCTGCCTCTTGGATTTCCTTTGTTTGGTGTGTTGTTTGTTCGTGTGAACAGTGAATGCGTCTTATATTAAGATGCCTTGTCTGAGCAAACTATGGTGTTTGGGGTGCCGCTGTTGTTCTGCCGAAGCTCGGCTGGAGGATAGACAACCGGCGCCTCCGGAAGGTACCCCGAATTTTGACATGTATACCAAGTACGGCATTGGCTCTATTATGTTTAGTACACTATGGCACAAAAATACGAGGGACAATGCCAAGCTTCAGTGGCCACCGACAGGTACCTTTGATGAACAGAAATTGAACTATCTGCAGTATAAATTGTTTGCCAGAAGAAGTAGGCAGTCGATGTTTGAGTCTCTTCATGTATGGCAGAAGGAAGTTAGGCAAAGGCGCATGCGGGCGGAGAAGGAGGCCAGGAAAGGGAGAATGCAGACGGTATCTCAGAAAGCAGTAGCCTACGGTAGAGAGAAAATAGAAAAAGGTATAGAGTGTGCTGACAGGAAGTTTCGATTACAATGTGATAAGTCCTATTTTGCCCAAGAGGAAGGTGACGCATTTGTGGATGAACTTTTAGAAGCTCGGCCCCCACCTCCCTACGCCCCGCAGAGGGTATACCCTGTTGTTCCGACATCTCAGTCTTCTGCTCCTCCTGTTTCTACATCTGGCCCTTCTACCACTGATCCGGCTGCTTCCGCTACGGCCCCGCCTGTTTCCTCCCTGGCTTTGCAAGCTGCGAGTGCAGTAGCTGCAGGTCCTTCTGCTGTGTCTGCTGTCCCCGCTCATGTTTCTCCCCCTTCTCTCACACCTTCAACGCAGTCATTACTAACACTAGTGCCCGTCCCATCATCTATTGTGTCTTTCCCAGACATTTCATCCCCGGCATCGTTGGGTGCTGGGATACCGGTGCCTGGGTTGGACGAGGGGAATTGGGCTGCGGCACGAGAACGAATGGTGCGGTGCTGATTCAGTCTGAGACACTGGACAGGATAAGTGGGGAGTATCTTCCCAGGAGGGAGGGTGCCCAATCCTGAGTGAAGAGACAGAAAGGGTTGTGATCGTACAGCCCCACCGTGAAGTGCTCAGTAGCACCATCGTTGACGAGCAATAAGAATATATGGACACCGAACTGTGTGCTTTTTGTTTTTCATTTTTATAATACCTGGCTCCATAATACGGACCTTCCTCTGGTAGCTTGTTATGTAAAAATGTATCCCTTTGGCCGTATTGTTATGGAAGAAGAATAGCCCAACTTTGTCGAGCTGGCCCACCAAAACTAAGATAGTATTTCTAACAATAGTTTTTGTTGCTTTGGTAGCAGTGTTAGGGATTATATGGTTCCTCGAAGAAATGCATCCTGTGCATTCCTTGATTGGTACTACTCCTGTTCCCCCTGAACATGTATTTGTCACTTTGGCCCCTCATAAGGAAAGGCACCGACAGACTTATATCGACAATCTCTTTCTGCAGATGCTCCATCAGGCTCACCATACCACCAATGTCACAAATTGTTGGGTTTGTGGTTTACTCCCTTCTGTGATGCATAAGAATGATCTGTTACTGTCACTGCCGTTCTCTTATCTGGCCAGCTGCGAAACCTGGTTTCAGTTGTTCACCATGGTGTATATCCATTATCATGCTGATGCAATGAATATGACATACCTTGACTATGAAGCCGTATTGGGATATATAGTGACACACCAAGGATTTACCTCGGGGAGGGATGGGACTATTGATACCCTGCACCTAGATGCCTGCATGAATGTTTATGAGGCCAAGAGGAATGTAACATGGCTCCAGAATGAGATGATGGACTTCCAGGGCTTCAACGTCACTGAGTATTTTAAGTCCTTTCAATTTCGCAACATTACCCAGGGTAGGGCACTGTCAGTACCAGTAATTAATACAACAGCGAGTTTCTGTGTCCAAGGTTTTGGGAAGGTTCCGGTGGGAGAGAGTACTTGCAACTATACCTATGATGTGAACACCACTAGTAGTCCACCACTGCTTCCACCCCAAAATGTGTATTTCGTTTGTGGATCCCAGGCTCACGTATGGCTCCCTGGGGGGTGGTCTAGTGTATGTTACGTGTCCTTCCTTTTGCCCCCTCGTATACATCACGCCATCCAATTATCACAGAGACCACAGGTTGCAACGCAGGAGCTTGTATTTGTCCCGAGCTAGAAGGGTTCTTGACACAAAGGATATAGATCAGACAGACACCACCCTGCAGCAATTTACAGATGCCATGAAGGGTATTTTGCCATTCTGGGGTCCCAGCCACAACAGTCGTAGTATACGCAGACTTACAAGGTTTGTAGAAGGAGTTATCAACAATAACAATGTTTCGGTAGGCTTTTCAGGCGTAGCGGTTGTGAGCCCCATTTCTGAACCTCTTGCTTTAACTATTGGCCCTTTCACCGTGGACTCACCATTCAAATTGACAACGAATTGCGGAGATAATCTAATGGGATTAGATTTGTTGAAAAAGTTGCATGCTACAATTTCATGTTCTCCAGATGGCGTTCATATGACAATAGGACCAGATGTAGCCAGTACCAAACAGTGTATTTCAAAAGATGCACCGCTTCCTGCTGAATTTACAGATGTGCCACTCACGTTGTGGGCAACGGGAGATACGGACGTAGGGTTGTTGCAGATACCACTGGTCTCTATTACGATTAAAGACAACGCCGTGCTACCTCGTATTCCCCAGTACAAAATACCGCAGGCGGGGGAACGGGCTTTGTTGCAGATTATACAGGATTTGATCAAATCTGGGGTGGTTGAGGAGACAGTTGCCAATGTGTGTAATAGCCCAATTCTCCCCATCCTCAAAAAGACTCCCTCAGATTCTGCTGATGCTCATCCTGATGTCTATCGCTTTGTGATTGATTTGCGGGAGGTTAACAAAATAGTGGTCCCTCAGTTTCCGGTGGTACCCGATATTACTGCTCTCCTAACAATGATTCCTTCCACATCCAAATTCTTTCTGTGATTGACTTGAACAATGCTTTCTTTAGCATCCCCATACATCCGAATAGCCGGCACCTTTGTGGTTTTACCCTAGCGGGCCAGAGTTTCCAATTCTGTCGAGCTCCTCAGGGGTATACTGAAAGTCCTAGTATATATAGTCAAGCCTTAAAAAGTGAGTTGGATTCCCTCTCTCTCCCTTCAGGTAACGTATTATTGAAATATGTGGACGACCTTTTGGTGGCCTCCGATACTGAATAGGGTTGCAAGGCTGCCACAGTCAAATTATTGCTACATTTGGCACAGTACGGACATAAAGTGTCCCTTTCAAAGTTCCAATATTGTTGACAGGAGGTCACCTATTTAGGTCACCTACTGTCGAAGGAGGGAAGGAGGCTAACACCTGAACGAGTTGATGCCATTGTTAAGATGCCCGTCCCTGTGACTCAGAGGGATGTGCATGTTTTCATAAGCATCACCTCGTATTGTCGTCATTGGATACCTGGTTACTCTTTACTAACAAAGCCTTTATTACGCCTAACAACTAAGGATGTGCATGAACCCTTTCCCTGGATGCATGAATGTCAGCAAGCTTTTGAGCAATTAAAAGTTGCGCTTTGCTCTGCACCTGTGCTTGGTACGCCAGATTATCAGAAGCCTTTCGTGTTGTACGTACACAAGAAGGCTGGATGTGCGCTTTCTGTGTTAAAACAAGCCTTTGGAGGTAAGCAGAGGCTGTGTGCTTATTTCTCTGCCTTCTTGACACTGTCGCCAGAGCCCTCCTGAGCTGTTTAAGAGCAGCCGCGGCCGGGGCTGTCTCTATCCGACAATCGGCAGGGCTCGTGCTCAATACTGATCTAACAGTAATGGTACCCCATGCTGTGGACACACTTCTGAACAAGACAAAGACGCAGCACCTTACCAGTGCTTGTCTGACTGGCTATGAATTGACCCTGTTTGCGCCACACATCACCATTAAAAGATGTGCCACTCTGAACCCAGCCACGTTACTACCCCTCCCTTCGGAAAATGAGGACACAGATGTCCATGATTGTTTATTTAGAATGGAAGAGGAGACGTAGGGACGGGTAGACCTGACTGACGTTCCCTTATCTGACCCACAAGGGGAACTATATGTCGATGGCTTTTGTTTCAAACTGTCAGATGGCACCACCACCACAGCGTATGCTATTACTACGCTGCACACTGTAGTTGAGACATCACGTGTTCCCTACCAATCAGCACAAGCTGCAGAGTTAGTTGCTCTTTTGCGAGCATGTGAGCTAAGTGAGGGATTGGCTGTCAATATTTATACTGACAGCCAATATGCGTTCGGAGTAGCCCATAATTTTGGGCGGCTCAGGGCAGAGAGGGGATTCCTGACCTCCCACGGTACAAAGATACAACACAGCCCTCTGATACACAGGCTTTTATCAGCCTTGACACTCCCCAAGAGATTAGCAATAGTGAAGTGTAGTGCCCATAAGGCGATTACTGATGATGTGGGGAGGGGAAATGCGTTTGCAGATCAGACAGCTAAAGAGACAGCCAGGTCTAAGATGAAGAGAATGTGTGTACATACCGGACCACGCCCCGAATGTCTATGCAGCAATACAAAAGTTGCACAGACTAGCATCTGATATGCACCAGGAAAATGGCACTTGGTCTTTGTCCGGATGGTTTTGGGGTCTGATAGCGTCCTGGGGCTGGAAAATACTCCTATTCTTAGCATCTATTGCAGGTGTTGTTTTCACTTGTTGCCTGTGTATTAATTGCCTTCCTGCCTGTTGTACTTATTGTATACAAAAGTTAACACCCCAGTCAAGAGTCCCAGAACCAAATGCAAAGCCCTCCGCCATGATGGTGCAAGCTGTTCATGATTTGAAGTGCATAGATGAGGGCATTTTTTAATACTGATATGCGTATCCATCTAAATATTGCTGATGATCAACAGAACGATTAACTGCTGTTCATGTAGACACCATTCTGTCCCCCCCTATTAGAATTGTAAAGACCCCTTACCTGATAGCAATAATACAATTTTTAACCACCCAGCAGGGTGTGCAAAAAATTTGGGAGTAAAATGGCAGGCGGACTTATCTTTTTCGGCCCAAATTCAGCAGGTGACAGGTGTTTGCTTTAGCAGGCTGAGAAACCTGCGAAAAGTCTACATCTTTTGCCAGAAAACTGTCGGCGGGTCGTTGTCCATGCCACAGTAACTTCCCGCTTGGATTACGCGAACGGCCTTTATCTGGGCCTACCGGCATACCAGATAAAGAAATTGCAAATGGTCCAGAATGCGGCTGCGAGACTGATCAAACGTGTTCCATTTAGACAGCATATCTCTCCGCATCTCAAAGAATTGCATTGGTTGCCGGTCGCTAACAGAATTAAATTCAAGGCCTTAACCCTAGCCTTTCGGGTATTCTATGGAACTTGCCCCAGTTATTTGAAGCTGAGGCTAGGTGCGTACAAGCAGTCTCGGCCACTCAGGTCTAGTTCTCAGAACCTGCTATGTACCCCCCGAGTCAGGAAAGCACGGTTGGGAGGCAGATCTTTCACGCTCAGGGCCTCCATGATTTGGAACGCCTTGCCCAACGCCCTGCGCCAGATTACCTCGGAGACACAATTTAGGAAAGCAGCTAAAACATGGCTTTTTAATCAAGATTAATCTCCCGAATTCTCTGAACTCCGCATGCTTTTTTTTGCGCGCCACCTGTTGCTATAGCGCCGGGACACCTCTTCGGAGGTAGCTGTTCGAGCTTTACAAATGGCAGTATTATTATTATTATTATTATTAAATGCTAAAAGGATTGTCTGTTAGAATTGAATGCGTCATTGCCCCATCCCTATATCGTATACTGTGTTATGTTAGCATTCATGTCGCTATTTTGTATTGATCGCTATTGCAAATGTGTAAGACCAGTTCCTTCTAACATTGTGCAGGCTAAAGTTAGCATCTGAGACGCCATTTTCTGCCATGTAGCTGCCATGATATGTTCTGATTGAAACCCGGCCTCTATGCCCCTTTCTGCTCGCCTCAGCAGAAAGCTGCTGTTCAGTTGTTCCCTTTTATCGTATTCAAGGTTGAAACCCAGATGTACTAAATGAATAGTTTATTCTGCTTTCGCATGCCTATCCCTGGTCGTAGCTATGCTCCCACACTGGAGAGAGCTGAGACCGATCAAGATGACCTTGGGAGCCTGATAACGTGTACCAATTCTGCAGGTGGTAGCCCATCCTTCTGTGCCTTCTTTGTTCAGCCTTTGCCCAAGCTGTATTTTTACAGCAAGGGTGGGACTTGGAAAGCATATTTTGTGTTACCATGGGTCCTGAAGTCAGTCCCTCGACAGCTATCCCGTGAGGCTGGTCAGACCGGACTCCACTGCTGTGTACTTTTATTAGTAAGTAACACTACTAATAAAAGTGTTAGTTTGTATCCTCCAGTCATCCCGACTCTTCATTTCTGGGAAGGCCGAGAGGTGGTCGCGAGTGACCCCGGTGGCCCATTTCGGGTCACTTCCTTCAGCCAGCACAAGTAATGGGTCTGCATTTGTGCTCCACTGAGAACCAAACACCCCATTGTAGCTCTTGACTCTCATAGTTGCAGACCAGTCAAAGGCAGACTCAAGGGAGGTAGTGTGGGCTAGTAATCACCATTCACAGATACACAATAATAACACTCAGTAAATGATTGTCCAGTCTGTACTCTTTCTTTGGAAAAAGGAAAAGTAAATATTTTACACACCACTCGATACTATTTTTTTTTTTTTTTTAACAGTTACAGCTATTTTAATAACACTTGAAAATGTCAGAACTGTGATATTTACCACTACATATATAAACAAGTTATTTTTATTGAACATATTTTTAGTATTGTGAAGCAAGCCTGGAACTGCCTCAAAGCAGGAATAAAATTAACCTAAGCACTATATTACATATGTACTAACTGTATGCACATTTTAATTTACTTTTGAGAATGTAAAAATCCTTTCCAGATTGTTTGTCATGTCACTAATATTTTTTTTAAAACATATTTTTAATGACATTTTGTTATACAGTTAGCGATATACATTACTATTTTGGCATAAAACAGTTACAGTCTCTCTAAGGTAGGGTATTACAAAGTATAGTATAACATTAAACTACTTCATGCCCTAAGTTTGGTTTCGGGGTGAGTCGTAGCCATCATATGTCGTGCCAGGTATCAATGCACAGTACAATCGTTACAGTATGATGGTGTCCTGATAACATCTCCCCGTTTTATATGGCTTTGGCTCATGTCTTATTGTGTCTGTCACTTAGGTTAACTATGTCGGGGTACTTGGAGTCTATGCCGCATCGGAATAATATTCACAAACATGTTATCAAACAGGGTAAGAAAACATGGAGCAAATTGCCTGTCCGGGCTCAGTGAATTTCCATTCTTTTTTTAACATATTTTTTATTGATTTTCTCAGCTTTACAAGTCTCATCAACAGTTATTCCTGGCATGTACATTGCATTATAATAAGTAAAACAAGCAACAAATTCTCCCACCCACCCCCACCCCTCACCCCTCCCCGAACTCAGCCTCACATTGTTATACATGCCTAATAGTCAGCCCCACAGCATGAAACATTTATACACAGCAGCACAGTAACATCCCTCAGCCTGGGCGCTATATGTAGAGCCTACACCATCCCACATGGTACACATTCCAGTGTTATGAACGGTCCTATGCCATTGTTATGTGTGCCCCACTATGCCTGCACATCTATAGCCATAAAGTCTTCTAACATTGCGTTCCATTCTAACGAAATGGGTGTCTTCCGTAACCCCCTCTGATCCTCTCGCTTTAGCTCCGCTCCGCTCCTTCCGCCCTACCCCATCTAATCACTTCATTATACCAGTCCAGTATTGAAGGTGATCTGCCAGTCTTCCATCTCATAGTTATATTTCGTTTAGCTAATATCAAAGCCATATTAGCGAATTTGCGGATAGGGCTTCCCTTTTTTCCCTTAGGTCCCAATCCTAATAGGCAATACTCCAAAGTCACACTGTTCCGCACCGGGGCAACACTATTCACTATTTGTTGTATGGAGGTGTAGTGTAGTTCCTATTTCCCTAATAGGCTCTGCGCATTGGAATAATATAACCTATAGGCTTGACATAGGACTAAGGTCGGTATGTCCCTATCGAGTATATTAAACTTAATTACTTGTGCCAGCTAGCTCAGAGGCCACTAGAAACTCCTTGAATAACAAGAAGGGAGTAGTTTCTGGCAACCGAAAAACATGACAACTTTGTTTCCCTTTAGAATCGGAACACGTCTCAGAATCGTGGAAACAATAGATAACAGTTTCACTCAGTCAATCGTGCATGCTTAGTTTCTACAGAGTTACACAGAAAGGAAAGACGGGCGTTTCAATAAAAAGGGTTTTATTGAACAGTCTTGTTTCTCGTGTAAGAGATATGTGCTGTTATGATCACAAGACAGTATGCAAGATAAATAATGTACAGCGTAAGCAGTAGAAATAAATAATACTGCGCTAGCATTATCTTTTAGCATATATTCACGTACATAAATAACATGAGCTAAAAATGCGAGTACTCATACGATGCGTCTCTAAGCTAGTTCTACCCCAATGTACCTAAACTAGTCTAGGTGTAGGGAAAGGTAGAAGTAGGTGGAGTATTCTCTAGTCTGGTATACTAAGAGTGTGTTTAAGTCTAGTATGCCAAGTATGGTATGCCAAGAGTCCCTCTAGGTTCTAGTCAGCTCCATACCTTGAGAATGAGAGAGGTGGGAATCTCTTGCCGGATCTGGAACTCTAACACCCCGCGAAGGGAGTCAGAACACTGGAAGCTGGATTCGTCTGCGTGCAGGAATGACAGCGTCTTCTCAGTGCTTCAGGCCGGGATACGGGCTCCTCTGAAGTCGAGGTCTCCTCTAACTTGATTTGGCAGGGAAGGTATATTTATACCTGGTAGGTGTCTTGGAATGTTAGCATTGACGTGAAGTGGGACAGAGGAAGACGTCAGGAATGAACCCTTAAGGTATAACGGTTCATACATAATAGATGAGTTCTTGGAGAAATCAATAGTCCTGTGCTAGGGGAACTCCCGAGCTTAAGGGTCTGGTTTCTAAGAACTCGTTGTGACGTTAGGGTGGACAGATGTCGGTGACCAAGCCTGTATTTGGAGTGCACGGTTAATGCCTAAATAAGGACAGGGATTCTATGCCTATATAAGGGCAATGTGAATTGTGCCTATATAAAGACATGATTCAGGAAAACCTATATACGGACCCCTAAAGCGGAATACAACACCCACTCCACTTTCGATTGAACGATAATACTAAATGCTAAACATTTAAATGCTAAACATAAAATTGAGTACCACATGTTGCTAAAAACATTTCTAAAAGAATTTTAAAAGAAGCTCAAAACTGTTGAAATGCAATAGGTACTGTACATTTAAAGCATCGTTTTCATTCTAAGCATATAATGGAAGTAAAATGCAACGTGAATGAAACAGAAATATATACATATGATGAAATGGTCGATAAGTTCTCAATAATCAAAGCCATTGCATATCATGGAATTAAATGAGATGTTAGACAAGTAGGGTGACAATGTGTCCCTGGAAGATTTCAAATAAGTCCGTTTTATAAGACTAGTTCTACTGTAAGCAGATTGTTCTTTGCCATGTCATTTCAAAAATTTAAAAGAAAAAGTTCAATTCTGGGAAAAGTTCCAAGTTTTGAAAATATGAAGGCCAAATTTCATTGTTGCCCTGGTACACTGTGAGCCGAATCAAAGTCAGTGTATGGGTCTGGCGTAAACATTAGATCATCTATATCCGTAGCCAAAATATCGTCCACCGAAGTTGGTGACATTTGGAACACCTCGTTCACAAGGTTAATTGCACAGAGATGAGAAACATCGCCTTCAGCAGAAGATGCAATGTTCGCGTCCGTTGTTACCTGTGTACCTGTTGATCCATCTCGTACCTCAGCAGCAGCTGGAAGCGTCTGTGAGATCTCAATGAATGCCGTCATCAGGATTGGTAGCCTCTGGGGACAACACACAGCATGGGCCGTTATCGGGTCCAGCAGAGCATCGATATCCGTTGGCATGACTGATGGGAGTGTTAGACAGGTGTCTAGCATGCATTCTTCACCGCAAAACAGGCAGCGTAGAACAGGTAAGATGCAATCTTGCCAGATTGGTCTGAATGACAGGAACCACGTTGTATTAAGTTCCCGTAGACGAGGCATGCCCAAAAGCTGTACTATTTGCTCTCGGCATTTCCGTTCAAGGAGGGCTCTCTCCACATTGCTCGGAGTGATGTTGGCGAAGAGGCTTGCCATAGCGTAGTAGGAGGAATAGAAACAGAATTCCTGCAACAAGTGCTAGAATTAACGGCACACCACCAAACACCGAATGTGCGAAGTTTGGGATGATTCCGAGGACAGCCTGGAAAGGTGCTAATAGTCCGGAACAGATGGTGTTAAATACATGTACAATTCCGCTTGTATCTGACATGTTAAAGATACGTCCTATCATTTCTACGAAATGTATAGGGCAGTTTGTACGAATTAAAGCCTGTTTCTCAGCCGAAGTCCTTGCAACTTGTAGATCATAGGTTTCTTTGGCCGAGGTCAAAGGCACTGATTGTTGTATAAGCATGGCTTTCATTCTGCTTAAAGTATCAAATCGTATAAAAGAGACATTCAATGAAGGCCATAAAGGCAACTCCCTGACTGTGTCTATTGGGGCAAACAATACTTGCATACAGCAAGTGACCCTGGAGTTGACCGTTACTAGATATGGGATGCCTGGCAACATGCCACAGCAACTCTGATCATTCAACATGAGGTAACTCCCATTAGAAAGTTGGCCAAACGCTGGATTAATCACAGCAGCTGGTGTACCTTGCTGGTGGCAGGACAAATTTGCCACAGAACCATTACAAGCCCCGTGTAAAGATATGTCCTGACAAATCAGTGAACCGCTCAGTGCACTTTCACAGTGTGTACCGCTTAGAAACACTTCACGATCCCCACTCCAACATCTATAGGTGTAAGGTAAATTCCAGGATGTCTTAATGTATTCTTTACCCAACCTTTCATATTTGCCTGCTTGCATTTGTTTGAGGCAATACTGAAACTGGAAAGTAGTCACAGGTAGACCAATTTTGCCATGAATAAGCCATTCTGTAGCAGGTTTTTCTGCCACTGTGAATGGTAATTTTTCAAGTTTTTCAATGCTCAGCACTGTATACTTTGCTCCCCTTTGTGCCAGTTCGATCTGTTCATCAGTTAGATTGTATTCTGCAAACAGAGCCGTTGTGTTGATAAAACGCCAACGCACATAGCCCGCACGCAAAGATTGCAGCGTCCAGCTTAATAACATAATAGAACGTAACTGAGATTGGCCTTGCTGTAACATGGCTAAATCTTGTTCCAGTATGTCGATAGCAGAGGATACAATACTGTCCAATGAAGAAATTCTGGAGGACAAAGTTGTTAAACCATTGTCGACCACAGAGAGAGTTTTCTCTAAGTTAATACGATCAAGTTCACGTATTCGTTCTGCGGCCTCCATCTGTGACACCTTCCATGCTTCATTATAAGCAGCATAAATGCCGGCATATAAGAAACGTTTTTGACGCGGTTTTCTTGGTCCAAGCAAGAATTCCCTAAGGTCTGCCTCTTCTTTAAGTAAAGATAAGTGTTGTTTCACATCCTTAAGTGCAGATTTTTGCAGCCAATCGAGGCATAATTTTCCTACACTGTATGTTGTTACTACCCCTGGATGCTGTCTTTGGACGTATCGTGGGTCTGGCCTATGAATAGTAAACCCTTGTGTTTTATTCAGGAATCTCTCTTGACAGTTGTTTGTGTCTGTGGGCCATATCAACCATTTTCTCCAATCAGGATTTGTTCTGTTGAGTTGTAGTATGGTGTCAACTGTAACCGCTGCCTGTGTATTATTATCACTTGCAGGTGTTGGTACAGAAGGAGTTTTCATGTCTTTAATCTTGGCTAACCCAAGGCAAGACGTTTGTTGCACAGTGTCATTCAAAAACATTATTTGTTGAGGGACGATACAGGCTCTAAATAAAGCTTCTATCCCCTGCACTTGCCAATCTTTAGTACCCCAGACAGATTTTGTGTCTATTGTCTCTTTCCACAAGTCGAAACCATGTCTAGACAGTTGGGCAATAAATGCTGCAGAGTAAATCTGTTTTGTATTTGTTAACATAATTTTCAGTCCTGTTTTGTTTATATTTCTATAGTAAAATGTTTCTGGATCAGATGTATTGTATCCTGAAAAATATGGAAACTTGTTAGCAAATGTTTTTGAACTACCTTTTGGTGGTGTAGGACAATGCTCCCATTGGTTAAACATAAACACATTTCTAGGTGTTGCAGATTTATGCAAACAATGATGACCATAGTGGTTATAGCAATACAGCTGTTCATAGTCTGATGAACCCTCTAAATATTCATTATTAGAAAATGCAGCAGATTTTTCTAGGTCAAACATCATGTTATTTACAGTTTCAAAGTCCCAATCATCAGAATAGGTACTGGATGAAACAAAATCACTTAGTGAGATCTTAAATAAATGTGGAATGTTCAAATGTTCCGTCGGGCCAAAAATATCGAAATCTGTTTTGTCCCACACTATACCATCCTGTATAGGAACGGCTGTGATGTTCACTGCAGACAAGTCTCTTGTTTCACGATGGGATGATTTGTGAGGTTTTAAAAGTAAGTTCACTTCTTTTCTTTCAGTGTCCAAATGGATGTATCTGCCATTTATAAGCACGCTCATAGTCATAACCAAAGCTAGCCAAAGCAGGAAGAAAAATATTCCAGAAATAACCCAAAGTTCAATCCATGGTGAAACCAGATAAGTCTTTTTCAAAAATGTAAAAAGTCTTGTACTTGCTGTTTAAAAGTTTTTGATGCTGGCGACGTCTCGGGCTCACTCAGATCCTCAGAAAACGTATCAAAGTTAATGAAATAGCCAGAAGCAGTTCTGTCAATTGTTGGAATTGCATCAGGATTTGTAGAAATCGCTGGAACCAGTTGATCACTTGTTACATTGGTGTAGACAGGTGTATTTGGACGAACTGTTACTTGAGTTTCAAGAGGGATGAGTTCCATAGCATTGTTGCTCAGTCCTTCATCTGTTACTGCTGAATTCTCGATGGTTATCAGTCTTTCAGTCTGAACCTCTTGGATAGTAGCGAGAGGAGTGTGTCTGCTACTAGGTCGGAGTCCACGAGGCCTACTATTTAGTATTGGCCACATACTGTGGTTTGATGAGGTCGATGGACACAAATCTTTTCTCCTTTTTTCCAGCAAGGGGCGGCAGAAGTACTGTTCTTGTTCCGTGTATGGCTAGGACAGGTACTGGTTGTCTGTAAGAAGGTCCAAATTCCTTCTTGTCCGCAATTTTTCTCTGACTAGATCCCCAACTTTTGGAATCCAGACAGGCCTTGCTGGGACCGCCGGTTTTTCCCCAGTGGTGGTTGGCTGCAGGAATACGTTGCTTTGTTTCGATCTTAGTTCATTTAGATCCTGTAAAACAGCCAAACGATCTTTGATATCAAAGGGTTTATTTTCCACCACTGTGCCACTACATTCTAGATCTGGCACCCACATTCTCGTCCCAAATAGGACCTCATATGGAGTGACCCCCCTAGAGAACTTCTTGGCAAATTGTTTAATGAGCGTTGGACCCCATAAAGATGTTTGACCCACCCATCACCCGAACCTAATACCCTAGCTGTTATAGACTGCTTTATGTCCCGGTTTTTCCTTTCCACAACAGAATTTCCCTCAGGATGAAACGGAGAGGAGTACCGCAATGCAACGCCCAGATTGGCCATGGCTTCTTTGTAAGCTCGAGAGCTAAACGCAGGGCCCTGGTCAGAATGTAGCGTGCCTATTGCGTATGTGCCGATAAAGACTCGCAAATCTTTTATAACAGTTCGAGCGTCAGCCGAGCGCTGAGGCCATATCCATAGGAACCTAGAGCAAGAATCCACTGCGACCATGATATATTTATAGTTACCGTCCCTTTGCAAGGGACCGCAGTGGTCCAGGTAAACACAAGCTAATGGTTTGTCTGAAATTAACAGGGGTGTCTGCGCAGGACGTATCACTGTGGAGACTTTCATCCGTTGGCATATTTCACATTCCAGAACATAGTTCTTGGTCTGTTTCCTAATGCCAGGCCACCAATATCTTTGTTTCAGTAAAGATACTGTTGCAGAAATACCTGCATGGGCAGAGGCTATCCCTTCGTGTGCTGCTAGGATTAGTCCTAATCTGCGTTCCTTGTTTGGAATTACCCTATCCCCCACTCCAGGGATTCGAGCAAAAGGAACGTTGTTCGCATCAATTACATAAGAGTACTTGAGTGGAAACTTTTTGGTAACGCTGCACCACTGCCTTTGCTCGTAGCATTGACAGCCAACATTATCTCACTGTCTATTCTCTTTCTTGAACGAGTGATCGCAGCTACGGAAGCCGTCTGAACAGCCCCCTTTGCAGCTTCGTCAGCCAATGAATTCCCTGCAACGTGAACGCCATCACGTTGATGACTCAGTGTATGGATCACGTGAGCCTTTGGTAGTTCGCTTTTAACTGAACTACTTGTTCCCAAAGCGTTTTATGCTTTATTGTGCCACCTTTTGCATCTTTGAACCCATTTTCAAGCCAAGTTTGTATATATTCATTATACGACTGCACACAGTAGAAAGAATCGCACACTATTAGTGTGGGGAATTCTCGATCTGTACTTTCAAGTGCCAGTTTGAATGCTTTCAGTTCAGCTCGCTGAGCTGTGCAATCTCCTAGAGATTGGGTTTTTGTGACCATAGGTCTGAAGTTGCCATCGCGCATGCGACCTTTAACGATTGCGCACGCTGCACTGTAAGCTTGCTTACTCCCTGTTGCGGGTTGTGCGGATCCGTCAGTGTAAATTATGAATTCATACTGATCGAGAGGCAGAATCTCAGTGGGCAGAGGACATTCATGTTCATATTGCAGGAACGCTTGTGTTTTTAAATCAGGATCAAAAACATATTCAACATCTGTTGCAGCAAGAGAATTAACCCATTGTATCCATCTCGGATGTAATGCTTTAGCATTTGGAATGCTCGCTTTTGTTACCGCCTCTAAGGCCGGAACTGGGGTTATGACAATAATGCGTTTCCGTTGGGCTAGAGCTCTTTCTTTTGCTACTGCAGTTTGAACTGCTGTCAGTATTTTTTCAGTTGAAGCGAAGCGCATTTCTGCTTGTGTATACAAATGTGATTTGTATGCAATTGGTACTTTTTCACCCTCATTAAATGTTAAGTAGGTGAATCCGCATTGACCCGAAATTATTCGGATCACTAAATTGCGTTGATTTACGCGTGTTTGTAAGTGATTTGTTGCTAACATGTTAGCTTGGAGTGAACGCGAGATTTCTGTGTGTTCCTGTGTCCAATTTTTGATTGAAAAATCAGGTTTGATTAGTGCGTAGAGAGGTTTGACCCTCTCTGCGTAATTTAGAATGTAAGTTCTTCCAAAATTTAGGAAACCCAGGATGGATTGTAAATTTTTCAGCGTCTTTGGAGGTTGGAGCAGCGCACACCTTTCTAAAAGTTGGCTGCCAAGCTCTTGCCTTCACTTGAAAGCTCATATCCTAGAAAGAGGACATTGAGATGGGCAATTCTGGACTTTTTAAAGTTGAACTTATAGCCCTCAGAGGCGAAGCCCAGTATAATGGTGCTCACCCTGTTCAAGTGCTTGTCCAGGTCATCGTCTGTCAGATAGATGTCATCGACATATGACAATGCCTCATTATCATAATTTTGTAGTAACTCCGTTACTCTTGCTGAGAATAACCCCGGGCTGTTCTTGAACCCTTGTGGGAGTCGACAAAATTGACGCTGGGTCCCCATTATTGAGAAAGCTGTTAAGTACCTGCTTTCAGGTGCTATGTTTTGACAAAAGAAACCATTTGAGATATCCAATGTGGTTTTATATTTTTTACGCACAATGTTATTCATTAATGCTGTACTATGTGCATTTTGCACTGCAAATGTTTTTGAACAAGTGTTTAAGTGTCTGTAATCCAAAACTAGACGATAGGTGTTGTCTGGTTTGGAGACAGGAAACAAAGGATTGTTCATTGAAGAGGTGCATGTTTCAATCACCCCTTGGTATTCAAGTTGATCTAAGATCTCCCTGACCTGTTTTTTAGCTTCTTGCTTTATTGGATACTGCCTCTGTGCAGTAGGTTCATTTTTTAGATGTATTTTATGGTGAGGTGAGGTGAGTCCTCATCCCATCCTACATGATTTTTATATAATGCTGGGGCCTGGGCTACTGCCCATTTCCTGGCATAAGTATATTTTAGGTGAATTGGAATATGGTTGGAGAAGGCAGGCATAATAATGTCCTCGCCATGTGGGCACTCCCTGACAAATTGTGGTGGCCAGTCTTTTTCTGCTAGAAGTATGTCATAGCCCCTTGAAAGTTTTTCCCAAAAAAGTGCTTTCACCTGTCTAGGTATGTCTCCCTCCTTCCGGAGTGTCATTTCATATAACTTTTGTGGAGTACTAACCCTGGTGTCTACAGTCTCAACTGTAATGTACTCATTCAAGTCCACTATCTCCAGAAGTTCCTTCAGGTTCTGGCGAGCTATTGTGACTTCTGCCGCACTGTCCAGCATGGTCTGAGCCCATTCTCTGTTCTTGAGTTGTGTTCTCAGTATTCTCGGCATGTCTGACCTTCAGACCTGCTACCTTCTTCTTTGAGAATTGAGGTTTTGATTTATTTTTCGGAACGTCTTTGTCGTCTGTCGATTTTACGCGTTCTTCTCTATGTTCTGACCGTCCTCTTCTTTCCGATGTCTGTGACGATATCTGAAAGGTACGAGAGGAACGTGTATCAGTATCTTGATACCTGTCAGGCTTTTTCAAATTATCCCTATTCCTGAGGTTATACCTCCTTTCAGAGGGCTCCTTTTGAGGAGACCTACCTCGGGATTGAGAACGTTTCTCGTTTGAATTTTGTTTATTAGTTTCCCACTTCTTTTTAGAAGATGTAGGAGTTTGTTTAATAGAGTCCTTCTCAGGACTTTCAGATAGTTTTGGCTTCAATGGTCTTCCACCCAAACTATCTCTGCCTAATTCTGCATAAGATTGTTCTATTATTCTGGGTAGTTCTGTTTGATGTTCTGTAACATCGAATTCCCTTAATCGTTGGCGGATCGCCACTGCTGCTGCCTCCCCTTTAATATTAGATAATATTATTGTTGAGACCTGGTCGAAATTTTTCAGTAATTTCATACCTAAATTCAGAGCAGGCTCTGCCCCGTATTCGTTTTGAATTTGTTTCAGGACATCTGGTATTACTGCAATTGACGGAATACCATGTGTTTTAGTATAGATGGCAGCAAAGACTGAGCCCCAAGTGGTGCAGTCTTCCAGTTGTGGTGTGATCCCCATTGGTAAACAGATTGTTAGTATTCTGTGTTTCTCATAAGGGCTAGTATTTGGAAATACTGCTTCGATTTGAGTAATTTTTTGAGCTATCCAGAATGGAATTTGCTCACGTTTTGTGGGCATTTGACTGCGTATAGAGTCTGTGGTGTAATTTTTAGTGTATTCCCCTGTTGAGGGGTTTGATTTGGAAGTGTTAATGGTGGTTGGACTGTGAAAGTCCGCATGACATATTGGACTAATTGTCTGTAGATTTTTATTAACTCTGTAAGTTGAGTAAGTAGTTCCTCGTCTGACATTATTTCGATGTCAGGATGAGGAGTGTAGCCGGCTAGAATCGGCCATGTTGCTCCTGGTCTACCTAGTGGACCGAGCCTGGTAATGTTTTTGTGATGTTTTAGGGTGCCTTTAAACCAGAGCTGATGCTCCTGGTATGTTAGTGGAATTTCAATATCCTCGAAAGGAATATATTCCTCTGGTGGTTCATCTTCTTTGTAGAAGTGAAACAGTCTTGTTACTGAATTTGATTCAGGAAATATTGCCCATGAATAGAAGACCTCTGTCTGAAAGGATTCGTGTGCCTCTATCACGAAAACTGCTCTACCGCCTCTTGGTGGTAGGCCATGTTTTATAAGTTTTAGAGTGATGGCTCTTCTTAAGTTTGGATTGATGTCTATAACACCCTCCTCAGGTTCATTTAAACCTGTAAAGTTAAAAACTGTTGCTATGGCTGGGTCAGCCGCAGCTCCACCGTTCCCGGTGTTGTTGTCCCCGTTTGTGGACATTTTGTTTTTTGAAAAATGTAGAACAAGTTTCAAGGAAACAAAAGAGATAAGGTGCACAATATTTTGGAACACTGTATCCTTCAACGTTGAACAAACCAAACAACTAATATATAGGGTGCTTCCCTATTTAGTTATGGAAGATATTTAACCCTACCCACTCCAGACGTCTTATGGAGTATGTGAGTAGGGGTCTCTGAGAAAAGCACGACTGAGTAACTCAGTATCTAGCGTTAAATTACTGCCTTACCAAACGTTTGGGCGCCATGTAGTGTAGTTCCTATTTCCCTAATAGGCTCTGCGCATTGGAATAATATAGCCTATAGGCTTGACATAGGACTAAGGTCGGTATGTCCCTATCGAGTATATTAAACTTAATTACTTGTGCCAGCTAGCTCAGAGGCCACTAGAAACTCCTTGAATAACAAGAAGGGAGTAGTTTCTGGCAACCGAAAAACATGACAAGTTTTGTTTCCCTTTAGAATCGGAACACGTCTCAGAATCGTGGAAACAATAGATAACAGTTTCACTCAGTCAATCGTGCATGCTTAGTTTCTACAGAGTTACACAGAAAGGAAAGACGGGCGTTTCAATAAAAGGGTTTTATTGAACAGTCTTGTTTCTCGTGTAAGAGATATGTGCTGTTATGATCACAAGACAGTATGCAAGATAAATAATGTACAGCGTAAGCAGTAGAAATAAATAATACTGCGCTAGCATTATCTTTTAGCATATATTCACGTACATAAATAACATGAGCTAAAAATGCGAGTACTCATACGATGCGTCTCTAAGCTAGTTCTACCCCAATGTACCTAACCTAGTCTAGGTGTTGGGAAAGGTGGAAGTAGGTGGAGTATTCTCTAGTCTGGTATACTAAGAGTGTGTTTAAGTCTAGTATGCCAAGTATGGTATGCCAAGAGTCCCTCTAGGTTCTAGTCAGCTCCATACCTTGAGAATGAGAGAGGTGGGAATCTCTTGCCGGATCTGGAACTCTAACACCCGCGAAGGGAGTCAGAAGACTGGAAGCTGGATTCGTCTGCGTGCAGGAATGACAGCGTCTTCTCAGTGCGTCAGGCCGGGATACGGACTCCTCTGAAGTCGAGGTCTCCTCTAACTTGCTTTGGCAAGGGAAGGTATATTTATACCTGGTAGGTGTCTTGGAATGTTAGCATTGACGTGAAGTGGGACAGAGGAAGACGTCAGGAATGAACCCTTAAGGTATAACGGTTCATACATAATAGATGAGTTCTTGGAGAAATCAATAGTCCTGGGCTAGGGGAACTCCCGAAGCTTAAGGGTCTGGTTTCTAAGAACTCGTTGTGACGTTAGGGTGGACGGATGTCGGTGACCATGCCTGTATTTGGAGTGCACGGTTAATGCCTAAATAAGGACAGGGATTCTATGCCTATATAAGGGCAATGCGAATTGTGCCTATATAAGGGCATGATTCAGGAAAACCTATATACGGACCCCTAAAGCGGAATACAACAGAGGACCAGTAGTCAGTCAGCCTTGGGCAGTCCCATAACATATGTAGCAAAGTAGCATTGGAGGAATGACACCGGGGGCAAGTATCCGTCATGTCTGGGAACATTAAGCTCAGTTTGTGCGGAGTCAAATAGGCGCGGTGAACAATCATAAGTTGTATAAACTTAAACTTTGGATTCCTGGATACCCTTCTTGGGTATTCTAACAGTGTCCCCCATTCTTTATCAGTGAGCGCACGGCCAATGTCCGTGTTCCATTTGTCACGGGTGGTCTGGAGTGACCCTGCAGTGTTTGTACGAATACCCCGGTACAGCCATTTTGTCAAGTGACTCCAGTTGCCCATCAAATATTGCATGTGTGTTAGTGCGTGTGTTGGCGGTTCTGTTCCCTCTATGGCCGAGACAGTTCGGATATAGCGAGAGATATTGGCATGAAGCAGAAATAACCTATTCGGCACCCCCTGTTCTCTCACGAATGTATCGTGATTCATTAGGGTACCATTCATAAAGAACATGCCCAGTGTGGTCACCCACGCCTCTGCCCATGCCGCGATATGTCGAAGTGTTACCGTCCCAGATGGTAGGGGGAGTCCCAGTAGGGGTATATTTGGAGCGTAAGGTGTCAGTGTCTTTGTATAACGTGCTGCCTTTTTCCAGTACAACAATGCAGTCCTCAACAGTGGCCGTGCTGTTGGAGGAATTCTGCTGTTCGGTAGCAACTGCAAAAACAACAGTTGATGGACAGAATGCAGAACAATGTCATACATTCACCCCAGTACAGAGATCTGGGCCTAAATCCATCGTTTTTTTGCTCACCATGCCAGTCCAGTTTGGACCCAGCCATATGCAAATCAGTCTTGACCCTGTGCCTCATGGGAACAGTCCAGCCCGAACTGCCAAGCCAGGTCCTCCCTGGACTGGAAACAAGCATCCTAGGACCGGTTTCAGGGTTTTACCCCTCTTCAGCCAGGATAGCTTGATTCCAGTGGCAAGGAGATCACGGGACGCACGTCTGGGCATACCCGTCCCACTCGGGGTGACAAATGCAAAAACAACAGTTGATGGACAGAATGCAGAACAATGTCATACAGATCTCTTGACTGGGGGTGAATGTTTTGATTTGTGCTGCATTCCGTCAATCAATTGTGTATCTTTTGCTTTCTCGCCCTAAGTGCGCCAGGTATGCCCAGACATGGGTCCTGGGCTCACTGTGCCACTGGAATCAAGCTATCTTGGCTGAAGAGGCATGAAACCCCGAAACCGGTCCTAGGATGCTTGTTTCCGGTCCAGGGAGGACCTGGCTTGGCAGTTCGGGCTGGGCTGTTCCCATGAGGTACAGGGTCAAGACTGATTTGCATATGGCCAGGTCTAAACTGGGGTGGCATGGTGAGCAAAAGAATGATGGATTTAACCCAGATCTCTTGACTGGGGGTGAATGTTTTGATTTGTTCTGCATTCCGTCCATCAATTGTGTGTCTTTTGCGTTCTGTAGCAACAGTGCATGTAGCTCTCCTCTTTCCCATGCCTGACGAGTCTTAGCAATTTCTTGTAAATTGCGGCCTGCGATCCAGTACGTCAACCATTGCAGCTGGCCTGCATAACAGGAAGCCCTCAGGTCCGGCACACCCAGTCCCCCTTGTAATTTAGTGAGTCCTATGCATCTACGTCCCGTCCCCCATATTAATTCAATAAGAAGAGAGTCCAGCAGTTTAAACACCTGTAGTGGAATAATGATAGGCAGATTAGTGAAATAATATAACAGTCTAGGGAGCATCACCATTTTGGCAATGGCTGCTCTCCCTGGCACCGATATGGGTAAAGAAGTCCAGAATCTTATTTGTGCTCTAATCGCCGCTATAGCTCGGCTCAGATTCCCATCCAAAATACCTTCCGACTCCCTATAGATTTGGATGCCCAGGTATCGGAAAGTAACGGTCGCAGTTTGAAATGTCCAGCGTCCAAAGCGAAGTGGTTCCACTCTTGTTGTGTCATTAGAAAAATATACAATATGATTTGTTTTCATTAATGGTAAGACCTGACAGCCTTTGAAATGCGTGAAAGAGTGTGGGGACGGGTTCATAGTCTTCGTCCAAGTTATTGAAGGATAATATGAGATCATCTGCATATGCTGAAACGACATGTACTTCTCTATCTATCCGTATCCCTCTATGTCCCGCCAAAGTACGGAGCTTAAGAAGTAGAGGCTCCAGCGCTAAAATAAATAGTAGTGGTGAGAGCGGGCACCCCTGCCTAGCACCCCTCGCTATCTGATATTGTTGTGAGATGTGGGCACCCGTTCATGCACGCGCCGTGGTGTTCGTATACAACAACCGCACCCAATTCACGAATTCCACTGGGATGCCAAACTTTGAGAGGGTGCTTAACATATAGCGCCATTTCAGGGAGTCGAATGCTTGACGTAGGTCCAGAGAAATGCAGCCCCGTGAGTGAGCGGCTGCAGGTGTATGAGACAGCACCTGGTGGAGTCTCCTAATATTGAGAGCCGTACACCTACCCGGTACAAACCCGCACTGATCAGTGTGTATCAGCCGAGGGATGAACTGCAGGAGTCTAGTAGCCAATAACTTACTCAGTATCTTATAATCTGTGTTAAGAAGTGAGAGGGGTCGATAACCTGCCATGTCCTTACTGTCCCTACCAGGTTTCGGGAGCGATACCACTGTCGCTTGTAATCTGGTGCTCGGAAGCGATCCGCCATCTAATGCTGCCTGATATAACCTCTGTAAGTGGGGGACCAATAACTCAGAATAAGTGGCATAGAATTCTACGGGTAACCCATCATTTCCCGGTGCTTTATTACGAGGGAGACCCTTTATCGCTGCTTTTATCTCCATGTTAGTTATAGGCCTTTGCATGTCAGACCCGTGGCCACTTAGTAGTTGTGGGAGTTGTAGGCCCTCAAAGAAGGACTCGTACTCATCCTCTTCAACCTCTTCCGAGGGCGCATACAGCCGTTCATAATAGTGTTTAAAGGCATTGTTGATTTCTAATTGGGTGCGTATAGTAGCACCCTCTGGAGTATTTATTTCAAGAATAGGAGACATTGACGGCGCATCTTTGATAATTCTAGCGAGTAAGGGGCCCGCCCTATCTGCGTGTGCATGCTGTTTCTGTGTGTATAGTCGGTAATCCAAAATACGGAGTTCTTCTAGCAGTTCAGCGTGTGTTATGTGCATCTGTTGCAGCTCTTCCTTACATGTCTCATTGGATGCTGCCTCCTGCTCTAGTTTACCCAGCCTATTTTCCACTTCTTTGAGTTTGTCAAGTAAAACTATGCGCGCACCCACTTTTGTACTAATTGCTACCCCCCGTATCACAGTTTTAAAAGCGTCCCACTCAATTTGGCACGTGCTAGCGGTGCCTATGTTGTCAGTGAAATAGTTAACTATAGCCGTGGAGAGGGCACTGTGAAACACCGGGTCCTCCAATAGGGAGGGGTGCAGTCTCCAGGTTGGTATTGGTGTTGGAACTTTCCCCCATACTAGTTCGACTTCCAGTGGGTTGTGATCCGAATAGGTCTTGCCTAAGTACGTAGTGTCGTTAACATTTACCAATAGGTTCAGTGAACAGAATATCCTATCTATGCTGATTTGCATATGGCTGGGACCAAACTGGAATGGCATGGGATGCACTTTGCGCCATACATCTCCTATACCCCAACCCTCTGCCCAGGTCTGAAGAGCGTCTGCCTGTTTTCTGCATCCCACACCCTGGAGAGGGGGGTGTGATCTGTCCAAGTCAATATCCATCACCGCATTAAAATCACCTCCTAAGACCCACGGATACCCCTCCCAACCCACCAATACATTGCTAAGGGTCTCAAGAAACTTGTCCTGTTCGGTATTTGGGGCATATACACTCCCCAGTACTATGTGTTCCCCATCTAGTAGACCATGCACAAGCACATACCTCCCGTTTGAGTCTGTCCTTTGCTCTAATAGTGTGAAGGGGGTGCCATTTCTGATCCAGATCGCAGCTCCACGAGCAAATGCAGAGTAGGATGTGGAAAATAACTGACCTCTCCATTTCTTTTGTAACTTAGTGGCTTCCGCATGCATTAAATGGGATTCCTGGAGGAATACTATATGTGCCTTCCTGCGGTTTAACTGCGCTAGTATTCTGTGCCTCTTCTGAATGGAACCCAGGCCTCGCACATTCCAGGATGTGTACGTATACTTATTGGGCTGTGTCATGATATTCTCTATAAACCAATCTGTCAGGGACAGCGGCCCGTGTGTGCTGACCATAAAATGTATTGATTGTAGCTGAGTCCGTATACCCCATTGAAACTCCTAATACTAGGTTCCCCCATAAAACACTAGAGGACCAAACCATGAAAAAAAGTTCAACATGAACTCCGTAGTTACTACAACCTGTTGCGTTCGCCATAGGGGGAGTGGCCACCACCAGCCTCTCATCGTACTTCACATTATACTCAATGTTTGACTTCTACAGAGCTCCAGCCAAAGCCCTATCTTGGTATCAATACAGTGAACAACAAAACCATTCATTGACAAATTACACAGTGTTTCATACTCATCTGGCAAATACGACTAGCCTGGAAACGAAACCACGCTGCATTCAACCCAAATAGTCATTGACAGTCTGCGGAGTAACCAGGGGGAATAGCGCCATGCTACCCTCCAAGTCCGATTGGGCATTGGCATCTTCCGAAGAGTCCACAGTTTCTGCTACTGATTGAGCATCGTGTGCCGCCAGTGCCACCGCCGTCAGGATAGCGTCTCTTTGACTGTCTGAAATCTGCTCTTGCGATGGGTTTCCACTCGTGCCAGGTCCGGTTTGTCGCCTTTTATCCATCCTGTTGCGTCAGACACGTTGCATCTGGATCTGCTGTCGCCGGCTCGACTGCGAAGAGTGTTGTGACGCAGGTGGTGACAGAGTGATTTCCGCCCAGTCCGCTGCCTCTTCAGGGTTTTCAAAGAACAAGGTTTTCTGGTCATAAATAACCTTTAAGCGAGCTGGGAACAACAGCGCATATTTCAAGTTGTGATTCCTGAGTGTCTTTTTAATGTCCTGAAACGTAGCTCTCGCCTTCTGGACCGCCAGGGTAAAATCCGGGTATAGAGAAATTGTTTTTTTTCAAATTTTATTGGGGCATTCTCCCTGGCTGCGCGCAGTATCGTGTCCCGGTCTTTATAGTTCAATATCCGCGCTATAAGCGGCCTGTGCGGTGCACCTGGGGGTGGAGGCCTGGGTGGAACCCTGTGTGCCCATTCTACGCTGTAGTGTTCTGTGAGGCCCACCATTGCCACATGGTCTCGCAGCCATTTTTCTACAAATTGGGTGGGGTTGGTTCCCTCGCTCTTTTCTGGTATTCCCAAAATGCGGACATTGTTGCGGCGAGACCGTCCTTCCGCATCATCCACCCTGTCCTGTAATTCCTTCAATTGACGCTGTAGTTGTTCTATCTGAGAGGTGTGAGTCGCTTGCTGAGGTATTAAGTCATCCAGGGCTATTTTATTAGATTTTACCTTGTCCGCCAGCCGCGTGTGGTCTGCCTTCAGTTATGTGAAGCTGGTAGTCAATGTACCAATTTGAGCTTCTATGGCAGTGCGTGAGTCTCTTATTTCCTTTAGAATCAAGTACAGCTTGTCGTCTTGTCGACTCGGCTCCGTAGGCGGGACCACGTCCAGGTCAGGACTATGCATCGGGGTGTCCTGCATGGTGCCATTCGGGTTGGCAGGAGGTGGGGGATCCGGCTGTTTGGCTTTGAGACGCCCCATTGTGAAAGTAGCCCAGCAGAAGTTGTGCCTTCGTGGGTACACTGCAACACTACCCACTTGACGCAGGCGGGTGTCACTTCGTCCCTCCTGAGCTGAGTCCTTGTCAGCGCCAATGCCGTCTATCCTGGGTGTAACCTTGAGCCCGTGCCGCTGCTGAGTTCAGTTCACCACTTCATGATGATCCCAAGCCGTGCGTACCACCACGCGAAGCTCCTGGCGGCTCACTACCAACCCAGCGCCTTGACAGTGTTCCGTGCAAGCAGCGTGAGAACTGTGGCACTATCCGAGTAGCCCCGCTGTCAGTGCCCCAAGTCGCTCCCCATCAGACAGCCGCGTCGAACCCACTGATGCGTATCATATCTTCTAATCTGTAGCCGTGCCGCGCCTCCGCAATCCTCACTTCGCGTCCAGCCGCAACAGGGGCCTCTCAACGGTGTCCGCTTCTCCGCGCCCCACTGGTGTTGCCCCAACGTGTCTAACAAGTTGCTCCACTTCACATATAATGCGGTAGTCTATGAGCAGCAAATCTTCTCGTGCCCATCAGGAAGCCGCGCACAGCAGAACGGCCACACACACTAACGCACCTGAAGCAGCTCTGCACCGCGTCATGTGATCCCTTCAGTGACCGCTACTAGCCACCTAGCTGTGCCGAGGGGATCTTGCTGGAAAGTTCACTTCGCTCCCTCCGAGTGTCCCCAGCGACACGGCAGCCTCCCAGCATCTGTGCATTCCCTGCTCCGGCGCGTGTTCATCACGCAGTTCTCAGTGGGCCACTCTCTTAGACCTGTCCAGCGTATCGCTGGCTTCGCAAATGGCCGAGCGTGGCGCAGCAAACAATTCCCGACGAGACACACCGTCGTCCTCCTCCCACACTCCAGGCATTCAGGGTGTCTCCTGGCCACACAATAGCATCAACGGCCCCAAGTATTACCGGGGGGGAGGGGGAGGTTTCGGCCCTCTACAGATGTCCCTCGCCTGTTGCCTTTGTTCCGGTCCCCTAGGCAGCTCCGCCCGCCATTTTGCCTGGTGCCGGGCTGCTCGTACCTGTGGAATTGCGGTGGCCGTGCACCCCCATCCCGTGATTCGCTCGTCGACGGAGTCGAGAGCGGGCAGGGTCGCCTGTCCCCGCTGGGTGTAGCTCCGCAGTGCCTTCCTCAGTCAGCTCGCAGCCCACGCCAGTGTCATCGCGTCCCTCCGACGTCCCTTGCTGTTCATCTCCAGGCGTCGTTAAGCCATTCGGGGCAGTTTTCGGGCTCCGAACTTCACTTTTTCGGGGTCGTTGCCCACCCCGGTCCTCTCGTCTGCCAGAGATCCGCTTATGTAGCACGGATGGTCAGTAGTTGCCAGGATTACTGCCGTAGTGTCAGGGCCCGGCACGGAGCTCCTCTAGCTCGTGTCCGCCATGCTTGGCAGTTGGCCATGCCCCCCCACACACCACTCGATACTATGCAGCAATTTACAAATATACACAAGCTGATGGAAATACTTTTGGATGACATTGCGTAAACATTCCCTAAAGAGAGGGGCTCTAATACCATAACTCACATGTCTAAACATTATCTTGTCCCTCATTGCCACAGGTTGAACATTACATGGATTTAGAGCACTTAATACTGGCACCAAAGTGAGTGGCAGTCCACCTCCTTATTTCAACAAGCATTTCACCATGGGTATAAATGCAATAATTACATATAACCATGACTGAGGGCACTTAATACTGGCAGTAAAGCATGAAAACTTTAATCACGAGTGGCTGTCAGTCTCATTATTCAAATAAAGCATTAGCAAGAATCAATGTCTAAGCATGATGAGTGGGTCTGCGGTGTACTCATCATAACTGTCAAAATGAATAACACAATTTAATCACATTTTTGATTACAATATGGTGCAGTTATAATCAGTCACCTATAAGGTGCTTGCAGCATACACTTTGAAAACTTGCAATGTACAATACTGCATTTTAACCACAGTCCCTAAAGGACATCATTTCTGTAAATACACACATGTGCAATTACCACCTTTTACCCCTAGAGGATGTCTCTCCACATGAAAACTCATATCAGTGTACACTTTTAGGCTACAACCGGTTGCAGCCATAATCTTCGCCCCAACGGGCTCATCATTCCGACACTGAAGAGCAAAAGTTCCAGCAGATGAAGTGCTTTGAAGCAAGGCAAATCCCTTGAGGGGTTATCTTTTTACTGCCCCAGCCAACTTAGGATGGGGTTTTTCTGCTGCTCTTGGGGGGAGGCTGTGCTACTCCTGCAGCTCCCCCACATCTCTTTCACTCCTTTGGTGGTGACCCCGCTCTCCTAGGGCCACCACAAAGCCAAAACAAGAGATTCTTGCTAAGAAATGCGGCCAGGCCCCACAGGGCATTATGGGGTGCTCCTTGCATTTGGGCGTGCATATTAGAGCAGCAGGTTCTCCCGTTGCGCTGGGGAGAGCTGCTGTACATTTCCCTTCTTTGTTTTTGTTCTTCACGCAGGTACATGCCATGGTTTCCTTTCATCGGGGTGCCTGGTCCTACCCAGGCACCCCGAGCATCTTGGTCATTGGAGAGCAGCTTGGGGAGCCCACCCCCGGCTGCTCTCACCGATTCCCCCACATGGCCAGCACACCCGCGTGCTGCAGCAGGAGCCAGCACTTCCTTCTGGTCTGCCCGATCCTGCGGGCAGATGCGGGCTGGGCGGCCAGGCAAGCGGGCTACATGGGGTAGCGCGGTAGCACGGTGGCGCTACCCCTCCTCATTGGTGTCACCAGGGCCTAGGGATGGGGTCCTGGGCCCCCTTGCAGTCTTGCGGGGGTGCAACAGTGCTCTCTACCTCCATCTCTTTGCCGGGGCCCAGGGATGGGGTCCTGAGCCCCCATGCAGATTTGTGGGGCCGCGACGGTGCCCCCCGTCTTCTTCTTCTTCGCCGGGGGAGACTGGACAGCTCTTCCTAGCCATTTTTCTTCTTGGGGACAGCCCCTGGGCTCTGGACCTCACCGGGGGCCTCGTTGGTCAAGGGTCGTATGACTTCAAACGTCCATAACTCAGGCCCTGTTGGGCAATTTTCATAATCTTGGTCTCATGTTGCTCCTGGTGGCGATCCTTTGCTACCTGGAGCACTTTCTTAAGGCCTCCTGGCCTGAAAGGTTGACAAACCTTGCAGGGAGCTGGTTTCACTGGCTCCTTGTGCCAGCCTTTCACTTTTTTTTCTTTGGGCCTCTTTCACCTTGCACAAAGCCCAGTCTTTCCCACAACTAGTTGCCATGGGGTGTACTGGGACCAGCTTCCCTGGTCGTGGGGAGTGGCCCACTGGTCCTGGGGTCAATCAGAGGCAGAGTCCTTAGTCCAGGGGACAGTCAGGGTGTTCCTCCTTCCAGTTGTCCATGGCGTCAGCCTCCACTCTCAGAGTTCCTCAGAACAGCACATCCAAGAGAGCTCTCCCCCTGCGCAAGACCTTTTAAGGGGGGATAAGAGGTGCCAGCAGGGATGCACCTCTGGCCTATCCTGAGGTGCCACCTCACCTCTCCGCCTCTGTTTCAAACTTCTTGCACAGGCTACTGAGATACTTCAAGATGGCGTCACACAAGAGTCACTTCCCATATGTGCTCTGGGGGTCTGTGCTCCACCCCTCGCTGACATTACTTCCAGGGCCTTCCTCCAGCAAATCTTCAAAGGAGACCCCCTTCTGGTCTGACTTATGAGGTCCGGACTCCCTCCTTTGTTGAGTGTCCTGGGGCAGGCCCTCTTCCTGGCACAGGATGACAGCTGGCTGATTGATGCAGAGCAATTTCACCCATTCCCTTCCTCCTGGAGAGTTGACCTAAGCACTGTCAAATGCTTGTTTTGATGGGCGAGGCCTTTGTTCCTGCAGCTGGAGAGAAAAGTAATTAACCCAGCCCGGCAGGGTCACAAAAGTTCCAGGCTCTGATCCTGATCTGAGCCAGAGAAACATGACATTTTTGGATGACCCATAAGCTGTACAGATATGTTTTTGGACTTTGCAGAATTGTTCTTTTCACACAGGTTACAGTGTACATTAGTGCAGCTGTGGAGTTTGTTGACCCAAGGGAGGTGAAGCTGCGCACTGAGGCAGCCTTTACCATTGAAGTATAATGGAGTGTTACTACTTCTAAGACAGTAAAGTACACTGGCTTCCCTACATGTGTACCCCCATGGAGTCTTCCGGATGCAGCCCTCACATGTGAGCACACGTGTGCCCACATGCCCACAAGTACCCAGCTCAGTACTCCTTACCCTTGCTGCTTTGCAGCGGCCTTATCTGAAAAGTCAGACACTAGCGGTAGACACGCGCAGTCCATTTTATCATGAGCTTACCATGGGTGATTCCCAGGTTATGAGGCTCTCCCACAGTAAAAGATAAAAAATCAGGTGATCAAAAAGTGAAAAATCCAGGCAGATTAGATGGTCAGAACCACCTTCTCACACCTGTGAACACTGTATTTCAATTGGCTGGTCAATATTTCAACAGAAGCTTTGCCCCTCCTTCACACGCCTTTGCACATAATTACAAATACAATTAGTACATGCCGCCATTGCTCTCTGCCCTCCACAGAGGAGCCAAACAAGATTGGTTGAGCAGGTATTCTAAACACGTTTGTGACCCACTGGCAGCCACTGTGAAAACCGCACACTGTTTTAGACTTGACTCCAGTGCTCTCAATCATGGCCCATATTACTCAGTTGCCCACAACCTGAACTCGCACAAACACCTATAGGCGAGTTGATACTCAGCATGTAGAACAATAGGTTGATATGTTGCATGGAAAAAAATACATAAAAAGAAAATCCAGGAAAAAACGAACACACTTAGGGAAGTAAATTAGGCAAGACATGTGAAATGTAAATAAGAGCAACCTCACTAGCATGACTGACATGGATTACTGTAATGTTTTTTGCAGTCATTGGTGATATATCTATCAGTGTTTTGCATTGTAAAGGATATAAAATTGAGCACAATATAAACTTCTTTCAAAGTCTTGCCTTTCAATGAATACTTTTACCTGCCCTGGACCTTGCTGCATAATTTGCTATGAGCCCAGGAGAGGTGCCCTCTCCACTGAGCCTCACAGCTCTGGATAATGGGTGCCAAGCCCTGGAGAGCCCCCCATCCCACACTTGGCCTCATTGCAGCAATGATCTAGTGCTGTGTTGCCTAGGGCCTTGTGGCCCCTCTCCTGGGCCTCGTAGCACTATAATGTAGACTCAAAGTCCAGGGTAGGGAAAAGCATTCATTAAAAGGCAGAGCTGAACCAAAGCATGGCGGGCAGTGTAAACCTAGGGTTATGGTGAGGCAGTTTCTCTTGGTCTTATGCCCCCCAGTAATTTGGATCGGCTCTGTATTGCCATCCTTTACAGGGTAAAACACTGATCGATATCTCAACAATGACTGTCCACAACATTAAACTACTCCATGAGCTGCAAGGCCCAGAGAAGGGTGTTTCAGACCCTGGGCATTGCAGCCATAGTGTAGCACTGTGCGGCCTAAGAGTGGGTGGCTCCTTGCACTCGGCCTCACACCACTGGATAATGGCTGCATGGCCCAGACAAGGGGGCCCAACTCCTGGACTCGCAGCCATTATTCAAAGCTGAGTGGCCCAGGGGAGTGGGGCTTTCTTCCCAGGGCGCTGAAGCTGCAGAGAAGAGCTTTGATGACAAAGACTGGAGTGAGCCCTGCCATGCTGGTCTGATTCGACTGCTGCCTCCTCCACTGACCCACCTCTCCTCATCTAATTCACACACATTTGCATATATTTAAAATTACAATTGCCATGCTACCACTTCTTTGTGTGCTCTGCAGAAGGACCAAACAAGATTGGATGAGCAGTGTTGGAAATGGCCCTTTTTGCAGGGTTATCCCCAAACTTTTTGCATCTTCCTCCTATTTTTTCCTGACTGGTTGTTGGCTATAGGACTCTGGGCACCTTACCACTGCTGATCAGTGCTAAAGTACATATGCTCTCTGTGTAAATTGTTATTGTGATTGGTTATCCATGATTGGCGTATTTGATTTACCAGTAGGTCCCTAGTAGAGTGCACTGAGTGTGCCAGGGATGGTAAATCAAATGCTACTAGTGGGCCTGCAGCACTGATTGTGCCACTCACATGAGTAGCCCTGAAAAGATGTCTCAGGCCTGCCACCGCGGTGCCTGTGGGCAGTTTGTTAACTGCCATGTCGACTTGGCAAGGGCACCCACTTGCCAGGCCCTAACCTTCCCTTTTCCTACACATAGGGCACCCCTATTGTAGGCCCAAGGTACCCCCCTGGGCAGGGTTCAGTGTATGTGAAAGGTAGGACATGTACTGGTGTGTGTAACATGTCCTGATAGTGAAATACTGCCAATTTCGTTTTTCACTATTGAAAGGCTATCTTGCCCCATAGGACAGAATGGGGAATGCTTTGTAACATTTTACAAGCATATCTTCCCATAGGGATAAGATGGAAAAATGGAGTTTGGTATCCCTGAACTCGGGATTTAATAACACATCTTTTAGTAAAGATGGTTTTTAAATTGTGTGTTTGAAAATACCACTTTTAGAAAGTGGCTATTTTCTTGTTCAACCATTCTGTGTGCCTCTGCCTGTTTGTGGATTGACTGTCTGGCTTTGGAGTGACAGGGGCTGGGGAGGTGCAGTGGCTCCAGGAGTCTGGATAAGTCAGCACTAGGCTGAAAAGGCCTGATCTGCATTTGGAGTGGTGGAAGGAGTAGCACCTGTACCTGAATAGGGCTGTGCCTGCCTTCCACAATGCTGGCTCCGCCCCCCCTGTGGTGTGTCTGGAGCCAAGGCTCACACTGACAATGGATGTTGTTGTGCACTTGCAGAGTGCCCCCCAGAACTGGTTTGAACTGGGCTCAGAGCCCCTTGCACAAAGAGAACAAAGACATTTTGGGGCGTAAGTATCAGACCCTAAACCCCAGGCTGTTAGATCATTCCTGGAATTCAAGAGGAACCTTTGCCAAGGAGAAGAGCTGGAGAGACTGAGGAGAAGTACTGCCCTTGCTGTGTGTCTGGGGTTGGCCTGCAGTTGCTGTTTCTGCCAAGGAAAGGAGAAGGACTTTGCTGTGTGCTGTGTCCCCTGCTTGAAGAAGATCTCCAAGGGCCTGAGGTGTGCTGGCCACCTGTTCTGAAGTCTCAGGGGCACAAAGACTTCACCCCCAGCTCCCCTGAACTCTGCTGCTGTGAGTTCTGACCTGCCATGAGGTGTCAGTGCCAGTTTTGGGCCTCTGGAGGTTGTTGCTGCTGTTTGGGAGCTGGAAGAAAGAAGAAATTCAAAGAACTACAGAAATCGATGCATCGAGGGATCGCGGCTGAAGAGGACCGACGCAGCGCCGCTCGACGCATCGATTGCCGACGCATGCCGGATTTCCACGCATTGTGCCTGTGCGGCAAGTTCGTCTGACGCATCACTTGCGGACCGGAACCGTCACGATGAATCGACGCATCACTCCCCATACAGACCGGGTTCGACGCAACCCTTCCTCTGCGTGCAGCGGGACTGTCACATCGCCTCCCCAAGGTCTCAGGAGTGTTGCATCTCTTTGTTTTCCGACTCTGCTGCTTTTAGGCTTTTGGAACTTTGACGCATCTACAGGTACTTTGGTGAAAAGTCATGCATCCATAGTTTTCTATGGTACAAGTTCTTGAAACCTTTTTAACGTCATATTTTTAACTGTGTATGTTGGAATTTTGTCGTTTTGGTCTTGTTTAGTTTAGATAAAGATACTTTATTTTTCTAAACTGGTGTGGTGTCCTTTTGTGGTGTTTTTACTGTGTTACTGTGAGTGTTGGTACAAATACTTTACACATTGTCTTTGGGATAAGCCTGTCTGCTCGTGCCAAGCTACCAAGGGGATGAGCAGGGGTTATCTAAAGTGTGTATCCCCCTTACCCTGACTAGAAGCAAGGGTCCCTATTCCGACAAAGGTACCTACCTCTGCTAACTAGAGACCCCATTTCTAACATTGGTGGACAGGGGTGGGATTTGAACCTGTATTTGTACTTGACCCACAGTGATTGGTGTACATCACTAGTTTAGTGCAGACCACTACGCAACCACAAACTGTGTTTTGTTTTTAGTTCTATTTTTGAGTGACCCTTAAAGTATCCACGCATCTTGTCTCAGAAGGGTAAACCAGCCAGTGATGTTGCAGAACTGGAGTTTGATATTGAAATGTTAAATGGTTACAAAGTAGGTCAACTCAAGCAGTTCTGCAGGAGCTTTGGATGTCCCATGAAGAGCAGCTCCAGGAAGGAGGAGCTACAGAAGGCCTTAAGGGCCTGGTTGGAGGCCAAATAGGCTGGGGAGACAGATGATGCAGAGGTGGGTGATGATGCACAAGGGGATGGTTTCAGATCACAGGATCTGCCTGTGGGAAGACCGGCCTCCAGGGCTGGCAGCAACCATTCCGCTAGAAGTTTTTCCCCAGACGAGTTGGAGGAAAACCAAAGGGTTAGAGATCATGAGTTAGAAGTCATGAGACTCCAGATGAAAATATTGGAAATGGAGAACCAAAGAGCTGCCATAGAGAGAGAAAAGATGGCAGAGGAGAGCAAGAAGGCTTATGTCTTGGAAGAAAAGAAATTGAGCTTGGCATATGAGCTGAGAATGAGAGAGCTCGATGAGGAGTTCGCGAAGCTTGAGGCCCTGAGTGTCTCAACCAAGCAAATAGAAATGTAGTGAGCTTGGCTGGGTTGGAGGTGGAGCCCAGCTCAGATGGTGGCAGCAAAAATGTAGTGTCTAGTGCTGAGGGAGAAGAACACACACCCAGAGATGTGGCGCCTGACTTGAAGGAGGGGGTTGACATACACCAAGAGGTTCAGGGTTATGAGGTAGCTCCAGTGGTGTGCAGTGTCCCTGAGGTGGTTTGGGGAACTGACACAGGGGATCATATTCCTGGTGGTGGAAGGGACACTCTACTGACTCTAGATGAGAGGTGCAGGGAGAGGGGTTCCCCCATGGTAGGAGTCCTGGTGTGTGAGTGTGGAGACCGCCCAGAAGAGTGTGGGTTGAGTGACAGAGACAGTCAGACACTGTCTTGCCAATCTCAGGAGAGTGGTGTGGGGTACTTGTGTGAGGCACTGGATGGTCGGACAAAGGGTTGCTTGGTTAACAACTGTGGGGGGCTGTGTGATTCAATTGTTGGAGAACATATTTTAAGTCCCTGTTTTCCAGAGCTATGCCAACACCAGGTAGAGTGTGAGTTCTCTGATTCCAGGGAGCTTGCGCTGGAGGCAGACCTTTTGGTGGATTCCAGAGGGTCTGAAGAAGCTCTTGGGAGTGATCCTGAAGGGGGTGGCTCAGGTTTTCCCCAACCAAGTGAGGTAGGGGAGGTTTGTGGTAGCCCAGATAGGTCCCAGTGTAGTGGGAGGGATGTAGGGTCCCACATCCTGTCTCAGAGGACAAGGAGTGGGAGTGGGAGTGGGCTGTGTCCCAAGGTGCCCGAAACCCAGTCCCAGGACCTGGTTGGTTCCATAAGAGACCACCAGGAGGGGGGCCTAGTCTGTACCGGGAGGCCATTTCCTGAGGGGGATCCCAAAGTGGCAGGTGGACTAGGGGGGGGCTGCTGTAACAAGCATCCCACCAGGTCTGGTGTCTGGAAGCACTGCCCTAGTGGGGAGGGTGCATGAGTCCATAGAAAAGGGAGAGGGGGGGACGCAGTCCCCAGTGGAAGGACCAGTGGGTCAGGGGTTGCCAGCTCTGAGGTCAGAGCACCCCAGGACTGACCCTGGTGAGGCCACTTCTGGCCTGGGGGCCTTCATGCTCTGTCAAGTGGACAGGAGGCTGGAGTACTGCGCCAGGCAGACTCTTGTACCACTCATGAGGAGTGTGTTTCCCTTGGGGAGGGTTGGTGTACTCCCCCGGAAGTCCTGGGTTGCCAGGCATAGGTCCAGCCTATGGGTACATACCCTGGGTTGGAGGACCAGGTTCAGGGTGTCCCCCCTGACCTGGAGGAAGGGGCAACTGCTAACAGTGCCCCTACCAAGTTGTCTTCTGGGGGTACCGCTCCAGGTGGGAGGGTGCAGAGCCCCAGGGAAGAAGCTCACCCCAGTCTCTTGTCCAGCCGCAGGGTACAGACCCCTGGGCTGGTGGGCCAGTGCCAGGATGCCATACCTGACTTGGCAGGAGGGAAAGTAGAGAAAAGGTGCCAGGCACCTGGGCCTACTGCCCCCCACTGTCTGACACCACATAAGGTTAGAGGGGCCTGAAAGGCATGAGGCCTGGCGCTCATCACTGACAGCTGTCAGTGGCCACTGTGGCAGGCTGTCCTGGTGGACAGAGTTGCCCCTGGGTTGGGGGCAGGAGTCACACCCCGGGGATGGACTGGGCCACACCACTGTGTTGGCCATGTGGGTACTGTCTACCTGTTGGGACACCTCTGTGAGCAAAGTAAGTTTAGGCGCTGCACAGATGGGGTCCCCAGGTGAGGAGAAGGGTCCCCCATGGGTTAGCCTAGTGGGCCCTGAGAGTATGGCTAGAGGGATCCAACTGGGTTCAGGAAGGCGCAGAACAGGAATAGACCCCTCCTGTTCAGGCCAGGTTCTGTCGCCCCAAGCCGGGAAGCCCATCGAGGTATTTATTGGTCTACCCTGGCTTTAGGCTGGAAGGGGGTTGTGTTGGAAATGGCCCTTTTTGCAGGGTTATCCCCAAACTTTTTGCATCTTCCTCCTATTTTTTCCTGACCTGTTGTTGTTGGCTATAGGACTCTGGGCACTTTACCACTGCTGATCAGTGCTAAAGTGCATATGCTCTCTATGTAAATTGTTATTGTGATTGGTTATTCATGATTGGCGTATTTGATTTACCAGTAGGTCCCTAGTAGAGTGCACTGAGTGTGCCAGGGCTGGTAAATCAAATGCTACTAGTGGGCCTGCAGCACTGATTGTGCCTCCCACATGAGTAGCCCTAAAAAGATGTCTTAGGCCTGCCACCACGGTGCCTGTGCGCAGTTTGTTAACTGCCATGTCGACTTGGCATGTGCACCCACTTGCCAGGCCCTAACCTTCCCTCTTCTTAAATATAGGGCACCCCTATTGCAGGCCCAAGGTACCCCCCCTGGGCAGGGTGCAGTGTATGTGAAAGGTAGGACATGGACTGGTGTGTGTAACATGTCCTGATAGTGAAATACTGCCAATTTTGTTTTTCACTATTGAAAGGCTATCTTGCCCCATAGGACAGAATGGGGAATGCTTTGTAACATTTTACAAGCATATCTTCCCATAGGGATAAGATGGAAAAATGGAGTTTGGTATCCCTGAACTCAGTATTTAATAACACATCTTTTAGTAAAGATGGTTTTTAAATTGTGTGTTTGAAAATACCACTTTTAGAAAGTGGCTATTTTCTTGTACAACCATCCTGTGTGCCTCTGCCTGTTTGTGGATTGACTGTCTGGCTTTGGAGTGACAGGGGCTGGGGAGGTGCAGTGGCTCCAGGAGTCTGGATAAGTCAGCACTAGGCTGAAAAGGCCTGATCTGCATTTGGAGTGGTGGAAGGAGTAGCACCTGTACCTGAATAGGGCTGTGCCTACCTTCCACAATGCTGGCTCCGCCTCCCTGTGGTGTGTTTGGAGCCAAGGCTCACACTGACAATGGATGTTGTTGTGCACTTGCAGAGTGCCCCCCAGAACTGGTCTGAACTGGGCTCAGAGCCCCTTGCACAAAGAGAACAAAGACATTTGGGGTATAAGTATCAGACACAAAACCTCAGAGTTTTAGATCATTCATGGAATTCAAGAGGAACCTTTGCCAAGGAGAAGAGCTGGAGAGACTGAGGAGAAGTACTGCCCTTGCTGTGTGTCTGGGGTTGGCCTGCAGTTGCTGTTTCTGCCAAGGAAAAGGAGAAGGATTTTGCTGTGTCCCCTGCTTGAAGGAGATCTCCAAGGGCCTGAAGTATGCTGGCCTCCTGTTCTGAAGTCTCAGGGGCACAAAGACTTCACCCCTAGCTCCCCTGAACTCTGCTGCTGTGAGTTCTGACCTGCCATGAGGTGACTGTGCCAGGTTTGGGCCTCTGGGGGTTGTTGCTGCTGTTTGGGAGCTGGAAGAAAGAAGAAACTCAAAGAACTACAGAAATCGATGCATCGAGGGATCGCGGCTGAAGAGGACCGACGCAGCGCCGCTCGACGCATCGATCGCCGACGCATCCCGGATTTCCACGCATTGTGCCTGTGCGGCAAGTTCGTCCGATGCATCACCTGCGGACCGGAACCGTCACGAAGAATCGACGCATCACTCCCCATACAGACCGGATTCGACGCAACCCTTCCTCTGCGTTTTAGAAAGTGGCTATTTTATTGTTCAACCATCCTCTGTGCCTCTGCCTGTTTGTGGATTGACTGTCTGGCTTTGGAGTGACAGGGGCTGGGGAGGTGCAGTGGCTCCAGGAGTCTGGATGAGTCAGCACTAGGCTGAATAGGCCTAATCTGCATTTGGAGTGGTGAGAGGAGTAGCACCTGTAACTGAATAGGGCTGTGCCTGCCTTCCACAATGCTGGCTCCGCCCCCCTGTGGTGTGTCTGGAGCCAAGGCTCACACTGACAATGGATGTTGTTGTGCACTTGCAGAGTGCCCCTCAGAACTGGTTTGAACTGGGCTCAGAGCCTCTTGCACAAAGAGAACAAAGACATTTTGGGGTATAAGTATCAGACCCAAAACCCCAGACTTTTAGATCATTCCTGAAATTCAAAAGGAACCTTTGCCAAGGAGAAGAGCTGGAGAGACTGAAGAGAAGTACTGCCCTTGCTGTGTTTCTGGGGTTGGCCTGCAGTTGCTGTTTCAGCCAAGGAAAGGAGAAGGACTTTGCTGTGTGCTGTGTCCCCTGCTTGAAGAAGATCTCCAAGGGCCTGAAGTATGCTGGCCTCCCATTCTGAAGTCTCAGGGACACAAAGACTTCACCCCCAGCTCCCCTGAACTCCCCTGAACTCTGCTGCTGTGAGCTCTGACCTACCATGAGGTGCCTGTGCCAGTTTTGGGCCTCTGGAGGTTGTTGCTGCTGTTTGGGAGCTGGAAGAAAGAAGAAACTCAAAGAACTACAGAAATCGACGCATCGAGGGATCGCAGCTGAAGAGGACCAACGCAGCGCCGCTCGACGCCGCCGCATCGATCGCCGACGCATCCCGGATTTCCACGCATTGTGCCTGTGCGGCAAGTTCGTCTGACGCATCATCTGCGGACTGGAACCGTCACGAAGAATCGACGCATCACTCCCCATACCGACCGGATTCGACGCAACCCTTCCTCTGCGTGCAGCGTGACTGTCGCATTGCCTCCCCAAAGTCTCAGTTGTGTCGCAACTCTTTGTTTTCCGACTCTGCGGCTGTTTGGTTTTTGGAACTTTGACGCATCTACAGGTACTTTGGTGAAAAGTCACGCATCCATAGTTTTCTATGGAACAATTTCTTGAAACCTTTTTTAGTCATATTTTTAACTGTGCATGTTGGATTTTTGTCGTTTTGGTCTTGTTTAGTTTAGATAAAGATACTTTATTTTTCTAAATTGGTGTGGTGTCCTCTTGTGGTGTTTTCACTGTGTTACTGTGAGTGTTGGTACAAATACTTTACACATTGCCTTTGGGATAAGCCTGTCTGCTCGTGCCAAGCTACCAAGGGGGTGAGCAGGGGTTATCTAAAGTGTGAATCCCCCTTACCCTGACTAGAAGCAAGGGTTCCTATTTGGACAAAGGTACCTACCTCTGTCAACTAGAGACCCCCATTTCTAACAAGCAGGTATTCTAAACACCTTTGTGACCCATTGGCAGCCCCTTGTGAGAACTTCCCACAGCCTTTATACTTCACTCCAGCGCTCTCAAGCATAGTCCACTACAAACACCCATCCCTAACCTGAACTCACACAGTTACCTATGGGCAAGCCAGTTCACAGTATGCACAATACAAGGTTGTTATGCTGCATTAAAAACACATTAAAACAAAATTTAGAAAAAATGTAATACTCTTAGAGAAGCAAATTAAGCATGTCTGAAATATAAATAGGAGCAACCTCACTGGCATGAGTGGCATGGATTACCATACTGGTTTTACAGTCATTGGTGGGATATCTACCAGTGTTTTGCCCTGTAAAAGATATCAAACGAATGCACAATATAAACGTCTTTCAAATTCAGATTTTAATTACTGGAGAGCCTGGAGAGCCTGAGACCCAGAGTGACCTGCCTTACTCAAAGCCCTGGCCCCGTGCTTATGCTCCGCGTCTTTCTTTGGTTCAGTGCTGCCTTTTAATGGATGCGTTTACCTGCCCTGTACCTTGCAGTCATAATGTAGACATTACATTCAGTGAAAGGCACTGTACAAAAGCAAAGTAAAAAGCATAAACTTAGGGTCAGGGCTTTCAGTGAGGCAGGCCTTTCCGGATTTCAAGTCACGTAATAATTAAAATCTGACTTTAAAAGAAAGCCAATTCCCTCTGGATTGATGTCCTAAGTGCGCCAGGTATGCACAGACATGGGTCCTGGGCTCACTGTGCCACTGGAATCAAGCTATCCTGGCTGAAGAGGGGTGAAACCCCGAAACCGGTCCTAGGATGCTTGTTTCCGGTCCAGGGAGGACCTGGCTTGGCAGTTCGGGCTGGACTGTTCCCATGAGGCACAGGGTCAAGACTGATTTGCATATGGCCAGGTCTAAACTGGGGTGGCATGGTGAGCAAACGAATGTTGGATTTAACCCAGATCTCTTGACTGGGGGTGAATGTTTTGATTTGTTCTGCATTCCGTCCATCAATTGTGTGTCTTTTGCTTTCTCACCCTAAGTGCGCCAGGTATGCCCAGACGTGGGTCCTGGGCTCACTGTGCCACTGGAATCAAGCTATCCTGGCTGAAGAGGGGTGAAACCCAGAAACCGGTCCTAGGATGCTTGTTTCCGGTCCAGGGAGGACCTGGCTTGGCAGTTCGGGCTGGACTGTTCCCATGAGGCACAGGGTCAAGACTGATTTGCATATGGCCAGGTCTAAACTCGGGTGGCATGGTGAGCAAAAGAATGATGGATTTAACCCAGATCTCTTGACTGGGGGTGAATGTTTTGATTTGTTCTGCATTCCGTCCATCAATTGTGTGTCTTTTGCTTTCTCGCCCTAAGTGCACCAGGTATGCCCAGACGTGGGTCCTGGGCTCACTGTGCCACTGGAATCAAGCTATCCTGGTTGAAGAGGGGTAAAACCCCGAAACCGGTCCTAGGATGCTTGTTTCCGGTCCAGGGAGGACCTGGCTTGGAAGCTCGGGCTGGACTGTCCCCATGAGGCACAGGGTCAAGACTGATTTGCAAATGGCCAGGTCTAAACTGGGGTGGCATGGTGAGCAAAAGAATGATGGATTTAACCCAGATCTCTTGACTGGGGGTGAATGTTTTGATTTGTTCTGCATTCCGTCCATCAATTGTGTGTCTTTTGCTTTCTCGCCCTAAGTGCGCCAGGGATGCCCAGACGTGGGTCCTGGGCTCACTGTGCCACTGGAATCAAGCTATCCTGGCTGAAGAGGGGTGAAACCCCGAAACCGGTCCTAGGATGCTTGTTTCTGGTCCAGAGAGGACCTGGCTTGGCAGTTCGGGCTGGACTGTTCCCATGAGGCAAGGGGCAAAACTGATTTGCATATGGCCAGGTCTAAACTGGGGTGGCATGGTGAGCAAAAGAATGATGGATTTAACCCAGATCTCTTGACTGGGGGTGAATGTTTTGATTTGTTCTGCATTCCGTCCATCAATTGTGTGTCTTTTGCTTTCTCGCCCTAAGTGCGCCAGGTATGCCCAGACGTGGGTCCTGGGCTCACTGTGCCACTGGAATCAAGCTATCCTGGCTGAAGAGGGGTGAAACCCTGAAACCGGTCCTAGGATGCTTGTTTCCGGTCCAGGGAGGACCTGGCTTGGCAGTTCGGGCTGGACTGTTCCCATGAGGCACAGGGTCAAGACTGATTTGCATATGGCCAGGTCTAAACTGGGGTGGCATGGTGAGCAAAAGAATGATGGATTTAACCCAGATCTCTTGACTTGGGATGAATGTTTTGATTTGTTCTGCATTCCGTCCATCAATTGTGTGTCTTTTGCTTTCTCGCCCTCAGTGCGCCAGGTATGCCCATACGTGGGTCCTGGGCTCACTGTGCCACTGGAATCAAGCTATCCTGGCTGAAGAGGGGTGAAACCCCGAAACCGTTCCTAGGATAATTGTTTCCGGTCCAGGGAGGACCTGGCTTGGCAGTTCGGGCTGGACTGTTCCCATGAGGCACAGGGTCAAGACTGATTTGCATATGGCCAGGTCTAAACTGGGGTGGCATGGTGAGCAAAAGAATAATGGATTTAACCCAGATCTCTTGACTGGGGGTGGATGTTTTGATTTGTTCTGCATTCCGTCCATCAATTGTGTGTCTTTTGCTTCATAGGTCAAAGCACTGATGCAAAAATGGAAGAATTATAAGAACCTCTGCAGTGAAGCAGTCCTAGACTAACGGGAGACATACCCCAAAATATATAGTGAAGCTAACCAGCATTTCCCAGACTGAGTTAATGGTTAAAATGCATCTGGCTATGGCCCAGAGGACTCCCTGTTAGTTGCTCATCAACTCCATTGTACAACCCTCAAAGCTCTTTAGATGCTTTCTCTTAACACCCATAAAAAAATTCCAGGCCCTCACAGCTGTCATGTTTCCCAGGTCCATGCAGTCCATGTTTTTTCTTTGTTTTGTGGGACTTGTAGTCCTGTTTTATAATTGAATAAACACAACTTCAAGTACCAGAATTCAAAATAAAAATCTGGGCTGCAGCAGCACATCTTACATGGACATGAGTGATTTGGCAGTGCTGACCCCTTAGTGACCATCAACCAACCTCTAAGCCAACCTGTTCCCGCCTGACATCATTTTTATTTATTTAAATGTTATTGTGCATTAAAAAAATGACATCATATAGCCTTTTCTTTTACATCACATAGTTCAATTTACAAAGTCCTCTCACTTTGCACTCAGAGAAAAGCAAACAGTCTCCATGTTAAAAGAATAGGGAGAAATTTGTCAGAATACTTCGAATGACATTTGAACTAAATTTACAGGCAACTTTATTGCTCATTCCCCTTCTGAACTCCAGCTTTGTAATATTGGGGATACTGCAGCTCCCCCAGAACCCCTACTTCCAGCACTCACACCTTCTTTGTCTCCTATATGCTCCTGTCATATGCATGTACCTTATCTTCCTTCCTTTTGCCTTTTCCACATACTCTGTGCCCCTCCCAGCAATTTTCTTTAAACTTTTGCTCTCCTCCTCTTTGTCCATGCATACTCTTTCGTCCCCTCTCTACTATTTCCCCATATTCACTTCCTTATTTGTGGCTATTATTCACTTCTCTCCTTTATCCTCTTTGCTCTGCTCTCTCAGCCTCCCTCCAACATCTTGTCTTTAGATCACCTTTCTCCTCTTAACCCATACTGTCTCACATTTGAAGTCTTCCCATTTCCCCTCCATTGCTTTATTGTAATTTCACACATCCCCTTCAAACTCTCCCATTCACTTACTCCTTAAAGTTCTTGCTTCTTTAAAGCCTCTCTCCCATACTTTGGGCCTGATTTAGATGTTGGCAGGACTGGCTCCACCGTCGCTTTTTCAGTGGTCTGCCCACCCGCCGATTTAGATGTTGGTGTGTCACTGGAGGGAAGACGGCCGAGGTCCCACTGACTCTGCCAGGAATTCCCAACCGTGTCAATGGCGGTTGAGGCAGAATTGGCTGTCGGCGGGACTCCAGCCCAGATTCTCACCGTCCAGACTACAATGTGCCTTTCCGCCATGCCAACTGTGGTGGGAATCCCTCCGACTTCGAGTTGGTCGAATCAGAGGAAATGAGGTAAAAACGTACCTTTTTACTTGCTTCCCAAGATCTACAGTAAGCTACTTTGACAATTGTCCTATGTATCGTGTATTGAAAATTGTTGTAGCCTCATGTATGTCTGCATTGGGCTTATATACAATATTTTCCTTAGGTGAAATGCACTTGTTTTCAGTTTTCTACTAATCAAGGTAAATTGACTACACTTAAAAAAACTATTTGTTGTTGTGGCTCTTGGGGGTGTTGTGCTAGTGGTGCCCGTTGATGTGCATTCAATAGTGTGTATATGTTGTGTGAGTAGCATGCAATAAGTAACACAAAGGGACATAACACATTGCCTACATATGTATTTCATGCACACATGACACGTGTATTGACATATCAATAAATTGTATTTACCAGTCTCCACACCCCCATGAACCTCTCTCCATCAGGACTTTGCTGCCTGGACACCACCAGCACAACGGGAACATCTAAATCGGCTTGGCGCAAATTCCGCCTGCCTGATGGCGACGAAGTACTGTTAACCGGCACAACAGACCGCCACGGCGGCTGTCTTCTGTCTATAGCTGCAACATCTAAATACGGCAGGCAGACCACCATCAGCTAGACGGAGTACTTGGGACTGCCCCAGCAGCGGGAGGGCAGTAGTCCCACCAAAATCTAAATCAGGCCCTTTCTCTATTAGGGGCTGAACATATCGTATGGGGTAAAAGGCCAGGGTGAAGTGCACTGCAGACCTAGATGTCAACACACACAGCAAATTTGACAAGATAAAAGCAATAATTTAAATGCATCTTTATTGTTCCTTCACCTTTGGAACAACAGCAGGGTTATTTTGGGAGTGATATAGCACCCCACTCACCTCTACTTCCAACGATTATGGAATTCCTCTGGACTGCATACACAGCAACTGCACCCACAAATTTAAAATTCCACTGTGTTCAATGGACTGTGGAAGCAAAGTCAGGCATGACTCAAAGTTCAAGGACGTGGGGTCATTTTCAGTTTTATATTATGCAAACTGAGGGCTAAGGGATTAGAGAGCTTTACATGATCAGCAGTTACATTGCAAATGGATAGATTCATTTTTTGGGGCATGTGGAAATTAAGTGATTTGTGCAAAATCACAGGATGTTCAGCAGACGCTGTGACTGTAACCTGTTTCCTCAGTTCCATTAAGCTGCTCAGTGGCTGCAAAGCCCAGGGGAAAGTGTTTCATCCCTTAGGCTTCACAGTCATTTCGCTGCATAGTCCAGGAGAGGGGTGCCCCCTACCCTGGTTCTCGCAGTACTGAATAACGACTGCACGGCCAAGTCCAGAGGGCTCCACACCTGGACCTTGTAGCCTGAGCCAGTGCCACAAGGCCCAGGAGAGCGAGAGGGCACCCCTAACCTGGGCCTCACAACACTGTATAACGACTGCAAGGCCAAGAGAAGGGGGCCCCACACTTGGGCCTTACTGCCTGATCCAGCGCCTCGAGGCCCAGGGAAGTGGGGGCCACCTCCCCTGGACTTAGAAGCGGTGTGGCGCTTTTCTTATAAACATTCCCCAGCCATGGCTTCTCCCTCCTCCACTGACCCACCTCTCTTCACCCATTAATGATCAGCCGACCCTGGAAACAAAGGGGTCATTTGTTGTGTGGGAACACAAAAAAAGGGCAGACAAGGCTACATGGCACCATTTTAACAGAGGCACGGCCCCCCCTTTGACCTTGTCAGCCAACACAATTGTTGGCCTTGCTTCTGTCCTAAGTCCCCCACCCATGCTTCCTATCCCCTCACACCCTCACCCCAAGGAATGCCACCACGCCTTTAGAGCTGTGAGGTTAAGACACCTGGGGGGATATGTACTAGGAAGTGGCGGAGCGTGTCGTTAGCCTCCTTGGCTTAACGACACGCTCCGCCACTTCTGAAACGCAAAGCTGCACCATATTTACAAGAATGTGGTGCAGCCTTGCGTTTCCCCCTGCAATGGCGCTAAGTTTAACAACTTAGCACGAACGCAGGTACCCTTGCACCAGAGTGCAAGGGTGTCTGCGTGCAGGGGAGGATTGGTTATGTGTAGGAAGGTGTCCCTTCCTGCACATAAACAATCCTAAAATGCCATTTTGTAACTTTCATGTGTGCTGCTTCATGCAGCACACATGAAAGTTACAAAATGGCATTTTTAAAGGTTTGTTTATGTACAGGAAGGGACACCTTCCTGTACATAAACAAACCATGGCATTTTGCTTTTTCCATGTGTGCTACACAAGGCATCACACATGGAAAAAGCAAAAACGAGGAGAAATTATGCATTTCTCCTCGTTTCGCCAACTTAAGACCAGGATTTTCGTGGTCTTAATTTTGGCGCTGCCCCCTATGTACGCCACCCTTGTACATAGGGGGCAGCGTCAAATACAATGGGTGTTGCGGTGGAACGCCCACCACAGCACCCACTGCACGCCCCTTTCATGCTAAGCATAGCGTGAAAGGGTGCCTTATGTACAAGGCAGCGTTAAGCCACGTTAAGTGGCTTAACGCTGCCTTGTACATAAGGCACAGCCCCTATCGCCACCACAACGTCCGTAAAAGTGACGTTGTGGTGGCGATAGGAGTTTATAAATATGCCCCCTAATTTACAAAATGCACAATTGCTTTGATCGGATGGGGGAGGCAGCACTTGAGCAGCAGGTGGGCTGACTGTATAATGCAGCCTTTCAAATGGAAGCAGGGCCCCATGTTATTGAGCTGAGAATGGGGTCCTGGGCAGCTGCCCTCACTGCCCATCCCTAGCGCTGGCCCTGCCTGTATTTGTTCCATGGATAGCAATCAGCTGTTTTTTGTTTGTTTTGTAGTTAGACCTAGCACAAACTCAACCTTAAGGTATTGGAGCTCTTTATATGAGCACCAGTTACATTACACAAGGACACATGCATTTCTTGTAGGCACAGGGAGATTACGTGATTTGTCCAGATTCACAGGTTTCTGAGTCGATGCCAGTCTTGAACCTGGTTCCCCAGTTCCAAAGTCGGCATCTCTGGACGTTAGCCACATCCTCCTCTCCCCCAACCACAGTTGACCACAGCATTGCTTTTTTAGGTCTCGCCTACGCAGCGCGCATGCGCTGCATAGGCAAAAAGACCTTTGCCATCGATTCGGCTTTTCAGCCTCAAACGTGCACGCGTTCCATTGCCTTCAATGGCAACGCGTGCACGTTAGCTGATTCACTTGCGGGAGCGAGCGGCTCCTGGCGCCGCTCGCCCCCGCAAGTGAATCGCGCAGGCTCCCTCCTCTCCCCCTCCCCCTGCTGCCGTGCGAGCGCGCGCGCTTGTTAATGGAAGTTTTGGGCTGCTCCGGTGTCAGGAAACGTTCAGCTGGTACTCGGGGAGGGAGGCTGCCCTTGGGCTCACGCAGGAGAAGTCAGTTTAGCCTGAGCTGGGACCGCTGCTTACCCCATGCGGGGAATGCACACGGTCTCGCAGCGAATTACTGTGGGCCACGCTGGTGCTTTGTCGTTCTCCATCATCCGGTGCTCCGTTGTGAAGGCCCTATATGGAGCGAGAGCACTTTCCTCAGTCTCCATCGCCTTTCCCCTTCCTGTGCTCATTTCAATGCTTCAGTCCTAAAATGTTGATGCGGTGGTTGCCGTGAAACACTGACTGGAGGCTTGATCAAAGGGGGCGTCCTCTGACACATTAGTGCTTCAAATCGCCCGACCCCCATTATGGCAAAAAACATTAACCTGAATCGTACACAGAGGCGTTTTTTACTTTGAGAATTTCCGTATTTTAAACAGCCCTAACACCACACGTTAATTCTCCAAAGGATTCTTAATGTCTGCTGTCAGATTTGAGCTCTATAGGACTTGGGCGTGGTCTTTAAAGCGGTGTCACTTGACGTTAGGTGCTGTTTTAAGGTGGTAGTACGTATGTTACTTTGATAACTAAAGTTGCCACTGATGATCTTCCATTAATGATTGTCAATGGTATTGTAGCAGCTGAAGGGTTAACATCTCTAAGATAGTTGCGTTTTTGCGGCATGCCTTGACATTTACCTGTTTCTGTCATAGTTGGTTGACGTTTATGTTGGCACTTTGTTTCCGGTTTTGCAGTAAAGTAAGCAAACTGAAATCTGCATAAACATTGCAGGTCTTCTTTCGTTACTTCCTCATGACACAGCAACATTGTCAATCTATAGTGCCCGGGCCACCGCAACTCTGTAATCTTTGTCCCCTTTCTAACTTGGTTGCTCCATAGAGCTAGTCTTTCGCTTTTCCTGAACAATGCTCTGACTGCTATAAATTATCCAGTGCCTCATGACATCCGAGTAAAACCCAATTTTCTCACTTTAAGAAAGCCCGTAAAAAAACCTCACACACTGTCCAACTGTTTCTTCCCTAGTTTACTGTATGTGATCTCTTGAGCTGTCTATAAAACTCGTACTGGCATTTGGTGTAGAAGAACTTAACACGACTCTTAGCTTAATAAATTACATCTGATCTTGTTCATTGGTCGCCTTTATACTATTAACCAGTTGCATCTCCCATGTCTGCTTCTTCAGCTACCTTTGGTTTTCCTTCGCTGGTCTAATGCACCTGCGATATTGTTGCTCACGATTCCTTGTATACCTATTCTATTCACCAGATTTATAAAGTGCATGGCTACTACCCTACCAGGGCTTCCCAGCGCTGTCTGGACTAGCTAGAGTATGAGTACCTAAAGGGACAAGGGGAAAAGATAGGTTTTTAATTTCTTTCTAAAGCTCTGGAAGATTTCGTCCAATCTCAAATTGATAGTAGTTAACGAATTCCAGAGTTTGGAAACAGGAAAAGAGAAGGTGCGGCCTCCACCTCTAGCCTTTCTAACTCTGGGGACAGTAAGAAGGCCCCAATTATTGGATCCCAGAGCTCTATTGGCCAAGTGGGGGCTGATCAACTGCTGCAGGGCCTGTGGGCCCCCTTTATATTTTGCCTGATGTTTGGTGCAGAGTACCTTGCTTGAATTGTACTCTATAGTTAATGGGCAGCCAATGAAGAGATTTGAGAGCTGCTCTAGCTGACTGTGTTTTAGGAATACCTAAAAGTATTCAAGCAGCCGCATTCTGAATGACATGGATTTTTTTGTGACTAATATTGGACTGCCCAAGCAAAGGGAGTTACCATAATCAAGGCCAGAGAGGATCAGCCCTACCCTAAAATATTAATCTTTTATCACATTGCTCCAAAATGAGCTAACATTTGTCTTGCGTATCTCTAAAATGTGTATCGCATTTCTGTATTTGTCATCCCACTCAACCATGAAAATTGTACGTCCTTCTGTCAACATTTTTAATTTAAAAGCATAGTATACTTTAGGTTGTCTAATCCATGACCTCTTTAGACTTTTGTGGATGCGTGATTTGGATATTTAAGCCTTTTATTAGCTTTGAAATTCTTTATTTTTGGCTAGTGGAGCAAATGCAACTTTTTATCGATCATGATCATTTACCCCCAACCTATAGATGGGGTCAATTGCTTTTGTTGTCATGTACTTTCGTTGAGGCAAACTTGCCAATTGATGAAGCAGAGAGAAATGTTTCATCGGTTACCTCTCTACCTCTCTCTCTCTCTCTACCTCTCTCTACCTCTCTACCTCTCTCTCTCTCTCTCTACCTCTCTATCTCTCTCCCGCTCTATCTCTCTCTCTCTCTCTCTCTCTACCTCTCTCTCTACCTCTCTCTACCTCTCCCTCTACCTCTCTCTATAACTCTCTACCTCTCTCTCTCTACCTCTCTCTCTCTCTACCTCTCTACCTCTCTCTACCTCTCTCCCTCTACCTCTCTACCTCTCTCTCTCTACCTCTCTCTCTCTACCTCGCTCTCTCTCTACCTCGCTCTCTCTCTACCTCTCTCTCTCTACCTCTCTCTCTCTACCACTCTCTCTCTACCACTCTACCTATCTCTCTCTACCTCTCTCTACCTCTCCCTCTCTCTCTCTCTACCTCTCCCTCTCTACCTCACTGCCACTCTACCTCTGCCTCTACCCCTGTATCTCTCTACCTCTCTCTCTCTAACTCTCTCTCTCTACCTCTCTCTCTACCTCTCTCTCTACCTCTCTACCTCTCTCTCTCTCTCCACCTCTCTCCCTCTCTCTCTCTACCTCTCTCTCTCTCTACCTCTCTCTCTCTACCTCTCCCTCTACCTCTCCCTCTCTACCTCTCTACCTCTCTCTCTCTCTACCTCTCTACCTCTCTATCTCTCTACCTCTCTCTCTACCTCTCTACCTCTCTCTCTCTCTCTACCTCTCTATCTCTCTACCTCTCTGTCTACCTCTCTCTCTCTCTACCTCTCTCTCTACCTCTACCTCTCTCTACCTCTCTCTACCTCTCCCTCTACCTCTCTCTATACCGCTCTACCTCTCTCTCTCTACCTCTCTCTCTCTACCTCTCTACCTCTCTCTACCTCTCTACCTCGCTCTCTCTCTACCTCTCTCTCTCTACCTCTCTCTCTCTACCACTCTACCTATCTCTCTCTACCTCTCTCTACCTCTCCCTCTCTCTCTCTCTACCTCTCCCTCTCTACCTCACTGCCACTCTACCTCTGCCTCTACCGCTGTATCTCTCTACCTCTCTCTCTCTAACTCTCTCTCTCTACCTCTCTCTCTACCTCTCTCTCTACCTCTCTACCTCTCTCTCTCTCTCTCTCTCTCTCTCCACCTCTCTCCCTCTCTCTACCTCTCTCTCTCTACCTCTCTCTCTCTCTACCTCTCTCTCTACCTCTCTCTCTCTACCTCTCTACCTCACTACCTCTCTCTACCTCTCTCTCTTTCTACCTCTCTCTCTACCACTCTCTACCTCTACCTCTCTACATCTCTTTCTCTACCTCTACCTCTCTACCTCTCTCTCTCTACCTCTCTCTCTACCTCTCTACCTCTCTCTCTCTCTACCTCTCTCTCTACCTCTCTACCTCTCTCTCTCTACCTCTCTACCTCTCTCTACCTCTGTCCACCTCTGTCCACCTCTCTACCTCTCTACCTCTGTCCACCTCTCTACCTCTGTCCACCTCTCTACCTCTCTCTACTCTGTCCACCTCTCTACCCCTCTCTACCTCTGTCCACCTCTCTACCTCTCTACATCTCTACATCTGTCTAGCTCTCTCTCTACCTCTATACACCTCTCTACCTCGCTACCTCTCTCTATACTTCTCTACCTCTCTCTCTACCTCTCTCTACCTCTCCCTCTACCTCTCTCTATACCTCTCTCTATACCTCTCTACCTCTCTCTCTCTCTACCTCTCTCTACCTCTCTACCTCTCCCTCTCTCCCTCTACCTCTCGCCCTCTCTCTCTCTCTCTACCTCTCTTTCTCTCTACCTCTCTCTCTCTCTCTACCTCGCTCTCTCTCTACCTCGCTCTCTCTCTACCTCTACCTCTCTCTCTACCTCTCTACCCCTCTCTCTCTACCACTCTACCTATCTCTCTCTACCACTCTACCTATCTCTCTCTACCTCTCTCTCTACCTCTCCCTCTCTACCTCACTGCCACTCTACCTCTGACTCTACCCCTGTATCTCTCTACCTCTCTCTCTCTCTAACTCTCTCTCTCTACCTCTCTCTACCTCTCTCTCTCTCCCTCTCTCCCTCTCTCTCTCTACCTCTCTACCTTTCTCTCTCTCTACCTCTACCTCTCTACCTCTCTCTCTCTACCTCTCTCTCTCTCTCTCTCTCTCTCTCTCTCTCTCTACCTCTCTCTCTCTACCTCACTACCTCTCTCTACCTCTCTCTCTTTCTACCTCACTCTCTACCTCTACCTCTCTACATCTCTTTCTCTACCTCTACATCTCTACCTCTCTCTACCTCTCTCTCTACCTCTCTCTCTATCTCTCTACCTCTCTCTCTACCTCTCTCTACCTCTCTCTACCTCTGTCCACCTCTCTACCTCTCTACCTCTGTCCACCTCTCTACCTCTGTCCACCTCTCTACCTCTGTCCACCTCTCTACCTCTGTCCACCTCTCTACCTCTCTCTACATCTCTACATCTGTCTAGCTCTCTCTCTACCTCTATACACCTCTCTACCTCTCTCTACCTCGCTACCTCTCTCTATACTTCTCTACCTCTCTCTCTACCTCTCTCAAATATAGCTACAACGTCTACGTATAATACGGTACGCTAAGTGGCAGCCGCAGCCTAAAATCACTTCTTGTCCTTAAAAAAAAAAACAATCATTACCATATCCAATATATCTCCCCTTTATGACCTTATAAGTATTTACTTCTGCAGCACAATATCCTTTCGTCAACAACATCAAATGTTGCACAGCTAAACACTTATAAGGTCCCAAAGGCGAGACCTATTGGCTATGCCAATGCTTGTTCTGTTTGTTTCTTTTAGTCCCCCCTATGTATGGGATTCTGCAGGACACAATTCAAAATATAGATTTATACTTTTCTTTAAAAAATCAATCAAATTGTAGTAAAGCAAAACTATTTTTTAACAGCCTATAACAGGCTATGTTGTCCACATTTTGTATATATTCTTTAAAATAAAAAAAGCAGTCAGTAAAGTAATAAACATGGTAAGAAAAAGTCTTTTATAAACCTTTTTTAAAGAAAAAAGTTAGTGAAAAGGGCAATTTTGCTATTTAGGCTGCAGCATAGAGAGTTGGGAAAACAGACTGTTCCCGTTAAGGAAGCACACTTCAATGGTATCCCATCATACCCTGTCGGTGGCAGCTGCCCCAGGTCTGTGAGCAGCATCCTGGTGTACACGTCAGTGCCTTTTATGCCCTTTTCCCCCAGAAAAACCTCTTTCAAAACCTTTAATTCTTGATGTCATTTGGCACCTTTTCAGTCAGAAAGTGTTTTTTAGGCACTTTCTGACAGAAAACTTTTTCTTTTTTGACAAGTTCTCATCTGTGACAAAAATGCTAAAACAGACCCAGACCATGGGGCATATCTACAAGGGCTGGCGATAATTATCGCTCAGCGCTCTTAGCGTGAGGATAATTATCGCCGGCGAACTCTGAATTGTATCGCGGAGATAGCGTGCTATCAGCAACGCTTATCTCCAAAGCGATAAAATTCAGAGCGCAAGCTGCAAACTGTGCGATTATCGCTGGAAATCCAGCGATAATCGCACTACTTCTGGCGATAGCTTGCTGATAGGGCCACACATACTTAGCCATGATATCCACCTTCCATAGGATATCATGGCTAAGTCAGTGTCAAAGCACGCGTAAGGAAAGTAGAGATAACAGAGGTTATCGCTACTTTGCTTATCGCTATGCTTCTTTGCGTGGGGCTTGATAATAGGAGAAATGTCGCTTAGCGACATCTCTCCCGTTATTCTGGGGAGGAACGCCTACTTTGCATCTCATTAGAGATGCAAAGCTGGGCGATAGGAAAAGGGCGAAGAAGCATGGATTCACGCGTTAGCGTGTCCTTGCTAATAGGGCGTTAAAATTATCGCCGCTTTTCGTCCGAAAACGGACGCTAAAGCAGCGATAATTTTAACTCCGGCCCTTGTAGATATGCCCCCATGTGTTTATATTTTGTGTTCTAAACATTCATCTTTCAAGCAAGTGCAAATTCTGCCAGAAGAGGTCAAGAAGAACTCTGAGGGACAGACAGAAAATCAGACCTCACCACAAAGAGGAATACAATAGATGCCAGGTCCAGTCAGCGTAAAGAAGGAGCTTCTGCTACTATAGCGCAAACTACTGTCTTTGCAGACTCCCCCGGAGGGACAGCTAGAAAGAGATCCAGAGTCATTGTTGCTTCTAGTCGGCATTGATATTATTAGCAACATCAAATACAGGTAGAGTTTTTGCCATTGAGAGTTGCGACATCAATGCCGAAGATGCCACTACCCTAGCCATCAAGAGCGAAGCACACAACATAGAGTAAATCCTTGAGTCTGTCTTCTTCTTTTAAGGGAAAATGTAACTACAGAAGACTGCCTCCAAACTCTTAATCTGAATACTTCAGTGATTCCTCACCATCTAGAGAAGGCTGTTCTGCAATTGAGGTCATTGATTGCCTCCTTAACCAAGACACTCCCTTTGGAGGCACTCTCCATCTCCAAGAGGTCGCATTACAACCCCATAAACTATGCCTCTACAGTGAGTGGTTCTTTCTCCTTCTCTGAGACCTAGTCTTCCAGCAACTCCTTCTTCTCTTCCTCCCATGTGGCCTGATAATTTTGCCAGCGGGCTCCTCTCCAAGAAGTTGTTGTTCTCCTTGTAGACACAGATCCCATCAATCTCTTTCAAGGAGATGTTCTCATGGAAAATCATATACTCCTAGACGTCACAGCTCTGCCAGTATATGAAGATCTCTCTCTACTCATGTCTCTAGGAATCTCAAAACTTCATCCATATCAACATCCTCAATTAGGAGTTGATCGCCTATGCTGTTGAACTGTCCTCTAGCCAGAGCATCACCAATCAATGATATAAATACTTGACATGAAGTCCTAGTCAGAGGAGAACCTAAATGTAATTTACTCATACCTACAACGCTAGTGAAGATCACAGTCAATTTTGAAACACTACCTCAAAAGTCCCATCTTGACCTGTGCTTCCTTTGGTGCCAGGCACGCAGGAACCTGCCATGGACCTCCACCTTCCTCCAGCATTAACAATAGAAATGCCAGCACACATTTTGGAGAAATAGAGCCTGCTCAAACAGGATATTGTATTTGTCAAAATTGATCCTCCCACACATTAAGTCATTGCCTCAGCAGCAAGAAGAGTTCATGCCACTGCCCCTTTGTCAAAAATAACTTCAGAAAAAGAGAGCAAACTATTGAATTACAGCAAAGTGTGTGGCATATCAGATAGCTCAATATAAGCAGCAAGTGCAACTGCTACACCTCAGAGGTATGACCAAGCTCTCTGGGACTTCCCTACAGGGATTAACTGAGGACTTTCACAGAGAGAGGAGAGAACACTTTGATAAAATCACTATGGAGGGAATGAAGGTATCAAATCAAAACATCAGTGTGGCTGTAGACTTATCCAACTTGGGGACACAGAGTTATTGAAATGAGCCATTCCCCTGACTGTGTCGAACCGATCTGAAGCCTGACACAGAACTGCCCATTCTCACACTTCCTTTCTCAGAGAACACTCTCTTCAGACCCCATGAAGAATACAAAATGCACAAGATGAAATTAAAGAAGGAAACATTAAAAGCTTTTGGGTTAGAAAGGAGAAAGGATTACAGAAAGCATCTCTTCAGATAGCAGGTCCCTTGCTATACTCAGAGAGTTTAAACCCCTCAGTGACCACAGCACCACCACGAGGAAAGGCAACAATACCAGCCACAGTGTCAGTCAAAAGAAAAAGGAAGTCACCAACTCTCTGTGGCTACAGGGAAACCGCCAACAGGGACCAGTGATTGTCACGCCTTCCTCCTCCTTCTGTCATCTCGTAGGGGGAGGTATCATGTAACATATGTAAAATATTTAATCAGCCATATGGTTGCTGAATATTGTGCAAAGTGGCAACAATTGCAGGTTCAAAGACTCTTTACCTGCAGTCCCTCAGAAATCAAATTAATTCCACCAACAACTACGGCAGAAGGGGACCATCTAGCTTCAAATGCAAACTGCGTAGAAGGTCCTCGAATCTCAAAAAGGAAATGAAATTTATTCATGTTACTTGCAGGTTTGAAAAAAAAGGAATTTAGTCCCATTCTCATGCCAGCAAAAGAATAAAAAAGGGAAATTCAGGATGCTAGCCCTCCACTATTTCTACCCTCAACCACATCGATGAGACTGGATGTGGGGCATAAACATTCAGGACCCCTATTTTCGTATCCCAGCTGCTGCAAAACATAGAAAGTTTGTGAGGTTTCTGGTGGGAAAAGACTATTTTCAATACAGGGTCTTGGTTAGGGCTTAAGCCAGTCACAAGAACTTTCCCAAAGTACATGGAAGTGGTGAAAGCATATTTGAGAAGTATGGGAATTTTCATCTACCCATATCGAGAAGATTGGCTGGTAAAAGCTTCTTCTCCTCAACAAGCATGTCTTTATTTCAATCTGTTGAAAGAAACGCTTCAGCGCTTAGGTTTACCAATCATACCAAGTCAGTCCGAACTCCTATTCTGCCCATTATCCAGGGGCTGTTCTCGGCACATGAAGTGCAAAAGTGTTTCCTTCAGAGGAAAGGCAGTCTGAATCTTCAGAGGCTAAGGTATCAAACAGGCAGATAAGTCTACTGTCTTCTGTGGTTGATTTTCTCATACATCTTCCTGGTTCCCAGTGCCGCCTAGACATGACACTCCTCCAACAGTATCTCAAAGACATGTGACCCTCATTCTCAGGCAAATGGGATGACATTGTTAAGCTCACTCTGGTGGCTACCCAGTCATTTCCATTGTGGTGTAATCCGATCAATCTCTTGAAGAGAGCTTCTTTCCCCCAGGATGTTCCCAAGTAATTGATAGTAACAGATGCTTATCTGACAGGATTGGGTTCACATATTTAACATGTTCAGATTCAAGGCACATGGTCTCAACCTCCAGGAACTGAAAGGTGTTCAGCTATCTTCCAAGTCTTTTATCTTGGCTTTGAAGACAACTTCCATCTTTGTTCAAAAGGACAACACAAAAATTATATATTTCTTGAATCAGAAGGGAGGCATGAGATTGAGAGTTCTTTCTTTGGAGGCTTAAGCTATTTGAATGTGACTGCTAGCTGGGACTCTCCGAATCACTGTAGTTCATCTCCCAAGAGAGCAATTTACAGAGACAAGTGCTCTCAGCAGAATTTATCAGTAGAAGTACGAATGGTCATAAATGACAAAGTCTTAAAAGGCAACTTCTGCAAATGTGATTTACTGAAATTTGGCCTCTTTGCAAATGCAGAAAATGAGAAATGCCACAACTTTTCCTCCAGGTACTACCAACTGTTGAAGAAAGGAAGTGTCATTTTGATAAACTGGTCAGGTAAATTGCCTTGCGCATTCCCTCCAATACCCCTGATTTCAAAAGTCATTGACAAACTGACTTATTCCAAGACCAGGATGATCATCATAACACCAGAATGGCCAAAGCAGTGGTGGTTCACAGATTTTTTTCACCAGTTAGTGTGATCACACAGAAAGCTGCTGTTCAGAGCGGATCTTGTTCACAAGTGCAAGGAACAGATTCTGCATCCCTTGTTACTATCAATGAGCCTGGCAGCTTGGCTCCTAAATCCATCCAGAACTGTCATTTGAGCCTTCCACGAGATTGCATGGATACTCCAAGAGAGATCAAACTCCATTCCATAGGACATTTTATTCCTTTGAAAAGAGGAGGTTTTGCATTTGGTGCATTCAGAGAACTGCAAAACACACAAGATGATGGACGGAATGCTGCACATTGGCAAACATTCACCCCCAGTCACAGATCTGGGTTTAATCCATCGTTATTTTGCTTCACCACGCCACCCCAGTTCAGACATAGCCATATGCAAATCAGTCTTGACCCTGTGCCTCATGGGAACAGTCCAGACCGAACTGCCAAGCCATGTCTTCCCTGGACCGGAATCAAGCATCCTAGGACCGGTTTCAGGCTATCAGCCTTCATCAGCCAGGATAGCTTGACTCCAGTGGCGTAGTGAGCACGGGACCCACGTCTGGGCATACCCTTCCCACATAGGGCGAAATGCAAAACACACAAGATGATGGACGGAATGCTGCACATTGGCAAACATTCACCCCCAGTCACAGATCTGGGTTTAATCCATCGTTATTTTGCTTCACCACGCCACCCCAGTTCAGACATAGCCATATGCAAATCAGTCTTGACCCTGTGCCTCATGGGAACAGTCCAGACCGAACTGCCAAGCCATGTCTTCCCTGGACCGGAATCAAGCATCCTAGGACCGGTTTCAGGCTATCAGCCTTCATCAGCCAGGATAGCTTGACTCCAGTGGCGTAGTGAGCACGGGACCCACGTCTGGGCATACCCTTCCCACATAGGGCGAAATGCAAAACACACAAGATGATGGACGGAATGCTGCACATTGGCAAACATTCACCCCCAGTCACAGATCTGGGTTTAATCCATCGTTATTTTGCTTCACCACGCCACCCCAGTTCAGACATAGCCATATGCAAATCAGTCTTGACCCTGTGCCTCATGGGAACAGTCCAGACCGAACTGCCAAGCCATGTCTTCCCTGGACCGGAATCAAGCATCCTAGGACCGGTTTCAGGCTGTCAGCCTTCATCAGCCAGGATAGCTTGACTCCAGTGGCATAGTGAGCACGGGACCCACGTCTGGGCATACCCTTCCCACATAGGCCGAAATGCAAAACACACAAGATGATGGACGGAATGCTGCACATTGGCAAACATTCACCCCCAGTCACAGATCTGGGTTTAATCCATCGTTATTTTGCTTCACCACACCACCCCAGTTCAGACATAGCCATATGCAAATCAGTCTTGACCCTGTGCCTCATGGGCACAGTCCAGACCGAACTGCCAAGCCATGTCTTCCCTGGACCGGAATCAAGCATCCTAGGACCGGTTTCAGTCTATCAGCCTTCATCAGCCAGGATAGCTTGACTCCAGTGGCGTAGTGAGCACGGGACCCACGTCTGGGCATACCCTTCCCACATAGGGCGAAATGCAAAACACACAAGATGATGATGGCTGTAAGCCAGAAACCGGTCCCAGGATGCTTGTTTCCGGTCCAGGGAAGACATGGCTTGGCAGTTCCGGCTGGACTGTTCCCATGAGGCACAGGGTCAGACTGATTTGCATATGGACATGTCTGAACTGGGGTGGCGGAGTGAGCTAAAGAATGATGATGGATTAAACCCAGATCAGTTGACTGGGGGTGAGTGCTTGCAATGTTCAACACTCTGTCCATCATCCCCTTTGGTTTTGCTGCATTCAGAGAACTATCAACCCAACAAAATACCATTAAAAAGGAATATTGCCTTACCTGTTCTATTTGACTAAGTCAAGACTGCTGTTCACCTCTATTAAGGTACATCTCATAGCCATTATGGCTTACAGAAAGTGTTCTTCACAAACCTCTTTTTTTCTGGATACCAATAGTAAAGGACTTCCTAGAGGAACTTAAGGTTATTTTCTCTGATCGAGAAACCTTCTCCTCCCTTGGAATTTAATGTGTTCCTCTCAAAACTCATGGGTCCTTCTTTTTTGTCAAACATATTTTTATTGAAATTTTGTTATAGTACAGCATACAATATTACCATCATTGTTCTCACCCTGATAGCGGTGCAGAATGTGAGTAAACTGAAACTGTGCATAGCTATCCAACACGAATAATCGTCCCCGACCCATTCTAAACGTAGTGCTTAAGTAGGAGTACAGTGTCTGTCGTTGTCGGGTGGGTCCTTCTTTTTAACAAATTCACAAAGCATCCCTTCAACATATATCATGGAAATCTGCTTTTCTGGCTGCAATCACTTCTACACGTAGGGTTAGGTAGATCCATGGTCTATCCTCCCATAAACCTATCACAGTATTCCACAAGAATAAAGTGGTTATGAGTATGCATTTGACCACCTCATTTATAGCTTGGTGGAGAGGGTACTCTGCCCTGTTTTTGGCAGAGTACCCTGTCTACAAAACAGTTGTTCTGTCCTCTCTATTATGAGTTGCGCAAACAACCATGTTGGATCTAGCATAGCCTCTGCTGACCGCCCTTGACTGACAGCCTGTCATATAATATATTGGGCTGTCGGTCAAAAAATGTCAGACTGTTTGTCCTGTTTAGGGCAGACATTTCAACATCATTTTTTAGTGTTTGAGAAAACCAGGAAGAATCTGGTGGTGCAGCATAGTAGAAAATAAAAACGACCCACTCATGCTGAGAGAAAACTCCTAGTGTGTCAGTGCCATTATTTTCTTTCAACAAACTCACGCTTTGGGAATTTGCTTTTGAATAAAAAATACTTTGCTGAACAGCTGCGTGAAACATGGTGTGCACTCAACTAAGCCGCTGTGACTTGAGATGGAGCTGCCATCACGGCGTCTATTCTGATGGCACAGAGATCTCCCCCCTGGCAGGCGAAGATCTCTAAATATGATAGGCAGTCATCTGCCATGGTAGTAGGAATAGAGACCTCTGCCATCTTTGTGGGATGGAGGGATGGAAGGCCTCCCACTAAACTGAAAATGAGGCTGTGAGTTTCCTTCTTATATTAATTTCAAAATTAGTTAATCAGTCCATATAGTTTCAACCTTTTTTCAGAATCCTTCCACTCCAGCAGAAAGGTCATTGCATACACTAGATGTTGAATGAGTTCTTAAGTTTTATCTCAACAAAACAAAAAAACATTTGTAAGTCTAAATGGTTGTTTATAAAGTATGGGCCTGTTTGTGCTGATTTATCCACCTTTAAACAATCTATTTCCAAAAGGATTGTATCCTGTGTTTCACTCTTATCACAAAGCCAACAATTCTTTACCTGTTAGACCCAAGGGTCAGTTTAGAATAGGCAAATAAGCTAAAACTGCATTGCTAAGAAACATTCTGTGGTGTTTTACACTTCTTCTAGCTCCATCACTCTTGGTTACTAAGTGATGATGTGAAGCAGCACAATGTGGCTGGTTGCTGGGGTTTGGAACTAAAAATGTTGGGAAAATCAGTTGGACTTGAACTGAAGGTTGGGTGAGGTCTCTGTAGCTGTTTCTCCTAATAAACATCTCTAATCATCAACCTGGATGAGACGTCCTTCATTCATTATTAGGACTTACCTCCACATTTTCGCCACGAGCGGAGCACGAAGAGGACAAGAGAAACATAAGGAAAAAAGGGACCTCAACATGGCACATTCAACAAGACAAACCAAGATTACCCACCAACTTGCACTTTGAATCCCAGATTGACATTAATCGGAAGGTGTCTGGTTGAACTTTCCACATGTGAATTTTCATCCACAGATGAGGTGAGTGCGTTTGGGAGGCAGCGCAAGTCCCGGCACGAGCCATTGAAAACTGACGAGGTGAGTGCGTGTCTCGGCACGGGCCTTCCACAGTGCTCGAGCCTTCGGCAGCTGAAGGGTGGAGCCAGCGCGTGACTCACACTCAACTGGAGGATGGAGGACACCGATACGTAGCAAATAACAAAAGGCTTGCAGCCGCCATCTTGGAACAGGCAACCCTGCGATTGCTCAATACCTGGAATGGTCATCAGCGCTGATGCACACAGCTGTTTGGGATATCAGGTTGAGGAAGATTATCTTCTAATGGCCTCCGTTGTTCTCGGAAGAGGTCATCAGCGCTGAAGTGCACAGCTCTTCAAAGCAATTGGAGGAAGATTGTACTTTTCCACGACGTATCTTATACGGGAGTTCTTCTTGCTTGCGCTCTGACGCGCACAGCTGATTCTTGGAGCAAAGTCATTTTTTTAAAGAGATTCCATGCTCATCACGGATACTGTGCTCATGTTCACGCTGATGCACACAGCTTTCTCTTGGTGAGATTTTGATGCCTGCATGTTTATTCGCTTTAGGGTAAAGGTCAGGTCTCATTGTGCACTGTTTTTATATGTGGGAGCAAAGTTCACTTTTTAAAAAGATTCCACGCTCATCACCGGATACTGTGCTCATGTTCACGCTGATGTGCACAGCTTTCTCATGGTGAAATGTTCATGTCTGCATGTTTATTCCGTTTTGGGTAAAGGTCAGGTCTCATTGTGCACTGCCATTACATGCTGACGGTGGAGCACTACAAGTGTTTGGACTAGAACCCTCACTCACCCAAGGGTGACATGCTTCATCATAGGGTCTCTCCACACACCGGGACCGCAAGGTACCCAGTGTGGGCTACAACTTTCCAGCAAGAAAGGAGCAGGAGTGTTTTTATGTGGCACGTCTATGTACTAATACCTCCAGGGTAAAATGAGGGGCAGAGTACAAAGGAAAATAGTGTATTAAAACTATCTCAATAGGAGCAAAACAACTTTATTCCTATGCCCTAAGGGATAGAGGTTAAAAGCATAGTGAAACAGGGTTATGGATGTTCACCCTGTATGAGGTCAACATGTTTCTGCCATGTATGACAAAGATGTTCCAGGCATTCTTCAGGACCAAGATATTCAGTCACTCTGCTACAAAAACATGTATACAAATCATAATATCACTCAAAATATGGTATTTCAAATATACTCAGGCCTGTACTCTTGACCAACTGTGCACAGTGGCAACAAATTCTCGAGTGGGTCAGGTGGCCCTGAAAGAAAATAATGATAATAAGCACATTTCAAACATATGCCTTATAATAATCAACGTAAAACACTAGTGTACACCACAACCAGGGTGTGTAAATATTCCAATGAATATCCATCAAAACCTTACCCTATGAAAAAGAATACGGTCCGACTCTACCGTCAACAGAGTTCCTCCACACGTAGAGCTCTATATTAATATATATAGACATCTATCAACAAACGAATAGCAGATAAAAACACACACATCTCAGAAAACTCGATGTACAGCTTCATGTGCTATGTAAACTACTCATATCATGTGGGTGCTAAGTGTAGTCAGTGCACTATTGTAGAAAGCCATGACCTCAAAGTATCTACTAAACGTGACAGAGCCACAATGTGTCTTAGCACAAAGAGGCTAATGCGCCCTTTATGAAGCAATTTAACGAGAAAAATAAATGAAAAATGAAAGGAAAATAGATGAAGGGATCGGGTTAGCCGAGTTGAGTACCCATGTGCACCCAACCAGATCGCCAACCCGGAGACTGTGCTATCAATTACATTGGCAGTATAGACCTCATAATATGTGAGGTAAATTCTAACAGGGCATCTGTGAACCAAAGAAAGAGTCAAAACTAAATCAAAACAAAGCACGCATGCTAGCCAAGAACCTAAAGGATGAGCGTCCAATATGTATAGCCGCGGTAGTCAAAACAACTAAATGGGGCACATCTCGTAACACAGCCCTCACCTTACGTGTAGACTATTTCGCTGCAGGAAGACTCTGGCGGAAGTGTTTGTCCGAGGCTTGGGCGCTTATTAAAATGTCAGAGTCGCGTGCGCGTGACTTCGCAAAGCCCACTTGGGAATTGTAGTGCGTGAGAATGTTTACTGTAGCATGTCGAAGTCAGGTGCATGTGACTTCGCAAAGAATGTATGGGAAAAGTAGTTCTTAAGAGTTTCTACTGTAGATGACCATACTAAGCTGTCGGGAATGTAACTGACAGTTGTAATAGTAAAGGGAACTAGAAAAAACGAAGTAGAAAAACTGTGACTGACTAATGAAACTTGACCTACTGTCTTAAGCAACGGTCCGGCATATATACATAGGTCCAGATTGTCGAAACAAAGATCAAATGATGACGTGGTTACCTAAAGCAACCCATGTTCATTGTCAGTGTGGACCATGACAGTAGAGGTCTGAGTATTGATCGATACCTATATCCAAAATATGGTAGGATTCCGCTCAGTAGTGTATAATATCTACATGTGTATGGTATAGCGACAGACACTTGATAGAATGCAATAGTATGGTGTGGTACATATATAGAGTGTGATCTAGATCTAGTGTAGCTGGATGTAGTAATCAGAGTGTGTCGTGTGCTGATATTATAGTGCACACCATGGGATGTTGTCATTCAAACCATTGCGATGGCATCCTCGTCTGAACACCCAGCGTTGTTCTCTATGAAAAAGTACTCTGTCTAGAGGGCCCATATCCCTACAGTAGTATGGTTTATCCAGGACCACCCATCTAATGTCTTCTTCTGTGTGTCCTGCATCTAGAAAATTGCGTGTGAGTTTGGTGTTAGATTTCTTACATTTAACAGAGCTCCTATGTTCGATAATCCTTGTTTTAACCTTGCGAGTCGTCATGCCTACGTACATCAAGTTACAGGGGCACTTGATCAGGTAAATCAGCCCCTCAGAGTTACAGTTAGTATGATTGGTTAAGATTCAGGGAGTTTTTAGACCTAGATCCAGTTGTTTGGTACGTTGTGTGGAATGGTAAGCGGCACATGAACCGCAGGGAAAATGTCCCTTTATAGGTTCCCCTGTCCATAGGGTACGTGAAGTATCTGCGGTCACAATGTTACGAGGTGTGGTATGTACCAGAATATTGCTCAAGTTGCTGCTACGCTTAAAGGCGAAAAGGGGTTTCTCACAAACCTTATTGCCCTTATTCCGAATATGCCAGTTGGTATTAATGGCTTTCTTAATGGTCTTAGTCAAATGACTAAATGTACTCACACACACCAGATGCTCAGATCGGGGTCTAGAGTAGATGTCTAGTAGAGCTTCACGGTTATTGTTGCGTGCCTGTTTGGAGGCTCTCCGGACAAGATGTGATGGGTATTGTCGTGCAAGGAGGTTCTGGGTAAGGTTATTGGCATGGTCTTTATACTTCATCAGCTCTGTACAATTCCTTCTCAGTCGCAAGAACTGCGCTACTGGGAGATTATCACGAAGGGCTCGTGGATGGAAGCTCTTGTAGCTGAGCAGGGAATTTCGGGCCATAGGTTTTTGATATAATTCCGTGAAAATCTGGTCTTCTTTGGGATACAATTTCAGATCAAGAAAGGGAAGTTCTCTCTTGCTATATTCGCACGTCAATTTGAGATGGTTATTTAAAGAATTCAGCCATACAGAGAAAGCCTCTGAGCAGAATCCTACCATATTTTGGATATAGATATCGATCAATACTCGGTCCTTTACTGTCATGGTCCACACTGACCATGAACATGGGTTGCTTTAGGGAACCAAGTCATCATTTGATCTTTGGTTTTTTTAAACCAGATTTTATTGGTATTTAGAATTTCAACATACAGTCCAATCTAAGTGGTACTTACATATATCTTAGCGTGTTGCTGGCTCATTATGTTCAAACTCCCAACTGGTGTCCCGTTCCCTCCCTTCGCCCTCCCTCCCTCTTGAGTTGCTTCCGCTAGTTACCATCTTTTCTCGGATAATTGACGACTCGTACCTCCCTGGAGTAGGATCTGTTGAACGTGTGTTTCACTTGCCTTTATGTCAATGGGGGGGGCCTTCTCGGGGGTCCCTGTCTCCTCTCTATCTGCCCTGTACTTCCTCTGCTGCTTGGTTTCGTGACGGGGTGCCGTCTGGTGTAGGCTGTTCCTGTCCCTGCCCAGGTGCCATCAGTTTGTCTACTAATTGCCCCAATGCTCTGGTTATGTCAATGGTGCCTATGCCTCTTTCTGCCTCTGCCATTAATAGTCTCCCTTCCACAATTGCCCATTTTTCTGGTTCATGTCTCCATGTCCCAACTCTCGGTCCCCCTGCCGATTTCCAGTTTCTAGTGATCTCCCATTTGGCTAGTACTAGGGCCAGGTCTTGGAATTTCGCTGCCGTTTTAGTCCTGGCTGTGTGTGGGAACCAGCCCAGAATACAATGTCCCGGGGTGCGTGGGATTTCTTTGTCTACTATCGCCCATAATATATGAAGGACCTCATCCCAGAATTGGGTCAGTGTGGGGCAGTCCCAGAACATTTGTAGAATGTGTGCCTCTCTAGACCCACATCTAGGGCAAGCTGCCTCCTCGACATGGAAATGCTTCCTGATACGAGCCGGAGTGAGGTAGGCCCTTTGTAGGACATAGTAGTTAATTAGTTTAAATCTTGCGTTCCTGGTTGCCGTTAATGTTCCCTCAACTATACCCTCCTAGGCCTCCTACGGAAGCGGGATCCCTAAGTCATCCTCCCACTGCACTCGCAATCGCTCCAATGGTTGCTGGATATCCTGGCTCATGGCTCTACATAGACAAGAGACTGGTTTTATCCTCCCCGCCGACGTGGCGACATATCAACAACTGTCCAGTGCCTGGGGCTCCACAGTTCCGGTCCCCCAATGCTTTCTCATGCTCATGGTCAGTGCCCTATGTAGTAGGAAGTGACTCTGGGGTAGATCATATGCGGCCCGAAAGTCCTCAAAGGGGAGCATTTCGGAGTCATAGTATAGGTCTCATCATCATTTGATCTTTGTTTCGACAATCTGGACCTATGTATATATGCCGGACCGTTGCTTAAGACAGCAGGTCAAGTTTCATTAGTCTGTCACGGTTTTTCTACTTTGTTTTTTCTAGTTCCCTTTACTATTACAACTGTCAGTTACATTCCCGACAGCTTAGTATGGTCATTTACAGTAGAAACTCTTAAGAACTACTTTTCCCATACATTCTTTACGAAGTCACATGCACCTGACTTCGACATGCTATAGTAAACATTCTCACGCACTACAATTCCCAAGTGGGCTTTGCGAAGTCACGCGTACGCGACTCTGACATTTTAATAAGCGCCCAAGCCTCGGGCAAACACTCCCGCCAGAGTCTTCCTGCAGCGAAGTAGTCTATACGTAAGGTGAGGGTTGTGTTACGAGATGTGCCCCATTTAGTTGTTTTGACTACCGCGGCCGCACGCTATACATATTGGACACTCATCTTTTGGGTTCTTGGCTACCATGCATGCTTTGTTTTGATTTAGTTTTGGCTCTTTCTTTGGTTCAGAGATGCCCTGTTAAAATTGACCTCACATATTTTGAGGTCTATACTGCCAATGTAATTGATAGCGCAGTTTCCGGGTTTGCGATCTGGTTGGGTGCACATGGGTACTCAACTCGGCTAACCTGATCCCTTCATCTATTTTCCTTTCATTTTTCATTTATTTTTCTCGTTAAATTGCTTCATAAAAGGCGCATTGGCCTCTTTGTGCTATGATACATTGTGACTGTGTCACGTTTAGTAGATACCTTGAGGTCATGGCATTCTACAATAGTGCACTGACTACTTTTAGCACTCACATGATATGAGTAGTTTACATAGCACATGAAGCTGTACATCGAGTTTTCTGAGATGTGTGTGTTTTTATCTGCTATTTGTTTGTTGATATATGTCTATATATATTAATATAGAGCTGTGTGTAGGAACTCTGTTGACTGTAGAGTTGGACCTTATTCTTTTTCATAGGGTAAGGTTTTGATGGATATTCTTTGGAATATTTACACACCCTGGTTGTGGTAGTGGTGTACACTGGTGTTTTACGTTGATTGTTATAAGGCATATGTTTGAAATGTGCTTATAATCATTATTTTCTTTCAGGGCCACCTGACACACTCGAGTGGCCACTGTGCACAGTTGGTAAAGAGTACAGGCCTGAGTATATTTAAAATACCATATTTTAAGTGATATTATGATTTTTATACACGTTTTTGTAGCAGAGTGACTGAATATCTTGGTCCTGAAGAATGCCTGGAACATCTTAGTCATACACGGCAGAAACATGTTGACCTCATACAGGGTGAACATCCATAACCCTGTTTCACTATGCTTTTAACCTCTATCCCTTAGGGCATAGGAATAAAGTTGTTTTGCTCCTATTGAGATAGTTTTAATACACTATTTTCGTTTGCACTCTGCCCCTCATTTTACCCCGGAGGTATTAGTACATAGACGTGCCACATAAAAACACTCCTGCTCCTTTCCTGCTGGAAAGTTGTAGCCCACACTGGGTGGAGAGACCCTATGATTAAGAATGTCACCCTTGGGTGAGTGAGGGTTCTCGTCCAAACACTTGTAGTGCCCCACCATCAGTATGTAATAGCAGTGCACAATGAGACCTGACCTTTACCCAAAACGGAATAAACATGCAAACATGAAAATTTCACCATGAGAAAGCTGTGCACATCAGCGTGAACATGAGCACAGTATCTGGTGATGAGCGTGGAATCTTTTTAAAAAGTGAACTTTGCTTCCACATATAAAAACAGTGCACAATGAGACCTGACCTTTACCCTAAAGCGAATAAACATGCAGGCATGAAAATCTCACCAAGAGAAAGCTGTGTGCATCAGCGTGAACATGAGCACAGTATCCGTGATGAGCATGGAATCTCTTTAAAAAAACGACTTTGCTCCCAGAATCAGCTGTGCGTGTCAAAGCGCAAGCGAGAAGAGCTCCCGTATGAGATACGTCGTGGAAAAGTACAATCTTCCTCCAATTGCTTTGAAGAGCTGTGCACGTCACCGCTGATGACCTCTTCCGGGAACAACGGAGGCCACTAGAAGATAATCTTCCTCAACTTGATATCCCAAACAGCTGTGTGCGTCAGCGCTGATGACCATGCCAGGTATTGAGCAATTGCGAGGTTGCCTGTTCCAAGATGGCCGCTGCACGCCTTTTGTTACATGCTACGTGTCGGTGTCCTCCATCCTCCAGTTGAGTGTGGGTCATGCGCTGGCTCCACCTTTCAGCTGCCGAAACACTATTTTCCTTTGCACTCTACCCCTCATTTTACCCCGGAGGTATTAGTACATAGACGTGCCACATAAAAACACTCCTGCTCCTTTCCTGCTGGAAAGTTGTAGCCCACACTGGGTACCTTGCGGTCCCAGTGTGTGGAGAGACCCTATGATGAAGCATGTCAGCCTTGGGTGAGTGAGGGTTCTCGTCCAAACACTTGTAGTGCCCCACCACCTTTCCCTCTTTCATGTTTCCTTTGTTCTTTTTGCGCTTTACTACTCTATACACTGTATGAGCTTAGTTACTTCGGAAGTAGTATAGTATAGTTTTTAGTAGCATATACTTTCCTTTGACCCCCTGTGTGAGATACATTACTTGCTGATGCACACAGCTGTTTGGGATATCAAGTTGTTTGTGGTCCGAGACTGAATGTTGTTAAACTCCTTATATTTCTGTCAGGACTACTTGTTTAAAGGTTTTCCCACACTTATTTGTCTAGACTTAAATCCATAAGTTGTTTTTAACAATTAACAATGCAAAATGTTACAACACCTCCATTTTTTATCTTCTCCAGGCGAACCTCCTATACCTTGGCAGAAATGGAAGAAGGTCTTCGCACACTATGCTAGGGTGTGTGGAACTTCTCTTAGTGCGGAAAGAAAAACGTCTCTATTTATGCACTGTCTAGGTTCAGAGAGACAGGATGTGTTCGAACATCTTCCTGATCTACCTGATAGTGATTATACAAGTCTCAATGAGTATGAGATTTGTATAAAAAGATGGATTAGCATTATCTTCCCATAATTAGTAGTGTTTGAGAGATATCATTTTGGGAAAAGAATGCAAAGGCAAGAAGAGTCAGTAGAGCAGTACATAACAGTGTTAAAGAAATTAGCCACCACGTGCAGTTTTGTGGCGACTTTGGAGGAGCGTTTAAGAGATCAACTAATGTTGGGTTGCACCATTGACAAAGCTAGTGATACCTTTTGGCAAAAAGACAACCCTACATTGCAAGAAGTTCTTACGCTTGTAAAGATGCACAAACATTCTAAAGCATGTGTTGATACAATATGTAAAGACATGTCTGTAGTAAAGAATGATGCAGAGGTGGTTAAAACAGTGGACTGTAAATCCACTAAAAGTAAAGCCAACCCTAACACAATGGTTAAATCTTATGGTACCAAGAATTTTCAAGGATAATGTTTTAGATGTGGCAATATAGGTCAAATGACAAATTTTAAAGACTGTCCAGGATGGAAGGCTACCTTCAGTATGTGTTGGAGGAAGGGTCTCTTTTCGAGGTGTTGTAAGTCAGGAAAAGAAGCAAAAAGGACAGGGATGTGGAAGTGTGTGATGAAGTAGTTGAAGAAGTTAATATTCTTCAAGTTAAGGAGTGTCCTGGGGAAGGGCCTATTGAGAAGGACTTGCTCAATGATGTGTCAGTCAACATTCTTTTTGACTCCGGAGCTAAGATTACCCTAATTCCAAAAGAGTTTTATGAGCAGCATTTGTCAGGAAAGGTTCGCTTGTTGAAACCTGATATGAGGCCAATTGATCTGTTGGGATACTTTTGGGGCACGATTGACTTTGAAGGGAGGATCATTCCTGCAAAAATATTTGTGTCACTGAAAGGGAACCTTTTAATCAGTTGGTTTTGTCAACGGGACCTGCACATAATTTTAGATCCCAATGAAAACCCCTCTGTATGCTTGAAGGAGATGCCATCTGTCAGGTCGGTGGGAAGAGGGAGTGACATTTAAATCAAAGAATTTTCAGATGTTTTTAAGAATGAACTGGGGTGTCTCAAAAATGACATGCACTGTATCAAATTTAAGTCAAATATTGTTCCCAAAGTGGCAAGAGTGAGAGGAGTACCTCTGTTAGTAAAGGAGAGCATGAGAGCTGAACTGGACAAATTCTTGGGGAATGGTGTGATTCAGGAGGTAGAGGCCACAGAGTGGGTCTCTCCGGTGGTTATGGCCCGTAAGGCCAATGGAGAGGCTAGGCTTTACATTGAGTTGAGAGAGCTTACCAAAGCAGCAGTGGTTGATCGTTACCCACTTCCTAACATCAATGAGATGTTGTGCTCGCTTGAGGGTGCGAAGCACTTTTCTTCATTGGACTTACCTTCAGCCTATCATCAGGTCAAGCTCCAACCTCTCTCTCAGGATCTCACAGCATTCATCACTCCATTTGGCACCTTTAAATGCTTGAAGATGCCTTTTGGCCTTATATCCGCAGCATCTGTTTTTCAGAGAGCAATGGAGGGCATTTTGCTAGGGATTGAAGGAGTCAAGATATATCAAGATGATGTTCTGATTGTTGGGGTTGATCTTGAAGAGCATGATGGAAGGTTGAAAAGATTGTTAGATGCTGGCCTCACACTTAGATCAGACAAGTGTAAGTTTGATGTTGACAAAATTGAGTATCTGGGTCATCTGGTGTATGCGTCTGGAATAAGGACCAAACCCTGGTTAACTCCATTTGTAATCTAGTACCACCTAAAACCAAGGAAGACCTTGTGAAATGTTTGGGAATGGCGAGTTTTACGATAAGTTTGTGCCAAATTTTGGGGACAAGACTTCCTGCGTGAGTGGTTTGCTTAGAAAAGAATGTGAGTTTGTATGGTGTGATGGTTGTGAGAAGGAATTTGTTTCCATTAAGGTGCATTTGTCTGCGGCTCCCAATTTAGGAAGTTTTGATCCCTCGAAAGCTTCATATGTCATGACAGATGCCAGCTCAAAAGGTCTAGGGGCTGTTTTGATACAAAAGGTGGGCGGTGCGGATAGAACCATTTTGTTTGTGTCTAGGCCAATAAGAGGGCCTGAATGTAATTATTAAGTCGTGGAAAAGGAGACTTTGGGTGTCTTTTGGGCTTTGTGCAAGTTAAGGAAATTTCTATGGGGTAAGAAGTTTGAAGTGCTGATGGATCACAAGCCTTTGAAAGAAGTATTTACAAGGAAAGGTATTGATTTTGTCTCACATCGAATAAGAAAATAGGTAGTGGAGTTGCAGGAGTTTGCGTTTGATGTCACGTACTTGCCAGGCTCTTGTAACATCTTAGCGGATTGTCTCTCCAGGTTAACTAGTATGGAGGCTGAGGTAGCTGAGGAAGGTGATTGGTTTGGGGGTGAGGAGTTTGAAGAAGAGATCAATGTTTGTTTGATCAGTGAAGGTGTAATTTTTTAAAAGGAATGGAGGGATTGTTTGGCAAATGATCAGTTGTTGCAAAGAGTCCTGATGTATGTTCTTGGGAAATGGGTGGAGAAGAAAGATTATGAAGAAGAGATAAGGGGTTTTTGGCAAGTTAAAGAAGAACTGTCGGTTGTTGAGGGTCTTCTTATGAGAGGAAGCAAGTTAGTTCCTCCTTGTGGTCTCAGGGTCAAGTTAATGAAGAAGGCTCTTGCTAGTCATATGGGTATTGCAAAAACTAAACAGAGGGTAAGTGAGTCCTATTGGACTTGTAGATCTAGAGGCTGGTTCAAGACTGTACAGAATGCTCAAACAGTGATAAAAGTCTGAAATGCAGGACACAACCCATGGTTATTAAGGAACAAGCTTGTTGTCCCTGGTCTGAGAATGCAATTGACATCCTAGGTCCTGTTAAGCTTATAACGCAGGACAGGTATCTTTTGCTCTGCCTTGATTTGTTCTCCCGACGGCCTGAAATTAAGATTGTTAACTCTGTTGAATCTGGAGTGGTAGTAGAGTTTTTGGAGGAGTTGTTCGAGCGGGAGGGATTCCCGCTGTCGATTTTATCTGATAACAGAGTGCCGGTAACATCAAAGGTAGTGGAAGGTTTTCGAAATGAGAGAGGCATTGTACACAAGAAAGCAGCGTTGTATCACCCAGAGAGTAATGGCGTTGTTGAAAGGTTTGTGAAAGTGCTGAAGGAGCCTTTACAACAGGCGTTGTGGTATCTGGTGAAAACTGGGAGTTAGCCATGAAAAAAAGGTGCTTGAATATAGATTTACGCCGCATTCCTCAACTGGTGTTGATCCTTTTTGTTTGTTCAAAGGTAGGAGTGCCAGCACACAAGTGACTCCATCATGGGTCACAATCAATAGAAGTATTGTGCCTGACGGTGTTGGAGACATTGTAGGGTGGAGAGAAAGGGAGAAAGCAAAAATGGAAGAAAGGAAAGTTTTTTATGATTTGAGGAAGGCGGTGAAGAGGACAGTTGTTAGTGTTGGAGACTGGGTCATGATCAAATCTCCTTGGAGGGATGGAAGAAAGTCTAAATTCAGTCAACCTGTTAGGATTCTCAAATTGTTAAAGAATGCAGTGAAAACACATGATCACAAAATCTGGAATCTGAACAGGGTGGCGAAGTGCCAAGCGAGGGTTGTGGACTCGGAACGCACCAGTCGTACAAGAGGAGGTTAGTAAGCCTCTTCGTAGGAAAAGAGTCCGGCTTCGCTTGCAGGACTGTGTTTTTATTTTTTTTATTGTTTTATTTTACAGAGTTTTATATAGCGTGAACTTGACCCGAATCGTGTATCAGAGCGCTTTACATAGCACCAGTTGCAATACATGAGGAAAATGAAATATGTGACTAACGTTTCTTTTTCCTTTTGTAGTTTATTATTAATTCATTGTTGTTCTTTATTTATGTTCTGTTATGAAGGGAGAGGTGTTGTGGTACTTTACACCTCTTCTAGCTCCATCACTCTTGGTTACTAAGTGATGATGTGAAGCATCACAATGTGGGTGGTTGCTGGGATTGGAACTAAGAGTGTTGGGAAAATCAGTTGGACCTGGACTGAAGGTTGGGTGAGGTCTCTGTAGCTGTTTCTCCTAATAAACATCTCTAACATCAACCGGGAAGAGACGTCCTTCATTCATTATTAGGACTTACCTCCACACATACCTTTATCAGAAATTTGCAAAACATCTACCTGGATGTCTGTCAGTAATTTCACAATACACTACTGTCTTTATTCCAACTCTAAAACTGATGCTAAGGTTAGTCAAGCATCGCTTAGAAATCTGTTTGGATAAAAATGTAAGTCCTTTTTCTTTGTCTTTTCTCTTACACTGCTTATTAAGTGATGAGCATGCTACCCCATTCACTGCTTATGATTACCAATGGACAACTCATGAAAGAGAAGGAAAAGTTACTTACCTGTAATCTTAGTTTTTCTTGAGGGGAATCTCCACTGAAAATATAAACAACCCTTCCTCCGCACCAGCTCAAGAGTAGAAACATGGATAGCCGCTGTTGCAGGAATTTAAGTCTCCATACAATTGAACTGGAGCAATGGCCACAGACAGTGGAGTGTGGTTCCTTTAAGGAGCATTTTCTGTTTCCGAGCCTTACTAGGCTGCACTGCACTTAGCTAAATTGCATTGTATTCTCTCACTTTTTTTCTTTAAGACAATTTTGTGAAAGAGATGTTCTTGTCACTTTTATTATTTTATGACTTCTGATTTATGCAAACATTCGGCAACATAGCCCACAATAGGCTGTTAATTATTTTATTTTTTTACAAATTCGCTTTTGTAAAAGATAAGTGAAAAGTGTAGAATTTGCTCCAGCATACCGCACACACGTTGGGGCTGTTGAGTGCTTATGATTTCAATGAGTCCCTTGCAGGAAAACTAGTATTACAGTTAGGTAACTTTTGCATCTATTTTATTAAGTTTCATTACCCTGTCTCTTTTTCACTTAAAGAAAAATAGACACCAGCAAATACGGTTGCATGTTATCAATTATCAGGTGAAAATAATTTATCACCAGCTTCAACAAGGCGCATCCTAAATTCAAGCTCTATTAAAAGATATTTGCTGGTTCCAAATAGAGAATACATTTGAAAATAAACATGTACACATTATGCTTCGAAAACACAGAAGACATTAACATCATATTTAATAAAAAAATAATCACATTAACATCATAATTAATTAAAAAAAATACTGAAAATATGGATGCAAACACACATCCATATTTTGATTCAAAGTCATAGCAAAAAGGCATGTATACTTTTTTAAACAATACAGTTACTTTTCGGATACGCACTGTAGAAGCAAACATCTAACATAAAGAAAAAACTTAGCATAACAGAGGATCTTCGTCATTAGTCATAAGCACTAAAATTGCCTCACCCGTGTGTGGGTTACATGGAGGGCCGCACACACTTTTACAAGGCATTATTGTCTCGATACAGAATCCAGAGCAGATGCCCAAGTATGGCAAGCTTCTATGATGAATGTATTTGGTTTGTATAGGATTGTTTTTTTCATTTTGCTTTTTTCTCTGCATTTCTTGGGTTGGGCTGGCAATTCTATTCTCACAAAAATATATACAGTATGATTTCTTTTGAAAAGCCAATTTTTTAGAAACACTGGGCCGATTTAGAGTTTGGCAGGGAGTGTACTCCGTCGCAAAGGAGAGGGAGTACTCTGTCCGCCAAACTGAAGGTCCGCCCGCCCGATTTACAGACGGGCAGAGCTTCAATATTTAGACGGCGTCGACAGCTCCATCTTTGCTGTCTACATACCCCTCTAATGGCCTGACAGAGTAAGGATCATCGGAGAGTTGCCCATGTTCTGCCCTCCCTCCCCGATTTAGAATGGGTGGACACATGGCCAGTTTTTACTTTTACAAATCGCCCCCTCCCCCAAAACGTGGTGGTATGTAAAAGTAGAAACTTTTCAATAACAACCATACCATGAGAGAAAGCTTCCATAATATGGGAGCCATTGCTTCTTTATTTCAAAAACAAAATAATGCTTTGGGGTTTATTTAATTTTTTTCATAAAAAAAAGAAAATGAAAGTGTGCACAGCGGCAGCGTCATATTGGTGGAGCCGAATGGCACACACTCAATGCATGTACAGGAACTGCTGTGATGGCGATTCCTGTTGTCTTGCTTCGCTTTTCAGATAATGCAGAATCTCCCACAAGGTGGCTCAAACACGGCGAAGCAGGAGACAAAACACAACAACACCTTTAGAAAAGGGTTTTATTTTACAAAATGCAAAGACTCTCTTTTTAGAATAAGGCTTGGGGTTTTTATTTATGCAATGCTCTCTAACAGAAAGGCTTTCCCAGATGCCAAATGCACAACATTCAAATACATATAGATATATATATATATTTATATGCAAGCAATAATAACACACTTGGTAAATGCAACAGTTAAATGCATGAATAATACTAATGAATAAACAAGCAGCAAATAATATGAGATAAGACTCAAGGAAATGTAATGGACGTCCTGCAGGAGATCAGAAAGATATATATATATACGATAGATACATCAAATTATTACTTTGGATGTGCACCTCACTCATTCACACATCACAAAGAAAACACCTCAAATGATCAAAGCCACTGGCCACACATCACAATGGCAATAATCAAAACTCAAACACCTCAAATGACCACAGCCACTTTTACCACGCATCACAATGGCACTAGTCAGAAACAAGTCACCTCACCCGATCGTTCACTCGACATCCTTGCCAATTCTCGCTGGAGGGCCTGTTCACAGCTGGCTTGGACTCTCGACCGGGACTCAAGTTCCGTTTGTCTTACAGCAGTACGTCTACTCTGTAAGTGAGCTCCCAACTCAGCTGTCAACAAACCTCAGCTTTACAGTCTCCAAACACACACTAGAAGGTTCGAGAGTCTTCCTCCCCGCGCCAAAGGAATCTTACTGGAACTGGCCAGCTTCCAAGCAAGCATTCCATGGCAGGAAAGAGTTCCCACGTCCCCTCTACATTCTTGCATGTTCCAGCCTTTATCTTGACGAGAATGTATGATGTGACTACGCGTGCTATTACCACGTGGTAGTTTACAACGCAGTCGTTATATCGCCTGCGTTGTTACCACGCGTGGCTTTACATCGCGAGTCGTTTCTACGACTTGCGCTAGATCGCGCGCTGGAATTAGGAATAGTATAAATTACTATTCCTACTCCAGTTAGCGCAACAGCAGGGAATGTGTTGGATTTAAAATCCAACACATTCCCTGGTGTTGCACGCCATCTAGCGCAAGTCGTAGAAACGACTTGCGATGTAAAGCTACGCGTGGTAACTAACGCGGTCATTGTAATGACCGCGTTGTTACCTACCTGCGTGGTAACAGCAGCGTTGTAAATGCTGTTTCCCCTTGACGAAGCTCACGAAAGCCTTCCAGGGTACATTAAACAATCTCTCACAAAAACAATCCTTGAACATGATTAACCCAAACAACTTGCAAGCGTGTCTGTGCGCGCAGAGAAGCCGAAGCCAGGCAGAGTCAGAATTCAGGATGACATGAGGCCATGTCAAAGCCAATAGTAAGAAATTAATAATACTACCAATGTACAACACAATGCACATTGTGCACCACTGCTTATAGCATCACATACTTCACCTCTCAATGTACAACACAGTGCACATTTGTGCTCCACTGCTCATAACACTGCACTTCGAGACCAAAAAGTACATTCCACACCTCTCTCTCTCTCATGCGTTCAAATGCAAATCCCACACGTTCTGTTCTTGGCAAGACTGTCCTACTCCGTCACAGCTCCCAATAAAAGACTGCAAGATTACAAGAAAGAAACCTTTAAGAGAAACAAGGCATATGCAGGACGTCGTACATTCAGGCTAGGATAAAATAACACACCAAAGTCAATTAAAATAATGGTAGTCAAAGGTCATCTCAGGGTGTCAGACCACAAGAGTGCCTGTAGCACTACACCTGCAAATGCAAGAGATTATCTACTTGGCCAACAGACATCTCTAAATTTCGTAAAGGGAGGACCCTTGTCATGGGGGAAGTAAAGTACTCTGCCATGGCAACGATACTAACACAGTCCTCCAAACTCAGGCTCAAAGTATTTTTAACAGCCAATAAAAATGCTACAATGGCCAATTTATGTCTATTTCCTCTAAAAAAAATAAATCAACTAAATGTAAATATTAGTCACTGAAATAAACAGTGGCAAGAAACCTCTTTTACAAACCTTTTTAAAAGGAATGGAAAGAGGAAATAGGTACAATGTTGCATATTTAGATGGAGCATTAAAGGCTGGGAAAATTGACTTTGCTTTTAAGAAATAGCATACCATCAGTATCCCATGATACTCTGTCAGTGGCAGTAGAGACAGTTATTTTCTGGCTCCTGGTGACAGGATTCTGACGCACTGAGCGCTATATTTTTCTCTTTGTAGCCCTTCAAAAAGTGACTTTACTCCACGCCTTTAAAGACATAGAACACATTTTTTGGGTTCCTTGCCGGAAAAAAATATTTTTCTCTTCACAAATGCCTTCCTTTCTTGTGAATTCCCTACTTATGGGAGAAAAAAGGCTCAAACGGGTCCTCACAATGTCAGGATTGTGTGTCTACCCAGCTCCCATAGTCCTGCCATTTCTGTTAGTAGATGTCTAGGAGGACGCTGAATGATACTGGGAAAATCTTACATGTCCTTCAGGAGAACCAATGCAAGTGCAAATAGTCAATGCCAAGAATATCTGAGAGACTTGGATAGGATGCTCCCTCCACCACTGTTTCTTCCATCATTTCAATGGACACCTCACGATGGAGATCCAAGCAAAGATCTCTTAATGAAAAATGTGTGTGCACTTGTTTTATGTTGAGATCCATGATATCTAAGGTAGGGTCAGTAACAGAATGTTTCCATAAAATGCTGGTTCACCGATGAGCGATCATTTGACATTGATGGGAACATGCATGTCAAAGTGAAAGGGGAAGATGATGTCACTCAATGTCGTGAAAGACAACACCCAGTAGGTCTTACCATCTATCTGTGGCTTGGGTCCACAAAATGAAGAAGCGAAGGGTACTCCGTATACCAGACTCAGATTTGTTTAGGACATATTCCTATTCACCCTACCAAGCAGTCTTGGGCAGTTTCTGCAGCAGTAATGCTATTTCCTTCTTATGTGCATGGATCTCTTTCTCCAGAGAGGAGAGACTCACCTATGCTGGCTCCTCAGCCAGCTCTGCTACCTCCACCTCCATGTACTGAGGCTCCTGTGTCTCCAGTTAAGTGACTTACTCCAAGAGGGAGATCCGTACTCCGAGAAGATGTTATATGAGTGCTCACCATAGAACACATCACCATTTCAGATCTTCAAGGCACTGTTCTTCTCCTCACCGACAGATTATTCTGTGCAAGATTCACAGATCATTTGAGGTATATGCATCATTCAAGATCTCAGTACTAAATATATTCCTCATCATACCTGTTTCTTTCTCCATTCAGACAATACTCTCTACATCTTTCTGATTCACAACCATCTAGGGTTTCACCAATAGATGACATAAAAACTTTCAACAAAGTTCTGGTAAGAGGGGCTACAAAGCTTAACATACCCATCCCATCTACTCAGCTGAAGACTTAAGTTATATTTGAAAGCCTTCACCATTATTCCTCTGTTCTGCCGTTACTGCCCTTGATCCCAAGTCCTTTAAACCTCGCTATACTGCTGATCCGGATCTTAGCCGCCACGAAGTCCACACCAGTGCAATTGAAAAGAAATATAAACCACTAGAACCAGATCCCTTAATCCTATGGGCTGCTCCACCTCAGAACTCTGCTGCAAGGAAATACCATCCCACCTCCCTATCATTGACAGTGCGTCCTGAAAAGACGAGTAAGAAAATACATGCAGTCGGGAGAAAGTTCTGTGGCACAACCTTTCATGGGCTTTATGACAGAATGGCTCTTCAACGCTTTCAAGAGAAACTTCTTCATGAGGGCAGACAAGCCTTGAAGGAGTCTTACAAGACTGAATGACGGTCTCCAACCAGTAAATAGTGCTGCTGCTGACCCAGCTGATTTGGCTGTTGATCTGTACTGTCATGGGCTGGCTTTACATGATCATTATGGCTTCACCTTACGGGTTTGAAACCTGATGCACAGCAGATAATTTTGAACCTTTTGTTGTCTGATACCAAACTGCTTGGCACTCATGCAGAAGACAAGATACAATGCATGAAAGCTGGAATGGAACCACTCAAGACTGTGGGGCTAGAGAGAAGGGAAGAGTACAGGAAGCATCAGTACGAACCCTTTAATTTGTGTTACCAACAAAAGTGTTCAAGCCTCTTTGTGGCCACAACAATACTAACTACAACTGCAATGTCACGCCCTACCAGTCTCATACGTCTTCAAAGGGGAGAGGTGGCCATCAAACCCCAGCAGAACATTGTGGTAAGTGGTTAATGACTATTCTTTGAGGTTCTGGTCATCTCCATCAATATCATTGAGAGTTACTAAGACAAAAAATAAGCAGTTATCAACTCCAGCGCGTTTAGACCCTCATGGCTGATTTGCTGTGCTTTATAAATCCTTGACTGATTGATTGATTGAGACAGGAGGTCAGCACCCTTCTAATCAAAAAGGCAAGGTTTGAAAGAAGGGATGAACACAAGACCTCCAACTTATTCTTGACCTGAGATCAGCAAACAAATGTGTGAAAAAGTGGTCTTTTGCATTTTGGAAATATAATAAATGTACCTCCATCTCCATCAAGGAGATTGGATGTGTTCGAAAGATCTTCGCATCCCCATTATACATAATTTACAAATGTCTAAGGTTTCTGGTGGGCAATGTGTAATAGCAATACTGAGTTCTTTCTTTTGGTCTCAAGTAGCTCCACAAACATTTTCAAAATGCATGGTGGAAATCGTTGCAACAACTGAGTACTTTGTACCCTTCTCCTATATAGGAATCCAGGTTCTTTTTAATGACCTCCGTTCCAAAATCCCTACTGGGTTTTTGTTAGTGACTCTCATATACCCTATTGGTGTCATGCTTCATCATCAGGTCTCATCCTGGTCGTTATACACCAGGATGGGCTCTACCATATTTCAGGGAGCACTTAGAATATTTCTTCCGATGGTGGTCTAGATGTTATAAGAAAAAAATACCTAGGGTGCACCACGGTTTCCCTTTATTATAAGGTGCACTGGCATGGTTAAAAAAAGCTCTGTGGGTGTTATATCTTGGGTATAATGTCCCTGCACCCTAACTATTGTCCACATGTTTCAGCCCTCAGTCTGCAGGCCACTCAGTGTCCAGGGCTTTCATTAGGACTATTTCTAGTACCCCACTCTCTATTTGTCACTGCTAAGCCTGGACCAAAAAACTCTGCAGCGCTATGCGGCGTTCCGCAAGGGACGGAGTGCGCTTGATCATGCCTGTTCGCATTGATTTTCAGTGCCGGGTGTTTGTCCTGCGCGGGAAAATCAACGCGGACTGCACCATGCGCAGCGCAAGAGGGCGCTGCTTCTTTTCTGCCGCTCGAGTAGATTTTCTACTCGAGCGGCAACTTTCTCAACGTGAACGGAAGGTTACTCAACGTGAGCGGTCGCGACCACCCGCGACCTCCCGTGTTGAGAAATCTTGCCGGGCGGTGGATTTTCCTCGCTCACGCTCGCCAACTTGACGTTGGGGAGCGCGAGCACGGATAAAAACTGCGCTCCGCTAAGCGAGCGCAGTTTTTCGGAATTCCATGTGGCCGGCGGAGCGCAAAGTGCAGAAAACTCTGCAAACACCGTAAACGGAGTAGAGTTCACTGCTCGGGCTTAGTCACTGCATCACGTATCACTGGTCTAACAGTCAGGGCTCCCTTAGACAATACAAGACGAGCCGCATAACATAACACAGGCTTACTTGCCTTTCATTGGAGCATATATTAACTTATACCACTAAAGAGAGAGTCAAGGGAAGACAAGGCAAACCTACTGTCCCCAGATACAATACAAGAAACACAAAAGAAATAGGTTGCCTATACCCATTAACTGAGCAAAAAGATTGTGATGGGATCTGAGGGTTCTAGTACAGTAGTTCACGAATGGTCTAATGGACGGCCATCCTTAATGGAAGAGGATGCCTCACACACAGTATTGTGTCATGCTTCATCATAGCCATCCTCTCCCCCACCCTGGTAAGATGGTGCTACCAGGGCGGACTCAACCGCCGCGAAGGAACACATGAACTTCAAGCTCCTTACCGACAATAACACTACCATCAGAGGCACCCTCATGTACAGTCCTCCAGGACCATGGACCGGATTCAGCAACGCCATCGCTGAATTTATCACCTTGCTCTCCATCGAATCCGAACTCTACATCTTCCTGTGAGACCTCAACTTCTACCTATACGACTCCACAGACACCAACTCCACCGACCTCTTGGAAAGACTGAACAACATCGGCCTCAAGCACAAAGCAGGACTCACACTGGACCCCATCTTCACCACTACCAACAGAGTCAGTCACAACCCCACCTCAGAATTCACATGGTCCGACCCCTCCATCATACACTTCACTATCGTCGGACATACCTGCCCCCCCCCAACTGACTCAGCGCCCCTTTCTGTGGCAGTTCTAAGGTCACTCAGCAAGAGTGGACTCACACCCTCAGCACCTCACACCCAAGGAGACCACCAACTTGGACCATGCAGTAAAGAACTTCAACGACTGGATCATCAGTGCCACAGACAAAGTTGCTCCCACCAAACCAGCCAAAACACATAGACCCTACAAACAAGCCAGCTGGTACACCCCGGAACTCAGCATGTCAAAATGCAGGTGCAAACAACTTGAAAGAAGATGGCGCACCAGCAGGAACCACACCAACAGAGCCACCTGAAAAGTAGCCCTCAACGACTACCATTGACAGATCAAAGTGGCAAGTGATTCTGTTGCTAGACGTGAAGATGGGGTCCAGCGTGTGTCCTGCTTTGTGCTTGAGGCCGATGTTGTTCAGTCTTTCCGGGAGGTCGGTGGAGTTGATGTCGGTGGAGTCGTCTAGGTAGAAGTTGAGGTCTCCCAGGAGGATGTAGAGTTCAGATTCGATCTAGAGTGGGGTGATGAATTTAGCGATGGCGTTGCTGAGTCCTATCCATGGTCCTGGCAGTCTGTACACTAATGTGCCTATGGTGGTAGTGTTATCATTGGTGCGGAGCTGGAAGTTCATGTATTCCATAATTGGCATGGTTAGGTCGTCGGTGATGGTGTCGGTGATTGATTCCTTGTATATTATGGTGATGCCGCATCCGTGTCTGTTGGTGCAGTCACAGTGTTTCATCTTGAAGTCGATGGTTGTTGCTGTGGTGATGTCCTGGGTCGATGCTAGTGTGAACCAGGTCTCTGTAATGAAGGTTATGTTGGGGATGAGGGTGGATATGGAGTCCCAGATTTCTGTGGCGTGTTTGCAGAGAAATCTGCCATTGAGCTGGAGGCATCTGAGTTGATCCGGCGGGGTCGTGGCCGGCGAGGACGGCGTTGTGCTGGTTCCTGCGGGGTGATCGGTCCTGGAGTGGAGGTGAAGCGGCAGTGGAGAAAAGTGAACGGTTCTGCAGTGAAGTGAGGATATGTGAGGCAGCAGTTGTTGTTGAATCCGGGGTCTAGGGTACGAAGCTCGGTGGCGGAGTACCTGTGGGAGTCTAGAGGGCCAGGGTTCCTGGTGCTGGGTGCGGTCCAGGCACAGACAGACGCAGACGGGCTTGCCTTTGGCATGCCTTCGGCATGGCCGCACAGTGGCCTCCATTAAGTAGGTTTTGGTAGAGGCACTGGGGAGGCGGGAGAGCAGGGAGCGGGATGCGGGAGGGCGGGAAAACTGCGGGAATGGCGAGGGGGCAAAAAGTCAGGCAAGGCTCCTAATGGACAGGAAACCTTGGTGCTGATGCTGGTTCTGGGGGGCAGAGGGAGTTTGGGACTTACTTCTGCTAGGCAACTGTCAGGTCATGCAGGCCTGTGGTTGCTGGCAGCAGCCGGCTGTCAGGGGAGAGCTTGTCTGGACCTGCTCAATAGAGCTGCGCTGCGGCCTCCATTAAGTAGGTCCTGTGAGGAGCACTGGGGAGGCAGGAGAGTGGGGAGAGGGATAGCAGGAAAACAGCAGGAACGGCGTGCGGGCAAAAAGTCAGGCAAGGCTCCTAAGGCACAGGAGAACTTTGTGTTGGCACTGGTCCTGGCGGGTAGAGGGAACCTGAGACTTACTGCTTCTAGGCGACTGTCAGATCAGTCAGGTCTGCAGTCGCTGGCAGCAGTCAGGTGAGAGCTGGTCTGGACCTGCTCAGTGGAGCCACGCTGCGGCCTCCATTAAGTTGGTCTTGGGAGGGCGCTGGGGTGGTGGGGAGCGGAATGCGGGAGGGCAGGAAAATGGTGGACCAAACAGACCAGTCCGATCCACAGCTGAACAGGCTAGCCTTACCTGCCCCAATTTCGACTTATCACAGATTGAACTGTTAAGAACCTGTTCTCTACACTACTATGATGCATACCATAGCGACAACCCCACTTGACCATTTAGCATAGGATATAATAGGATTTATATTTCGGCAGGCGGGATATCTTTCACTGTTGTGACGGAGCAACCAGTCCACCAGGATCTAAATCAGGCCGCAAGGGATTTGCCCAGAATCAGAGGATGTTCAGGGGCATAACACAAGCTTGTATAGCCCCTGTAGTGCCACCCCAGCACTTCAGGGGCCCCCAAAGCCTTCATAGGGGCCACATTCCACCCAAGTCCGATGCATATCTGTGAGATATGGGAGACACAGGGGCCCCTCTTCATATTCTGCAGAGGGGCCCCATCATTTAACATTATGCTACTGCTACTGTTCTGGGAAGCCATTGCAAAGCCACAGCGATTGTTGGATTTGGCCCTCTCTGCAGGGTCATCTCCAAACTATTTGCCTTATCTCTCCTGATTTCTGAACCCATTTTTGTTGGCTTTTAGGACTCTGCTAAACAGCGCTAAAGTGCTTGTAGTCGCTCGTTTAAACATGGTACAATTGGTTTACACCCAACCACCACTTTTAATTTACTTGAAAATCCCTAGTAAAGTGGTACTACATGACACAGGGCCTGTAAATTAAATGCTGCTAGTGGGCCTGCAGCACTTGTTGTGGCACCCACTTAAGTAGCTTTTTAAAACATGACTCATGTCTCTCATTGCAGCCTGTGTGTGCAGCTTTTAATTGACATTTTGACCTGGCAAACTAAACCTTTTGCCAGGCCTACACCTTCCTTTTTAATACATATAAGTCTAGGGTAGGCCCTAAACATCCCATAGGGCTGTTAAGTTGACTGCTGTTGTGCCAATCTACCAGAGGGTTCAGCACAGGATAATGTAGTGACTTTTTGTGGTTCACCCTGGCAAGAATTTTGGCTGTTATTACTTGAGTAGGGTTTCACCCCTCTCAGACAACAACCCAATTTCTCACAGTGATGAAGTAAGGGGCAGTAAACCTGAAACCCTGAGCAACGGACTTGGGTGTACTTAATGCAGACAGTATTGAATTCTGTTTTTGTATGTTTGATTTGGGTGACATTCAGGCTTAATTTTAAAAAATGTATTTCTTTTCTTGTCCCCGTTTCTCTGACAAAATACCTGAGAAACTCCGAGCCTAAATCAGAATACTTATCCAAGGGCATAACCAAAGAAGGATTCAGGTGCAGGGCTGAATTGACAAAACAAGGTTCCAGAGGAAAGGCAAGAAAAGGGGGCGGGGGAGACAAAAGAGGGAAAAGTGTTTATAAAGTAATAGAAGAAAAGCTCACAAGCGAGGGTCTAACCCCAAGAGAGGAAAAACAATTAAGTTACAAACCTAAGTGAACACAGAGAAGAAGTGTACCGAATTACAATAAGAGACTATTACAAGAGCATTTTTTTAAATTAATTTATTTCACTCGAACCAAATACTTAATTGGTGCTTTCTCATGGGGGGAGGGTTGATGGTGAAGCTGATGGAAGACCAAAAATCAAGAGGCAGAAGAATCTCAAGACCTCGGGACCAAGATCAAGACTCAACTGGCGAAAGAAGAGAATATTAAAAGGGCAGTGACTGAAAATATGCTACAAAATAAAATTCCCCAAAAACCTAGTTTTCTTTGTCTGTGCTAATCTTATTTAACCAAATATTAACCCCGCTGTTGGAGGCTCTTTTGCTTTGGTCATTAACTGACCTGCTACCACAGCTGCATTGCTTGACTTAAATTTACAGATTGATGCACAACAAGCCAATTGCAAGAAAGAAAGAAGCAAACGCTCACAGAGACTCTTTTTTTAATTTTATATTTGTTGATTATTTCATTGTATGGGTAACATTACATCTGAAATATCAGTCAGTTAGCCTAGATAGCAGTATGCATAGACTTATAAATATTGAAGTGAAAAAATACTAAAGTGCATTGATACAGTGGACTGAAAAACGTATAGCTCATTCTGCTTAAGACAATATAAGGGTTCCTCTCAATGAACGACATACAATACAGTGATAACATAGCAGCATAATACCCATCTGGTATCCAGTTTATTTATTTTTTATTTAAGAGTTTTATATAGCGCTAGCAGGACCGAGGGTATCAGAGCGCTTTACATCAGTAAATGTTTACATCAAGGTAATGAGGTATAACAACTCAGTAAATGTTTAAACATCAAGGTAAAAAGATAAATCAGCTCAGGTAGGTCAGATTAAGTCAAGTCCGTGGTTGAGTATAGGAGAGGAGAAGTTGCGGGGGGGTCCAAGGAGAGCTGAAGATGGAGATGTTGTCTCTGGCGGTTAGTGATCCACTAGTTGAGATGCTGGTTGATTAGTAGATCTTTTAACTGTCTCTGGAAGCAAGGAAAGGATGGGTTGGTCCTAATATGTATTGGTATGGAGTTCCAGATTTTAGGGGCATTGCTTGAAAAGGAGCAAGCCAGAGTTTTTTGTTTGTGGGCTTTGGACAGAATGAGGAGCATGGTATTTGAGCTTCTGAGGTTTCTTGTCTGTCCTGCCTTTTTGAGCTTAGAGGCGAGGTAGGTTGATTTTCCGGTGTGTAGAGCTTTGTGGGTAAGACAGGCTGTTTTAAAGCTGTAGCAAGCTTCAATCTTGGGAGCTATCTCAGATCTTACAGGGGTGGTGAAATGTGGTCGAATTTTTTGATTCCTGTGACCATTCTGGCTGCTGCGTTGAGATTGGTTCTGATGAGCGCAAGTTGGGATTTGGCAGAGCCTGTAAGGGAGTCATTACCGTAGTCTGATCTTGTTAGCATCAGCGCTTGTGTGGCAGATTTGAGATCTTTCTGTGGTAGGTAGGGTTTGATTTTGTTCAGAAGTTTCAGGTTGTAGAAGGCACCCTACTCATTGTTCTTAATATGATCTTTCATGGTCAGTTTGGAGTCCAGAGTGATCCCTAGAGATTTGACAGAGTCGGCTAGTGACAGAGAGCAGTTGAGAGTGTCAATGGAGTTTATCTATTCTAGCTTCTTGGTGGGCTGCTTTGTATTTGATATGAATAGCATTTCTGTCTTGTCTTGGCTGAGCTTTAGGTGGTTGAGAGATAGCCAGTGTTGGACTTCTTTGAGGGTGGCATTTAATCGGTGAATGTCTTCAAGCGACGAGATTTCCATGTAGAGCTGGGTGTCATCCGCATGTAAATGGAAAGGGATTTTAGCTTGGTCAAGGATGGCGGTGAGAGGTTCCATGTAAATATTAAATAGTGTGGGTGAAAGGGCAGAGCCTTGGGAGACTCCCTGGGTTATCGAGGTCTGATTGTCTATTTTTATTTCTTGAGCGCGGTTATGTAGAAAGGATGCAAACCAGCATAGAACCACGCCATCCGGAAGGGAATCCAATAGGAACTTGTGGTCGACTGTGTTGAAGGCCGCTGATAGTTCTAGGAGAATGAGTAGGCACGATTTGTCTGTATCCAGGTACTTATGTAAGTCATCTATTATGTTCAGAATAGCTGTTTCCGTGCTGCATCCTTTTCTGAAGCCCGATTGGTGGAGGTCCAGGAGATTGTTGTTTTCGATGTGTTGGTCAAGCTGTGCGAGAACGCATCTCTCTAGGGTTTTGGCTAGGAAGGGAAGATTGGTAACTGGTCTAAAATTATTGAGGTCGTTTGGTCTCCCAGTTTTTTGATTCTTGGTGTGATTTGACCGAGTTTGAGACAGTCTGGTATCACTCCAGTTTTCAGGGAGCTGTTTATTATCTCAGTCCAGAAGGGTGTTAGGGCATGGTTGAGTTGTTTTGCCAGGGAGGCTGGGAGTGGGTCCTCAAAGTGGGAGGAGGGCTTGGACATAGCCAGCAGAGAAGATATGTCTTCCTCCGTGAGTGGGTTGAAAATCTTCCAGCTTCTCTGGTTTATATGGTTCCCTGGGGTTTGGATGCTCTCTATGTTGTCCTGAGGGGTGATCATTGCGGACGAGGTCGTGGAGTGAGTGGTGGGGGGTGGTCGTCTTCACTTCTGGGGGTGGGGTCCCCACTTGACGGCTGGTTGTGATTGAGGGAGAGCTTTATCTTCATGATTTTATCATTGGAGAAGGTAGCACATTTTTCCCATCATTCTTTGGATATCTGAGGTTTTTTTATGGCTGGCTTGGAGGTTTGTTGATTGATGATGTTAAAGAGCTCTTTTGGATGTTTTTTGGCCTTATCTAGAGCGTTACGGAAGAAGGAGGCTTTTTCATTCATTATGTGTTTTTTGTTGTTTCTGCGTTCCCTCCTGAGCTGGTCCAGGTGGGCTGTGGATGGCTTTGCTCACCAGAGTCTTTTGGCTGCTCTGTGCTGTCGTCTTTCCGTGTTGAGTTCTTTATTGAACCAGGATCTCGAGGGAGTGCTTCTCACCTTTTTCCATTCCAGAGGTGCTAGTCGGTCCAGGATGGAGGACATTGTTGACTTGTAGTGGGTGGTGAGTTCTGTTGTTGAGAGATTTTCTGATGAGGAGGGCAGTAGAGACACCATTTTTTCTTCAAGGTCTTGTAGAGGAACTTGTTTGATGTTTCTCTTCCATTGGAGAGTTTTTTGCGTCCGAGTTGGGAGGGGAGATGCCTTGTTGAAGTGAAATAAGATGAGGTCATGATCCGACCAGTCGACAGGGAGGATGTTATTAATGGTTAGTATAGCTTCCTGAGCTATGATGGTGTCCGGGGTTGCGCCTTTAATGTGGGTGCTACCTTTGCAATGCTGGGAGAGGTTGTTAATGAGTAGTAGGTCGTTGAGGGATTGGATTAGGGTGTTGCATTTATCATTCCAGTAAAGGTTGAGGTCACCTAGGATGATGTTGTGGGAATGTGAGTGAGCAGTGTGCAATCAAATCTGTTAGGTGTTCACCAAAGGTTAGCGTGTTGCCCGGTGGGTGGTAGAGGAGGTGACACTTCATTGTTGTGTTGCCTTTCATCCTTATGGTGAAGCTGAAATGTTTGAATGTATTTTTAGGAGAAGGTGCCTGTTTCACTCACGTTGATGTTGTTTTCATAGATAATGGTGATGCCTCCACCATTGTGGTACTTCATGTCTTTTCTGATGATCGAGAATCCTTGTGGAACTAGCATGTCTATGATCGGGTAGAAGGAATCATTTAGCCATGTTTCTGTAAGGAATGAGATATCAACATTGTGATTTAAGATTATTTCTGCTATTTCTGTTGCATGTCTGGTTGCCGATATGCAGTTTATGAACATGCATTTGTTCTCTCTGAGGTTAGTCAGATTTTGGGGGGAGGAGGTCAGTGGGATATTGACGAGGTGCGCTGGTGGTCTGGTTGTTGGCGTTAGTGTTGGGTTTCTTCCTAGTCCCATGATAACCTGGATTTTTGATGAGGGGTTGTGCCTCTTAAATGCTGGGCTGTAGGATTTGGTTAGCTCCACCGCCTCGATCGGTGACATCATGGGGTTGTTCTTTTAGGCCTTAGGGCTTTGTTGTTGAGGGGTGCTGTGGTCCAGCTGCCTGGCTGTGTCTTCGCTCTACTTAGGAGTTGTGTACTGTTGCATGTAGGGGGTAGTAAGGGTGTTTGGTGGGAATTGAACCTATGTTTAGGTTTTTTGTGATGAGGTTGAGCCCTTGTAGTAGTCTTTCTTGTTGGCTGTCTATGTACATAAGTTTCTCTTTTAGTTTATACATGAACATTGGCTTTTGTGCGGAGGGAGTGCGGGTGGGTCATTTCTTGTTGTGCGGGGGGCTGTCTCTAGTCTGTGTCCCTGAATCGGAGAGTCGCTTGTTGTGCGGGGGCGGCTGTCTCTAGTCTATGTTCCTGAATCGGAGAGTCGCTTTATGTTGTGCAAGGTGTGGTTGATCAGAGTCCTTGAGTGCATGCCGGTGTGAGCTGGAGTCAGGGAGTTAGTGGGGGAGAGGTTGGAGGTGTTGCTTACTTCTTTGTTAATAGCGGTGGGACTGGTGGGTGAGTCGTGTCGGTCCCTTTGGGATGATGTTCTCAATACATTGGTGTGCGCACGGGATAGGTCATGAGGGTTGGCGTCATCGGCAGCTTTGCCTACACCCTGAGAGGTCAGGGAGAGAGGGAAAGGGAGTGAGGACTGTGAGGGGGCAGAAGAGATGGAGGGTTGGGGTGGAATTGACAGAGGTGATCTGACCTAAGCTGGTGTTGTGATATGAGCTAGTGGGTGGGTCCACCATATTTTGCACTCTAGGGGTAGTCGTGCGGGTCAGTGACCTCCCCGTTATATTGGGTTCTGTCCCAAATAGGGTGGGGGTAAGGTGTATTGTGAGAGAGTAAGCTGAATTTGTGTTGTGAGTCATGAGTGTTTCAGTGAGGTGAGAGTGAGTGGTAGGGGAGAGAGTGGGGTTCATGGTGTTACTCTGTAGTACTTTATTTTGTTTTTTGTTCTGTGAGGGAGGGTGGCTAGAGGGTGAAAGTGTTTTCAGCCTTGATATGGCGTTTTTTTTTATCATGGGGAATATGGATCCAAAAGTGCGTAGGTTGGCATCATTGGCTTGTATCACGATGGTCTCGTTTTTGAAGATGGTCGCAGTGGCTTTGCCTATAAACATGGGCAAGTTAGAGATTGTTAATTTGCGTCCATGTGGGGTGTTAGTGGCTTCAGTAATGTGTAGGTATTTAGCTCCAAGACATACTAGACTAAGCTGTCATTAATTAAAGTACATAAATATTTCTAAAATACAAAAAATTACTAAAGTGCCTTGCTTGAATACTCCAGAGATCGATTGATTCATTTCGCTCTGCTTATCTTTAAATAGCCATCACTGCAACATATAGTGACAACATACAGTGTATTGATATTAAAGCAGCCTAGCCTACTTCAGAATAGGTGCCCATTTTGCCTCGGTTCCATATTGTAAGTCAGATGCTAGTGAGATCAACAGAGTAGAGATGGAACACACATATTACAACCCATATTTCTTGAGCAGCCGCGGATGAAGCCTCAGAATTTGATAAAGTGCAATGATACAATCCTAATACAATCTCATAGCTCTGCCGACACTGAAATGCATGTTATAGACATAAAAGACAGAGGGGTCCCATTAAACATTAAAACACGTATAGGTTCCTCATCCATGACCACCTTGGATACCACTTAACCACCCACCTTCTCTCCTCCTATATTAGATCTGGTTGTCTCAACCCTGTTCATGCTCTCCATCCACTCTGCTACTGGGGCCCAAATTAAATCTCCTCATTTCTATGTTCTTCATCCCATTTTTGTGCGTAAAGACCGTTTTTCATGTTTTTCATGGCCAAAAAGCGTGACCTCCACTCTATGAATGTAAGGGGATTTGGGCAGACCCATCCAGATGCTATACACATTCGGCCCATTGTCTTGAAGAGCAAATAAGTTCCCCTTTTAAAAAGTCCCTGATCCTCACTAACCCCTGATAAAATTGCTTGGGGAGGTATTTTGACCTGATGTTTGAGGATTCATCCAATAAAGACTTCAATTTCTGTATAATACTTAAATAACCGGGAACAGGCACTAAACATGTGGATTATGTCGGCTTCTTCAGCCCCACATCTATGACACTTTGAATCCAACCTCTTGCCCCACCTATACAGCTTGTTTGGGTGTATAGTATGAACCAAAAGCCATTTTAAAGTGTTGACTTTTGAGGCTAGCAGTCAGAAGTGTCTTTTTAATTATCTCAAGTGAACTCTCCAATACTGGCCCTGTTACATCTAATCTTGATTCCCACTTCATATTCTGGATTTCCATATCATCTGATAAGCATTGTATTAGAGCATCATAAATTCGCCCGATTCTGTTGCCTTGATCCACCACATCTATAACCAAGCATTTAGCGGTCGATAATTGATTTTTATCAAGTTTACCAAGACAATCCCAGATCTGGAGATACTTACAAAACTTCTCCTTGCTCAGTCCAAACTTATCTTGAAGCTCCAAAAAGGAACATAATTGATCATTATTATAAAGATCCCCTAACTTCGAGATCCCACAGGACTCATAGCTCTTATACATGCCGTCTTGAATTATACGTGGCAAGGCAGGAGAGCCCCAGAATTCAGCTTGCAAATATTAACCTTCCTTCTAATCTGGCGCCAGACCTTAAACGCCCCATCCAACGTTTTAAACGTTGTCTTCTTATAATAGCTTCTCTGCAAGTTCCTTAAAAAACTGCTCTTGACCTCTTACCCCAGTGTGAGTTGATAAATGAATGGAGACGCAGCAGGGCCTATATTATGGGTATTGCCCGTTATCAAGATAGCAAAGTGTTGCAACATACAGGCCCAAAAATATAATACAAAACTAGGGACTGCCCATCCTCCTCAGCATCTAGGGAGAATCATAAATCTCACAGCTCTTCTTGGCTTCTTGAATTGCCACATAAGGCTATAACAAAGACCTTCCCACTTAGTAAACCAACTTCTATGAATCTCCAAAGGAATAGTTCTAAATAGGTATAGTACTTTTGGGAGAACAATAATTTTTAACACATTACATCTCCCGCTCAATGTTAGATTCAGATTATTAATCCTATATAGATCTTCGTTAATCTTGTTAAGTAATGGGGCTAGATTCAGTTCCACTGTCTTCTCCAGAGTGGGCGTAACTACCACTCCTAGGTAGGTTGCCTCCGCTACGCAACGTCGATCCCCGGTGTTAGCACTTTCAGTACTTTTCAGTTGGGTCTTACCCATATTGAGATAGTGCCGAATTCGGTAGCTTCCTCTTCAATAGCCTTCAAAGCATTACAGCAGTCAGATGCTGTGACCACAATGTCTTCAACATATGCTAATACTTTGTAATGTATTTGGGCTACTATGATTGGTTAGATCCTGTTGCTTTCCAATTGGGCAATAAAAGGTTCAGTGTATAAGATAAAACAGCAGGGGTGAACAAGGACACCCCTGTCTTCTTCCTCTGGTAATAAAAATCTGATCCGACCTCTTGCCCTTAATCTGCAATCTAGCCTTAGGGGTGTGATACAGAGCCCTGATAGGCTTGATAAAGTTTGGAACAAGTCCCATCCACCTCAATAGCTCCAAGAGGTAGCCCCATGAAACTCGTGTCAAAGGCCTTCTCTGCGTCCAATAATACCAGCCCCATAGGTTCTTTCATTACCACAGCTATATCTAGTAAGGAAATTACCCTGCACACATGCTCAACCGTGCCGTGACTTGGGATGAACCCGTGTTGATAAGGAGAGATAAGTCCAGCAATGACCTTCCCCAATCTGCTAGCCAGGATCTTTGCGTACACTTTAGCGTCTACATTTATCAGCTAAATAGGTCTGTATGAACCCAGGGTTTGAAGGTAGATAAATGCCATTCATGGACTGCAACACATATTGTTCCATCCACTACAGTGGCAGTGCAAATATGGCTTCAGGCCTACCCTTGTAGCCTGAGTATAGGAACGTGAAAACTGCAATTCAACATGTCAAAAATAAACCCCGTTTGACAGTCCAAATCTCCCTTTTAAATATCATTAAGACACCCCTATGTAGGCCGTGTAGCCCACAAGGCAGGGTGCATGGTATTTAAAAGTAGAACATGGAGAAATTGAATGTGAACATGGCCTTATAGTGACTAGCACTCCAAAGCTATTCTCATTGTGGCAGGTCTAACTGTCCTCAGGAGAAAAATAGATTACTGATTAAAATCCTAATATTGCATCTCGGAAATGGGACTAGGTAGAAAAATAATTAACAGCTACTTTTATTAGTTATTGAGAATCCAATTCGATGATGATGTTGGATTTATAATAAATATTGAGGAAAAGTAACTTTTAGAAAGTTACTTTTTCCCTGCCTGAAGCTCCCGGAGGCTAAATTGCATTTGCTCTCCAACTTCTCCCAGTCAGTGATTAGCATTTGAATAGGTGTGGAAAAAGTGTGAAATGTCTCCCAGGAGCTACACAACAGGTCACTGTGATTGACAAGTCGATCTGAATGGGCAGGGATAACTGCTTTAAGCTCATCAAAAGGGTGGGGCTGTGAGCATCCTTTTTGACATTACAGTGTGAAATCCTGCTTGACAGGTCTGTTGGGTTTAAATGTAACACTTGGTGTGCACTTGAAAGGAAGAAAACAGGATGCCAAAATAATTCTTGTGTATTCACTGCCTGGTTGCTGGAAAATCCTGCTTAGGTTTATTAAAGGTACAGTGACTGCTTCAAACTGGATTTTGGTGTTAGATGTTGGAGGACACTAGGACTACCATAGACCACTCCCCACACACAACCCCAGTACTCAGTCCCCAAGTTTAGTGTGGCCGAAGACTTTTGCGATTTTGAAAATGCCAAATGTGGGTATAGTAGGTCGCTGGAACTTTTACCTCATGGGTTAGGGTGTTCCCTGTAGTCATTCCCACCCACTAGCTTGTGCAAGGGATAAATGTGGCACCTCCAGATATCCACTACAGAACACTTTCTTGAGCTATGGAAGATCATAAGAGGACTGGACCTATTGTCTGTGACCTGAGAGGAAACCCTGAAGGACTGGACCTGCTCCCTCTTGTACCAAGAATAACGAAGTGACCTCCAAGGTTCAGTTGACTGACCTCCTGTGTGGCTGCAAGGAGACAGCAAGCTACAAGAGGCCTTTCCTGCAACTGCCCAGCTGCACAGTGGCAGAAGGGCCTGTACAAGACCCTGCTGTTAGTCTCTGTCTGACACCCTGGGAGTCTCTCAGTGCCTCCCTTGGAGTCCTGGGGGGCTTTAGAAGTGTACTCCTGTGGTGGATTGGGATTTAAAAAACTAATGTCAGAAGGTAAAATCTTGTCCAGGATGAACCTGGATGGTGTATCTGATCCACGCTCCATTGCGGTCAGGTCCCGGTCTACCACGACCATTGACTATCATTGGCACATTGTGATTCTTGGCGCTATTTCCACTTAAAGCTTTAAAAATTCATATCTTCTGTTCTCATTATTCGATTTTGTCATTTTCATATCTGCCAAGTTTTTAGTTTGATTATGTGTGGCATTCTTATGTGTTCAGTATGTTTATGTGTAACAATTTGAGCCCTTATGTGTGACACTTTAAGTGACACTTTGTGATTGAAATAAGATAGTTGCGTCCATGTCAAGAGATAATTTTTAGAAATTACACCCTTTTCTCATATGCAATAGTATTAACTGGGACTTTGAAGGAGCTGTAACAGCTTGAAACCATTAAAAAACAGGCAAGGTGAACAGAGCATAGTAGACAAGATCATGTGAGGCATGAAGTGTTAATAAGCGGAAACTGGGAGCCTTTCCTGTTGCATCTCAGTCTGTCAAGAGGCAATCATAGGGGAAATGGCTGCTTAGAGCAGCAGACCCCGACATCTTGGATCCTGCCACAAACGTCCGTCAGTGAATAAACTGACAGCTTGATAGTGGAAGCAGACAGGTTTTCTTTCAGATTTAGCACTTCCTCCAAGTATTGGGGAATTATCCATCAGCATCTACATCTAAATCAAGTCCAGAGACTGCTAGACAACAAGTAAGCTAAGGTAGTGTTTGGGAGGATCTGCCCTTTCCTTTTTACAGACCAGGAAGTTCCTAGCACCCCTTCTCTTTTCTTCTCTCTCCGGTCTTTACTTTGGCTTTCACTATACCTCTCTCCTTTTACCCTGCTCTCCACTTTTGCTTCATGCCCTCCTCTTCTTGTTCCCTGTTTCTGCCCTGCTTCCATCACTCATTCCAATTCTGTCACAATCATTTTTTATTCCTATTCTTTCAACTTTCTATCTTTTCTCTAGCCTCCTTCTTCCCCCTCATTTATTTACCCTTCTCCTGACTTTCACTTCTTCCTTCATCCCAACTTCATATTTCTCTGCTTTGGAAACTCTTTTCCTCCCTCCTGTTCTTTCCTCCATTTTCTCCCTCTTATTGTCCTCCTCTCCCCTCACCCCTTTCAATCTTCTTTATTTCTCTCTGCACCTCTCCCTAATGCCCTTACTCCTAGTCTCACTTGCTCCTCCACTCAATCTCCGCCTCCCTTTCGCTCTCCTTTCTTGCACCTTTGCTTTGTTGACCTACCAGTGTCCCTCATTTAATCTTCCCCTCTGCTTTTGTCTATCCTCACTTTCCACACTCATAGGTTTGTATCTCTCGCTCACTCTCCTCCCTCCTCCATTTGTCTCTACTTCCATCCTTCTAACTCTACTCCATGGTCTTTATTTCCTCCCCTCTACCTCGTCTTCCTCACTTTCTTCCTCTTTCAGCTCTTTCACACCACCCTTTGTCTCTTCTCCCACTCTCCTTTCTCTCTTAGTCTCACCCTCTCTTTCTCCTCTCACTCTCTTCCTTTGCCTACCGTTTTCTTCTTTCTCTCCTCCTCTCCCCCATGTCATGGTGACTCCTATTCGTATTTAGTAGTCCTGTATCTTTTAGTTTGATAGGCTGTCTGTTACTTAATGTGGCCATTTATCATGTGAGACACCCTATTCTAGTTCTCACTTTTTAACCTGCATCATGTTGCGTTTTGGGACTCGTAGTATTACTCTTCAAGTTTCATTTTGACTGCCCAATGTGCAAAGTGATGTTGGCTGAAAAGCCATGCTGAGAACTATCTAAAGGTGTCAAACATGACCCATCCACTTGACAAATATGACAATTGAAGTAGCTCAGTGGATTAGATTAGCTCCTTAACTGTGCTTGTGTGATACCCTTCCTGGATCTCCTTGCAAATGCTGACAGTGACAGACTAGCTCTGATGATGTACTACGCGTTTGGATATGATCACGAGACCAGCTGCAGAGGCTGGGAAGTGAAGGGGTGGGAAGGGGCATGCTGAGTGGGAATGAAGCCTTTGACCTCTCCAGTGGAAAGACTGAGCGGCATAGAGAATGCACATGACCTAGAGTGCCTGCTTTTAAGCACTGCCATAAGACTGAAAATAAAGACCAGAGATGGAGACCACAGGTATAGAAATCATGACAGCGCTAGGATCAGTCTGAGCCAGCAGAAACCAGAGCTCACCATAGCCAATCCGTGGCATGGACTGTGTGGGTGTGGTGAGGTAGCTTGGATTCTTTTGACCCCTGATAGCATGGGGCGGGGAAAAACTGAGAAAAAAGGGTCTGGCTGGCAAACTCGGAGTTTTGTGGATGTTTCTGATGACAGGTTAAATCTGTGTACTTCCTGGCACTGGAGAGATAGTGTAGACAGATCAATGTGATCCCAGGAGTTCATGATTCCTGAGCTTCTCTGTTATCTAGGAGTGTAAAGCTGCCCGGTTTGTTTGCACAGTTGTACACAGTGATTTTACAGACATTTCTGCTGAGCACCTGCTGAGTGTGTGTACAGCTGTAAGCATGAGATGAAATGAGACCGTGAATGTGTTTAAGTGCTTGCAAACCATGAGCCTTCAGACCTCGATATTTTGCACTTTATTATAAAGGCATTTTAGGGTGCAAAACGATCATTTTCATGTTTAAAAGACACATATAGCTAGCAGAAATCAAAAACAAAACATTTTTTTAGGTGGCCCTGAGCAGGAGCCAGTTTACCTTGTTTGTGCTGGGAAGGCAAGCACATGCTCAGTACCGAGTCTCAGTAGTCCATGCATGGGGGCGCAGCTTAATCAGAAAGATTGGGGGAGGGGGGTGAATCTCAAATTTCCCAGCTAAAGAAGCAGTGTGCTGCATGGTGGAGGGGTGAGAGTGCCAAGGTTCGAGATAGACTGTTTTATTGAGGTACAGAGTTAGTATGATGGGTTGGAATGCTACCTCGAGCGACTGCCACTGGTTAGACTATTTGCAAAAATTCATCTATTCACCTTTTGGGTGTTTTATTGCCAGTAGTATGCATGGAAACATCTGACTGCCACAGCTTACCAAGCTCACTTCTGCCACTGTTTGTGAATTACAAGAAGCAGTAAATTTGCACGCATTCAAGGAGCGCTTCTATGGTGCAAATTTACTATTTTTGGGGGGAAACAGGTCACTATATATATTTAAGATCCCGATCCAAAAAAAGAACAAGTTAAAATCTCTTAATGAAATGAGAACGATGAGAAAAACCAACAGACATAGCAGACTTGACTCGCCCCCAGACCCAACTACCAACCCAAGAATACATTTGAGGGGTATTAGATGCCAAACACCCCCCCTGAAGCTACACCCCTACCCGTCCCACCGAAGCCTGGTAGTTCTCCCCGAGAACTCATGACTACAATCATGTACAACACAACGGCCTAGAGTCCGTTTCTGGATCACTTATTTGAAATGTATTTTCACTGCACAAACTTCTTCGTCTCTGATACAAGAAGCCTTGATGGTAGAGTTGTCAACCCGGGCATGTGGACAGGGCTCCATGTTGCCAGTCCTCACCTTTTACAAATCATTTTATCAGGTGACTGGCGCCCACATGTAGTAAGCCCAAGTTGCAAACAGAGGAGGGCACACAGGCAATTTATTATAGCAAGTCAAGTCAGGTTTGGCTCTAAGAGTCCTTGCACGAGCTAAGCCATAAAAATGTTTAAAATGTATATTGTGCAAGAAACATAATGTAATAAAATATGATATATGAATCTCTTAAAAAAAATAAAAAAGTGATTTCTTTAACATGCATAAGCGTTTCATCTTAGTACATCAGATTACATCACTGCATAGACAGACATTTAATAAAAGTGATAATTAAAAAAAATATTCATGGGCCGCATCCCCAATGACAATGTCATTAGCGAACTAAGAGGCAAGTCAGTAGTCATGTAAACCCTAAACTTGGCCTAGATTCTTACTATAGATGGAGCAACATAATAGTCTATTCAATCAAACATAAGAAGTGCGTGTACAGCACATCTTCTGGACAAGTATTTAGCAGTGCTATAAAAGAAAAATGAGGCTCTGTGAAATAAAATATTTGCCTAGAATGACAGCATTAGGACATGCAGGGAAAACAGTATTTATTCCAGGTTATCTGGTTTCACATTTTGAAATTCAGCCCCCAGTCTCTTCTTCTCCCTTTTACTTCAAAGTTCACTGTTTTGTCTTTCATTCTTGGCTCACATGAGAAACAAGCATTTGCGATGCAATAGGTCTTGCATTATTGAAAGTTTGAACTATTGGAGTTGCAAATAATAATGCAACACCAATAGCTCAAACTTTTAGTAATGCGAGACCTATTGCATTGCAAATGCTTGTTTTCTGTTGCTGCCAAGTGGCCCCATGCAATGGGTGACTCGGTCAGCGTGTTCTAACTTTTAAGCCAACGGCGGTTTGCATGCTCAGATTTTGAACTCACGATTACGTTGTTAAAAACGAAACTGTAAGTTAAAGGATACAAGTTGCTGTAGACTAAAACGCAGGTGTCAGATGACATTAGAGCACACCAGCCATGCCCCTATCTGCCAATGCTGCTTACAGCTCACATACGGTCTAGTTTTAGATACTAAGCACGATGCGCAAACTGGTTGTGTCACATTTTAGAGGAGACTGATTCTGCTGCTGCGCTTATTTTGACTATTACTGTAATGCAGTGGGGCCCTAGGCCCCCATGCATATAGAATCAGGACACATACACTAGATTATAGTTAGTGGAACTGGCCCAGGGCACGTGCGCCGGCCCCTTTTATTATCAGGATCACAAGTCCAGTGATGCCTGTGTTGGATGGGTGTGGGGTGGAGTGTAAGCCAACCCTCGGGGAGTGGCTGGTACAAGGAAATACTAGAATATTGACCAACAGGTCACTGCATCCCTCGCAAACTTTATTAAAACTGGGACAACAAAGTCCAACCTGGGGGAGAATAAAAGAACAAATAGAAAACTTCCACTGAGTATATTCAGCTTCTTTCAGAACAGGACAATGGTACAACTGAAGCTAGGACCACCAGTTCTATTTGGCACCGTTCAGTGGTGCACTGCGGGTCCGGTCCTCCCTGGACTCAAGGCGTGGAAGTTGACACCCAAAGTCTCTATATATACAGTTCTCTGTGACGGTGCTGGTGGAGTGATAGTAAATCTGGCAGATATTACGTTTTCACAAAATACGTCCTGGCTCTACGAACCTCAAGCCTCTGATGACGGATGACATCTTGGTTGTTGTTTAATCATCACCGAGGCAACAGTGCTTCCAGCTGCTGAGTGGGGAAATAGTTACAGACATCCTTCTCTCACCAGGACGCCCCTCTCCTGGGTGTTCCCCTCTCTCGGAATGTCCCGGAGGCCCTCTTCAACAGGCTTCGACTGGACTGGGTGTACTTTGCCCTGTCACTCTAACACCACCCTCTAGGCTCGTGGAGGAAGCGCTACGAGTCCCACCTTTCAGTCCCTCACTCCACCTGGAGAGTAGTTGTTTCCAGATAGGATTCCTCCTGCCATCCAGACTCTGGTGTACTAGCATTGATAGGATGGCCTTTAGAAGAACCAGCTTACTACACGAGATCTTCGTCTTCCTGGGACCTGCGAGGGAGCTGCTGTATACTCATCTCTTGTGTCTCACCTCTCTCACCGGTAATCCCTGAGGCCCTTGCCCCTGGATTGCCACTGTCTGGTGTGGCTGGATCCTCTTCTAGACCTCACATCTGAGGTTACTGAGGACGTCCGAGCAGGACCACAATCCAGTCTCCCATGTGACTCCACAGGTGGATGTTCACAATCGTCCAGCTTGCTCACATCTGCAGGCGCCAGGTTTGCTTGGTGTAACCGAAGCCTTCTGGACAGCCAGCCTCTCATGATGCCACCGATGTTACTGAGGTACTGTGCTCCACTCTGGATGTTCTTGCACTCAGTCGTCTTCTTTATCTTGTGGTGTGACAGATGTCTAATCACACACTCCTCTCTTCTTTCTTTCGTTTCTGTTCTTTCTTTGGGCTCCTTCTGCGGTGGCCTCATGCCACACGATTTCCTTTTCCTTGTTCTTTCACTTTGCTACACGGTCTGGTCCCATCTTGTCTTACTCTTCTTCTCTGACCAGGCCTCTCCATGTGACGTGCACTTCACACGGGTCCCCTTGGCCATGTCCTACCCCTAGGTCAATGCTTTCTCCTCGACCAGTGACCAGACCTCTCGTTGTGACCTTCTTCCTTTCACAACCTCTCCTAGGTCTTCATCCTTCGACTTCAGGTCAACCTTCTCAGACCTCTAGCAGGTCATCTCTTCGCTGACCTCTAGCAGGTCATCTCTTCGCTGAGCTCTGGCAGGTCATCTCTTCTCTGACCTCTTGCAGGTCATCTCTTCTCTGATCTCTGGCAGGTCATCTCTTCTCTGACCTCTGGCAGGTCATCTTCTCTGACCTCTCAGGTCATCCTCACTGACCTCTTGCTCTCGGGCTCCAGCCTGCACTGTCAGTGTCTCGGGTACGATCTTTGGCGCACTTCTATCCTTGCGCTCTCCTTCCTTCATCTGAGGGTACTCCTGCTTCGGGCGGCTTGCGCATTCACTTTTTCCACTTGCGGTGGCATCCTTTCGCCACTGGGCGTGCATGCTTCACACTTTCTTCAGTCCTTCAGGGACTTGCTGCCTGTGGCTGTTGCCCTGTACCGTACCTGCTCTCTGGGTACTGTAACCACTGGTGTCCTTACGGCAGCAGTGATCACCCATGGTCACTAGGTGTCACTGCGTTCCTGCTCACAAAACCCGGCAGCCTTTTCTCTCAAAATTCCTTTCTTGCCAGTGTCAAACTCAACTCCACTGGGGTTGTCGCAGCAGCCCTTCATGTGCTGCAGCCCACTTCTCTATACTCTACCATTGCCGTTGGGCCTCCACAGCCTTCCCTCTTAATGTTCCCTTATGCGCTCACTAGCTGTCTGGGATTCAGTCTGTCCAGCGTCCATGGCAATAACCGGGTCTTGGGGAGTCTACCACTTCAGTTTTTTGCATATTCACTCCCCCGCCCCCTTTTTCCATCAACTTTGGTCCTCAGCAGCTGTCCCTATGCTGCTGTTCGTTTTCCTTGCACTGTCCTTTTCCTGTCGTTTTCTTTTTTTCTTAATTTTTTCTTTTTTTTGCAGGCCGCGGTGCCTCCTGCGACCTGGAGGTGGCGCTGCCACTGCTTCTTGCACCCTTCCTCGTGGTTGCAGTTTCCACTTTTCCAGCTGCACGGCACCCTCACACCAGCACAAGGCTCCATTTGCGGGAGTCTGCCCCGAGGCCAGGCCCTGCTCTTCAGTTTACCCCGGGCTGCACGGGGCCTCGCACCGTGTTGGCACAGCCTCTTCTCCAGCCCTTCTCTTTCTCCCTTTTCTTGGACACGACTGCCAGCAGCAGGCTCACCTCGCTGGCCGCACCCACCTCCTCCATGAGCTGGGCAGCATCTCCGACAGTCGCAACATGATTACACGTGGCAGGAAATCCCCAGCAGGTCAGCGGCTCCTCCTACTGCTGCAAGGTACTTCTGTTCTTTTGTACGGGCCGCGCTGGATGGTACACGAAGCCTCAGCAGTGTCTAAGGGAGGGACACCACTTCCACCTCCCGACTTCTCCTATGTTTATTTCTAGGCGGTGCTGGCCGCACACAGTCTCTTTAACTGCTCCGCCCATCCCCAGCATCCTCTCTCGCCTCATGGACAGCGGTCCGAGGCTCAAACTGACACCACCCTCTCTCGCCTGCGGTCCTTTCACCGGGACCAGGTAGGTGACTCCGGGGCAGTGTTCCTCTTCACGGGGGCGTGGGGGGAAGTAGGCAGCTGCTCTGCTCTACTTCCTCCTATCGTCAGGCTCTCTCTTTTCTGCCCCGTTCACAGCTCCTCTCGTTTGGGGCTCACCTTCCGCCAGATGGCTGATCGGGCCTTGTTCCTCCTCGCACCCCAGGATGCGGCTTCGGGCCAGCACCTCGGCAGTCCGGCACCACTCTCTATCTCCAGTTGGGGCCTCAGCAGGCCGTTGGCAGGGGTCATGCCACTGGCTCCCTCACTCGCCACACAGTCTCTCTGATGTCGGGTGCCGCCATGCTCTTGTGGGCACATCAAATGCGGGGTGGGCTCCCGATCCCCTCCTTCACCCCACGGGCTCCTCACATGCCCCGTGGGCAATCAGGAGCTTCCTACGCCCACTGGCAGGGGGTGCCCTCAACACGGGCTGCTCTCTCCCCCTCTGCCACCATCAAGGCGGCTACACACGCGAGTCCACCCGCTCGTCGGCAATGTTTTCTGGTGGGGCCCTAGGCACCCATGCATATAGAATCAGGACACAGATACTAAATTATAGTTCGTTGAACTGGCCCAGGGCACGTGCACCCGGCGGCCCCTTTTATTATCAGGGTCACATGTCCAGTGACGCCTGTGTTGGATGGGTGTGGGGTGGAGTATAAGCCAGCCTTCGGGGAGTGGCTGATACAAGGAAAGACTAGAACAGTGACCAGCAGGTCACTACAATTACCTGCATGAACCTGAATGTTGCCATTTAAGTAAAAACACCTATAATAGCTGTTATGCATATCACAATCTTCCTTGCTTTTTTCCATGTTGTGTCATTTTGCATTATTTTATCTATGACATGCACGTTTAGAAAAAGCTGAACATAAATTTTCACAGAGCAGTGATTCCACCTATATGCAGAGAGCCCCTGTCTGTCACATTTAGTTAACAGAGAGGTTCTTCTTTGAATTTACATTACATCCTGCCACTGGTATAGAAAAATCAATGGATGCTGCATAAAGTGACATTTGTGGGAGGTGCCTGGTTTGTACGCACCATGGCTTGAACGCATTACTGGTATCTTGAATGCAACGCTTTGTAACTCAGGCTAGCTATATATCCCACCCTCGCAGGTGCATGCCTTTTCGCTTGCTACTGGACACGTTTTGAGTCTGTTTTAAATTACACTCAACAAAAGACAGGCCTGTGGATTGCGTGACTTATTACATGTGCACAAGAGTTGTGTGATGCAAGGTGCTATGCGCATGGTGTTCACTGTAATAGTTAGTGGTTGAGCCGTGATTGAAATGCATTCTTCTGAGAAATATCCTGCAATGTATCCTTTGTGTTAGGCGTGAGAGTGATATTTTTAACCAGCTGGTGGTGTAACATAATTATTTTGTTCTTATTTGCCTACAGTTGTTGGCAAATATTAACTTATTTTTGTGTGGCTGGTTGTTATGTGTAGTTGTAACTTTAAGCCTTACATTTTTTATCTTTCCAAGCTCAGGATGAGGATGCATATGTATTAAATATTTTGCCAAAGCAGTGCTATTCTTTTCTTAACGTAATACGCTCAGTAGCTCTAAGATGTTTACATTTGATGGTGCTTAACAACATTGATTCTCTGAATGTATCAATCAATCAATCATGTCACTTATAAAGCGCACTACATACCCGCGAGGGTCTCAAGGCGCTGGGGGAAGAGGGGGGTGGTGCTGCTACTGATCGAAGAGCCAGGTCTTGAGGAGTCTTCTGAAGGCCAGTAGGTCTTGGGTCTGTCGGAGGTTGGTGGGGAGGGTGTTCCAGGTCTTGGCGGCGAGGTGGGAGAAGGATCTGCCGCCGGCGGTCGTTTTCCGGATGCGGGGGACTGTGGCGAGGGCGAGGCTGGTCGAGCGGAGCTGGCGGGTGGGGGTGTAGAAGCTGAGTCGTCTGTTGAGGTAGGCTGGTCCGGAGTTGTGGAGTGCTTTGTGTGCGTGGGTGAGGAGCTTGAAGGTTATCCTCTTGTTGACAGGGAGCCAGTGCAGGTCTCTCAGGTGGGGTGTGATGTGGCTGCGTCGGGGGATGTCGAGGATAAGATGTGCAGAGGCGTTCTGGATGCGTTGCAGCCGTCTCAGGAGCTTAGCCGTCGTTCCTGCGTAGAGGGCGTTTCCGTAGTCCAGCCTGCTGGTGACGAGGGCCTGGGTGACTGTTTTTCTTGTTTCGGTGGGGATCCACTTGAAGATCCTGCGGAGCATTCGGAGGATGTTGAAGCAGGATGAGGAAACGGCGTTGACCTGCTTAGTCATGGAGAGGGTGGGGTCGAGGATGACCCCTAGGTTGCGTACGTGGTCGGTGGGTGGCGGGGCTGTTCCCAGTGATGTTGGCCACCAGGAGTCGTCCCAGGCTGAAGGGTTGGAACCAAGGATGAGGACCTCCGTCTTGTCCGAGTTCAGCTTCAGGCGGCTGGTCCTCATCCATTCGGCGACGGCCTTCATTCCTTCGTGGAGGTGGGCTTTGGCGGTGTGAGGGTCTTTGGTGAGGGAGAGGATCAGCTGGGTGTCGTCGGCGTAGGAGATGATGTTGAGGTTGTGCTGTCAGGCGACGTGGGCGAGGGGTGCCATGTAGATGTTGAACAGCGTTGGGCTGAGGGAGGAGCCTTGGGGTACGCCGCAGATGATCTTGGTGGCCTTGGATCGGAAGGGGGCGAGGCGGACGCTTTGTGTTCTGCCGGAAAAAAAGGATGTGGTACAGTCCAGGGCCTTCTCTTGGATCCCGGCGTCGTGAAGGCGTGTTCGTAGTGTGTGGTGGCAGACCGTGTCGAAGGCGGCTGATAGGTCCAGGAGGATGAGGGCTGCTGTTTCTCCGTTGTCTAGCAGGGTCCTGATGTCATCGGTGGCGGCGATGAGGGCGGTTTCGGTGCTGTGGTTGCTGCGGAAGCCGGACTGGGAAGGGTCCAGGATGTTGTTCTCCTCGAGGTAGCGGGTCAGTTGTTTGTTGACGATTTTCTCGGTGACCTTCGCGGGGAACGGGAGCAGAGAGATGGGTCGGAAGTTCTTGAGGTCCTTGGGGTCTGCCTTGGGTTTCTTGAGTAAGGCGGTGATCTCGGCGTGCTTCCAGCTTTGTATAGCTAGTTTACTCTGTAACTTGCAGTGTTTTAGATATATGCACCAGTGAAGAGACAGATGGCCTAACCCCACCGCAGTGAATAGGCCAAACTGTCTAAGAACTCCCAAAAGTCATGCCTGCATACTTAAGGATCATTGATGGGTTTGAAAGCCATTTATTTTGCACAAAGATTTTTCGGAAATTGATTGCATTACATATTTATAACTGCTGTGTTTTACTTGTGCTAATGTGTCACTCAAAGTGTCACACATAAGTTGCTGAACTGTCACACATTACATTAAGAATTTAGAAATGTCACACATAGGCAAACCAAAACCATGGCACCTATGAACTGGAGCTCGATGCCCTGAAGAAGCATGTGCGATGCGGGCACACACTTCTTGGTAAAAGACTAATGATTAAATATTGCTCATTAGCTACAGCAGGTTGTCTATCCCACGTGGTGGTTTGATATACAAGGTAATCACTGGCCTTCAGTCTGCATTTCGCTGCTGCCTTCCCCATAGTGTGCCTCGGCTGCATCCTCTAGGTCAATCACTTACCAAAGACAGAGCGCAGGGATCGATCCACCGCCGGGTCTCTTACAACCATACCCGCCAACTTCCCAGCAGCAAAACCCCAACTTCCGGTCCGGCTGTGAAAATTCACCACCATATATCCGGTGATGCCTACAACATGTGAAGCCAACAGATCTTCTGCTTGCGCCCAAGCAATGTTCCAAGTCGCGGCTGTCCCACAGTTGCCATGTAGACAGATTCATCCTTTAAATTCTCGGAAAGCGACATTGGCCATCTTGGAATGGTAAGCTTTAGTCGATCTAGTTCTGGAGCAGAAGTTATTTTACTAAATTGAGCATAAATCTGACAACAATTTGATGTGAAATAATAAAATGTTTATCATTCTTTTGAAATTGCTTTAGTTTATTCTTCATATTTGTTTTGTATGATACATCTTACTTTGGCCTGTGTTTTCAGTAGCTCAAGCTTTTAAAAACATTTTTTTCATGTCAGCCATGTCAATGTTAACAGACACAGATAAAGGACTATCAGGAGCACCGGACTGTTATGGAGGGAGAGCACCCTTCAGACATGCGACAGACCAGGCAGGTTGAAAGAGCCAGGGAAGGATTTGGTTCCGTGGGAGGGCTGCAACCGATTAGTGTACAACATAGCAGAAATTATTCCCCAAATCATCCCTGTTTTGATGCAGCTGGACAGCCATTCAAGCAGAATGCAACACGCTGCATTTTTAGCGTAATGCACTCTAAGGAGGCAGAACAAACAAAAAAAGAACCCGTGCATATTTAACTTATGTGCATGGCGGCCCTGTAAAAAGAAGTTCAAAACAAGCGCAGCCCCACTAACCAATGTTGGTGGGTGAAAACGTGCATGTTATTGGTGAAATAACATAGACCGTAAACTATGCAGAAAATGTGTTTCACCATAACTTTTCGGAAGGTGGTGGGAGGGCGGAAGCAGTGACTGCTGTAACCTTTTAAGAAAAAAGTTCTTTAAAAGAACAGATGAAGAAAGTAAGCGTAAGGAGACTGTGCTTGGCCGGTGCTCCTTAGCTTTGACCGGAAGTGAGGTATCGGCTGCCTGAGCAACTTAGCAAGCAGCAAAGAAGAGTGACATAGGAGTGATCCAATGGTAAGTAGCAGGTGGGATTACACTCCGTGTAATGCTTACAGCAGGTCCTGCAGACATGGGATGCGCGCTGCCTAGGCTCGCCCTAAAAGCGACACAGCGATAGCAGCCCCGACTCAAGGATCCCAGACTCAACTACCAATCCCAGAATACATTTATTTGGGGGGTGTCATACCCCAAACAATCCCCATGAAGCTACGCTGCTGGCCATGCAAGCTACAGGTGAAGGACAGGCTCGGCCACTTGAAGAATAGAGAATTCAACCAAGTACCCAGATGAACTTAGTCATCTAAAACTCCTTTGTGATCTGGTGCCCAGTGCTGCATTTCAGAAAGTGTCAGGATAGGGCAGGAACTGGCCTCTCGACACGCTGTATTGGAACTTGGGGAGAAGTGCACGTGATCAAGTGCACGTGATCAAGTGCTAAAGCCATGAATTCTGTTGCTGCAAGGAGGGGAAGGGACCAGCCTCTCCAGAGAAACATTTGATAAAGGCCGACCATCACCTCAAATTGGCTGTATTGATCAGCCATGTGTCACTGAATAAACAGAGGAAGAAAGCAAACAGGGTGTTGGCGTTGGCTGCGGCCACACACTTCAGGACATGGTTTAATGCACAGCCTAATTATATCAGCTGTGCAAGCTTGTCCAAGTGTAGCTCTTTGCAGAACAATCTCAGGCATGGCGTTGATGAGGGACAGCTCTCTAAGTTAAGCCGGTCTGTTCTGTGCCATAGCTACGAGGGTGTTGAGATCAGGTTAATTTAGTGACATTGAGGGTTCACCTTGACAAGGTTTATTCCTTGTGGTGGGTCGTCACCCATCCAAATTATCAATCCAGTTTCTTATAATGACAAATTTTAGAGGCATTTTTTTAAAAGTAATATGCTGTTCAATGAGCACTTACCAACTTACTCACTCTGAAACATGGAAATCAGTATTTAGTCCCGTATATCCATCACTTCCAACAACTGACTGCCAAGACTGCAGGAGCGGATGAGGCAGTGGTGGCTGCATTTTATCAAGACTTAAGAAGAGAAAAACTGAAATATGCCTTCTCGCTTATGGTTAATCAATAGACCAATAACCCAGCCCTGATTGATTTAATGCTCCAGTTGGACACTCAGTTACAGAGGTCCTTCGGAATATGTTAAGGATGTGAAAGAAGAGGAAACCATGCAAGTGGGCTCAGCAAGAAGATACTTTTCAGTGAAAGCAATGGAACGTCGTTGAAAGAATATCCTATGTACTGTAGAACTCCTGGCCATTTGGTCATCATTGTCCTTATTTGTCGGGAAACAAATGTTAGTTTCCTTAGAAGGCAGACTTAGGGCAAGCACAATTAATAATTCAGTCTATCAGTGACTCATCACATTTTTTCCTATAGATCCTGTTGGTGACATCTACAGGACTGCTGCCGATTTATGCCCTGGTAAGCTCAGGAGCATCAAGTTTCTATATGGACCCAACTTTTCAAGTCCAGCATCATATTCCATGTTGACCAAAAGAAGTACCCATGGAAAATAAGGGAATAGATGGCACCTCCCAGACTACAGGCTCAGTTAAAGAAGATATATTATCAGCAGTAATGAATAGCCCTTGTGGATTTAATTTCCTTCAATTTGATTAACTCACCTTCCTTTTCTGTGGCTCTGGTACACCATGGTCATGATGCCATCATCCAGTTACTGATTGGAAGACTCCAAGTATCTCTCTTGCTACAAAGTATTTTTGGCAGAATTGTTATCCAAGACCCATGGAGGCACAAGTTCAGAGGCGTACTTGCTCTGCATGACAGCATCTCTCAGGAGAACAGATAAGAAAAGAGAAGGACATAGAGGAATTTCGTACTGCTGCACATTCTGACTTTGCTGATGTGTTTAGCAAGAAAGAGCAGAAACACTTCCACCCCACTTGGAGTATGATTGTGGAGTTTACTTGATTCCCGGCACCTCAGTTCCTCATGAAATAATCTACCCCTTAATGATCAAGAAGGATGGGGTTCTCAAACAGTACCTGGAAAAAAAACCTCATCAACAGGTTTATCAGACATTCAACGTCACCGACAGGGAACACATCTTCTTCATCTCAAAAAGCAAAAGGAAACTACCAGCTGTGTATTGACTCAATTCCATCACACTTTGAAATCATTCCCCACTCCTTAGCATATCCATGCTTTTGGCCCAAATCAAATGAGCTAAAGTCTTCTCTATATTAGACCTAAGAGGAGCGTACAATCTAATGTGCATTGAGAGTGAGACAAATGGAAAACTGCTTTCAATACACAGTTGGGGCATTATGAGTATTTAATAATGCCTTTTAAATTGTGTAATGTCCCTCCAGCATGTCAGCATTTCATGATTGACATCTTCCAAGACCTCCTAGTGATTTTTATGGTAGCATAGCTTGATCACATCTTCATTTATTTGGATAGCATGCATTCAGCAGCACAGAAGACATGTAAGGTAGATGCTTTTTTAACTTGGACTGCAGTTGCTGCATGTAAATCTCGATAAAATGCCTTTTTGAAGGTTCTGAAATGAGCTTCTTGGGGTTCTGAATATCAGCTGACAGTATGAGTATAGATTAATCCAAAATGTAATCCATCACAGATTGGAATCTACCTCAGAATGTTAAAGAAGTTCAAAGATTTATTGGTTTTGCCAATTTCTATAGACAATTTATTCAAGACTTTTCTATGATTGTCAAACACATTGTTGAACGTACAAAGAAGGGGGTTACATTTCAGTGGAGTGGAGAGCAAGAGACTGCCTTTACCCAGAGCAAGCTTGCATGGTACTGCAACACCATGAGGGTGAAACTTGAGTTCTGGGTACAGTGGAAGAACCATAGTTCACGCAAAACAATTAAACATAAAAAACAAAAAATCAAAATGGGGTTTGCCAATCCATGGGGGATTGTTGTCTATGGGGGCATGGGTGCAGCAGGGCCTGGCTTATGGCTACACACAGACAAAGGCCTTTGACCTTGTGCAGCAAGGGTTTAGCCACCAGTGGGGGGGTTGGGCAAGGAGCCTGTTCAGAGGCCAGGCCCTGCAGCCAACCTTGTGCTGCACACAGTTGAAGGCCATGCACAGTGGGGAGGATGGCCGCTTGTGGGGTAGTGGGTGCCTCCGAGCCTGGAAGGAAAAAAAGGCCCTGCAGCCAAGCCCTGCTGCTCACGGCTTTTAGGTGTTGGCTCTGTGCCCCCTGAGTGACTTGTTGGCTACTCCATTGACCACTGAGGAGCATGGTAGGTCTCTTATTGTGCATCTCTCCTGCTGAGCAAGATACCTCAGGTTAGTGCAACTGATCAGATGTTGTCCTTGGGTTTTGACAGGATGATATTGACAAATGATTTTCAGCCTATGAGGTAGCCCTGAGGATGTATAGAGTCCCAAAGGAGGATTGGGGCTCAAGTCTCTGGAAACACATGCTTACAGTGGGGAGGGATACACTGCTCACACTAGAGGTATGGGACCAGATGAGGTATGCACCCATGAAAGCCATTCTTCTCACCAAATTTGGGCTCACCTAGAGACGTACTGCTTGAGATTTAGGACAGCCAGAAGCTGCCATATCAGTCTTGAGTGGATTTCCATGATTACTCCAGTAAGTCACTGAGTGGTTGGGTGAGAGGCAGTAAGGTGACTGATTTCAATGAGCAGTATGACCTCATTTGCTTTACAGAGTTGCACCAACAACTAATTGACAGCCAACTCACTTTACCTAGGGAGCTTGCCCAGGAGGCAGAACTCTGGGGCAGCACCACAGTGTCCAAAAACGTATCTTGGGGATCCCTAAAAGGCTGGACAAAAAGGGTGGACAGGGTCCCCAATAGAAGAAGGGGGGGGGGCAAAAATAAAAACGAGGAGTTCTCTAAAGGCCCCTAAAACAGTTCTGAGGGAGAGGAAACCCCATCCCAACCTGACCACAAGAAGGATGCTTTCCCTGAAAAGAAATCAGGGAAAGTCAACCCCCCCCCCCCATGCTATGAGTGTTATGGATATGGACACATCAAGGGAGACACCAAATGCCCCAAAAGCTCAACAGTGCAGGCTCCCACTGGTGGGCAGACACCAGGGTTAGCTAGTGGAGTGCTTGGGGAGGGGGTTGTTCAAGTTAGAATGGAGGGTAGTGCAGAGTTTACCCTAGTGCCCCTGGGTGACAAGGAGATTGTGCCAAAAGCCCACATGCCTACCAATACTTGCTAGTGTAGGCAGTGGGTCCCCATCAATGGGCGTAAGGAGACTCTGAGGGACACAGAAGCCAGTATGACTACTGTTAGGTGTCATCTGGTGTCCTCAGTATATTATCCTTTCATCTTTGTCTAGAGTTCTTGAGGAGATGTTATGAATAGGTGTAAATTATCTGTCCCCCAACTGTAGGTCCATCGTCGAGTATTTATTTCTCCTGTCCCTTGTGTTTGCCATCTTTTTCCTTTTCTTTTATGTTATGAAACCAGTGAAAGAGATACCTGATTTCAGATAAATTAAGAAATTGTGAATGTATGGATATGAATTTTATACAGATACGATGAAAAATGTCTACATGTCTACATTTTTAATATCGTTGGTATAAAGGACGTTGAATGAAGGTACTGTATGTGTGATATATTAATGACCCCTACTCTCATTTTCCTTAATTGGATCAAGCCCTGTTATTGTGTGAACAGTATTTGGTGTCCTTGGAGCAGGTAATCCCTAGTGCGTTCCACCAGGTTGTTGTAGCAGACAACCATGAGAGTCACTACCCAGTGGCTCTAGTTCCCTTTGAGTAGGGGGAGGGGTTTCTCAGGTTCCTTGAGGGTAGATGTGAGTCCTGCCATGCTTGTGAATTGTATGTCTGGAAACGTCTTGGAGCACACCATTTGGAAGGAAGTAGAGCTCCAGTCCCACCTGGAGTGGTTAGAGTTGCCTGAGTGGGTGTGCCTGATCACTAGGTCCATGCAGCCCGAGACGGTAGTCAAGAGGTTCTGAAGCTTTGAAAAATGGCCCTGGTATATATCAAAAAGAGAACGGCCAATAGGCTTGGGAAACCTGTCCCTGAAATTTCCACGGTCAGGGAGGAGGCTGAGCCTAAGGACTACGCCCCGGAACCTACAGGAGAGGACATTGCTTGCACCCTGCCTAAGCTGGCTGGTTGTCAAGCTGAGGGTGGGCCATCCAGGGTAAAGTTTTGCAGAGCTCACAAGGAGTGGCCGATTCTTGAGAGCCTGAGGCAGCAAGCTGAGGCCAAGGCAGCTAGTGACAACTTTGGAGATAATCAATATATTAGGCGAATGACCGCCTGTAAAGTGAGTCTTTGGTCCTGAGTCTGCGGCAACACGTGTGTGGGTGGATGTACCCCTAGCAGGGCAATGGGGCAAGACAAGGCCTTTGCTAAGCTTGCCACTTTCTTTTTCTGGTCCCAGATGAGAGTGACCTCAGAGGCATTCTGCAGGTCCTGTCCTACCTGCCAGGCCAGAGATAAAGCAAAAGGCTCCCCTTGTTCCCCTTCCTATCATCGGCACCCCCTTTGAAAGAGTAGGTATTGACATCTTTGGTGCCCCGGACCCCAAGACTGTCCTAGGCAACAGGTTTATCCTGGTCTTAGTGGACCATGCCACTAGATACCCAGAAGCCATACCTCTGAGGACTGTGACTGCACCTGCAGCGGCCAGGGTCCTGATGGGGATTTTTTACCCAGGTTGGTTGCCCAAAGAATTAGTGTCTGATAGGGGCACCAATTCATGTTTGCAGAAATGAAATCAATGTGGGATGAGTGTAGGGTAACTTATACGTTCTCCACACCCTATCACACCCAGACCAATGGGCTTGTTGACAGATTTAACAAGACCCTTAAAAGCATTATTATGGGTCTTTCAGAGCCCATACGGTGGAAGTGGGACATCCTCTTGCCATACCTTTTTCTTGCCTACAGGGTGGTGCCAAAGAAAGGATTTGGGTTCAGTCCTTTGAATTCCTGTATGGCCACCCTGTTAGGGGACCTCTCAGTCCTGTTAAGGAGGGGTAGGAGCAAACTCCTGAGAAGCCCCCCCTTCTCAGGAGTTTGCTCTCACTCCCATCCCAGGACGTAATCACTACATGTTAGCTTTCAGGACTTAATGAAGCGCTTCTGGAAGAAGGCTACTGAGAACCTGGAAGCCCAGGTAATAAAGCTCTGGCATAACCCATAGGCCACTCTGGTCACGTTTCAGCCTTGCCAAAAAGTGTAGGTGATAGAGCCAGTGAAGCCCCGGACCCTACAAGACCAGTGGCCTTGGCCTTATGAGGTGGAGAGAAAATGGGAGGTCACCTATCTGGTAGCCCTCAAGACCCTCAGTAACTATGTAAGGGTCCTTCATGTCAATCTCCTCGAGCTCCACTATGAGAGGTCTGAAGTCACAATTCTCCAGGTGACAGATGATGGTGTGGAAGAGGAGAGTGAACCTCTTCCTAACCTCCTATCTCCTAAAGAGCAGGTTGGGTCAATGGAAGGTGTTAATCACTCCTCTACACTGACCCCAGAGCAGCAGAGGGACTGTCGCCAGGGACTGTCACCACTTTCTGGGGCAGTTTGCCTCCCTATTCTCACTAGCTCCTGGGCTCACTCATCTCTGTACCCATGATATTGATACTGGGGACAGCACGCCTGTGAAAAATAGGATTTACCAGCTTACAAGGTGGGAGCTCTCATCAAGGAGGAAGTGTCCAAGATGCTGGAGGTAGTGGTGATTGATCATTCCAATAGCCTTTGGTCTAGACCAGTGGTGCTGGTCCCCAAAGCTGTCCCACTGAGCACCATCCCAGAACTCAGATTCTGTGTGGAATATAGGGGGCCCAATTAAGTCACAAAGGCTGATACTCACCCCATGCCCGGAGCTGATGAGCTCATAGGTTAGGAGCAGCCAAGTTTCTATATTATGTTTCGTACTGGCAGATTGCCCTTAACTTAGGGGGCTAAGGGAAAGTCTGCATTGTCCACCACAGAGGGTCACTTCTAATTCAGGGTGATGCCCTTTAGGATAAATAATGCCCTTGCCACATTCCAGAGGTTGGTTAACAGGGTGCTGGCTGGGATGGAGACTTTCAGTGCTGCCTACCTGATAACATTGCAGGCTTTAGCTCCAGCTGGGAGGAACACCTGTTCTACCTCCAGGAGGTGCGTCAGGCCCTGCAGGAGGCAGGACTGATTCTCAAAGCCAGCAAGTGCGAGATAGGGCAGGGATCTGTGGTCTACCTGGGACAACAAGTGGGCGGGGCTAAGGTGCAGCCCCTCCAAGCCAAGATTCAGACTATCCTGGCTTGGTACTCTTCCCCCCCCCCAAACGCACCCCCACAAGACTCAGTCTGAGGTTAGGGCCTCCCTAGGCCTCACTGGATACTTAAGAAGGTTTTTCAAGGTCTATGTCACCATTGTTGCCCCTGCTTAACTGATCTGACTTCAAGAAAGCTGTCCAAGAAGGTGATCTGGACCAGAGCCTGCCAGAAAGTCTTTGACATCCTGAAGAAGGCCATGTGTACAGAGCCAGTACTCAAGGCCTATACTTCTCCAAAGTGTTTAATGTCCAGACAGACACTTCAGAGCATGGCATAAGGGCTGCACTCTCACAGCTAAATGAAGAGGGCCTAAACCAACCTGTAGCCTTCATCAGCAGGAGGCTACTGCCCAGGGAACTGAGGTGGAGTGCAATTGAGAGGAAGGCTTTTGCTGTGGTCTGGGAACTGAAGATATTGAGACCATACATATTTGGGACTCACTTCTGGGTTCAGACAGACCACCTACCCCTCAGATGGCAAATGCAGATGAGGGGTGAGAATCCCAAAATGTTAAGGTGGTCCATCTCCCTACAAGGAATAGACTTTACAGTGGGACACCATCCGCGGAATGACCACTCCAATGCTGATGGTCTTTCCAGGGTCTTCTGCCTTAGTGATGAGAACTCCCTTGAGGGTGAGTAGTGCTCCATACTTTCACCTAGGGATGGGGACACATGTTGGACCTGACATCCTTGGTGTGGTCTTCCCCAAAACCTTTTGCCTGCACCCCTCCTGTTTTCTGAAATTAATTTTTGTTGGCATTAGGGCTTAACAAATACCTTAATTAATAACTCAGTTTCTTACAGTAACTATGGCTACATGTGGTGCAGTTTTAGTGAGTTATATGCATGATTTCTGATGGATTTTTCCTTCCTCTTCCATCTTGTGTTTTAAACTAATTCTGTTTCTTTATTTAGAACATTTAATAATGTTACACATTAGGATTGGGAGGGAGTGTGTATGAATGCAAATGTACTGTATTACCCACTTTGTACTGTGATGAAAATGTAGATAAAGTATTTAAAAAACAAAAAATCCTACATATATGTTTATATTGTAATGTTTTTGTAGTGTATTGTGATGTAAAAAATCTATATACCATATCATGAATATAACAATATGTTTATCTCAGCTATATTATCTGTATAATTGTTTGGTATTTGTTTGGGTCTCAGGTGGAATCCTGACGAACGAATTACTCCAAATGAAGCATTGCAGCATGCATGGATACAGAGCACCAAGTGGCGGAAGATAAAACCTAAAACAAATGCCACAAAAACTTTAAATTATGCAGCATTTCAATCGCCAGCAAAAAACAAAGATATTGAACTTCATACAGTAAAGGCAGGTAGTGTTGTTTTGTTTTTTGATGTTCATGTAACTTGTATTTTTAAGAGATTGTCAAATATGAGTAAAGCACATCGTGAAATTATTCTGCTAAATATTTAGGGCCAGATGTACGACCATTGAATTTTGCGACTCGCAAACTGGGACAAATTGCAAGTTGCAATTTGCGAGTCGCAAAATTCAATGTACAACATTGTCTCAAACACTGTTTGCGATTCCCAATTGGGTCGCAAATTGCATGCCTCATGAATATTAATGAGGCTGTCGCAATTTGCGACCCCATTCGGAATGGCTAGCACTCCCAGGGATGGTGGCCTGCTGGGGTCAGCAGACCACCATGTCTGGGACTACTCTGTCAATAAAGCAGTTTTTTTTTTAATGCAGCCCGTTTTCCTTAAAGGAAAACGGGATGCATTTAAAAAAGAAAAATGAAACTTTTCAGTTTTATTTTTTAAGGGCAGGCAGTGGTCCGTGGGACCACTGCCTGCTCTTGAAAAATATTTGCGCACCCATTCACAAAGGAGAAGAGGTCTCCTGGAGATCCCTTACTGTTTGTGAATGGTTTACCACTTACTTGAATTAGGTGGTAAACTGCGAGTTTTTTGCGACCGCAAATGCGTTCGCAAAACACTCATATATGGCATTTGCACTCGCTATTAGGAAGGGACGCCCTTGGCACGCCCCTTCCTAATAGCGAGTCGCTAACCCTATCTTGCGAGTCGCTAATAGATTAGCGACTCGCAAAATAGGGTTAGTACATTGTGCATCCATTTTTTGCGGTCGAAAAGGGCCAAATGCCCCTTTGCGACCGCAAAAAACGGTTGTACATCTGGTCCTTAGAATTTTGAGAGATAAGGTCTCCAACCTTTTCTGTACGGAGAGCTACTTATGTTCAATGAAACACATTGAGAGCTACTAATATTATTAGTGTTGTATAATCTCAATTTTTTTATACGTAGATTAATTCACCCAATCAAAAGCTTTCTAATTAAATAAGCTGGACTGCACACAGGTGAGCTACTCAGAGGTAGCTGGAGAGCTACAGTAGCTCACGAGCTACTGGTTGGAGACTTATTCTATGTGTGCGTGTGGGGGCAGGGGCATAATAGGAGAGCAATTATTAAGGTCCCAAAGTCATGAAGAGATAACCACACATTTTTATGTGAAGTATTAGCATTGCAGATCTGCAACTGCCCTATTATAAATCATAAATAAGTCCCAAATCATAAAACAGGGCAAGTGCGTTTTTGGAGATTGCTGTGCTAGAAAGCTCAGCACTCCATGCAGGATGAAGTATTGGGTGTGTGATCTGTAATTTCATTTGCATTGACTCTCACCTCGTAAGTGAGTGGAAAGGTGAAAGCTGGATCACAGGCTACCTCCTAGTGGATTTCAGAGGATTTTCCTCTGAAATGATCTCTTCATTTCTTTCCATACTAATAGTGCAAGAATGATGGTGTTATGGTCTGTGTTGATGCACAAAGAGATCAGAATTGGTCACAGCACTGCCTTAAGTCCTACGTGGTAAAGGAGTAGTCCAGAATATGCGTCCTACTGCTCACCTGCCCAGTTTTTACACATGAAATAAATGTGTGAACACGTTTAAATTTCACACACCAACCAAAATCACCTTGTGAATTCTGATGCCTCCTTTTAGGTCTCACTACAGACTGTTTTAGCTGTCTCGCAAAACTCACAACCACCCCACACTAACACACAAACATACAAGACCATCACACATTGTACACCAAATTACATATAGAGAGGGGCTTTGGGTCATACATCTTCAGCCATTGGCTTTTGCGAACAGGCCCTCTTCAGACATTTGCTAGATGGGCTGTTCATCAGTTTTTGGATAACCCCATAGCATTGCCTCAGACTGCTAGTGCTGTGGATAGAGGAAAAAGTAGTTCCAGGTGTAAAAGGCCCTTTTTGGAGTGGCTTTGAAGTAAAACATATTTTATAATGCCATTAAGGCCACAAGAACTCTTATGCCAGCTCACCCATACTGCTGTGTCAGTTCGCACAGTGGATCAAGCTCTCCCACATGAAACCAATTGCACAAGAGCAGCAACACAGCTATGTGCCCACTCTAAACTGGCAAGCATACATGTGTGCTGTATTACTCTAGCAATATGCATGCCTTGTGGTCATTTTAGAATGTTCATGGTGCAAGGTCAGTGCACCAACTCAAGTCATGCCAGTGAGCCCAAAGTCTTTTTTTTGCCTGTGTGGCATCTTTTTAGAATGCCATTGATGCCAAACATATTGTAGAATGCCATTGAAGCCGTAAAAACACCCCCATATCTCCTGACCCCCATCCACATAAAGCTGGTCCTTTTCCTCTTTCTGTAGTGGGTGAAACTTTACCATGCATTTTCATTAAGAAGATCAGCAACACAATTTTGATGACTATTCCAAAAATGGCCACGAGACTTGCATTCTGTATGACCCTGGCAATGTGCATTTTCGGGGCACCTGGTTAGCGGAGCGAGACACCCTCTTCAGCCTCATCAATACTCTCAGAGTGGTACAGCATGTCACACAACCAACAAACTCCAAAGGCCACATCCTCAACCTTGTTTTCGAAGCATCACCAACAATCGATAGCCTACCACTCATACCACTGGATTGAATTGACCACTTTACCACCCCTAGCTCTCTGCTCACCATCCTACCATCAAACCAAGGTCAACACCAAAGAGAAGACTAAACCTTCAGATTTTTGAAGACTTCTCAATACATCACCTAATGCTTGAACTCATCTCTCACCCTATGAACTCCACATTTCATGCCAACACGCTTCTAAACAGCTTCAACATTGTTTGGAACGCTATGTGAACATCCTCACCCCAATTAGAACATGCAAACTAAATGATCCATCCGCATACATGAAAGAAAATGGAAGAAAACCAGAATACCGGTTGTACCTCTTGATACCGAAGGCCCTCCGTGCAACACGCAGACAACTCATCACCAGGGGCGGCTCCTCCATTAGGGCGGAGGAGAGTCGCCCCACTGCTTTCTCGCAGTGTGAGAAGCAGAAACATAAAATGGTATTTTAAATACCATTTTATGTTTCTGCTTCTCACACTGCGAGAAAGCAGAAGGCAGGGTATGCCTGGTTGGGGGTGGGTGGGAGGGTATGCCTGGTTGGGGGTGGGCGGGTTGGGGAGGAGTGGCTTGCCCACTGTTGTGGGCCCTGACTGATTGGTCGGCCCTCTGGGGCCGACCAAACCAGTCATACGCACTCTACATTTTCTCTATGTAGGCTGCATAGACCCGGCTGGGTGCTGTCCGCACCAATCACAACGCTGCCATTGCAGCGTTGTGATTGGCTTACGGGAGGGGAGGGAGCATGCCTGTTCCTGTTCAGGAGCAGGAAAACGGCAAACGCGGGACCCGGGCCCAGGAGCAGAGGCGGCGCGGGGCCCGGTCAGGTAAGTTTTTTAAAATTTTTCTTTTAACCTCCTGCGTGACCCTGGCGCGACCCTCCTACCCGCGAGTATTGCGAGCCGCGACTGCTCATCACATCAGCCAAAGCAAAGGACTATACCAGCATCATCAGTGAATTCACCAACAGAGCCTGATAGCTGTTCAAGACACTCAAGCACTGCATCCACCCCCTTCCAGACCCACGCATTCCACACGCCACAGAAAAGTGCAATGCCATCATTCTCTTACTCAATTAAAAAATAGAGACGATCCGGCACATACCAGCCCTCGAGTTATGTCAGCAAGTCCAAAACTTTTCTTCTGTCTGACTTCCAGTAATTTGAACTCCAAACAATTCCATTCTAAAGTAGAAAACGGGACTGTGCCTGGTTTTATATATATATATGCATACCCTAGCTCGCAATTCTCTGTCAGGGTAATATTAAATATTGTATTATTATCGAATTCCCCATCCACATCTCCCAAGCTCAGAAATTCTAAACTCACATTCAAAACACTATGTCTGTCCTCACACATTAAAACCCTGAGGTAGTGCAACCTACATTAGGAAAGAGCTGTTTTGAGCTTCGGAGGGGTATGAAAATGTGAATGTCATTGTTTCTATGAAAATAGTCAAACCTATTGGCTTGACCATTACTCTGAACAATGTCAAACATTCACACCAGTACAGAGATCTGGGCCTAAATCCATCGTTTTTTTGCTCCCCATGCCATTCCAGTTTAAACCCAGCCATATGCAAATCAGTCTTGACCCTGCTTCCCATGGGAATAGTCCAGCCCGAACTGTAAGGCCAGGTCCTCCCTGGACTGGAAACAAGCATCCTAGGACCGGTATCAGGGCAAAATTCTATTTCCTGATGAGAACCACTGATACTTTCTGTCAGTGAATTTAAACTAGACACTTGAAAATAAATACAAAAGGAGGAAAAGTGAAAAATAGGCAAGTTGACCAATCTTTCAAAAATTCTTCTGTGGCTATTGGAGCGGATTTGGCCTCCAACTGAAAAATGGAGGTAACTGACACTTTACACACGAAGCAAACAATATCTATGAACTGAGGTCTTCACTGGTGATTCAGTGCATGGAAAGCTACAGGATGCCGTTCCTTAGATTTCTGGAATGCTAGTCATCCTTCACATTGTGTGTATCAGTAGATATTTTGCCCAAAGGGAGATCCTGTGATAGAGATAGAACTCCCAAACAACTTTGCCAGTTCTGCAAAGTTTGGACTTGGTGCCTACCCAATTGTTTATGTAATTCACTGAGATATTGCTAATTTGCAGAAGAACAGCCCACTGTGCCATGTACTTTGTGGAACTGTGAATCAAAAAGGAGTCTGAAAGAAGCGCTAAACAATTTGTAAGCATTGATGTCTCCCTCATGGACCTTACCCCGAGTCAAGAATGACCCAGTCTGAGTCACTCAAACTAATGGCTGGCATCTGACTATAAGTTAGATCTGGGTTTGTATAAAAAATAGTCTGGCCATACTAAGCACTCAAATAATCTAACTCTCATATCATCTCTCCTCGAATATTGTGAAAGGATGAGATCCTTAAAAAGCTGATCTTGAGATGCTGGAGGGTACGACAGTGAAGAGCACCTATATGAGTTGAATGGCAAACTTAAGTTGTTTCATTAACAGGAGCTCATCAAGGTCTTTGAGAGCTTGGCCAAGCACCACAGAGCGTAAGAGAGTCCAAAAGAGACAGACTTGAACTGATAGATTCGAGAACCCAGAAAAATTAAAAGAACCTCCTGTATCTTGACAATTTTGGAAACAATTCCTATTAAGAAGCACATGCCTGAGGACGCAGCCATCTCCATCTTGAAATGACAAGAAGTGACAAACAAAATGAATTCCCTCGTACTGGGCTAAACGTTTTGTTGGGGTAGGAGTAGTCACTCTAGAGACAGAGGGAATAGAAATCTTTTGCCTCTTTAGGCTCCAAGGACCAAACCAAATATCATCAGAGACATCCTCTTGATCCTTATCTGAGTCAAAATTATCATGGCAGATTTCTGTCAATTTCCTTGTCTAATTTTTTACCTCCTGACTGAGGACCTAATGGATTATCAATATGTCTGGCGTTTGTGAATTACTAATAACAATTCTGACTGAGTTGAAATCCGTTGAACTAAAGACATTTTGTTGGAACATTTTCTTCCTTTGGATAAGAGATGGGGACTCCTGAGTACAGAGCTAGATTCCCTGAGGAAGAGCCACATTAGCTTGAGAAGAGCCAATACTGGCAGCAATAGATTTAAAGGTGGATAGACAAACACTGAAGCTGAATAGTCATAGAGTGATTATAACGGGAAACATCCATTACAACGCAGTCATTACATCGCACTGCTTTTACAACACTACTGTTACAACGCAATTGCCTTTACATTGCATGCCATTACAACGCATGCCATTACAACGCATGCCATTACAACGCATGTCACTACAACGCATGCCATTACAACGCAAACCATTACAACGCATGCCATTACAACGTATTATAAGGTAAGTAATGGACATTTTTAAGTTTTAGGGTGGGTATGGGTTTTGGGGTAGTTGGGAATAGTAATTTTTACCCCTACGCTATCCAACACTTTCCCTACTGTTGCCCTCACTGGAGTGGGAATAGTAATTTTTACCCCTACACTATCCAACACTTTCCCTACTGTTGCACTCACTGGAGTGGTAATAGTGATTTTTACCCCTACACTATCCAACACTTACCCTACTGTTGCACTAAAAGTATTATGCGTTGTAATGGTATGCGTTGTAATGGTATGCGTTGTAATGGAATGCGTTGTAATGGTAGTTTTAGAAAATGCGTTGTAATGGCATGCGTTGTAAAAACATGCGATGTAATGGTAGTTGCGATATAAAAACCCCACTGTAAAAGCATGCGTTGTAATTGTTTGCGTTGTAACGTCATATATTCGAGTATAACATTTGTTTAATTAATTCCTCATCCTCAAATTCCAAATCTTCATTTTTAACACCAGGTCCATTAAACAGGTACTTATTCCTTGTAAAAATAGTTCACTCTATTGAATATCAAAATATCAAAATCAGTCTCTGTATATATTCACAGAAATGCCAGCAGGGAGAGCCCGCTTGCAATAATGTAAACGTGAATAAGGTAAAAGTGACACCCAAAAGCAATATAGTATCAATATTGGAAAAACAAAGTGGAACAAAAGTACCAGCATTAGCCCTTTGAAGCCTCATTAATGAAAGAATAAGACAGTCTATGCCACCTGCCATGTAAACACGCAGGGCCCGATTATGGGTTGGGTGGAATGGTTATCCTGGGCAGGATACCACTCTGCCCAATTCTAACCAGCCCTTTGTTTCCGCACCCAGTAGATCCAGCCAGTAAAATTACATTAGGTTCTGGCTGCAAGCACAGTCCAATCTCTCCTTCCGCTGTTGTATTCCTCTTAGGGTGTCCATAAACGGGCTTTCCAGTATCATGTCCTTATATAGGCACAATTCGCCCTGCCCTTATATAGGCATAAAATCCCAGCCCTTATTTAGGCATTAAACCGTGCACTCCAAATACAGGCATGGTCTCCGACATCCGTCCACCCTAACGTCACAACGAGTTCATGAAGAACAGGCCCTTAGGCTGCGGGAGTTTCCCTAGCCCAGGACTATTGATTTCTTCAAGGACTCATATATTATGCATGAACCATTATTCCTTAGGGGTTCATTCATGACGTCTTCCGCTGTCCGATCCACGTCAATGCTAACATTCTGAGGTACCTCTCAGGTATAAATATACCTTCCCTAGCCCTTGTAAACTAGAGGAGACCTCGACTTCAGAGGAGCCCGTTTCCCGGCCTGACGCACTGAGAAGACGCTGTCATCCCTGCACGCAGAGAGTCCAGCTTCCAGTGATCTGACTTCCCTTGCGGGGTGTTGGAGTTCGAGTCTGGCAAAGAGATTCCTACCTCTCTCATTCTTCAGGTATGGAGCTGACAAGAACCTAGAGGGACTCTTGGCATACTAGGCATACTAGACTTAACATACTCTTAGTATACCATAGTAAGGAATACTTCACCTACTTCATACCTCTCCCTACACCTAGGTTAGGTTAGGTACATTGGGGTAGAACTAGATTAGAAACGCATCGTATGAGTACTCGCATTTTTAGTCTGCGTTATTTATGTAAAGGCATATGTACTAAAAGATAATGCTATCACAGTATTATTTATTTCTACTGCTCACACTGTACATTATTTATCTCGCATACTGTCTTGTGATCGTAACAGCACATTTTACGTACACCAGAAACAAGACTGTTCAATAAATCTTTTATTGAAACGCCCGTCTGTCCTTTCTGTGTAACTTGGAGAAAACTAAGCATGCACGATTGAGCTGAGTGAAATAGTTATCTATTGTTTCCACGACTCTGGGACACGTTCTGATTCTAAAGGGAAACAAAGTGGTCATGTTTTGCGGCTGCCAGAAACTACTCCCTTCTTGTTATCCAAGGAGTTTCTAGTGGCCTCTGAGCTAGCTGGCACAAGTAATTAAGTTTAATATACTCGATAGGGACATACTGACCTTAGTCCTATGTCAAACCTATAGGATATATTATTCCAATGCGCAGAGCCTATTAGGGAAATAGGAGCTACACTACATGGCGCCCAACGGTTTGGTAAGGCGGTAATTCAACGTTAGATACTGAGTAACTCAGCCGTGCTTTTTCTCTCAAGAGATCCCTACCCATATACTCCAAAAGACGTCTGGAGTGGGCAGGGTTAAGTATCCACCACGGCTACATAGGGAAACACCCTATATATTTAGCTGTTTGGTTTGCTCAACGTTGAAGGATACAGTGTTCCAAAATATTGTGCACCTTATCTTTGTTTCCTTGAAACTTGTTCTACATTTTTCAAACAACAAAATGCCTGGCTCCGACAATGATGCCGGAAACGGTGAAGCTGCGGCTGATCCAGCCCAAGCAGCAGCTTTTAACATTACAGGTTTAAATGAAACCGAGGAGGGTGTTATAGACATCACTCCAAACTTAAGAAGAGCCATCACTCTAAAACTTATAAAACATGGCCTACCACCAAGAGGCGGTAGAGCAGTTTTCGTGATAGAGGCACATGAATCCTTTCAGACAGAGGTATTCTATTCATGGGTAATATTTCCTGAATCCAATTCAGTAACACACATGTTTCACTTCTACAAAGAAGATGATCCACCAGAGGAATATATTCCTTTCGAGGATATTGAAATTCCACTAACATACCAGGAGCATCAGCTCTGGTTTAAAGGCGCCCTAAAACATCACAAAAACATTACTAGGCTCGGTCCACTAGGTAGACCAGGAGCAACATGGCCGATTCTAGCCGGCTACACACCTCATCCTGACATTGAAGAGATGTCAGACGAGGATTTACTTACTCAACTCACAGAGTTAATAAAAATTTACAGACAATTGGTCCAATATGTCATGCGGACTTTCACAGTCCAGCAACCATTAACAATTCCAAATCAAACTCCTCACCAGGGGAATACACTAAAAATTACACCACAGGCTCTATACGCAGTCATGGGTAAAATGCCCACAAAACGTGAGCAAATTCCATTCTGGATAGCTCAAAAAATTACTCAAATCGAAGCAGTATTTCCAAATACTAGCCCGTATGAGAAACACAGAATACTGACAATCAGTTTACCGATGGGGATCACACCACAACTGGAAGACTGCACCACATGGGGCTCAGTCTTTGCTGCCATCTATACTAAAACACATGGCATTCCGTCAATTGCGGTAATACCTGATGTCCTGAAACAAATTCAAAACGAATACGGGGCAGAGCCTGCTCTAAATTTAGGTATGAAGTTACTGAAAAATTTCGACCAGGTCTCAACAATAATATTATCTAGTATTAAAGGGGAGGCAGCAGCAGTGGCGATCCGCCAAATATTTAGGGAATTTGATGTTACAGAACATCAAACTGAGCTACCCAGAATTATAGAACAATCTTATGCAGAATTAGGCAGAGATAGTTTGGGTGGAAGACCAGTGAAGCCAAAACTATCTGTAAGTCCTGAGAAGGACTCAATTAAACAAACTCCTACATCTTCTAAAAGAAGTGGGAGACTAATAAACAAAATTCAAATGAGAAACATTCTCAATCCCGAGGTAGGTCTCCTCAAAAGGAGCCCTCTGAAAGGAGGTATAACCTCAGGAATAGGGATAATTTGAGAAAACCTGACAGGTATCAAGATACTGATACACGTTCCTCTCGTCCCTTTCAGATCTCATCACAGACTTCGGAAAGAAGAGGATGAGCGGAACATAGAGAAGAACACGTGAAATCGAAAGACGACAAACACGCTCCAAAAAATAAAACAAAACCTCAATTCTCCAAAAAGAAAGTAGCAGGTCTAAAGATCAGACATGCCGAGAATACTGAGAACACAACTCAAGAACGGAGAATGGGCTCAGACAATGCTGGACAGTGCAGCAGAAGTCACAATAGTTCGCCAGAACGTGAAGGAACTTCTGGAGATAGTGGACTTGAATGAGTACATTAAAGTAGAGACTGTAGACACCAGGGTTAGTACTCCACAAAAGTTATATGAAATAACTCTCCGGATGGAGGGAGACAAACCTAGACAGGTGAAAGCACTTTTTTGGGAAAGACTATCAAAGGGCTATGACATTCTTCTAGCAGAAAAAGACTGGCCACCACAATTTGTCAGGGAGTGCCCACTCGGCGAGGACATTATTATGCCTGCCTTCTCCAACCATATTCCAATTCATCTAAAATATACATATGCCAGGAAATGGGCAGTGGCCCAGGCCCCAGCATTATATAAAAATCATGTAGGATGGGATGAGGACTCACCTCACCATAAAATACATCTGAAACATGAACCAACTGCACAACGGCCGTACCCAATAAAGCAAGAAGCTAAAAAACAGGTCAGGGAGATCTTAGATCAACTTGAATATCAAGGGGTGATTGAAACATGCACCTCCTCAATGAACAATCCTTTGTTTCCTGTCTCCAAACCAGACAATACATATTGTCTAGTGTTGGACTACAGACACCTAAACACTTGTTCTAAAACTTTTGCAGTGCAAAATGCACATAGCACAGCATTAATGAATAACATTGTGTGTAAAAAATATAAAACAACATTAGACATCTCAAATGGTTTCTTTTGTCAAAACATAGCACCTGAAAGCAGGTACTTAACAGCATTCTCCATAATGGGGACCCAACGTCAATTTTGTCGACTCCCACAAGGGTTCAAGAACAGCCCAGGTTTATTCTCAGTGAGGGTAACGGAGTTACCACAAATTTATGACAATGAGGCATTGTCCTATGTCGATGACATCTATCTGACAGACGATGACCTGGACAAACACTTGAACTGGGTGAGCACCATTATACTGGGTTTCGCCTCTGAGGGCTACAAGTTCAACTTTAAAAAGTCCAGAATTGCCCATCTCAATGTCCTGTTTCTAGGATACGAGCTTTCAAGTGAAGGCAAGAGCTTGGCAGCTAACTTTTTAGAAAAGTGTGCGCTGCTCCAATCTCCAAAAACGCTAAAAAACTTACAATCCATCCTGGGTTTCCTAAACTTTGGAAGAACATACATTCTAAATTACGCAGAAAGGGTTAAACCTCTCTACGCATTAATCAAACCTGATTTTTCTATCAAGAATTGGACACAAGAACACACAGAAATCTTGCGTTCACTCCAGGCTAACATGTTAGCAACAAATCACTTACAAACACGCGTAAGTCAACGCAATTTGGTGATCCGAATAATTTCGGGTCAATGCGGATTCACCTACTTAACATTTAATGAGGGTGAGAAAATACCAATCGCGTACAAATCTCATTTGTACACACAAGCGGAAATGCGCTTCAGTTCAACTGAAAAAATTCTAACAGCAGTTCAAACCGCTGTAGCAAAAGAAAGAGCCTTAGCCCAAGGGAAACGCATTATTGTCGTAACCCCGGTACCAGCTTTAGAAGCGGTCACATAAGCAAGCATTCCAAATGCTAAAGCATTACATCCAAGATGGATACAATGGGTTAATTCTCTTGCTGCAACAGATGTTGAATATGTTTTTGATCCTGATTTAAAAACACAAGCATTCCTGCAATATGAACAAGAATGTCCTCTGCCTACTGAAATTCTGCCTCTAGATCAGTACGAATTCATAATTTACACTGACGGATCCGCACAGCCCGCAACAGGGAGTAAGCAAGCTTACAGTGCAGCGTGTGCAATCGTTAAAGGTCGCATGCGAAATGGCATCTTCGGACCTATGGTCTCAAAAACTCAGTCTCTAGGGGATTGTACAGCTCAGCGAGCTGAACTATAAGCATTCAAACTGGCACTTGAAAGTACAGATCGAGAATTCCCCACACTGATAGTGTGCGATTCCTTTTACTGTGTTCAGTCGTATAAGGAATATATACAAAACTGGCTTGAAAATGGTTCCAAAGATGCGAAAGGTGGCACAATAAAGCACAAAACGCTTTGGGAACAAGTAGTTCAGTTGAAAAACGAACTACCAAAGGCTCACGTGATCCACACACTGAGTCATCAACGTGATGGCGTTCACGTTGCAGGAATTCATTGGCTGATGAAGCCGCAAAGGGGCTGTGCAGACGGCTTCCGTAGCTGCGATCACTCATTCAAAAACAAAAATAGACCGTGAGATAATGTTGGCTGTCAATGCTTCAAGCAAGGGCAGCAGTGCAGCGTTACCAAAAAAGTTTCCACTCAAGTACTCTTATGTAATTGATGCGAACAACGTTCCTTTTGCTCGAATCCCTGGAGTGGGGGATAGGGTAATCCCAAACATGGAACGTAGAGCAGCCTTGATTTATGAAACACATTTGGAGGAGGGTCTGTCACATCAAGGGATCTCTAAAAAAATGTTGACGTTAAAAGAGATGTACTGGTGGACTGGAATGAATACAGAAATTCACATATTCATCAACAACTGCTTAGACTGTAAATTACAGCGAGAGAGCCACCAGACACCATGCTGCGAATGCGGCAACCCAGTACAGACACCATTGTTAGACAGCATTAGACTATCTACGCACCTGCGACCTACTGGACAAAGGCATTCCCACAAATAATGAATCTAGGTTCCTATGGTTATGGCCTCAGCGCTCAGCTGACGCTCGAACTGTTATAAAAGATTTGCGAGTCTTTATCGGCACATACGCAATAGGCACGCTACATTCTGGCCAGGGTCCTGCGTTTAGCTCTCGGGCTTACAAAGAAGCCATGGCCAGTCTGGGCGTTGCATTGCGGTACTCCTCTCCATTCCATCCTGAGGGAAATTCGGTTGTGGAAAGGAAAAACCGGGACATAAAGCAGTCTATACAGCTAGGGTATTAGGTTCGGGTGATGGGTGGGTCAAACACCTTATTGGGGTCCAACGCTCATTGAATAATCTGCCAAGAAGTTCTCTAGGGGGGGGTCACTCCATATGAGGTCCTATTTGGGACAAGAATGTGGGTACCAGACCTTGAACACGTAGGCACAGTGGTGGAAAATAAACCATTTGATATCAAAGATCGTTTGGCTGTTTTACAGGAACTGATTGAGTTAAGAACGAAACAAAGCAGCGTATTCCTACAGCCAACCACCACTGGGGAAAAATCGGCGGTCCCAGCAAGGCCTGTCTGGATTCCAAAAGTTGGGGATCTAGTCAGAGAAAAGATTGCGGACAAGAAGGAATTTGGACCTTCTTACAGACAACCAGTACCTGTCCTAGCAGTTCATGGAACAAGAACAGTACTTCTGCCGCCCCTTGCTGGAAAAAAGGAGAAAAGATTTGTGTCCATCGACCTGATCAAACCACAGTATGTGGCCAATACTAAATAGTAGGCCTCGTGGACTCCAACCTAGTAGCAGACGCACTCCTCTCGCTACTATCCAAGAGGTTCAGACTGAAAGACTGATAACAATCGAGAATTCAGCTGTAACAGATGGAGGACTAAGCAACAACGCTATGGAACTCATCCCTCTTGAACACCAAGTAACAGTTCATCCAAATACACCTGTCTACACCAATGTGGCAAGTGATGAACTGGTTCCAGGGATTTCTACAAATCCTGATGCAATTCCAACAATTAACAGAACTGCTTCTGGCTAGTTCATTAACTTTGATACGTTCTCAGAAGATCTGAGTGAACCTGAAACGACGCCAGCATCATTCAAATTCAAGCAGCAAGTACAAGACTTTCTTCACTTTCTGAAAAAGACTTATTTGGTTTCTCCATGGATTGAACTCTGGATTATATCTGGACTCTTTGTTTTCCTGCTCTGGCTAGCTTTGGTTACAACTGTGAGCGTGCTTATAAGTGGCAGATACATCCATGTGAATACTGAAAGAAAAGGCGTGAACGTACTTTTGAAACCTCATAAATCTTCCCATCGTGAAGCAAGAGACTTGTCATCAGTGAACATCACAGCTGTTCCTATAAAGGATGGTATAGTGTGGGACAAAACAGATTTTGACATCTTCGGCCCGACGGAACAATTGAACATTCCACATTTGTTTAAAATTTCACTAAGTGATCTAATTTCGTCCAGTACCTTTTCTGATGATTGGGACTTTGAGACTGTTAACGACATAATGTATGACCTCAAAAAATCTGCTGCATTTTCTAAAAATGAATATTTAGAGGGTTCATCAGACTATGAACAACTGTATTGTTATAACCACTATGGTCATCATTATTTGCATAAATCTGCATATCCAAGAAATGTGTTTATGTTTAACCAATGGGAACATTGTCCTACACCACCTAAAGGTAGTTCAAAAACATTTGCTAGTAAGTTTCCATATTTTTTAGGTTACAATACATCTGATCCAGAAATGTTTTACTATAAAAATGTAAACAAGACAGGACTGAAAATTATGTTAACAAGTACAAAACAGATTTATTCTGCATTATTTATTGCCCAACTGTCTAGACAGGGTTTCGACTTTTGGAAAGACACAATAGACACAAAAACTGTCTGGGGTACTAAAGATTGGCAAGTGCAGGGGACAGAAGCTTTATTTAGAGCCTGTATCATCCCTGAACAAATGATGTTTTTGAATGAAACCATCCAACAAACATCTTGTCTTGGACTAGCCAAGATCAAAGAGATGAACACACCTTCTGTACCAACACCTGCAAGTGATAACGATACACAGGCAGCGGTGACAGTTTACAATATACTACAACTCAACAGATCTAATCCTGATTGGCAAAAATGGTTGATCTGGCCCACAGACACGAATAACTGTCAGGAAAGATTCCTGAATAAAACTCAGGGCTTTACTATGCATAGGCCAGACCCAAGATATGTCCAAAGACAACATCCGGGGGTAGTAACACCATACAGTGTAGGAAAATTATGCCTCGATTGGCTGCATAAGTCTACACTACAGGATGTGAAACAACACTTAACCTTACTTGAAAAGGACGCAGACCTTAGGGAATTCTTGCTTGGACCAAGAAAACCGCGTCAAAAACGTTTCATATATGCCGGCATTTATGCTGCCTATAATGAAGCATGGAAAGTATCACAGATGGAGGCCGCAGAACGAATACGTGAACTTGATCGTATTAATTTAGAGAAAACACTCTCTGTGGTCGACAATGGGTTAACAACTTTGTCCTCCAGAATATATTCATTGGATGGCATTGTATCCTCTGCTATCGACATACTAGAACAAGATTTGGTGATGTTACAACAAGGCCAGTCTCAATTACGTTCTATTGTGTTATTTAGCTGGACGCTGCAATCTTTGCGAGCGGGCTATGTGCCTTGGCGTTTTATCAACACAACGGCTCTGTTTGCAGAATACAATCTCACTGATAAACAGATCGAAATGGCACAAAGAGGAGCAAGGTATACAGTGCTGAGCATTGAAAAACTGGAAAAGTTACCATTCACAGTGGCAGAAAAACCAGCTACAGAATGGCTTATTCATGGCAAAATAACATTACCTGTGACTACTTTTCAGTTTCAGTATTGCCTAAGACAAATGCAAGCAGGCAAATATGAAAGGTTGGGTAAGGAATACATTAAGACATCTTGGGATTTACCGTATACATATAGATGTTGGAGTGGGGATCGTGAAGTGTTTTTGAGCGGTACACACTGTAAACGTGCACTGAGCGGTTCACTTATATGTCAGGACATTTCTTTGCACGGGGCTTGTAATGGTTCTGTGGCAAATTTGTCTTGCCATCAGCAGGGTACACCAGCTGCTGTGATTAATCCAACATTTGGACAACTTTCGAATGGGAGTTACCTCATGTTGAATGATCAAAGTTGCTGCGGTATGTTGCCAGGCATCCCATATCTAGTAACGGTCAACTCCAGGGTCACTTGCTGTATGCAAGTATTGTTTGCCCCAATAGACACAGTCAGGGAGTCACCTCTATGGCCTTCGCTGAACGTCTCTTTTATAAGATTTGATACTTTGAGCAGAATGAAAGCCATACTTTTACAGCAAACCGTGCCTTTGACCTCGGCCAAAGAAACCTATGATCTACAAGTAGCAAGGACTTCGGCTGAGATACAGACTTTAATACGTACAAACTGCCCTATACATTTCGTAGAAATGATAGGACGTATCTTCAATATGTCTGATACAACCGGAATTGTACATGTATTTAAGAGCATCTGCTCCGGTCTGTTAGCACCTTTCCAGGCAATACTCGGAATCATCCCGAACCTTGCACATTCGGTGTTTGGTGGCATACCATTAATTCTAGCACTTGTTGCCGGAATTCTATTTCTCTTCCTGCTATTGCACTATGGCCAGCCTATTCGCAGACATCACTCCGAGCGAAATGGAGAAAGCTCTCCTTGAACGAAAGTGCTGTGAGCGAATAGTACAGCTTTTGGGCATGACTCGTCTACGGGAACTTAATACCACGTGGTTCCTGTCATTCAGACCAATCTGGCAAGATTGCATCTTACCTGTTCTACGCTGCCTGCTATGCGGTGAAGAATCCGTGTTGGACACCTGTCTAACATTTCCATCAGCTACGCCAAAGGATGTCGATAATCTGCTGGACCCGATAACGGCCCATGCTCTGTGTTGTCCCCAGAGGCTACCAATCCTGATGTCAGCATTCATTGAGATCTCACAGACGCTTCCGGCTGCTGCTGAGGTACGAGAAAGATCTACAGGCACACAGGTAACAACGGACGCGAACATTGCTGAGGCAACCTATGCTGGAAGCGATGCTTCTCATCTCTGTGCAATTAATCTACTACACGAGGTGTTCCAACTGACACCAACTACAGTGGATGATGTTTTGTCTATAGAAATAGATGATCTCATGTTTACACCAGACCCGTAAACTGACTCTGATTCAGCATACAGTGTTCCAGAGATGCAGTAACAATTTGGCCTTCATTTTCAAAACAACTTGGAACTCTACCAAAATTGAACTTTTTTTTTCTTTTTTTTTCCATTTTTCGAACGAAAATGGCACTACAATCTGCTTAAAGTAGAACTAGCCTTATAATACAGACTTCAAGGTACTTCCACGGACACTTAGTCATCTTGTGTGTCTAAAACAGTTCATTAATTTTTATGACATGAAATAACTTTGATTTTTTGAACAACCTATCGATCATTTTCTGTCACATGTAAATATTACTGCTTATTTCATTCCAATTGCATTTATTTTCGAACTTTATGCCTGAAATGAAAAGCATTTGCTTCAAATGTACAGTACCTTTTGCATTTTTACTATGTTTTTTAATGCTTTTAAGAAATATTTTTAAATATGCGGTACTCCATTTAATGTTTAGCATTTTAAATGTTTAGCATTTTAGAATTATCGTACACACAAAAGTGGAGTGGGTGTTGTATTCCTCTTAGGGTGTCCATAAACGGGCTTTCCAGTATCATGTCCTTATATAGGCACAATACGCCCTGCCCTTATATAGGCATAAAATCCCAGCCCTTATTTAGGCATTAAAACGTGCACTCCAAATGCAGGCATGGTCTCCGACATCCGTCCACCCTAACGTCACAACGAGTTCATGAAGAACAGACCCTTAGGCTGCGGGAGTTTCCCTAGCCCAGGACTATTGATTTCTTCAAGGACTCATATATTATGCATGAACCATTATTCCTTAGGGGTTCATTCATGACGTCTTCCGCTGTCCGATCCACATCAATGCTAACATTCTGAGGTACCTCTCAGGTATAAATATACCTTCCCTAGCCGTTGTAAACTAGAGGAGACCTCGACTTCAGAGGAGCCCGTTTCCCGGCCTGACGCACTGAGAAGACGCTGTCATCCCTGCACGCAGAGAGTCCAGTGATCTGACTTCCCTTGCGGGGTGTTGGAGTTCGAGTCTGGCAAAGAGATTCCTACCTCTCTCATTCTTCAGGTATGGAGCTGACAAGAACCTAGAGGGACTCTTGGCATACTAGGCATACTAGACTTAACATACTCTTAGTATACCATAGTAAGGAATACTTCACCTACTTCATACCTCTCCTACACCTAGGTTAGGTTAGGTACATTGGGGTAGAACTAGATTAGAAACGCATCGTATGAATACTCGCATTTTTAGTCTGTGTTATTTATGTAAAGGCATATGTACTAAAAGATAATGCTATCACAGTATTATTTATTTCTACTGCTCACACTGTACATTATTTATCTCGCATACTGTCTTGTGATCGTAACAGCACATTTTACTTACACCAGAAACAAGACTGTTCAATAAATCTTTTATTGAAACGCCTGTCTGTCCTTTCTGTGTAACTTGGAAAAACTAAGCATGCACGATTGAGCTGAGTGAAATAGTTATCTATTGTTTCCACGACTCTGGGACACGTTCTGATTCTAAAGGAAAACAAAGTGGTCATGTTTTGCGGCTACCAGAAACTACTCCCTTCTTGTTATCCAAGGAGTTTCTAGTGGCCTCTGAGCTAGCTGGCACAAGTAATTAAGTTTAATATACTCGATAGGGACATACTGACCTTAGTCCTATGTCAAACCTATAGGATATATTATTCCAATGCGCAGAGCCTATTAGGGAAATAGGAGCTACACTACACTGCCCAATGCACTGGAACCCTCACCAAACCGAACCCACTGCCCCTGCCTTGCTGCCACTTGCCAGCAGGTGATAAGTGAAGGCGTATTTGTTCCCAAAATGGAAACATCACATGTGCATTTGGACTCATTGAGGTTTGCATGTTATTCTCCATTGTGTGGGCAAATATCCATAGTAGCTGGATGTATGTGTGGGGGATTCTGCCAGGAACACGTAATTCCAGCCACACATTACTCTTTCACATAACAAACCTTGTAATCGGGGTCACAGTTGGAGAGCATATGCACATTACAATAGCTGGCATAGGATGATGCCAGAACCATGTGACCTGCAGAAGAAGAGGCATGTCGGTCTCTGACAACACCTTAAATACTGAAAGTCAGAAAAGCAACCCCCGCACACTTAACGCGTATGCCACAACTAAACAAAAACCTGTGCAATAATACCTTAAATTTGTAATAATACTTTACTTGTGGCTTATAGCATCACGAAAAGATGACATTGTTTGTGAAGAGCTCCAACGTGTGGGTTGGGGCAGTGACTGACTTGTGTTTTCTCTTTCACCTCAGTCTGTAGTTTCTTAAGCCATGGTTATGAGGGAGATGTAGGTCTTTGCTTTTTGTGGCTGTTAGAATGGAAGTGGCAAGATTAGAAAGCATAATACGGGCCTCTGGTCTTGTCATAAAATCTCTATAACCTGATGAAATAACCCACTTACTGCAAGAATCCTAAATATAAATTAAACAAGCTTTTTAATAGCTAATGCATGTTTGCCCATTGGCAGCAATTTCAACATGGATATGCTAGTCCAGTATGTATGTATTGGTCTTTATATATATTGCAAACCTGGCTATTAAGCAAAAGAGCACTCTACGTTACATGGGGGGAGGGGTGATGGGAGAAGATCTACACGATTGTGCACATGGGATTACATAAATACAGTTCACGTTTTTAGGCACAGGCAGATTAAGCAGAGAGGGGAGAGGATGTGGTCTAACACCTAGGGCGGTCAAACTCAAATCTGGGGAACCGGGTTCGAGTCTCGGCAACGACGCTCAACATCCTGTGATTCTGGGCAAATCACTTAATCTCCACGTGCCTAACTAAAATGAATGTGTCCTTGTGTAACACAACTGGTGCTCGTGTAAAGCGATCTGATACCCAATACCTTCGTGTCAAGTTTGCGCTATAAAAAAACTCAGAGAAAAAAAAAGTGATTTGCCCAGAATCACATGATGTTAAACCCCAGGTTACATAATTGGGTGCTGTGGCTACAAAGCCACATCTGCTTCCAGTAATTGTTAGGGTTCAGTTACAGTGGTGCCAGAGGACACAAGTGTGTACCATAAGTTTGGCCCAGTTACCACTGGACTCTACTGCAGTCCATTCTCCACTGCTCATACATTGTGCTGTGCCCAGTTTCCACGTCTCAATACATGTATCTTTAGGCAAAACCTAGGTTGCACAGGGTGTGCAGAAGGTTAAACCATGTACATTTCTTTGCTTAAAAAAAAAGTGCCAATGCCTGTGCCCACCATCTTTTCCTTACTCATCCTTTTGTTTTGGTCCCGCATTGTCTGAGTCCTTGACCAGCACGCTGCATGAGCCGTTAAATGATTTTGATGAATTCATTGAAGGTCATGGTGACCAGTTTCTTGGATGGTATTCTGAACACTCTAGAGGTCAGGTTGCTACAAGTATTTTCCTGTCCCGAGGAAGACCCCATACAAATTGCTCTGAGGGTAGAAACGTTCACTTTTTGGGTCTTAACCATACCATACAATGCAGGATTAACAAAACCCAAACATCCATATTATCAAGTTTAAAAAGTAACATTGGTCCCATTGGTTGTGACCTTTGTATATATTGTAAATATTGTCTGCACACTGTGTTATTTACATTTGGCTCACTATTATTCACTTGCTCTGCACAATCACTTGGAGCACGTGCATTTTTGTTGAACTGTCTTTATCATGGATTTATGATATGATAATGCCATGAAATATATGTTGCTGATGAATTGCTGTGGACCATCACATGTGTTGTGAGTTAGAGCAAGGCTGTCATACATTGGCGTTCCTTGCTCATGTAACAAAGTATGTTCAAATGATTCTTAGGGGAACGTTGTTTTTTGGATGGCTGTATTACATATGTTCCTTGGAATACTTGGTGCGCCTTGTTCCATATGAACTGCTGTAGCCGTTAAGCCACATCTCCTCCCAGGGTGTGTTAGGCTTCACTTGCAGTGGTGCCAGAGGACACAGGTGTGTACCAGAAGTTTGGCCAATTTATCAATGGACACCTCTGTGGGCCATTTCCACCTGCTCACTGGGCATGCATTGTGCTATGCTAAATTTTCAAACCTAACTAGGCATATGTTTAGGCAAATCCTAGCTGGCACAAGGTATGTGCAAAGCTGAACTATGTACAGTGGCTAATTTGCAAAAGAAAAAAAAACTTGGTAATGCCCATGCCCATTAATTTTTAAGCAGGTCGCTGCCCACTTCCACCTCTGGCATGCCCTGCTTTCACCACAGGTGTTCCCTCCCTCTGAGTTTCTGCACTCTGTCCTTATATACATGATGTGCCGTTTATCCTCTCACCACTCCACTCCTTTTCTATCTTTCTGTTGTCATCCCTGGTCTATCACCTCTCTTCCTGTATTTCTAATTTCCCTACTCCCCTCTCTCCATTCTTCCAATTCCTTCAGCCTTCTATCAATGGGCTGGAAGTTGCACCCCATATAGACTGCACCCTGTATAGTGTGGGATCCCTAATGCACATCTTCTGCTCTATTCTGTCTCCCCTCTAATCCTCATTAACTCTCTCCCCCTTTACTCTTTCTCACCTGTATTCTCTGTATTCATTCTCTGCTCTTTTTCCTTTCTCCCACCTGCCCCTGCTATAGGGATTCTACTGGGAGGCAGATATGTGCCTTTGGATAACAGGATGTCAGAATGTAGGGACTGGGTCTCTGTACCACATCAGTACCTGTAGGCCCAAATCTGACTAGCTCACAGTGCCTCAACTGAACTCCTGACCTTTCCAGAGTAGCAGGTGATTTTGGCAAACCTAGAACATGAACCTTTAGTCCCCAAGGGAACCGTGGAAACAGATCATCAACTTTCGTTTCTCACTCATGCATGTCCATAGTAAACAAAGGAACGACAGGAAGGAAGTTTACAATATATTTATTGAAACCTTTCCAGTCTATTTTGAAGCAGGTGTGCTGCGATAAGTAAACAAATACAACTGAGCAAAGTAATCAGCATTACTAGCAGGCTGTATACAATGAACAACCCAACCGTGGCAACTAATATATCTGTCTAGGCCTATCCTCACTATGTAAGCACAGGGATATATTAGTGATCTCTGGGATTACCAACAGACCCCATACCTGGTATATGTAATTAGGTGGACCGCATCATAGGTGTAAACTCAGTTTACGCAAGGCTGCTGCCTCCATTCCAGGACCAGTCTCTCTGCCGGAATTCTCCTCTCTGCCCCTTAAGGGGGTGAGACACGGTCTATATGATAAGAACTACTGTGTTCGAAAACTGCAGCTGTGCCGCCGTGTTTTATCTAAAAATGTTAGGAGATGTTGCTGTCCGGGCATAAGATAACAGTACACCATGTAGTTTGACCTTGTACGAAATGTTCAGACTAAATCCTAAGAAGAGTCACTGAATAACTAATAATATGTACAGTGTTTTCCAAAATAACATAATGTCACAAAAACAAATGAATTATGTGTGGCTGTGCAAAGCACTGGCAGCCTAAATTGCATAATACACAATACAAAGGGAGATCCAAAGTGGGCCCAAAAGGGAACTCACTACATTCTATCCTTGGTCGGGAAACTTAGTGACTAACAAAATAATAAAAAACATAAGCACAAGCTAAGCAAAGTCAATGCGTTACTAATAAGCATAATATTGAAAAGTTATAATCATAATAATAAAATGTGTAATATGAACATTTAGAAAATGTGGCCAAATTAGGTTGTGCTGGAGTCACCCAAGATTTCTTCCACAAAAACAATGTTTAGTGAATCCAGAACAGATTCCGTCTCTGCAGCTGATGATTCCACGATTGCCCCATTTAAAAGCTCCAAAGAACATACATGATCCTCATTATCAGCCGATGCTGAGGAAGTAGCCTGGCATCCTGCATCTGTGTTATTAGAGCCAGTGGCCGGTAATCCAGGTGCTGAAGCACCCATCCTCCCCCCGGAGGGAATGGTTCATTTTATGCATCTTGAAGCAAGTTCATGGGACAACTCCGAAAATGTGTAATTATCGGACTCATCATCAGGTTCATGTCCACAGGATCAGGCAATTGCAGAGTCAAGCAGACATACAGTGCCCATTCAAAGGGGCACCATAGGCAATGAAACACACGTTGCACGCAGGTGAACCAGGCGGGTAGGAATGACAATGGCCAGTCAGTGTTCAGTTCCTGGAGCAAAGGGACTTTAAAGAGTCGTATTATGTACTCACGGCACAGCTGGACCGGAGTTAGTTCCATTTCCAATGGGCTTCGAAACGGAACATCCATTGTGGAGTAACAAAAATAGAGTCAAAATGCAAGAAATTAGTAATAATACAAAGGGTATTGCCCCGAACCCACTGGAAAACAGGGAATGGTTAAAGACCGGTATTACTTCAAAGATTTTCTGGATGGTACTAACTAAGTCAGTCCCGACTATTTTAAAAAAGTGTGCTATACCTGCAGTATTGAAAGCATTAAAAATTCGGTGCACAAGCTTGCCAAAATGTAATGGTAGATTTGTGTTCAACAAGGACTGTACGTACTTGCAACCTGCAGTTCAAAGGTTTCTCATGCAGATGTTAATGCCACATCCTTTCGAAACAATAAGGCTTTGAGTTGGCTTAGCTTGTTAAAGTCTGCCTTTAAAGTTGGAATTGAAAGGGCCCTTCATCCTGCTGCTGGGAAAGTTTTAAACACATTACTTGAAAATGGGGATCTGGTCGATATTTGGCGAATGCGAAACCCACAATTCAGGGAGGGCACCTGTTTCTCGGAACAACATAAGGCCTGGTCTCGCTTGGATTACTGGTTGGCAACCCGAGATGTGGCAAGTTGGGTGGTAGGGGTGGCACATTTGCCGAGAACGCTATCGGACCATGCCCCATGTCTCTTGAGTCTCTCGTTTCCTGCTGCGGCCCGAAGAGTGTTCTCTTGGAGACTGCCTCCGTATGCGCTACTGGACGCAGTGTTTAAGGAGGAAATCCGTAAAGATATTACTGACTATTTTACTCTAAACTCCGGGTCCGTACCTACCGCTGCCTCGTTGTGGGAGGCTTTCAAAGTGGTCATTCGAGGGCAGTGTATCTCTCGACAAGCGGGAGTCCTAAAAGCCATTAGAACTATGCTAAATAACATTGAGGCTCAAATAAAAGACCTTGAGACGCTATTCTACACAGACGGCACGCCTGCCACCTTGGCTAAGCTGAAGGCTGCGTTATTGCAATATGATGAAGAAGCGCAAAGGGAGGTGACATTTCTGGGTAAATATGCGGAAGCGCGCAGATATGGGGAAGGAGATAGGCCCGGACGGACGCTTGCTAATATGATCCGCCCCTCAAGGACCACTGCTTACATCCCTGAGTTGACTAAAAAGGACAGTAGCATGGCCAGGGGTCCAGTAGCTGTACTTGATGAGTTTTCTTCCTTTTATGCCCAATTGTATGCGGCCACGCAGTCTAGCTGCCCAGGGGGTTTACAGACATTCCTAGACTCCCTAGAATTGGTTTGGTTTAATAACAGACACAGAGAATACATGGACCTGCCCATTACGGTGGAGGACATTAGTGCAGTGATTAAAAGCTTGCCCTTGGACAAGGCTCCTGGATCGGACGGACTGATGACTGCCTTTTATAAGGCGTATGCGGAGGAGCTGGCGCCCCAAATCCTAGCGGTGTATGAGGAGGCCCAGGAGACAGGTATACTGCCCCCCACGATGCGCGAAGCGATTATCATCACTTTGCTCAAGCCGGGCAAGCCGGACTCAGACCTTGACTCCTACCGACCCCTGTCGCTCCTCAATGTGGACGTTAAAATCCTGGCGAAATTAATAGCAAACAGGTTGCAACCTATGCTCCCCATTATTGCACGTCCTGACCAATCGGGGTTCCTACCAGGGAGATCCACCTCCCATAATCTTCGGACGGTCTTCTCGGCTTTGCACTATTTACATCCGGATGTGCAGGCTGCGGCGGTATTTTTAGACGCAACCAAAGACTTTGATTCACTTGAATGGCCTTATCTCTTTAAAATATTGGAAAGGATAGGGTTCAGCCCCCTGTTCATAAATTAATCAAGCTATTATATACTGAGCCAACCGCTAGGCTGCGTGCGAATGGCCTCGTGTCTGCTCCATTTCCGATTACACGGGCCACACGGCAGGGATGTCCTTTGTCCCCCTTATTATTTGCGATTGCCATGGAGCCTCTGGCGGCACGCATACGACAACATCACAAAGATAAGGGGATAGGGTTTGGCTCCCGCAGTCTCTTGATATCACTATACGCAGATGATATCACCCTGTACATTCTAAATCCCGCACAGAACCTAGATGCCGTATTGAGGAGTTCATCAAATTTGGAGGGTTGGCCGGGGTATCTATAAACTGGGCTAAATCAATGGCTTTCCCTCTAACTGATAACACCAAGGCAGTAACTTCCGAGTTCCCGCTGAAGTGGGAAAGCGAGCAAGTGAAATATTTAGGAATATGGATTAGCCGAGACTCACAAGAACTCTGGACTCTAAATTATGGAAGGGCCGTCATGTGGCTAGAGGAGAGGGCTGCACTGTGGGCTAAGCTTCAGCTATCATTAGCAGGGAAGATCGCGTTGGTAAAGATGGTTGTTTTGCCTAAATTTTTGTATCTGTTTGTAAACTTGCCTTAATACACTGCGATCGTTGCTCATATCGATAGTGTGGGCAGGTGGACAGGCGCGGGTATCGTGGGAGCTATTGACTCTCCCGCTGCGGCAGGGAGGCCTGGGAGCCCCGGACATGAAGCTCTATGCACTGTGTGCACAAGCACAGTTCCTGCATCATTGGGTACACCCGACACCCTTTCAGCCCCATGTGGCGGTGGAGAGAGATACAGTGGCCCCGGTTCCCTTGCAGGTGGCGGTGTATCAGCCATATCATCGACCCACAGAAGGTATAGATACTCCCGAAACTGTAAGATGGGCGTGGGATGGATTGCGACGGAGAGCGGGTGCCCCGATACTATATGCTCCCTCAATTCCCTTAGCCCAAAATCCAATGCTGCCCAATGTTAAAGATGAGATTAGTGCCAAGGTTGCAAAGAGGATGAAACTACATACTTTTGCAGATCTCTATCCGGGGGATACCTTTAGAGACCCACCGGTGGCGGAGGAGGGACAGGTTGTACCCTTTGGGGAAATGTTTCTTTATCACAAACTAAAAGCAGCCTGCCGCGCGATGTACAGTGGTTTCCCATCTCCCCCGCCTCCATTGTCAGCCCTGGAGAATGTACTTCAATCGAGTTCCCCACGTCGGCTTATCACCAGACTATACACGCGTATGCAAACTGACGCCCCAGTGATGAGGCCTACTGCATTGTTGTGCTGGAATGCAGAGGTGTTACCCCCAATATCCGACGAACAATGGGCATACTGCTGCACGCAGCTCACTGAGTTGTCTCCGAATTACAAGCTTCGATTAATCCACTTCAAATTTCTGCATAGATATTACAGAACACCCATCAGCTTACATAGAATGGGACTGCGGGATGACTGCTGCTGGCGTTGTGGGATGGCACAAGCCTCTTTTCTCCATATGGCATGGGAATGTCCGGCACTTACCGAATATTGGTCCCGGATTTTCACATCCATTAACCAAATACTTGGTGTGTCTCTGACTCCATCCCCGCTCTTGGGATTGTTGGGTTATGTTAAAGACACTCATGCACAAAAACGCAAATTACATGCATTATTGCTACTGTTTGCCAAACGTCAAATTGCAGTATACTGGGGGAGGAAGCGGAGGCCTAAAATTACGGACTGGATTAGAGAAGTTGCATATGGGCAAGTTCAGCTACACACTTTTTGGGACTTGATGCCACCCACGTCTCGGCCCAGAGAGATATGGGAGCCTTTCATCACATGGGCAGAGGAGCAGACAAGTTTGAACGACGGTGCTGCTCTCACAGATGTCCAAACTGGGGATGTACAACTAGTAAGGCGTGAGGAGGTTTTGCAAGTTTAGGTTGGTAATTGTATAACACCTTCTGGATACTACTGTTATATTCACTTGAAGTCACCTCTATACGTTTATGATTTCATGTATGCTATATCTGGGGATGTGGATCTGTATTGCTGTGTTGGGCGAATGACAAGGGATGATATATGTTTATTATTATATTATGATTTCACTCGAACTGGTACACCAGGGTTGTTTGGGGTTGAATAACATGTATATTGTGTTTTTCTGCCATGCAAATAAACAAAACAAAAAAAAAAAAAGTTGGAATTGAAGGCCACAATGAATTATCAGAAACTGCATGCGTAGGTGGAAAGAACACATTATTGCAGCAGGTCACTGTCTGGGATATTGATAAAATATATGGAATCCTGGCCTTCGTTCCACAACAGTCCTGGTCACTTAACATTAAATAGCTTCCATTTGAAAGGACAGTAATGAGGGGGAGAATTGAAGGGGCTGGTATTCCTTTTGTAAGTAAGTCCGTTTTTATATAGCGCAGCTACTCACCCTTACGGGTCTCAATGCGCTGGGGGCCGTCGTGGAAATTAAGTGAGCTATTGCCCGGAGACACATGGTGCTGAGCTGAGCTGCCGCCGGAGCCGGGGATCGAACCGTGAACCCTGTGCTCCGAAGTCAGCTGCCCTGGCCGCTGCACCACACCTCTCCACCTTTTAGAAAACAGGCCAAATTTGCTACCGAAGCATTGCATGCCCTATGTATGGTAACGTGTTTACAAGTGAGTGACTGACACAAGAGTCACATTCCTTTTCAATAAAAAATACCTCTTTCTCAGCCCGATCACAATGAGAAGAGAATGGCAAAGACCCTAACTCATAAATAAAGCTCCATCCTAGGACTTTATACCTACCTACTGGAAAATGGTTCATGCAAGCTTTGAACTGGAATGTTGAAATTGGCAGAGATATTACACCATGTATTAACCAACCTGCGGAGGTTGTCTCTGCTACTGTGAATTGGAGCTGTTCTAACTTCTTGAGATGTAACATTGTATAAGTGGCGTCTTTCTTGGCCATGAGCCATTGTTTGCGTGTCAGGTTGAAAGGCAAGAATAGGTGCGTAGAAGTTTGGTAACGCCATAGCACGCGGCCATTTTTGAGGACCTGAAGTGTCCAACTAAATGCATGATAGATCTAAACTGACTTTGCCCATAGTATAATGAAGACATGTCACTTTGCATTATATCGATAACAGATGACACAATGTTATTAAAGTTGTAAATACTAGAAGACAACGTAATAATACTATTATCAAAAAACAGCAAGTACTTAATCCAAATTAGCTTGATCAATTTGTCTTAAATGTGCAGCAGCTTCCATTTGTGATAGATTCCAAATTTCATTATATGTGGCATAAATAAATCTTTTTGAAAGTGGAGACTTAGGACCCAATAAACAATAAGATAGATCCATGTCTTCCTAAAGTAGGGAAAGATGTTGTTTTACTGCCTACAGTGTGGAATGTTCCAACCATTGTTGGCACAATTTCCCTACTAAAACGGTGTTGACGATCCCTGAGTGTTGCGAATGGGAGTAATGAGTGTCGGGTCTGCTTGCCTTAAACCCTGGTGTGGAATTCAAAAAACAAGCCTAACAACCATTTGTGTCCACTAGCCACAATATCAACCTGTTTGGTCCTGAAAGTGTGGAGTTAAATGTACCATTCTGTAACATACTATTGAGCTGTTCTTCGCTGTAATTTGTTAAATGTTGCCAACTGTCAAATTGAGCAATGGAAGGAATGTTTGGTGAATTCATGTCTTTAATTTTTGCCAGTCCTTGACAAGTAGTCTGCTGAACTGTATCATTCAGAAAAATCATCTGTGTTGGAACCAAGCAGGCTCAAAACAAGGTGTCTGTTCCCTGAACTTGCCAAGGTTTGATACACCAAATTGATTTCATGTCAATGGTATCCTGCCAATAATCATAGCCTCTGAGGGCTAATTGTGTGACAAACAACTCAGTAAATATTAGCTTGGTTTGTGTGAGCAAGTGTTTGCTGGTGTAGGGACAAGTTTAAAATAAAAATATTTGGGGTTTAATGTATTGTGTCCAGAATAGTATGTGAATTTATCCCTGTATGTTTTTGAGCTTCTTTGTGGGGGAGTAGGACAATGTTCCCATTGTTTGTAATTCAAAAGTGTGCATTGAACACTAGCTCAATGTAAATAATGATGTCCACAATGATGGCAAAAGAACATTTCACCTTAATTAGCAGAATTTAGATACAAGTCTTCATCCTCGAAAACAGTGTAATATTCCAGCTCTTAGAGCATGGAGTTTAAAGTCTCAACATCCCAATCATTAGAATGTAACCGAGGTACAATGACATCCCCCATAGAAACCCTAAAAACATAAGGAACCTGCAGAATTTCTGTAGGGCCGAAGATATCATAGAGGACCTTATCCCAAAGAATTCCATCAGGTACTGGGACAACTGAAATGTTCACAAGGGACAGGTCTTTTTTTAGCTTATGTGAAGATGAGTGAGGCGTTAACACTTCATCGACCAGTTCTGTGGCAGAGCCTTCTGGAAGGTAATGGCCATTTATCAGTAAAAAGAAAACAGTCCCAAATCCAATCCATAGAAATAGGAAAACCAAGGAAAGTGTTATCCAAACATATATCCAGGGAGAGACCAGATAAGTGAGTTTCAGCCATGAAAAGAAAACACAGGCATTTGTAGGCGGGGTTTCTAAAACAGAGGAACTGTCAAAAGAGTTGGATGAAAAATCATCTGTTCCCACATAATAACCAGAGCAGTTTGTTGAAAAACAGAAGCCACAGGTACAGTTACGGAACTGGTGGATTCCACGAGGGGTGGGTCAGTATAAACAACTTCAGTTGCAGAAGATGCAGTAGTAAGTACAGTACTCACTTCAGTCATGTGGCTGGAATTTATAGTGGTATTGGGAATGAACTGAAGCTCAATCTCTGCCCCCCCACACCCCCAGCTGGGGAGAAACAGCTTCAATAGTGCTCACAAGCTGCAGAGGAATTTCCTGTATGGTAGCGAGAGGAGTTAGAACTCCTCGTGGCCTACTGTTTAGAATCTTCCACATGATGTCATTTGATGTGATCATTGCAGACAAAATGATTTTCTTTAGAACCAGCTAGCAGTAGCAATATTACAGTTCCTGTACCTTGAATGCCAAGGACTGGCACTGTTGCACGGAATGATGGGCCAAATTCATTCTATACCAAAATCCTTCCTCGACCGAGAACCCCAACTTATGGAATCCAGCCCGAAGGTGCTGGCTGCTCTTCGATTCCTGCAGAGGCAGACATCTTCAACTGCTCATTGGATTGACCATTGCAGAAATGTTGTAAATCCTGTAAGAGAGCACAACAATCATTTACGGCAAGAGGCATGGCCACCGCCACAATGTCCGGATCATCAAGGTCTAAAACATACATTTTGATCCCAAAAAGGACCTTGTATGGGGTCCAGCCAACCAGAGATCTTTTAGGGAGATTTTTAAGTGCTCTTTGTACACCATGTAGGTGGTGGATCCAACTACGCTTTGTATCTAATACTCTGGCTGTTAAGGATTGCTTTAAGTCACGATTCATCCTCTCCACAAAAGAATTGCCCTGTGGCCTATATGGAGAAGAGTAATGTATCTTTATGCCCAGGGAATTCATAGAATCCCAATAAGACTTAGAGGCGAAAGTAGGGCCCTGGTCCGAGTGGAATCTAGTGCATGCATATGTTCTGATCAGGACTTGCAAATCTTTAATAACAGTGTGAGCATTGGCCTTACGTTGTGGCCACACCCAGAGAAACCTTGAGCAAGAATCAACTGCAAGTAGGATACATTTAAACACTCCATCTGAATTAAGAGGACCACAATGGTCCAAATTAAGCAGCCGAAAGATTTGTTGGAAAGCAACAGGTGTGTCTGAGATGGACATGCCACAGTAGAATTTCAATTTGTTGACAAATGTCACAACAAAGGGCATACTTCTTGGCCTGTTTGTTTAAGCCATGCCACCAATAATGTTGCTGTAGCAACACAATTGTGGCCGCCTGCTAGAAATGGGGTTTCTGGTTGGCTAGAACCCACAACTCTAGTCAGTGCAAGTAAGTTACACATCAAATATAACCTGTTCTCACCCTCTGGTAGCTTGGCACAGAGCAGTCACGCTTACCATCAGAGGCAATGTATAAAGCGTTTGTGCACTACACTCACACAGAAACACAATAAATACATCACAAAACTTGGGATAACAGGACGTCAGAATGTAAGGACTGAGTCTCTCTACCAAGTCAGTACCTGTAGGCCCAAATTCGACTGGCTCACAGTGTCTCACCTGAACCCCTAACCTTTCAAGAGTAGCAGGTGATTTTGGCAAGCCTAGAACATGAACCTCTAGTCCCCAAGGGAACTATGGAAACACATCATCACCTTTCGTTTCTCACTCATACATGTCCATAGTAAACAAAAGATAGACATGAAGGAAGTTTACAATATATTTATTGAAACTATCGTAGTCTATTTTGAAGCAGGCATGCTGCAATAAGTTTAACAAATACAAATGAGCAACGTAATCAGTATTACTAGCAGGCTGTAAACAATGAACAACTCAACCATGACAACTAATATATCTTGTGGAATCCAGCCCGAAGGTGCTGGCTGCTCTTTGATTCCTGCAGCGGCAGACATCTTCAGCTGCTCACTGGATTGGCCATCGCACAAATTTTGTAAATCCTGTAAGAGAGCACAACAATCATTTACGTCAAAAGGCATGGCCACCACCACAATGTCTGGATCATCAAGGTCTAAAACATACATTTTGATCCCAAAAAGGACTTTGTATGGGGTCCAGCCATCCAGAGATCTTTTAGGGAGATTTTTAAGTGTTCTTTGTACCCCATATAGGTGGTGGATCCAACTATGCCTTGTATCTAATACTCTGGCTGTTAAGGATTGCTTTAAGTCACTATTCCTCCTCTCCACAAAATAATTGCCCTGTGGCCTATATGGAGAAGGGTAATGTATCTCTATGCCCAGGCAATTCATAGAATCCCAATAAGCCTTAGAGGCGAAAGTAGGGCCCTGTCCGAGTGGAATGTAGTGCATGCATCTGTTCTGATAAGGACTTGCAAATCTTTAATAACAGAGCGAGCATCGGCCGTACGTTGTGGCCACACCCAGAGAAAGCTTGAGCAAGAATCAACTGCAAGTAGGATACATTTAAACACTCCATCCGAATTAAGAGGACCACAATGGTCCAAACAAAGCAGCCGAAAGATTTGTTGGAAAGCAACAGGTGTGTCTGAGCTGGACATGCCACAGTCGAATTTTTATTTGTTGAACAAATGTCACAACAAAGGGCATACTTCTTGGCCTGTTTGTTTAAGCCATGCCACCAATAATGTTGCAGTAGCAACAAAATTGTGGCCGCCTGCTAGAAATGGGGTTTCTGGTTGGCTACAACCCACAACTCTAGTCAGTGCAAGTAAGTTACACATCAATGATAACCTGTTCTCACCCTCTGGTAGCTTGGCGCAGAGCAGTTAGGCTTACCATCAGAGGCAATGTGTAAAGCGTTTATGCACTACACTCACACAGAAACACAATGAATACATCACAAAACTTGGGATAACAGGACGTCAGAATGTAAGGACTGAGTCTCTCTACCAAGTCAGTACCTGTAGGCCCAAATTCGACTGGCTCACAGTGTCTCACCTGAACCCCTAACCTTTCAAGAGTAGCAGGTGATTTTGGCAAGCCTAGAACATGAACCTCTAGTACCCAAGGGAACTATGGAAACAGATCATCACCTTTCGTTTCTCACTCATACATGTCCATAGTAAACAAAAGAAAGACATGAAGGAAGTTTACAATATATTTATTGAAACTATCGTAGTCTATTTTGAAGCAGGCATGCTGCAATAAGTTTAACAAATACAAATGAGCAACATAATCAGCATTACTAGCAGGCTGAAAACAATGAACAACTCAACCATGGCAACTGATATATCTGTTTAGGCATCCCCTCACTATGTGAGCACAGGAATATATTAGTGCTCTCTGGGATTAGCAAGAAACCCCACACCTAGTGTTTGTAGTTAGATGGTCCGCATCAAAGGTAAAGTTTACGCAAGGCTGCTGCCTCCGTTCCAGGACTGGTCTCTCTGCCGGAATGCTCCTGTCTGCCCCACAAAGGGGCGAGAAACTGTTTATATGATAGGAACTACTGTGTTAGAAAACTGCAGCTGTGCTACTGTGTTATGTCTAAAAACGTTAGGAGTTGTGGCTGACCGGGCACAAGAAAACAGTACACCATGTTGTTCGACCTTGTACAAAATGTTCCAATTTGAAGAGTCACTGAATAACAAATAAAATGGACAGTGTATTTCTAAAATAACATAATGTCACAAAAAAAGTGTATTATGTGTGGCTGTGCAAAGCAGTGGCAGCCTAAATCACCCAATACACAAAACTAAGGGAGAACCAAAATAGGCCCAAAAGGGAAATTGCTACACCCCCAGAAGGAAAATACAGGACCTAGAGTTTAAACACAGGGGTTTAACACAAATGCATTTCCACTTATACAAAAAGGAACATATTCATGACATTGAAGACTTTTAGTGGAAAACACAAGACTTTAACACTGACTTTGAATGTACATTTGTTACTCACTGTGGCCTGTATTTCCTCCAACAAAGGTCGCAAGTTTTGCCGCTAACAATGCCAGAGCACAGCAACCAATTCCCAATGTTGTCTCTAGTTTTACTTCATTTATAGGCTAAGAAAGCCCTGTCAGGCATCTGCAGCCTACTTCCTCAGCAGAATAGTCTGATGTAAAGTACGGGCCAGGAGATTGAAGTCTACTTTTAAGTGTTCTGCTGCTTTGGGCCACAAACAGGATTACAGGCAAAGACCCTGCAGCACCGTGAGGGACAGAAGGACAAATCTGCAATTATAGAATACAAAACAGTGCTTCCTTTCTCTGTTGGTAGCTCTAAGCGGTTGATGGCAGCAGAAAGTGAGGCAGGAGGGAGTGCGGTAACCCTCAACATGGTGTGATTGCACAGAGCCTGTGTCAACTGCTGACTGACTCCTTCATAGTCCCAATCCACACAGTCCGCTATGCTACATGTGTGCAGCACCACACCCGCTGCAGACTCAGGGCCAGTGCTAACGGTGACAAATCTGGGGGCCACAGCAGGACACAGGGTAAATAAATAAAGGATACCCCCAGAGTAGGCAGGCACATCACTGGTACTCAGTGCGCGGCACAGGGAGGGAGGCACTGCACAGTTTCTCCGTACAAGTTCATGGTTAGTCAGTGAAAACACTAACTGAAAATTCACTGCATGTGCCTCTGTACTGTGCATGATCCTGTCCGCCATTAGCTGAGCAGCAGCCTAAAGCTCTTTGACACGGCATCAATGCTTAGACATGGCCGAGTCTCACTGACAGGCCACAGAACGTTTTCAGTTTGAAAGGAATGGATTGAGACTGCTGACTATGGGACGGCCAACAAGAGTTCCAGCCTCCCAAAATAAGTGTTGATGGGTTCCACAGGTAACCTGCCCTCCCCCAGCACTACCACAGCTGTAGCTAATTCACTCCAAACATTATGCCTCCTTGTCCATGTGGGAGGAAAAAGCCTTACAGTTCAACGAGCCAGTATCAATTACCACATTTCTATGGAAGTGTTGTCCATTTTATACTGGTGTCTCATAACACTTCACAGCAGCAAAGAAAAGCTATTTGACAGCTACCATGATTCAGCCTCATTACTATGCAGGTGTGCTGATCATCAATGGGCCAGATGGACATTGTGGTACGTGTCCTTCTAGCGGACTTTATGAGAAAAGAAAAGCATTTTTATTTTAATTGTATTACCTCGAGTGTGATGGTGGTGTGTATGTGCGCACTGGTGTTCCCAGGGCCTACAGTGATATTCCAACACATACAAATAATGGTTTATTTCCACAGTTTTGCATGGAATTTCAAAAAGCCTCCACAATAATCCTAAAAATAGTGCATGAAAACTGACTTTGACTTAAAACTTTCAATTATTGACTCTCCTTTTCCTTTCGAATGATTTCCTGTCCATCCTCCGCATGACTCCTCTCTCTGAGCATGGCCTACTCTAAGTCACATGTCTGTTTCCCTTAATTCTGATTATTATACCTGTGCAAATTGCCCAGACATCATTTAAAAAATCACAACCTCTCTTTTATGAGTCATACCGTGCATCCTAACAATACCTAAATCCCGGTAGCTCATCTATTCAAACCTGGAACCAGCGCATGAATTGACATTCACTAAAGATCACAGCGAACTCCTATTAATTTAATCTACCAAATAAAAACTGGAGTAAATGCATGGCATGGTTTCCTTGTGAGTCCAAGACTAATCCCAATAAACAAAAAGAAACTACTAACCCTGAGTTCCGGAGCAGTGTGCTGCCTGGTGTATAGTGTTACAACACCTCATCAGGGGTAGTAAGTGCTATAAAAAGGCAATTGAATTACAAGTACAATAAATAACCCAAACTAATAGTAATCCCATAACACGTCATGTCCATCACCCAGTAGTGTACCAGTTCACAGCAAATAAACCTCCCATCACCAACTGATCAGGCAATGAATGCCTGCAGTGATCTCCCACATGCTGGTGTCCAAAGGACTGCAGGTCCCAGCAAGCTACATACTATGACCACATCCTGACACCTCGCAATAACTGTCAGACATAATATGATGACTTTAACAAAGTCCATCCAGGCAGACCTTTCTGCCATTTTTTCCTTTAACATTTGCCTGCTCAGAACCATAAATGTTAAACAAACTTTCGGAGAATGGACAACCCCGTGTAGTAACCAATTAAGTGGACTATGAGTTTAACAAATCTCATTAAGGGACCTGAAGCTTCCAGCTTACTGAAAACCAAACACACCAACACTGTCTCTCACATTTCTTCATCCATCACACTTCTTACCGCTGCGTTCCATAACATGATAACCACACCTCGGTGGTCATCACACACGAAATGGAAACACTTCCCACACAGAATCAAGCAACTTTGCAAGGTTTAGCGTACTACCTATGTAAGCAAGGCTTCAGCACCCCATACAGGGGTAGTAAGAGCTTTATAAATATTGCAATACTATATTGCAATACAATACAGGCACCTAGAGCCCGGATAGCACAGTTTGCAAAAGCCTGAAATGTCAAGCATGACTATAAATAACAAGAACTGGCAAGCCGATAGGCCTGGCTTCAGTTTGGCAACACATGCCAAATGCATTTCTGAATGTCTTTATTTTCATTTTTTAGCATGTGAAAAAGCTAGATTTATGGTCCTCATTAGAGAAATTAAGTCAGGTTTAAGAAGGTGAATTACAAAGGTGTGGAAAAAGAATAATCCTGAAAAACTGAAAAAGGAAATCTAAATGTTATGTTTTAAACTAGACTCCTAATATATTTGAATTAGTTGAACAATAGCGTGAATTGTGAAGTTAAAATAATTGTATTTAAAAAAAAATTCCTTGTCCTTTGCTTTCTTAAAGTTTCCTACCCCACACGAAGTCGTGTCATTGGATGCTAAATTTCAATTTGAAAATGTTTATAGCTGTATTATTTGATGCTGCATTATAGTCAAGGTAGAACTTTTAATCTATTTTCCTAAATTCTATTAAAATGTTTTAAAAAGGATTTCTATAAAAACGTATTTGTTCCAAGCACCTTACTTCAGAGTGTGTACGTTCCTATTATTGACAGCCTATGTCCTTAGTCCAGGAAACACCTCTTGTAAGAGTGTACACGTTCTTACCATATCTCCCTTGACATTTGTCAGACTTTTTTTTATCAGTGAGACGCATATATCGACCCCATGACTTTTTGTTTTTCATTCTAGCTTTAACATAGACAGCGTTTTATGCAACAATTAGGTTAACCTGATGGCATGCAATTATGTACCTACATTTGCTCTGAAAAAAAGAGCAAAATGCTATTTCAGTTGGTGAAAATGTAATTTGTCTTTAAGCCTCGCAAGGGGTATGGCAAGCAACATATAAATGACCAAAAAATGCAGCACGATTTTATTGATCGATCAGTGAAAATATAATTTTGAACTGATCGATCAGTGTAATTGTCAGTTCAGAACTGCCATTTCATAATTGAAAATTATGCAATGCTGGAATGCATTGTGATCCAGCACGAGGTATTTTGAAAGCTTTTCCATATGATCATATAAACAATCCTATCTTACTGGTTACATGGGTCTTTTTGTGAACACAGAAAACGTGCACGACATAGCCCATCAAGTATCCTGTATGAATGGTAATGTTTATAAGGTAAATAGCAAAAGGAATGACACATGAATATTCTAAGAATATATGACGTGACAACGCAAACAATTACAACGCATGCTTTTACATCGCAGTTTTTACAACGCAACTACCATTACATTGCATGATTTTACAACGCATACCATTACAACGCATTTTTTAAAACTACTATTACAACGCATTCCATTACAACGCATACCATTACAACGCATAATACTTTTAGTGCAACAGTAGGGTAAGTGTTGGATAGCGTAGGGGTAAAATTTACAAATTCCCCTCCAGTGAGTGCAACAGTAGGGAAAGTGTTGGATAGCATAGGGGTAAAAATTACTATTCCCAACTACCCCAAAACCTATACCCACCCTAAAACTTAAAAATCCCCATTACTAACCTTATAATGCGTTGTGATGGCATGCGTTGTAATGGCATGCATTGTAATGGCAGGCGTTGTAATGACATGCGTTGTAATGGCATGCGTTGTAATGGCATGCGATGTAAAGGCACTTGCGTTGTAAAAGTTGCGTTGTAATGGCATTGCGATGTAATGCCTGTGTTGTAATGGACGTTTCCCATATTCTAATATTGGGTCTAGAAAGAATGAATAAGCTATCTGGAGGCACTGGAATATCATGAAATGCTGCAGTACTGCTGCTCAAACCCCCGAGTTTTAAAAGGGAAAGACTTATGGCTCAATCCTTCTCAAGAAATATGACCAGACCATGGAACTCCATAGCTTTGCGCCTACGCACCACCACTTTGAAGGTCATCTTTAAATCGGAGGTGAAGTCTGCCTGCTTCAAAGATACTTTAGCTAACTCTCCTCCCCAATCTAGACCTCTTCGATTTAGTCTCCGCACTGATCAGTGTTTTGAGATCAACTACACTACCTCCATTTCATTAGACTCCATCTTGCACGTGGCGTCTGCAGACATTATGATACACTAATTTTATGACCGCTATATTTTATACCATACTCTAGTGTTCTTGAATTTAAATGTACCCATGTCTTCGGATAATGTAATTGTAAAATTGTATCTTATGAAAAATCCTTTTCTGTTGTAAAGTGCTCTGGGATCCTTTGGGTAATGTCTATTATTAGAGTTGTCAGCCTTGGGGTGGTCTTTCCCCAAATCATTTGCCTTCGCCCTCCTATATTTCTGAATTCTAGTTTGTTGGCCTTAGGTCACTGTGCACTTTACCACAGCTAACCAGTTGCTAAAGGGCTTGTGCTCACCCCCTAAAACATGGTAAAATTGGCTTACACCTGATTGGCATATTTAATTTACTTATAAGTCCCTAGTAAAGTAGTATATCATATACCCAGGGCTGGTAAATTAAATGCTATTAGTAGGCCTGCAGCACTTATTGTGCCACCCACTTAAGTTGCTCCATGAAAGAAGTCCCTGGCTTGATATTGTAGCCTGTTGGCAGTTTTAAACTGTCAATACGGCTTGGCAAAATAACCCTCTTGCCAAGTCTTAAACTCCCTATTTATTACATATACGTCACCCCTAATGTAGGGCTTGACAGCCCCTAGGGCAGGAGGCATTGTAATTAAAAAATTGCACATGTACGTTTATGTTTTACATGTCCTGTTAGTGAAAAACTCACAAATTCATTTTTCACTACTGTGAGGCCTACCTCTCCCATAGGATAACATTGGGTTACCTTATTACATTTAATAAGTGATAACGTTTGATTGTGAGCAGATAGGAAAGTCATGTTTGATGTCTGAGGAAATGTAATTTAAAATCCTCTTTAACGGTGAAGTCGGATTTTAAGTCACAATTCTGAAAATGGCACTATTAGAAAGTTGGCATTTTCATGTCCTAACCATTTGTCAGAATTCCTGCCACAACTCACCTCTCGACTATCACAATATACTGACATGACTCATATCATTCCTCCCAACACTTATGAATAAATAAACGTCTTGTACCCTGACGTTTGACCATATTACATGCTGTAATAGCTAGCTGGAGCTGGTGTTCCCCGCGGTTTGTTTTAAAAGGCTTAATAGCTTTTACAAATGTTTTACCATGCATAATGAAGGTCAGGTGTCAGGCACCATGGAAACATCCAGAAAATCCACCAGAAGAAGCATCAAGCAACCAGCATAGATGACCTCAACGTGAACGTTCCGGAAGACAGCCCTCATCAAATTAATCCCCTGCACCTGTTCCTTGCTATAAGCAATTAGAATGCGACCTTTGTGAACATTCTTAACCACCTTCTAGAAGACAGCCTCATTAAACTAATCATCTGCACCTGTTCCTTGCTATAAGCAATTAGAACACAACCTTTGTGAACATTCTGAAACACTGTCTAGAAGACAGCCTCATCAAATGAATCATCTGTTCTTGTTCCTTGCTATAAGCAATTAGAACGCGACCTTTGTGAACATTCTAAAGTACCTTCTAGAAGGCTGCCTCATCAGGTTAATTATCTGCACCTGTTCATTGTTACAAACAATTAGAATGTGACCTTCATGAATGTTCTAAAGCAGTCTTATTTAAAGATCGTCCACACTCCCCCGTTTAGCTTAGCCTCTTCGCCTGCCACTTACCTGTTTTCAGGCTTCCAGGACTCTGTCTTGCCAGCTCCCTTGATCCTCCGCTTTGACCTCATTGCAAAGAACGTCCCGCATGATCTTGCACCTGGATGGAAAAAAGAACAATAAGAAAAGGAGAGATGCATTAACAGACTTGATTTTACTAAACGCTGAGCTCAGTCACAACATTGTGCTGCAAACAAAGGTAACCAGTGTTTTTGTTCAACTTGTACATACTGTTGGCAGGGCTCTGCCAAAGAGGACTTGGGTGAAACAAACTCCGTCCAAATATGCTTGTGGGTTTGATTCTGAAGTCATACTCACTACAGTTTCGAATATGTTGATAAAGGAGCCTCTACGGACAATCTAAATGAAAACAAAACTAAAGGTTGGTTGAGATTTGAAAAAATTTCGTGAGGTGATAACTTAAAAGATTAATACTAGACTAAAGCCTTATTATTTGTTTGTTTATAGGTACCATATCTGCCGGTACCATTCATCAGAATGGTGTGAATGCCTGCTGCAGTGTTGCTGTTGAGTAGACAAGTTACATCATCTTTGACTCTACACACTCTCTCCATCCCAACCCTCTTCCCCCTGGGATTTGCCACCGGAGAAGTGTCTCCTCATGCAAACCAAGGGCAAGTCTCTGTAACTAGCGTTGCCGCCCCATTGGAATCATCAGGGATCCAGGTAGGTGGCTTATGACACCATTTGGTGCCTTCAGCCTGTACCTGGGTCAGATTACTGGGTATAGCTGGCAGTTGGCCTTTGAGTATTCCACCCAGACAGCCACACAATAGGGGGACTAGGTGTGCCTGGTTGGGCCATCTCAAGCTAGATGGGGGGGCGGAGCTGTGCACAGCCAACTTGTACTTCAAAAGACTGTGCCCTGCTCTCACACAAAGGTTTTCACACTATAGGCTGAGACCAGGGCAGGAGGCAGGAAATATCAGACACTTCTCTGGGGAGAAGCCCCCAGAAGTTTCTCCCACTTCAAAGGGGTCACAGGTATAAAAATAGGACTCTCAGAACCACTCTTCAGTTCAGTTGTGGACCTGCGTAACTATCAGAGGACTGCCTGTGGCCTGTTGTGTACTTCAGAAGACTGCTTTGCTGCACCAAGAAGGAATGCTCCGCAGCCTGAAGCCGGCTCTGAGCCCCCAGAGATCTGTCCTGCTGCTTGAGTGCTACTCTTCTCTGTGAACGGAGGACTTCCAGAGTGACTCCAAGGGCTGTTTGGCTGGCTTCCTGCTCATATCCTCAGGAACAGAAAAGGCTCCAGCCAACTTGAACCCACACCTGGACCCTGCCTGAGTCCTGACCCTCCTAATGGTGCCCCTCCAGTCCTGGACCCTTGGAAGCAGTGCAATAGGTACCCAGATAGCCCAAATCCAAAACTTGCGACTTAGAAAACTTTTGCCCAAAAAGTGCTTTGAGAACTGAGAGGAAACTGAGACCTACCTGTTTGTCGATTCGCCCAAGGTGCGTCCCCCATCGGCCTGACTTTGCTCCTGCTCCTGCTACGTTCTTCTCCGCAGCAGCAAATCCAAGGCGCTGACTTTGGGCGGCACTGTGTTTTCAAATACAATATGGTTTTAAAAGCACCTGCTGCCCCGTTCCTTGCAATCAGCAATTTTCAGGCAACCATAAAAATGTCAAGTAACTCTGGTGATTGATGGACCTGCTGCAGAGAGATCGGAGGTTTGTCTAGTGGAAGTTTTGACTCATCATAAAGTAGCGCAGGAGGTTAAAATGCCTGCTGCAAACAACATGTACCAAGCAGATCACAAAGTGCATGTAACAGTGGCGGCTCGCCGAGGGAGTGCTGCGGGGCGGTGGAGCGGGGCGGGGGAGGGGCAGGGTGGGAGTGTAGTGGACTCCGACATACGGCGGAACGGAGTAAGGTAAGTAAATAAATAAATAAAACTATTTACCTTGCGCGCGCTGCATCGCCAACTCGGGAGGGCCTTTTGCATCCAGCCCAATCAGGGTTTCGGGCTTCTCATAGTACCGAATCGGCCCTGGTTGAGGTTTCGGAGGCCATCCGTGAGTGTTTGGACGCCGGCGGGAGGGCAGCATTAATCTTGCTGGACCTCTCGGCGGCGTTCGACATGGTCCCGCACTCACTACTCCTTGCGCGACTTGCCAGGATTGGTGTGCCGGGTTCTGTCTGGGGCTGGCTCAGGTCCTTCCTGGAAGGGCGGGTCCAGCAGATTTGGCTTCCACCGTCCTCCTCCTCCCCTCAGGCAGTGACAACGGGAGTCCCCCAGGGGTCCTCCCTTAGTCCCATTCTTTTTAATATCTATGTCACACCTCTAATATATCTGGCTGAGGGCTTAGGGGCCAAGGTGATGGCTTATGCCGATGACACCCAACTGCTTTTCACCTGGGACAAAAATGCGGACTCTGTTCTCTCGGTCCAACATTGTCTCTCTTCTATTTTTAAATGGCTGGCGGCTGCACAACTTAAGTGCAATGAAGAGAAATCTGAGATCCTCCTCTTTGGGAAATTTCCTTCCAACTTCCGGGATTCTCTCTGGCCACCTGAGTTCCCCTCACCCACCTCCACAGGGAAGCCCGCCAAGAATCTGGGGTGTGGTTTGATGAGACTCTTTCCTTCTCGACGCATATCAAGAAGTTGGCCGGCAACTGTTTCGGTCTTCTCAAAACCCTAAGGAAATTCTTTTCTCTCCTACCCCAGGAGGCGAGGGAAACGGTTACTCGTGCACTGATTTTGTCTCGGCTGGACTATGCCAATGCTCTTTACATTGGCATCCCGGGCTATCTGATGAAAAAGCTCCAGGTTGTCCAAAATACGGCAGCCAGACTTCTTCTGGGCATTTCCGCCAGGAATAGCGTGCGCCATCATTTGCGCTCACTACACTATCTTCCCGTGACTGAAAGAGTAAAATTCAAATCGCTGGTTCTGGCCCACCGTGCTCTTCATGGCAGTGGCCCTTCCTACTTGCAGAAACGCTTCTCCTTTTATGTTCCATCTCGACCTCTGCGATCTATGTCCCTACGTTTCACCCAGGTCCCTCGTTTTAAATACCAGAGGCTAGGAGGCAGCTCTTTTGCTCGGAAGGCTGCTGTTGCTTGGAATGCCCTTCCTCTTGCCTTACGTAATATGCAGGACCCAGTGGCTTTCAAGAAGAAGTTGAAAACACACCTCTTTGTTTAAAGTCCATTTCCTCACCCCGCAAGGCACCACGCCGGGACACTCGTGAATATCTGTGCGCGTTACAAATTTATGTAACATAACATAACGTATGCAAATATGTATGTTTGCCAGGCCCAAAGTCGAGATCCCATAATAAAATCCTTTTGTGTGCTTTGTTGCAGATTTCTATTCCTAGAAACATCTACCTTTGTATGTATATGGTATTTCTACTGCACAAATCTAGCTAAAAGACAGCGGAATGTTGTACATGGCAAGCTTAAAATGAATGAGTAATAGGAGAGGAACCTGGGCTGTGGATGGTTAATGTATTGTGATGTAATGTTCTTCAAAGAGGTGAGTCTTCAGCTCTTTCCTAAATTGGAGTCGTGTTGGGACAGTCTTGATGGATGTAGGGATGTTGTTCCAGATCCAGGGTGCATAGATGCAAAAGGCCTGTTGACTTGTTTTATTTTTCACACTTCTTGGTTTACAGTCCTGTGTAGTCTGGCTGTGGATGTGCCGAGAACCACCAGAAATGGTGAGCTTGTCTTTGTAAATGATGCAGCTGGTTTTGAAGATGGTGCGGGCTGACAAGGGTAGCCAATGGAGTTTCATCAGGATGGGGCTGATGTGATCATATTTCATCAGGCCCTGGATGAAATGTGCTGTGGCGTGTTGGATACTTATGTTGGATGCCAGTGTACAATCTGGAAGGCCATAGAGTAGGGCAATACCACAATCCATATGCAAAAGGACAGGGGCTTGAACAGCAGTTCTGAAATCAATTTCTGGAAGACAAAAGTTTGAATTTCTTTAGAAAAGAGTGCTTGTAAAAGGGACATCTTTGGTTTTTTTTGGCAACATGTTCCTTGAGTGTGAGTTTGGTGTACATGGTGAAGCTAAGTAACGTGGCTATTAGTAAGAGTTGGGGTTTAAAGTCGTCAAGGTTCATCTCTTTGAGCCAGGTTAGTACTGTATTTATGAATTCTGTGTTGGTTGGGTTGCGCTTCAAGTAGGACATCCAGTTTTGCAGTATTGGATCTCTTATAGATTCACATACTTGAATCATCCCAGTTGTTGAGCTGGGAGTCCCACTGTCCATATACTACATATACAATGTTAAACATAAACCTAGATAGCTTTAACATTGTCACAAAAGTAGCCTATCCACCTCTTTATAAAATGCCCAAGCTCAACCAATTAGAGCAAAGCACAGCATTCACTTTAACATACTCTGGCTTCAGGCCAGCAAGTACAGATTTCTACCACATGTCATGTATGAAGGGAGTCCCAGTGACCACTTCTTTAAAGGATTACAAAGAGTTATTAATATCTATGTCTGAAGCTAACAAGAAAAGCCTTTTCAGGTCATGTAGGAAATGTGGGAAAAAGAGAGTTCACTCAGAAGACCCACATAAAGACTGCATATATTGTCTTTATTAGGCCCACAAAGCCAAGGAATGTAAGATATGCAGAACGTTTTCTACAAAAAAGCTAAAACCGAGGAGCAAGAGTTTTACTTTGACTGCAAAAGTCAAAATCTGAAGAGTCCCACTCTGGTGAAGAAGGTGAAACCTCCTCAAAATCTCTTACAGGAGGACATTCCCATTCTAGTCATTCTTCAAGAGATAAATCTGAGGGTGAGCCTCACAAAAAAACCCTTAGAAAATCAAAAGAGGACATGACTACTTCTTTCAGGTCATAAATCTGACAAACCCTGACAGAAAAACATCCAAAAATATCATCAGCTCTGCCAAGTCCTAAAAGAAAAAAATTAAGGGCTGAGCCTTTGAAGCAATCTTCATCTTCATCTTCTCCAATGACTAAGTCTCAAATATTGTCTCTATCAAATTCAATGGAGACAAAGACTGCGGCGATGACACCGTCTACAAAAAAGTAATTGTCAACGAAGACATGGCCTCCATCAACAAGAATCCCGTCGATGGAAAAAATGGACGACTACCCCATCTATGACAATACTACAGATGAAAAAGTCTACTGTGGTGACACTGCCCGCGCCGTTGACTCCTACATCAACGGCTGCAGCATTGACTGCTACATCGTCGACGACGCTGTCAACAAGAAAACCAGCAAATAGGATACAATCAACCATGACTTATTCCACTGATAGATCAAGCACAACTTTTACCACAACAACACCATCAACAAAGACAATGACAACTGAAAAAGAACTTGAAAAAACTATATTTTCAGATGAAGGCATTTCTGGCGCTTTAATGCCAGAACAAACTTCTCCCAACAAAATGTCCCCTTACCCAGAGAGACAATTAGTCAATACAGAGGAATCGGATGAAGAAGGTCCTTTTGGATCAGCTTTTGGCCTAACTCTTTTGAACGTAAAATGCCACGTCTCTGATCAAGAGGACGAAGAATATGATCAAACAGTCGTTACTCCTGCAAAAGGTGAACACACTTATCACTCTTTTGGGCCAACTGAGGAAGATGATGATGGATGGCAATATGGTATGGAACCTTATGCAAAACCCATCCATGATCAACAGGAACAGATGATGCAAATTCCATTGGGCCTGGTTAAAGATCCACACTTAATGGTATCTGATTACTAGAAATGCTTCCCACAAGCGCAAGTCTCTCACTCAAACCGACAAACATTAGTGCTGGCAACACCAAATATTTCCAGACCTCAGGCAAGGCCTACTACACCTCCTCCATCAGGACAGTTCTTTAAGCCTGTTGAAATTTCCTCGCCACCATTGACTCCAGCACCACCTCAATCCGTGCCACAACAATCAGATACAAATGATTATCAGGAGGAATGGGATCAGTATGTGGCTACACTCCCGGAAGACGCCACTCCTCCAGCAGTGAATTCACCACCAGACAACATAGTTGGTTTTCATCATCTTATAGAAAGAGCATCAAAGAGGTTTGACTTACCTATTATGGCAAAGGATACTGATTATTTTCTTTATGATCTCAAAGAGCCTGCCAGAAAATCAATCCCTATAAATAGATCACATTTGGGAAGAGCGTCTAAAAATTATGAAAACACCAGCCACAATTGCAGTAGTAATCCCAGGACTTAACAAAAAATATAAAGCACCTTATAACACCTTGATATGGCTGCTAGGTCCCCATCCAGCAGATTTCGTTGTTACACAAGCCGCTCAAAGAAGATCCAGAAACCCATCAGCACCATGTACTGCTCCTCCAGATACAGAAGGTAAAAGGCTAGAAAACATTGAAAAGGATTTCTCAGCGACCGCTGCTACTGCCATAAGGGCCTCAGATGCTCTGGCAATTCTAGCAAGATATGATCGTCAGATGTGGTCCGATGTAACTCTGTATCTTGAACACCTACCGGAGGATAAGAAAGTGGAGGCGAAAGCAATTCTACAAGAAGGAGAAGGAACATCCTCTTCAATCATTGACGTTGTCATGGATATTTCATCTACAGGTTTTAGACAATTTGCAGGAGCAGCTGTACTGCCAAGGCAAGGATGGATGAGAGCAACTTCCTTATAGACCGGAAATACATAGTAGAATTCTAGACATGCCATGCCATACAATGGTGAATCCCTATTTGGTCGGCACATTAATGAAGCACTGCAATCCAAGAAGTCAGACACTGAGACAGGAAAATCTCTAGGCGCCTTACAGCAAAGACAACTGCAGTCCTTTCGAGGAGTTCAACCACATAGATACCAACAATATAGTACATCACAATTTCAATACAAGCAACCTTGCCAGCAACAATATAGAGCACCACCAACAGCAGCTTATCATAGACAAGTCCCTCATATAATGGCAGGAAACCAGGGCAGAGGGAATGAGGGTTCCAGAAGACAATGACCCACTTCTGGAAATTACGGATCACTGAGTTGCGCCTGTAGACAGCTTAATCTCTCGCCAATACAGTGATTGGGCCTGCATCACATCCAACCGCTGGGTGTTAGATCTGATAATTTGCAGTCACACATTACAATTTGTGGAAAGACCTCCAAGGACGCCACCACTCACAGTAAAACACTGACATCTGCATCTGTTGCAAAATGAAACAGACATCGTGCCTAGGAAGGGAGCAATAGAACTATTTCCCAAAGCCCAACAGAACTTAGGATTTTACTCTCATTTCTTCCTCATAAAGAAAAAGACGGGAGAATAGAGACCAATATTAGATCTTTGAAAACCTCAACAAATATTTAAAGAAGCAAAAGTTTTATATGGTACCCTGCAGGACGTTCTAGCATTTGTGAGACCCAGAGACTTCATGACATCTCTGGATCTACAGGACACATACTTTCATATTCCTATTTAACCTACACATCGAAAACTTCTAAGGCTCAAAGTAGCCTCATCATTATCAATTCAAAGACCTCCCTTTTGGTCTGAAATCTGCTCCCAGAATCTTAAAAGTGCATGGACCAGTGGCCACCCATCTCAGAGAAAAAGGTTATCAAATATTCCCTTATCTAGACAACTGGTTAATCAAGGCAAGAACTTATCTAGCAGCTGTTGAGGCAACAGCAGCTACTGTTGCCCTATTCAAAAATCTTGGCCTTGCATTAAACAAGGAGAAATCTTTTCAATATCCCCAGCAAAAAAATCCAATTATTAGGGTCAGTTCTCGATGCAAAACTAGACAGGGCTTTCCCGACAGAAGAAAGATTGTCCAGCTTAACAGCCATGTTGATAAGCCTACACAAAGAAAAAACGACTGTAAGAATCTTCAAGTACAGGGATGATGTCATCATGCAATCATTTAATCCCACTCTGCCGACTTCATATGAGGCCATTTCAAGAGGCCTTAGCAAGGCAGTGGTTACAGAAGACTGGTACTCTCGAAGACCAGATACAGATAACTCCTCAAATGCAAAAGGAGATCACATGGTGACTTCAGCGCAAAAACACAGCAGCTGGACTATCCTTTCTGCAAAAGAAGATGCATTTTGTAGTGCCAAAGGCTGGTGTTTATACTTAAAAGAGTTGCAAGTCAGCGGAAAATGACAGAAAAGAAACCAAGATTCACATCAATATTCTGGAATTGAGGGCAAATGCGCTAGGGCTACACTCTTTTCTTCCTTGAATAAGGAACTCCTCAGTTTTGATAAGAAAAGACAATACTAGTATGTATTATGTCAACAAACAAGTGAGGACACAAACCCTGGCTTTCTCCAAAGAAGCACAAAAAATATGGAATCGGGTGATACAACGTTATATCCAGATAAAAGCAGAGCATATACCAGGCCTTTCGTACCTCTGGGCAGACAGTCTCAGCAGAACAACAAAGGAATTTCACGAAATGGGAACTTAACCAGTTCCAGCTATGTAAAATGTTCCGAAAATGGGGCCAACCAAAACTAGATCTGTTCGCTACCAGCTGAAACAAGAAATGCCAGTTTTATGGTAGGGCATCACCTATCAGGTTCATGGTGGAATGTCCTTTTGAGAAATTGGTCAGGGAGCTTTGCGTACGCATTTTCTCCGATGCCATTGATACCAACAGTATTGTCGAAGATGAGAAGGGAACCATGCCAAATAATCCTAATAGCTCTGTCTTGATCAAGACAATATTAGTTCACATAGTTGCTTCTCCTATCAGAACAGCAACAAATAATATTGGGACCAACACCGACTTTACTGTCTCGCCACAATGGGCAAATCCTTCACCCAGATCCTCACTCTCTCAACTTGTCAGCTTGGCTCCTGAATTCAACAAATTCCATTTATTAGACATCCCACAGGAATGTAAAGAGATACTTTCCTAAGCCAGAGCAGGATCCACAAACAAAACACACTCAGCAAAACTGTAACTTTTTTGTAACTGGTGTATGCAAAAAAGATTAAATCTAATATCTGCCTTGCCTCAACAAATATTACCATATCTTCTACATCTGTCACATTCAGGACTCAGTAATGCTTCAGTTAGAGTCCATCTGGCTGCTATTTTTCTTTTTAAAAGAACGTGAAATCAACCACCTCTTTGGTCCAATGAATGTATAAAGGAACTTCTCAAAGGCCTCTTCAGGACATTTACTCTCATTAAACATTTTCCTTCTTTGTGGAGGCCTAATACAGTGCTAGCTAAAATAATAAAAAAAACACTTGAATCTATTCACAAAGCAGACCTAAAATATAGCTCATTGAAAGTAGTGCTTTTGTTAGTTCTCACATCAGCCAGAAGGCTAGGGGAGATCTAAGCCTTCACGATAAAGGAGCTTTTCTTTCAGTTTGGGGAGTATAAAGTCATCCTACGAATTAATCCTCGCTTTATCCCAAAAGCCAGTAGTTCTCAAGACTTTTTTCCCTAATCCAACTACTGCAGCTGAAAGAGCACTCCACTCTTTAGATGTTGGAAGATGTCTAACATTTGACATCAATAAACACAATAAACACAAGTTACTCATAGCATATGGCCACCCTCGTAAAGTATAACCTCTATTAAAGCAGGGGTAGCTCGCTGGGTATCTTCAGCAGTGATTTTCTGCCATAAAGAAGCTGGTCCTCCATTACAAGGAACTGTTAAACCTCACTCTACATGAAGTGTATCTATGTCAACAGCACTCTGGGGTATCTATTGCCTACATATGCAGAGCAGCAGCATGGAAAAACAGACATAGATCTACGGAACACTACTGCCTAGACTCAGCATCATGAAAGGATGCGGCAGTAGGTCAAGTGGTCCTATGACACTTATTCCAGTAAGGTAAGACTGATTCGCCTTCGTTTCCCCCCTTCCGCTTTAATGGTTGTCAACCTTTTGCGGCTTGCTATTCTGATTCAAGCACTTACCTGTAACTGAAGTTCTCCAGTACTGGTATCTTTCCTTGATTCACATTCGTCCCCAACTCAGGCAAAAAAAAGAGAGAGATGTTAGTACATAAGAAACAAGACTACTATACTCTGGTGCTCTGAAATCTGAACTTGCTGGCCTGAGTGAGGAGAAGGGAAGGCTGTGCTGCGCTCTGATTGGTTGTTTTGGGGTGTTTTATAAAAAGGTGGATATGCTACTGTCGTGACTATGTTAAAGCTATCTAGGTTAATGTTAAACATCGTACTGATCACATAAGTACTGTGGGACTCCCAGCTCAACCATTCAAGCATGTGCATCTATGAACAATAACAATACTGCAGAACTTCAATTACATTTAAGTAGCTTTTTTCGCCTGGATGGTGTCCAAGCAGTGTTTGAGGCATTGGATGTCAAAGTCGAGGAGATTTCAAGTAGAGTTGTTTATCATCAGCATATTGTTGAAGGTTGATGTCTTTACCTGTAAGTAAACATAACATAACGTGTATTTGTAAAGCGCACGTTCACCCAAGGGCATCTTGGCGCTGAATAACAGATGTTTATTAGCGCACCAAGCAGCTCCATGTAAAGTTTGAAGATAACAGGAGACAATATGGAGCCCTGGAACCCTGGAGGTGTTCATGTGAACAAGCTGTTGTTGGATGGAATCAATCAATCCATTCAATCAATCCATTTGTAAAGCGCACTACTCACCCGTGAGGGTCTCAAGGCGCTGGGGGCAGGGGGGGGGTGCTGCTACTGATCAAATAGCCAGGTCTTGAGTAGCCTCCTGAAGGTTAGTAGGTCCTGGGTCTGCCGTAGGAGGATGGGGAGGGTGTTCCAGGTCTTGGCGGCGAGGTGGGAGAACGATCTGCCGCCGGTGGTCGGAACATGGAATGGAACATTTGGCCACTTCATAACTCTGCTTCCACTACCAGAGTTGATACTGCTGTAAGGTGGGATTTCTAGAACATTCTGTCCCTGGGGATTCAAGGCTCTGAGAAATTACATCATCCTTTATTATATGTAGACTCGTGTGTAATCACAAATCATATAATTGATACAATTAGTGGTGGCATTACATATCACATCAATCATTCTCAACAAATGTTACATCACGGAAACAGAAAATTAATTATTTTTTCATATCCGTTTACTAACTGATCTAATATCGAGTCTTGTTTCTGTATTCCATATACATTCATTGTGAGAGCATCTGCTTGTTGTAATTGGCCGTGAAGCCTTCTAACTACAATTAATGTCTTTGAAGATCTATAATTTTAGTGAGTGTAATTGCAGCAGCCCTTATACTCTATATGTTGTACACAGAAGACATAAAAATTGGTCACGTCACTGGTAACATCATATATCACATCAGCATTGGCATTATTGCTGATATCACTGAAGCTGCAAACATATGTTCTTTTCCATGTTAATTTACTCACCAGAACCAATACATCCCTGTTTCTATATATATCACTAGCAACCTCTGTCTTGCCTGTATCTTTGCCTTTGACCTAGCAGAGTACTCCAACTGGCTTTTGGCTAGGTTAGAGTTATACCAATACCACATAAATGCAGCAATGCTGCAGCCTTAAAACTACAATAAATATATATTATTAAAGAGTACTGCGGCAGCCTTTCTTTTCTTCGTACACTTTCCACCATTAGTAATCCACCCATACCACTGCACTGTACCACTGATGTTATTGATTATGTCATTGGTAATGCGATATATGATGTCACCAGTGATGTCATCGGGATATCATTGAAGACATCATCTGAGACATCATCTGTGTGTTTATAAGCAGCGAATAGGGGAGGCTAAGTTTGCATAGTTCAGAAAAACTGACCTGTTTCAGCTGTTTTTTGGTTTTCGTTAATAACCTTGATATCCTTTTTCTGAAGTATTTTAATTAAATTTTGGGGGTGTTAAATTGTGCGATTCATACTGACCTTCCTAGCAAACCATACCTTCTCATTACAGTTTTTTTTGTTATGTTACGTTTCCTGCTGTCCTATGTTTGTCTGTTCATGGGGTAGAAGATGTGGGAGAGTCCGGTGGGGTAGAAGATGTGGGAGAGTGTTGTGGTGAGAGTATCCCACCAGGGACAATGGTGTCTCAGTTTGAGGTTGGCTGATTATTGGCCATCGCTTCTCCTTGATGGGAATGTATTATTTCTCATTTCATCTTGAAAATACTCACTAAACATCTTTCAGTGTTCCTTTTGTGCTGTGGAAAGTCTGCAACAGCAAGTGTGCAGTTTTGATTAAGGCACGTCTCAGTTTCCATTGAAAAGGCGTTTTTGATTTACTAGTGGCACTGAAGTCTCGTGCAGATCCACAGTTGGAGGAGGAGTCAATAAAATAGAAATTCCCATTCAAGCTGCTGCAAGAATTGTTGTTCTCTCTAACAGTAAAAACTGCTGCATGGAATTACACCAAACTAGGTACTAAACATTATTCAGAATAGGACCTTTTTGTTGTTTGATGTAAATCTGAGAAGTAATGTTTGGGATATGTGTATAACACAAATGTGTTGGGTTGGCTTGAAAGGATACATTAACTTTGTGTGGACATGTTTCACAGAGGGTCCATGAATCCAAATTCGAAAAAATAAATAGCTCCTAGTGAACTAGGAAGCATTTGCTCTAGGTGTCCACAGACCCAAACATTTTCAGTGGCTGGAGCAATAGGAACATTCCTGTTGTGACTGCCATAAGGCAACTCAGGCCACTCATTGAGGATATAAGGGGGAATGGAACGCATCCCCCAACCATGCAGAAAATGTGAGAGGCCTCGCTGCTTTTTTTTATGTAAAAAGTCTGGCGTTCCATATAGGAGCCACTGAGTATAGTATTTCATCCGTCGGAGATTGGCCGCTTTCAATAAGGAGTAGTTAAACTTATTAAACTGATCCCAGGCTAAGGTGGTGATCTGGAGCCCTTGCTGGGATTGCCATTTTTTCTGAGCTTTCAGATAAAGTTTACCTGCCTCCTGACTTTGTAGGAGAAAAACCCAACCGCTGATCGTTTTACGGTTTTTGGGATCTTACAGCTGCCCCGTAAGCTCCCTTGTTTCATTTATATGTATGGGATTAAGGTCCTGCAGGAAATATCTAATCCTAATAAAGGACCATTGCAAAATTGGTTTACTTTGTTCAACCTTCCATGGTCCTCTTCAAAAAAGAAGTCAAAGGGCTCCTGATGAAGAAATTTTTGCCTCAATCTGGCTTCTCCATTTGATTCCGGGGACATAACTGCTGATTTGTGGCCCAGCTGCCTGGCTCATGAGATTGTCTGACATTTCAAGACTGTGAATTTTTCGCTTTGTTTATTCTGTTTTGTTCGCTTGTAACCTTCTTGTTGCATAATCTGTAAAGCGCTCTGATACCCTCGGTGGTCATGTTCGCGCTATATAAAACTTTCTAAATAAATAAAATGCTCGGCTCTATTTCGGCCCAATTTTTCCAGTTCCCATTTAAAAAATCCCCTATTTTACTACAACCCTGGCTTCTCCATTTAGATATACTGGTCTTGTCTAACAATGGTTCTTGGCCTATATATACATCTGATAGCAATGTTTCTCCATTAATAATGGGGATCACATAATGGCTAGAGTTGTTTTTTGCGCACTCCGTTGTAACGTTTTATATCTAACTTTTTGGGGAGTTTTCGTTAAGCGCATAAAATCCTCAATATCATATTCTTGGTGGATTAGATCTAAAAAGAAATTGTCATATCTGTTAATATTTAAAACCTTAATTGATCTATAGATGATATGTGCAAAATTCGCAAAGTAATATTCTCTCAAGTCAGGAAGAGCTAAACCTCCTTCGTCCCTAGGTCTATACAGTACATCAATAGCTAGTCTTGATACCTTATTTGCCCAGATAAATGTAGAAAACAGGCCTTGCATATCCTTAAAAAGTTTCATTTGAACAGCATTTAGAATGGCTAAAAATAGAAAATTACATAAGGGTAAAATCATCATACGAATAACTGCTACCCGGCCTATTATTGAAATAGGCAGATCTTTCCATTTTGTAAATGTATCCTTTATCCTATTAATTAGAGGGGCATAGTTTAGAACATATAGATCATTGATATTCTCCATGACAAATATGCCAAGATGCAAAAAACAATGTGGACGGACCCTGTTATAGTGTGAATCTATCAATCACTAAGTGTGGTAAGTCCAAGGACCCATTAAGTATATTTAAAAGACCCCTCACACACCAACCTGGTTGGTGTCATGCTTCATCATTGGGGTCCCAACCGGGTGGCCTAATGCCGCCCGGTTGTGCTACGACGCCTGATTACAGTGGAGCAGGTGTGGTGTAAATGTGTGATGTGAATTTTTAAAAATACCTCTGAGAATCCTTGCCAAGTACATTTATTAGTGGCGGCTCAGGGTATGGTTAAAAGCTATGTGATGCCAACTAACAAGAAATAATAATCTGTAGTTGTTAGGGTAATGTGGTCTACAAGGAGCAAAACAAAGGACCAACAACCAGGACCCAGCACGAGATGAGTCTGGTCACCAACCTCTCATCTTATGCCCTATCACCATCGGAATTATCAGTCCTGGAAAAGGGACTCGGCTATTCACCTACGGCTAAACTTGACAAGTTCCGATTACATTGCGAACTGGCAGAATTCTTTCGCAAACTGAGACTAAAGGCTTGTTTTGAAAGCACACCTCAACTTGAAATTGATCAACAGGGCGACACCCACTTTCGAGTCAAATCTACTTACATGCCACCACCATGTGCCATACCACCAGAAATCACTGTTTACGAGCAGGCTGTCTACAAGGACGTGAAAGATTACAAGGTAAACACACCTTCCAGAATTTCAGTAGCAAGGAACATCAGGCCCTGGAATCAATCAGAACCAACGAAACGATCATCATTAAACCAGCGGACAAGGGCGGGGGCACAGTGATCCTCAATTTAGAGGATTACCGACAGGAATGTGCCCGCCTCCTCAACGATCCCAAGAACTATGAAAAACTGACACAAGATCCAAGTGCAACACTCAAAACACGCACCCAAACATTGGTTGAAGATGCGGAACACTCAGGTCAAATCACAACCAAGGAAGCAAAATTTCTGGTTACTACTCCTGGTACCATACCTTACTTTTACATTTTGCCTAAGACACATAAAAACAAGTTTCCACCTCCTGGACGCCCTATTGTATCAGGCATTTGGTCCTTACTGGAACCCTTATCACGTTACAGTGACTTCTTTTTCCAACCAATGGTACAGTCCACGAGTACGTACCTTAAGGACACAAAAGATCTCCTGAGGTTAATTAATACTCTAGCCTTCAACCCTGACAATTCCTTCCTGGTAAGTCTTGACGTGGAGAGCCTCTACACCAGCCTCCCGCAAGATGATACCCTTGAAGTGTTGAAAACAGCTCTCAACGAATCTGATTGGCAATATCAGACACCCAAGATATTCATCCTGGAGTGTGCTGCATTAGCCCTGAAAGAGGACTTCTTTGAGTATGAAGTCCAACTCTACTTACAGAAGTATGGGACTTCGATGGGGAGCGTTTTCGCCCCCAGCGTAGCGGGACTCTACGTGTACCACTTTGAAACCAGATACCTACTGCATAATCGGACACCACGTATCCCTCAGATAAAGTTCTACAAACATTATATCGACGACATCTTGATGATCTGGGAAGGAGATACAGAATCGTTGCTATCTTTTTGTACATGGTTGAACACGTGCGATCCTAATCTTATATTCACACACAGTTTCGACCACAATAAGGCGACGTTTCTTGATCTGGATATCGAAGCGGAAGGAGGCCTTCTGAAAAGCAAAACCCACTTCAAACCAACGGCCCGCAATTCACTCCTCCATTTCTCAAGCTTCCACCCCAGACCCCTGCGGGAGAATCTTCCCTATGGACAATACCTTCGCCTCCGCAGGAACTGTAGTGACATAAGAGATTATAAACAACAAGCCTCTGATCTGAGCACCAAATTACGACAGCGTGGTTACCCTCAACGTATCACCGATAAAGCCAACAAACGGGATCGGAATCAGAACCGGGAGGGCCTCATTGAAGTGCAGAATCGTGCACCCACCCCCATCCCACTCACGTGCGTTACCACCTATAACGCTGTCTCACATGAGGTGTCTGACATCATAAAAAAACATTGGCGGATTCTAAAGACAGGCAAACTGAATTGGGAACTTCCGCTGATGTCTCACAGAAAGGCTAGATCTATTAAGGACGCTTTGGTTGCCACACGACCAACACCCCAAAAGAAACCTCCTAACACAATTCTGAATGCGTGGGGACTCCCTAATGTTGTGGGCCACTATCCCTTTGGAGACTGTAGTGTGTGCCATATAACCATGACTACCAAAAGTCTCAACTTGGAACCGGGCAAGACCTGGCACTTAAGGACACACACAAACTGTAACACAGCCCATGTCGTATATCGCATCACATGTCCTTGTAACCTTACGTACATTGGGATGACTAATCGGAAAGTCAAGACTAGAATTTGCGAGCATCGCAGTACGATTAGATGCAAGAAGACGACCACAAGAATGACAAGCCATTTCCTTGAAGCTGGTCATACCACGAATGACATCAGTTGGGTAGTCATCGAGGCTCTGGATCCTAACATGCCTAACATACAAAATCGTCTATTGGAGAAAGAACAAAGATGGGTTTATCGCCTATGCAGTCATCTGACAGGACTCAACGAGAACATTCCCTGGCAAAGCCTCAGGAGATAATAGATGCTTATCCATTACACTCTATACCAGCGCAACGATATTTACTGAGCACACTTTATACCCAGTGCTGTTTGTCATAGCAATATGCCCAAAACGCGAATTCTGTGTAACACCTTCCATTTTTATGTAATTATTATTTTTATTTTTCTTCTTCAGGATATACATTGGGCACACTCTATGCCCAGCGCTGTCTGTCAGGTCATTTTGCGCACTACTGTTCAACGCGCTTTCTGAGTAATACTCACACCTTCCATTTTATCATTACTACCTATTTTTTCTTTTTCTTTTTCTTTTTCCTTGCCGCCGTGTTATCACACACCACGGCTACCTTGCACCAGTATTGTGGATTTTCACCCTTTATGAATGGCTGCCATAGCCCCCTCGCTCGTTTTTAGTTCACGGGTCTCCCAATATGGCCGCCACGCTCTAGCCCGTTATACTCAGACGAGCTGTTTTTTTGCAACGTCATCCCCTTACGTGGTGCCGTCACTTCCCAGCTGGGCGCCCTAAGGAATGGATTTAACACGGCTCTCCCAGCGCGTCCCACACCAGCCGGGACATCGGGAGACCGCAGTAGGTTGTATAACGGGAATCCTCACGGAACCAAGTAAGGTTGAGTTTCTTTGGACCATGGGCGACCCGCTCCACGATCCACAGCTTTTTACTGAAAAGCCATCTTTTTCCTTACAGATTGGTTTACCGGAAGAGACCCCTCCTATGCCCTGATTAGCTGCCCATATTTCTTCTTCATAGTAATTATGATTCTTTGGATTTACGCTGCTACAACTGTTTCTACCTTTTTAAACATGCTATTTTGCCTATTCGTAACTTATGCATTTTTAAGGCGTTCGTTTGGCCGCATATGTGACTCACTCCTTGCGCGCTACTTCGCATTATTTAATCAGCACTCTGCACGTAGCGCGTATTTATCACCCGCTGCCCGTAATATACAAGCATTGGCTTCCATTATATCACGGCCCCTCGCCTCACGATGCTCCCATGTGACCATCTAATTCACGTCTTAGCGTGGGTACATGATCCGCATAGTGTACTATTCGTTTCACGGTGCTCCTCTGTGATCATCCAGCCTTACGGCGTTGTTCCTGCTTAGCATGCTGTAGATACTTGCATGCTGAACCATTATTACTCTATCACTATCACGGTGGTGGTCAATTCGACTATTACGGCATGTTTGAGATTGCAATTTTGTGTTGCTTTGAAAGATTGCATTTTGTGTTGCTCAAAAAAACTACATGTCTTGTTTTGTCTATCTCTTTTTCCTCCACAGGTTTTTGAACGGTGTCAGTAAGTATACCGACACCTAGTCCACACACCTTAGCGCGTGTGTTGGTACTTCACCTCTCACGTGGCCTTCACTTTGCCACTCACGTTTTTATTCTCGGTCCTGAAGAAAGCCCATCTGAATTTTTTAACGGGCTGAAACATGTAGACCACATCACCCTAACAACTACAGATTATTATTTCTTGTTAGTTGGCATCACATAGCTTTTAACCATACCCTGAGCCGCCACTAATAAATTTACTTGGCAAGGATTCTCAGAGGTATTTTTTAAAATTCACATCACACATTTACACCACACCTGCTCCGCTGTAATCAGGCGTCGTAGCACAACCGGGCGGCATTAGGCCACCCGGTTGGGACCCCAATGATGAAGCATGACACCAACCAGGTTGGTGTGTGAGGGGTCTTTTAAATATACCTAATGGGTCCTTGGACTTACCACACTTAGGGGTCGATTCCGATTCGGGCCGGAAAAAGCACCGACCGACTCGGAGCCGGAAAAATTACCGACCGACACGTACCAGTGGCGCCCGACACGCCAAGTACGATGCAAGCCGCGATAAATCCGACCGACACGTCAGGAAACCAAGCCGACCGACCGAGCCGCTCGGAAAATAGCAATCCGGCCGGAAAAACACGCGAATCCAACCGACCGACACGCACCCGGAACAAATCCGACCGAATCGTACCCGCCAACTCCAACCAGCAAAGTACGATGCAAGGCGCGAAAAACCCGACCGAGTCGGACGGAGGACAAGCCGTACGACCGACACGCATACAAAACCGAGCCGAAGCAACACAATACATCGCGACCGACGCGTACGCAGCATACAAAACTGCACAAACACAGCGTGAACGAAACGGAAAACACCGTACGAGACCAATGCAGGGTCCGACTCGGTCACAAGAACGTTTCCAACATACACAAACAGCACAAAGGAAAAATCAACCAAAAAAGGCCAAACAAGCAATTACCAAGCCAATAAATACTGGGGGGGTGGGGACAGAGAACAAAGACACACCCACAACTCCACCTATATAAAGGACACAAATCACTACCATGAGCCTTTGCAAATGCCATTCCACTGCCAGCACCCAAGAGAAAGCAACCACACACCCACAGCTCATCCCTCACACAAGCCACACACCAGCAGCACACCAACAAATACCTACCTCACATACACCCAGCACAACACACACCCACACACCCTCACCTGCACACCAACACACACATCACCCACCATCACCACCCATCACCATGCCCCCAAGAAGAATCACAAGTTCCTAGATTGTGAATTGGAAGTCCTGGTAGAGCGAGATCCTCAGGGTAGAGCCACAGCTGTTTGGCACATTGGTCCAACAGACCCCCATGTCGCAGAAAACCAAGATGTGGGAGAGGATCATCAACAGGGTGAACGCCCAATCACCATGTCGGCGCACAAAGAGCGACATCCAGAACAGGTGGTATGACGTGCGCAGGAGGGTACGGAAACTGCTGAAGCAAGACTACATCAACAGCCAACACACCGGCAGTGGCCCTCCTGCCAAGCCAATATACCTCAGGCCCTGGGAGGAGAAGGTGCGGGCCATCCTACCGCCAGTGAGCATATATGGACTAGAGGACATCCCAGAGCCTGGTGAGTACACAACAAATGTACACAATATACTGCCACAAAACACACACACATCACTGTCAAGGGGAGAGTCAAACCATGCACTCATAGCAATCACACAGCAACCAGAACAGAATCATCCCAAAATGTGTATGTCAGTCAGAGAAACACAACACATGCCATCAAAAAGTCACATCCAACTGTGCCAACACATGTACAAACACAACCACAACTACAGCTAGGCAGTGGCACAAATAGAACTAACAAACACATCCACACATGTAGCCACCACAACAACACCAACACACAGTGAAGACCACTCAAAGGAAGGAATTCTGTGTATGCTGGCCAAGTCAGTGTAGCCAATAGCATCATGGGAGTCGCAGTCACACATATTGCCCCCCCACAACTGTCCCATCAACACCACCCTGAACCATGCCCACATCACAGGGAGTGGAGAAGGACTCACAAGATGGCTGACACTGGCTACTGCTGTGGGGAGCACAAGGCCCTGCTGCCAACTGTGCACCAACAAACAGCAGGACACCACTGACTGACATCCTGAGAGACAACTTACACTCCCTGCAATGCAAGCACGTTCCATGGTGGGATATCCGGCTAGCTGGGTGGGAAGGAGGACTTGCAGCACTGACCATAGTCACAAGCACCTCCCCTCACACACCCCCCCCCACACAAACTCCACAGTACCCACCTGGTAGAATGCAATGCCCTCCATCCTAACACAAGATCCCACAAAGCACCACCACCCTGGGTTATGTTGTGTGAAGCACAGGGACACTCTTGGGACTCTTAGCCAAACAACTGCCAGGACAACACTCCCAGCCATCCTGTCAGCACAGCCAGCCCACCCCACAGGGAAGCAGAGTCAAAAGGAAGGAAGCATGGGCATGCTGGGAAGAGGGGTGGAGGCAATAGCATGATGGGAGTCGTAGTCACTGATATTGGTCACCCCCACAACTGTCCCATCAACACCACCCTGAACCATGCTCACATCACAGGGAGTGGAGAAGGACTCACAAGATGGCTGACACTGGCTACTGCTGTGGGGAGCACAAGGCCCTGCTGCCAACTGTGCACCAACAAACAGCAGGACACCACTGACTGACATCCTGAGAGACAACTTCCACTCCCTGCAATGCAAGCACAGTCCATGGTGGGATATCTGGCTGGCTGGGTGGGAAGGGGGACTTGCAGCACTGACCATAGTCACCAGCACCTCCCCTCACACCCCCCAACACAAACTCCACAGTACCCACCTGGTAGAATGCAATGCCCTCCATCCTAACACAAGATCCCACAAAGCACCACCACCCTGGGTTATGTTGTGTGAAGCACAGGGACACTCTTGGGACTCTTAGCCAAACAACTGCCAGGACAACACTCCCAGCCATCCTGTCAGCACAGCCAGCCCACCCCACAGGGAAGCAGAGTCAAAAGGAAGGAAGCATGGGCATGCTGGGAAGGGGGTGGAGGCAATAGCATGATGGGAGTCGTAGTCACAGACATTGCTCAGCCTCACAACTGGCCCATCAACACCACCCTGAACCATGCTCACATCACAGGGAGTGGAGAAGGACTCACAAGATGGCTGACACTGGCTACTGCTGTGGGGAGCACAAGGCCCTGCTGCCAACTGTGCACCAACAAACAGCAGGACACCACTGACTGACATCCTGAGAGACAACTTCCACTCCCTGCAATGCAAGCACGTTCCATGGTGGGATATCTGGCTGGCTGGGTGGGAAGGGGGACTTGCAGCACTGACCATAGTCACCAGCACCTCCCCTCACACCCCCCAACACAAACTCCACAGTACCCACCTGGTAGAATGCAATGCCCTCCATCCTAACACAAGATCCCACAAAGCACCACCACCCTGGGTTATGTTGTGTGAAGCACAGGGACACTCTTGGGACTCTTAGCCAAACAACTGCCAGGACAACACTCCCAGCCATCCTGTCAGCACAGCCAGCCCACCCCACAGGGAAGCAGAGTCAAAAGGAAGGAAGCATGGGCATGCTGGGAAGGGGGGTGGAGGCAATAGCATGATGGGAGTCGTAGTCACAGACATTGCTCAGCCTCACAACTGGCCCATCAACACCACCCTGAACCATGCTCACATCACAGGGAGTGGAGAAGGACTCACAAGATGGCTGACACTGGCTACTGCTGTGGGGAGCACAAGGCCCTGCTGCCAACTGTGCACCAACAAACAGCAGGACACCACTGACTGACATCCTGAGAGACAACTTCCACTCCCTGCAATGCAAGCACAGTCCATGGTGGGATATCTGGCTGGCTGGGTGGGAAGGGGGACTTGCAGCACTGACCATAGTCATCAGCACCTCCCCTCACACCCCCCAACACAAACTCCACAGTACCCACCTGGTAGAATGCAATGCCCTCCATCCTAACACAAGATCCCACAAAGCACCACCACCCTGGGTTATGTTGTGTGAAGCACAGGGACACTCTTGGGACTCTTAGCCAAACAACTGCCAGGACAACACTCCCAGCCATCCTGTCAGCACAGCCAGCCCACCCCACAGGGAAGCAGAGTCAAAGGAAGGAAGCATGGGCATGCTGGGAAGAGGGGTGGAGGCAATAGCATGATGGGAGTCGTAGTCACTGATATTGGTCACCCCCACAACTGTCCCATCAACACCACCCTGAACCATGCTCACATCACAGGGAGTGGAGAAGGACTCACAAGATGGCTGACACTGGCTACTGCTGTGGGGAGCACAAGGCCCTGCTGCCAACTGTGCACCAACAAACAGCAGGACACCACTGACTGACATCCTGAGAGACAACTTACACTCCCTGCAATGCAAGCACGTTCCATGGTGGGATAACTGACTGGGTGGGTGGGTGGGTGGGAAGGAGGTCTGGCTGTCAACCAAACACAATCAATGCAGACCATGTTCACACCCCAGAGAATACATAGAAATGCCCAAATAATGCAGGACAATGTGCCACACCAATATCAACCCCTGACTGTGACGACTTAGGACAATACAATGTACAGGCCCGCACCCCGAGGCACAGTCACAACTGTCAGGTGTGTCAACCACTGATGCCTGCAGAAACATGACATACATTGTTTGTGTCTCCCAAAAACAGGTGATGATAGGGACACAGCAGCAGACGCTGAGGAGTCCCAGTCCCAGGCTCAAGAGGAGGCTGAGCTCACTGGCGTCGTACAGCCTCTGTCCTCCTCGGACGATGAAGAACAACCTGGCACATCCGGTGCAAGTCAACATGCTGCACCAGCAGGACCACCAGCTGCAGCACCAGCAGGTCCACCAGCTGCACCCCCTGCACCCACCCCTCCAACGACTGTCACCACGAATACCATCCCTGCCGACATGGACAGAATAAGGAACAACACCAGCGCAGTGACCCTGGACCAACCTGGGGCCATGGACACCACCACCACCACCAACCCCCAAGGTGGACCAGGGTTATCTGTGCGTGCAACTGCACACACTGCACATGTCAGCAGGGGTGGTGGGAGGGGTGGGAGACAGAGGTCGCTGCTTGCAGACGTTGCTGGTGTGCATGAAGACCCACAACTGGTACGCATAGCTGATGCGTACCAGTCCAGCACCGGAGAGCTCAGCCAGGTAGTGGGGCTCCTCAGAGACATCAAACAGCAGCAGGCTGCCCATCATGCCCGCTTGGACTCCCACATGTCCCACGTGGAGTCACACATGTCACGTGTGGACTCCCACATGTCCCGCGTGGAGTCCAAGTGGGATGTACTACATGAGATGACGGCGGTGCACAGGGACATTTTACAATGCCTCCGCCAGATGAACAGCAACCAGTCCACACCTCCCTGTGTGCCAACAACATCTGGTACCGAACAAACTGCAACTGCCACAGGGAGGGAGGAGGACTCTGGCGGAGAGTCCCCTGCACCGCAGCAGCCTGCACTTGAGGGCCCCCCAAGAAGAGGGGTCGTCCGAGGAGGGGAAAGTGAGAGGCTGATGGCCAAGCGCAACTCCCAGGAAGCCTGAACCTGTTCTGGATTTTCGCCTTTGTGCACAGACTGTTCACCCTGTTGATGGCAACACTACTCCCACACATTGCATGGGGAGTACAAGTTGGAACAATGTGTCAGACAACTGTGGCCCCGATACTGGGGATCCTGTCTACCTGGACTTTCTATTCATCTAGGAACTTGGGATTGCAAGATTAATGTACAGCACAATCCATCCTATGCACTATTATCACAGATGTATCACAATAAACACACTAATACACCATACTTGCCTCTGTCGTGATTCCAACGTGGGTGCTGTTATGGGGATGATGAACTGCAAAATTACACTGTGTATGCGAACTGCAACAGCAAGGACAACACAGGCATGTGAGTACAGGCAACGTGACACATATGAGGGAGACACACCACCAGGGCTACACAACACATACACACCTAGGCCATCTGACTCATTGCCTACACTGATGTTGCCAGGGAAGACGGTGCAATGCACAGACACCACACCCATTCCCAGTTGTAGTCAAGTAGCCCACAGGTGCAGTAAGCAAATGGCAGTCAAATGTGTGACCACAGACAACGCACATCACTAAGTGAAGCACAGGTTTATTACACAGTAGCAACATGCCGTAACCACTACAGATGCAAGGTAACCCCACCTGGTAGCGGGCACACAGTCAACAACTGTAGACAGAAGGAAGTCCATGGGTGTGGCGCACATCACCTGTAGGGACACAACAGCTACCAGCCTGGATGTGCAATCACGTCGTCGGTGGACACAGTTGACCAAACGAATCTGAAAGTACCCTGTGAAGGACAGAAATGACACACAGTCAAAAGCAATGCAGTACAGGACAGAACAGCAAAACTCATGCACAATACATGTTACAAGATACCCACCCAGAACCAAGTTAGCATGTCAACACTGTTGGGGAGTACAGCCCACCTGTCACCACACATCGCAACACACATCCTGTCAAGTAGCCCATGGACACACTCCAACAGCACCAGAGCACCACCCACACATCATGCCAACTCACATCATTCACATGACACCTCAGGATACTCACATTCAGCTAAAGAAGTTGGTGATGAGCTGTGTGCGGACATCACCATCACCATCATCATCATCATCGTCACTGGCATCGTGGTCCAGGCCAGGATCCTCCACAGGTGGCGGATGTTGGTCATCGTCATCCTGGATGAGAGGCAACTCCTTCCGCACTGCCAGGTTGTGGAGCATGCAGCAGACGATGATAATCTTGCACACTTTCGCAGGGGCATATGGGAGGGACCCTCCGGTCTTGTCCAGGCAGCGGAAGCGGCTCTTCAGGAGACCAAAGGTCCGCTCAATCACTCTCCTGGTCCGACCATGTGCCTCATTGTAGCGCATCTGGGCAGGTGTCACAGGGTTCCTGAGGGGTGTCAGCAACCACGGCATGTTGGGGTATCCCGAGTCACCTACGGACAGACAAGTGCACATCAGCTGACTTGGAAAAGTGGGCGGAATACTACAGATCAGATCACACACAATGGCACAAAGTCAGTACACACCGACAAGCCAGGCACGCTGGTTCTGCATCTGTGCCATCAACCTGGGGATGCGACTACTCCTCATCACAAAGGCATCGTGTGCTGAACCAGGGAAACGGGCACACACGTGTGTGATGGTCATGTCTGCAAGACACACCACCAGTGCATTGACCGAGTGGTAGTGCTTGCGGTTCCTGTAGGCCTGCTCCTGGGCCTGTGGTGGTACCAAAGCCACATGTGTCCCATCAATGGAGCCAATGACATGCGGCATCCTCCCCAGGGCATAAAAGTCACTCTTCACGTCAGTGAGTCGTCGCAGTCTAGGGAAATAGATGTACCGGTTCAGGAAGAGCAACATTGCCGCCAAAACATCGCGGAGCACACGGCTGAACATGGTCTGTGACATCCCACCAGCAGACGCCACAGTATGTTGGAAGGTACCGGTGGCAAAGAAGTGTAGGGCTGCCATCACCTTCACCTTGGGGGTCAGCGCTGTAGGATACGGCCGGCCAGGCTGCAAATGTGGGGACAACTGCACTGCAAAATCCTCAATCAGCTGCCTGGTGAAGCGGTACCGTCGGATGCTGTCCCGTTCCACCATCGTTGCCAGGTCTGGGAATGGCCGATGGACAGCAGGAGCCCTGCAGTGCAGAGGAGAAGTAAGCAAGATCGTCAGTCACCCCACATATGCGGCATTGAACACACTCAAGATCCCAACATACATCATCATGAGGCACAACTACATGAAGTGTGCAGTACCGGAACGACATGTATGGTACATACATGGCCAACATCTGTCAACACGGTCCTACAGGTGGCATCAATTTGTCCCAGGTTGGCCCATTGGATATCATGATGCTGTGTCACAGTCACCCCCCAGTGACATGTGAGGACAGATGTGCCCCAGGCACCACAGCTCAACGACAGGCACATTCCCAGGGACCCTGTAATGCCACATGGACACTGGCATCACCTGGAGTATCATGTGTACACCACAACAAAACAAACATGACCCCCACAGGTAGTGGCCACACTTGCCATGGCAGGAGAGCCATGGACGTCTGTGACACACACGCACAACATCAGAGTCCATGCACACACAACGTGGATGTGGAGACTGTCTCCCATTGTGCACATGAAATCAGAGACATTGTAAACACTACATGCACAAAGACTGTGGAGGGCCATCACTATTGTGCCACTGGGACACCCTGGCTCAAACATACCGTCCCACATGGGACTCACGGGGTATGTGACATGACATACACAAACACCACTGTGAAATGTGACCATGGCACATGCACAGATATGAACAGTTGCACATCACAGTGGTCACGTACACGTAACACCCAGGATCCTGTCCCCATTAACACGTGCACAGCCTGGGGGTGGCTGCCCACAGGTGACACCCACAGGACAACATGTACACCAACATACACACAATAGGAAATGCAGCCTTACATGCCTTATGATAAGGTTTGGACAGGCTGTCGTGATGTAGGTGTGCCCCTCACTCCCTGGGAGCTATCTGTGGCTGGCATATGTCCATCTGAGACAGGCATGCTGACATATGCCAGTCACATGTACAGTGATGCGTTGAACAGCAATGGACCGATCGGTGTCTCCGGCCGGCCCATTGCTTTCAATGTGTGCGGGTACGCGTTGTACCCCTGTGCGCGTTGAACAGCAATGGACCGATCGGTGCCTCCGGCCGGCCCATTGCTTTCAATGTGTGCGGGTACGCGTTGTACCCCTGTGCGCGTTGAACAGCAATGGACTGATCGGTGCCTCCGGCCGGCCCATTGCATTCAATGTGTGCGAGTGCAGCGTTGTACCCCTGTGCGCGTTGAACAGCAATGGACCGATCGGTGCCTCCGGCCCGGCCCATTGCATTCAATGTGTGCGAGTGCGCGTTGTACCCCTGTGCGCGTTGAACAGCAATGGACCGATCGGTGCCTCCGGCCGGCCCATTGCATTCAATGTGTGCGGGTGCAGCGTTGTACCCCTGTGCGCGTTGAACAGCAATGGACGATCGGTGCCTCCGGCCGGCCCATTGCATTCAATGTGTGCGGTGCAGCGTTGTACCCCTGTGCGCGTTGAACAGCAATGGACCGATCGGTGCCTCCGGCGGCCCATTGCATTCAATGTGATACGAGTGCAGCGTTGTACCCCTATGCGCATTGAACAGCAATGGACCGATCGGTGCCTCCGGCCGGCCCATTGCATTCAATGTGTGCAGGTACGCGTTGTACCCCTGTGCGCGTTGAACAGCAATGGACCGATCGGTGCCTCCGGCCGGCCCATTGCATTCAATGTGTGCGAGTACGCGTTGTACCCCTGTCGCGCGTTGAACAGCAATGGACCGATCGGTGCCTCCGGCCCGGCCCATTGCTTTCAATGTGTGCGGGTGCAGCGTTGTACCCCTGTGCGCGTTGAACAGCAATGGACCGATCGGTGCCTCCGGCCGGCACATTGCTTTCAATGTGTGCGAGTGCAGCGTTGTACCCCTGTGCGCGTTGAACAGCAATGGACCGATCGGTGCCTCCGGCCGGCCCATTGCATTCAATGTGATGCGAGTACAGCGTTGTACCCCTGTGCGCGTTGAACAGCAATGGACGATCGAGTGCCTCCGGCCGGCCCATTGCTTTCAATGTGTGCTGGTGCACGCGTTGTACCCCTGTGCGCGTTGAACAGCAATGGACCGATCGGTGCCTCCGGCCGGCCCATTGCTTTCAATGTGTGCGGGTGCAGCGTTGTACCCCTGTGCGCGTTGAACAGCAATGGACCGATCGGTGCCTCCGGCGGCCCATTGCATTCAATGTGTCGCGGATGCAGCGTTGTACCCCTGTGCGCGTTGAACAGCAATGGACCGATCGGTGCCTCCGGCCGGCCCATTGCTTTCAATGTGTGCGAGTACGCGTTGTACCCCTGTGCGCGTTGAACAGCAATGGACCGATCGGTGCCTCCGGCCGGCCCATTGCATTCAATGTGTGCGGGTGCAGCGTTGTACCCCTGTGCGCGTTGAACAGCAATGGACCGATCGGTGCCTCCGGCCGGCCCATTGCATTCAATGTGTCGCGAGTGCGCGTTGTACCCCTGTGCGCGTTGAACAGCAATGGACCGATCGGTGCCTCCGGCCGGCCCATTGCATTCAATGTGTCGCGGGTACGCGTTGTACCCCTATGCGCGTTGAACAGCAATGGACCGATCGGTGCCTCCGGCCGGCCCATTGCATTCAATGTGTGCGGGTGCGCGTTGTACCCCTGTGCGCGTTGAACAGCAATGGACCGATCGGTGCCTCCGGCCGGCCCATTGCATTCAATGTGTGCGGGTACAGCGTTGTACCCCTGTGCGCGTTGAACAGCAATGGACCGATCGGTGCCTCCGGCCGGCCCATTGCATTCAATGTGTGCGAGTGCAGCGTTGTACCCCTGTGCGCGTTGAACAGCAATGGACCGATCGGTGCCTCCGGCCGGCCCATTGCATTCAATGTGTCGCGGTGCAGCGTTGTACCCCTGTGCGCGTTGAACAGCAATGGACCGATCGGTGCCTCCGGCCGGCCCATTGCATTCAATGTGTGCGGAGTGCGCGTTGTACCCCTGTGCGCGTTGAACAGCAATGGACCGATCGGTGCCTCCGGCCGGCCCATTGCATTCAATGTGTCTGGGTACGCGTTGTACCCCTGTGCGCGTTGAACAGCAATGGACCGATCGGTGCCTCCGGCCCGGCCCATTGCATTCAATGTGTGCGGTGCACGCGTTGTACCCTGTGCGCGTTGAACAGCAATGGACCGATCGGTGCCTCCGGCCGGCCCATTGCATTCAATGTGTGCGCAGTGCAGCGTTGTACCCCTGTGTGCGTTGAACAGCAATGGACCGATCGGTGCCTCCGGCCAGCCCATTGCATTCAATGTGTGCGAGGTACGCGTTGTACCCCTGTGCGCGTTGAACAGCAATGGACCGATCGGTGCCTCCGGCCGGCCCATTGCATTCAATGTGTGCGTGATGCAGCGTTGTACCCCTGTGCGCGTTGAACAGCAATGGACCGATCGGTGCCTCCGGCCGGCCCATTGCTTTCAATGTGTCGCGAGTGCAGCGTTGTACCCCTGTGCGCGTTGAACAGCAATGGACCGATCGGTGCCTCCGGCCGGCCCATTGCTTTCAGTAATGTGCGGATGCAGCGTTGTACCCCTGTGCGCGTTGAACAGCAATGGACCGATCGGTGCCTCCGGCCGGCCCATTGCATTCAATGTGTGCGGGTGCAGCGTTGTACCCCTGTGCGCGTTGAACAGCAATGGACCGATCGGTGCCTCCGGCCGGCCCATTGCTTTCAATGTGTGCGAGTGCAGCGTTGTACCCCTGTGCGCGTTGAACAGCAATGGACCGATCGGTGCCTCCGGCCGGCCCATTGCTTTCAATGTGTGCGGGTACGCGTTGTACCCCTGTGCGCGTTGAACAGCAATGGACCGATCGGTGCCTCCGGCCGGCCCATTGCATTCAATGTGTGCGGGTGCAGCGTTGTACCCCTGTGCGCGTTGAACAGCAATGGACCGATCGGTGCCTCCGGCCGGCCCATTGCTTTCAATGTGTGCGGGTACGCGTTGTACCCCTGTGCGCGTTGAACAGCAATGGACCGATCGGTGCCTCCGGCCGGCCCATTGCATTCAATGTGTGCGGGTCAGCGTTGTACCCCTGTGCGCGTTGAACAGCAATGGACCGATCGGTGCGCACCCATTGACAATGGGCTTGTCTGGCAACGGACGCGTTTTCGAATATTCGAACGAGTCGGTTGCTGGAAAATCAGTTGGTCACCCACAACAATGTTGCAAAATCATGTATGTCATGAAGTTGAAATTTTGAAGGATGCTGTGGGCGTGTTTTGGTGCTGCTATTCCATGGATTGGCCAGATTCAGAAGATGCAGACGACTTGGACCTATCACTTTGGACACAAGGGACAGTATCTGCCTCTCCAGCACATATATATTGCTGCATGTTCCCCTGAGAGCCCACTTGCCTGCACTACATGCTCCAGGACGACATCTGCCACTGCACTGCTGCTGTCTCTGCCCCTCTGGACCCTGCAATGGCACGTACTGTGGAGAGAGCCCCAGCCTTCAGCCTTGAGGAGAACCAGGCCCTGCTGGACAGCCTACTTCCACAGTACAGCAAGCTGTATGGGACACCAGGGGAGCAGTTGAGTGTTCTGTGCACTGCCTTTCTGAATGTGCATTTTGTCTGACTAGCAAGGCTGAGAGTCAGCACACCACTGGCTAGCAGGCTCACTGAGTAGTTGTCACCCCCATAGTGTGTAGTGACTTGCACTGGACAGGTATGGTGCAGTGACAGTGCTTCTGAACAGGGTTTTACTCCCCATGCAATGATACCATGTAGTGACTTCTGGAAAACTGTCCATGGGCAGCCGTGCACTGCCTGGGTACACCATGTGCCCCTGTGATTGCGACATGTATATGCAACTGTGTCATGCACGGATATGTTGCATGTGTAGTAATGGCCTTATCACTTTGTCATCCTGACAGGCTTCTGCCCATCGGAAGCATGAGATCTGGAAGGACATCATCCGGGCTGTCCGGTCCGTGGGGGTCTACAAGCGCCGGATCCGCAACTGCCAAAGAGGTGGCAGGACCTTTGGGGCTGGACCCGGAGGATTGCACGGGTCCAGCTGAAGCTGTCGCCTCCTCGCAGGAGGGGCGGAACACGGACCCTGACCCCCACATGCTCAGGATCCTGGCGGTGGTCTTTCCAGACCTGGATGGGCAGCTGAAGGCCAGAGAGCAGCAAGGAGGGGGTGAGTCAAAGACTGCACTGTGTACTCTGTCTAACATGCTATGTGCCCTCCTCGGGCCAGGTTGAACTGCCACAGTACAGCAGTCATGTTGTCCAGGAGCCATGTCCCTCTATTGTGCACTGCCCACTCCTCATCTGATACCCAGGTGTGGCCCTTACATGCAGGAATTCTGTCACTTAGGACTGTGTCCTTGCAGTTTGCTTGACTCAAGGTGGGAGACAGCATCTGTGTCCCTGACTCTGTGGTGGGCATCATGGGTGGGTCCATTGCTTACACAATGCCTGTATTCTGACATGTATTCAGCGTGTTACTTTGATCTGTGGTCCAATTGCTGAGCTGATCCACCACATGTGGCTGGGGTACCTGGCACACACCCATGCTGCGGGTGGGAACAATGTTTGGGCCCCAGGAGTATGTATATGACGTGTGTCACACATACTTAGCCAGCTGCCTACAGTCCAGGGCTCATCCCTCATTCATGTGGGGCTGGACAGTCATGCCTACTCCAGGCCATACAATACACTCTGTACTCCCACTCCCGTGTATCAGCGGACACATTGTGCACAGTGATTTGACCCCTCAGGTGTCTGCCTCTGTGTCAGTGTGCTGTGGATTAGTCGCCAGGACTGCTGTGGAGTTTCTTGGTAGGGGCTCAGCATGCCACTGGAGATGTGACCATAGGAGACGATACTTGTGTGACACATAGGTGTCTGATCAGCTGCCCATGCAGACTGGGGCATGTAAATGTGAAGTTCAGGCAGCTGTTCCCCATGCACAGCAGAGTGTGAGGGGCTCAGGTTCAGAGGGTAGTGTCACAGGTCTCCCATATGTCCAATAGGTATGACCTGGACAGATGAGGGTTAAGAGGATGTGTTGTGGGGGGGATGTACATGTGCACTTGTGCAGCTCCAGGACTTGCATTCCCCATGACCTACTATTGTGACACAGTGCAGAGTGTTGTTGTCTGGCTGCAAAGTCATACATCACTGAGACAGTGATGTATGACTTTGCAGTCATGCCTCCGCCATGGCATGTGTCTACTGATTGGTGATCCTGCAGGGGAGTGACATGTGCTACATGCACACCATAGTGGCGCTGGCTATCAGGACATGGGTGCATCATGGTGTCTGTCGCTGGTATGCATCACATGCATTTCCTATTTGACTCTGGGCATCCCTTACATCCGTAAACCTGTACTGACTCAGTGGCAAGAGCTGTGATGTGTCCACACCGTGTCCTCTGCACTGTCCAACTACTGTGTACTTGGTGCATGTGTCAACACTGGGGTGTTGCAATCCAACAGACACCAGACAGATGGGTGCAAGGCCATGTGGGATGTGAGTGCCATGCTTGGCATCAGACTGACAATTGACTTCTCCTGTTCAATTAGTGCACTTTTAGCAATGTACAACTAATGATGCCAGGGCTTGCTCTGTGATGTGCTGTGCTCACAGTGGTGTGTGCGTTATGTGCAGGTGACTGATGTCTGTCTGTTTCCCCATTGTTTGCAGATACATCCACGGCCACGGAAGGGGACAGCTCCATGGACCAGGAGGAGCCGGAGAGCCAGACTGGGTCAGCAGCCGAGGAGTGGTCGGAGGGACCCAGTGGCACGGAGGGCGAGGGGAGCCACACCGAGGAGTCCTCAGCAGCATCCACCTCAGCTGAGGACCAGAGCAACTCGGAGGATGACTCCCTTGTGGAGGCGGGTGTCAGCAGCCACCACACCCCAGCTAGTGTTGCTGTCCCCGCCACCACCAGCACCACCACCGCCCTCCCATCGGCTCCCATTCCCCAGGTCCAAAAGGAGGCTCCCATGTCCGGGAGCGTGTCTCCTTTGGGCCAGGCACCGCACCCCCTGCCCCTGTGTCCCCTGCTGCCCTGAGTGAGGAGTCTGTGTACCTCCTTCGCCAGCTCCATGTAGGGCAGACAGCCATGCTGAGTGTCCTCCATGCGCACACCGCGCTGTTGACTCAGCTGGTGTCGTTCATGGAGGGCATCTCATCGGGCATGTCTGACCTACAGAGGGGCAATAGGTCCATGGACTCCTCCCTGACGGCAGCAGTGTCCCTCCTCAAACGGTCCCTCACCCCTCCTGCCTCTGCTCCATCCACACTCCCCAGCACCTTACCCATCCCAGGCACACACACACTGGCACAGGCACACACCAGCACACACACATCCAGCACACTGACACACACGCCAATGACAAAACGCACACGCACGCACATTCAGGGGACTGAAGCCAGACTCACAGGGGATGGGGCCCTGGAACACACACACGCATCCACATGCACTGCGCAGTCCTCAGTTCCCTCTCCCTCCAAAGCACCCTCCCTTGCCTCACCTGCAACCCCAAAGTCACAGCAGCTCTTCCTCTGTGACCTCGGCCTCTTCCCCACCGATGAAGCTGCTCCAGCATCCCGGGGGAAGAGGAAGCCCACCCACACGGAGCAGAGTGCCCCTCGCCCCCGGACACCCTCCCCCAGGCGCAGACGGACTGAGGCCCCCACCCGCAAGTCCCCCCGGAGTGCTAAGAGCAAGACCCCGCCACCGCCCTGCAGCTCAGGCACAAGGTCTCCGTCCTCCATCCCTCAGGCCCCCACTGCACAGGTGCCCCCACCACACCCTGCCCCAGGTTCCCCCACCCACAGATATACCATCCCCAAGATGCTCCGGCCTTCTCCCCCTGCCACTTGCTCTCCCAGCACCACACCCCCCGCTGCGCTTGTCTGTGCCACTGATGTGGTGAGGGTGTCCTCCCCCTCTGTCCAACCCACCTTGCCTGTTCCCCATTCTCCTCCCCTGGAGGTAGGCACTGCAGTGGAGTCCACTACCGCCCTGTCTGACTTGGGCACTGCAGTGGCGGACCTGTCCACCCCATCTGCAGGGTCCACTGCAGTTGTGCCGGCACCCACGACATCTGTGTCATGCCCCCAGTTGTGCCGGCACACACCATGTCAGACACCTCCACTGCAGTTGTCAGTGGCTCTCCAGCACCCACCACCCCTTCCCTGACTCCCCCTGGTGAGCCCTGATCCTGTCCCTGCGGTGCCTGGCCTGCCCCCGGTTGCCCCTCCTAGTGGATTGTCCCTGGTATTGTGCAGGCATGCGTAGGGTGACATCTGCCAGTGTCACCCTGTTTGAACTTTGACAATGGACTGGCCATTGGCCTTTGCTCTAATTTCTTCTGGACGTCGTTATCAAACAACACATATGCTGAATAAAGCAACTTTCTTTTCTCTAGTGCTCATGCTTCAGATGTACATGTTGTTGGTGCAGCTAACCATGCCCTTGCTGCAGTGATGGTGATATCTGGTCTCATGATTATGAAGTGTTACTGTGCAGGAACCCATGTGGTCCAGGGGGAATGTGTCCTATCATGTGGTGTATCCATGTCATCAATAGCAGCATCTGAGGGTGTCATGTGTTCAGTATTTGGCAATGGGTTTCCTACTTACATTGGCAATTTCATATCTGTGGCTTCCACCCCTGCACATCTGTTGTGCCTGCCATCGTTGCATTTGTCTACTTCCCTGACCGTGTTGCCATCTCCAGTGGACATGCAGGTTTGGGCATCAATGGGGAGGGACTCATCCGTGTAGTCAGTGCAACATTGCTATACAAGTGTGTTGGATCTGTGCTGATGATTCCGTTGGCACATCCATGACCAGGCTGATGTGATGGGAGCCCTCATTTGGTGCTAATTGTTGATTGTGTGACCAAGTGCTCAGCTGACATGATGGGGCCCTACTGAGGCAACATATGGCACAGCTTTCCTCACACAGGAGTGGAGTCCCCTCATGGCAGTGTGTACACGTGTGACATTGCCTGCGCCCAAGGTGTGTGTTGTATGTGCATGTCTGTGTGTTCACTTCCATTCATCTGCGCATGCTGTGATCCCTAGTGTTGTACCTGTTTGTGATGCTTGCTGACTTGAGCTATGTTCCCCCAAAGTCTTCTCCCTGTGTTCTCTGTGATGTGGGTGCATGGCACATTACTGGTCATCAGGGTGTCACCCATAGGTGTGTTTGCTGTCAGGGCAGAGTTTGTGTGCAGACGCAGATGGGTCACAGTCAGGTTTCCCTTTGGCACTTGTTGTTTGCCCCTGTCATGTGATTTCCAGTTTGTGTTATCTTTCAGTGATTGTGACACGTTGTGTGTGTGACTGCTGGCACTCCTTAGGGTCCGGGCTGCAATGTTGGTTGTTGTCTATGTGTGTTCTTTGTGGGTGACCTTGGCTTCTTCATTGGTGTGTGACTGTGGCTGGGATCCCATTGGTCGGTGTGGTATTGCCGTCATGTCCATGTACAGCGTAGTGTGCAGTGTGTCAGACATTCAGGAGTCTTGTTGAGTGTCCATGTGTGATGTGTTTCTACACCTTGGTTCCCACCCACCACCCTGGAATAGTCATGGGTGCATGTGCAATGTCACCAGTGCATGTGTACTTCACTGCTGCACATTGTTGGAGGTCGAGGGGTGTGGTCTTGAGTGTGTGCAGATGAGAGTTGTTGCCCGGCTAGTCCCCTGCCTCCATGTTGGCCTTGGCTTACTGGCCATGCTGATTGATTTGTGCTTGTGTAGGTGTGATGGTAGTTTGTTGCTCAGGACACCTGACTGTGGTTCACAGTGTGAACGACATTTAGCTTTGTCATCACAGTGGTATTTTTATTCAGCCCAGGGTCACCACATTGTGGGGGCCCTGGGGGTGGTGCTGTGGTGTGTCTGTGACTTGCTGTGTCAGTTGTTGTTCCTACGTGCCTGTGTGACATGTGTGTTTTGTGCTCCCTCTCACCTGTCAATGCCTGCTTGCCCACATAGGGGATTTGGATCCATGAGTTACCTTAGTGTGGCAGTGTATGCACATCTGTATGATTGGTATTCAGCTCTCCTCATGTGTTGTGTTGTTGCCTGGGGACACTGGCACCCCCACCCCTCACCTGCTGTGTATGATGACAGTGTTGGTCTGCCTGTTTGTGTTTGTGCATCTGCACCACTGCATTGGCATATCTTGGGTGTGCCATTGGCTGTATGTTGTTTGGTGTGTTTCCCCTGCTGTCCCTGGGACTCCTAGGTCATCGGTCAGCACAGTGATCATGGTTTGTGTGTCCCATTGCTGCCATGGTATGGTATCTGTTCACCTCACATCTGCTGTCTCCACAGGGTATCTGCATTTGTGTGCCCATTGGTGCAAATATGTGGTTCTGCATTCTGATGGTCACTTCTGTCATTGTGTCATTGATGACTGTTGACGGTCTCAGCCCCCATGGGTGTTGTTTGTCTGCACATGGCCAAAGGAATGTTTCATTTGCACTGCAGTATTTGGCTCCCCAATTTATGTTGCAATGGGACACATACACTACTTTGCCACAGATGAGTTTTTGGTTCTGTGACCAGGAATGATCCATGCAGTTTGGCAGTTGCAGCTCTTTCTTTGTCAACAATTACCTTTTGGTCACTGTGATGATGAGGGTGTAGACCCCATTGCCACAATGGTCAAAATGTGCTTCAGCTATGGACCCCACACTTCCCTTTTGGTCACTGTGATGATGGGGGTTTAGACCCCATTGCCACAATGGTCAAAATGTGCTTCAGCTATGGACCCCACACTTACCTTTTTGGTCACTGTGATGATGGGGGTTTAGGCCCCATTGCCACAATGGTCATGGGCTGCTTGCATTGTGGGTGCCACACACATATATGTGTGGCACATGTGCTAGGGGGTCACATTGTATGTTCAAAGTCATGTTCGGTGTTGTAGGCATTTGACACAGCCTGCTCACACGCTTGTCATGGTGGTGGGGGGATGTCTTAATCTTGCATTCCCTAGGTTGTGGTGTGCTTGTTGTGTCATGCATTGTCCATCCTATGAGTGGGGGTGGTAGTAGTGGTAGGCATCCAGCCCCCTGGCTAAGGGTGGTAGTAGTGGTGGGCATCCTGCCCCCTGGCTAAGGGTGGTAGTAGTGGTAGGCATCCTGCCCCCCCTGGGTGAGGGTGGTAGTAGTGGTGGGCATCCTGCCCCCCTGGCTAAGGGTGGTAGTAGTGGTAGGCATCCTGCCCCCCTGGCTAAGGGTGGTAGTAGTGGTGGGCATCCTGCCCCCCGTGGGTGAGGTGGTAGTAGTGGTAGGCTTCCTGCCCCCTGGCTAAGGGTGGTAGTAGTGGTGGGCATCCTGCCCCCTGGCTAAGGGTGGTAGTAGTGGTGGGCATCCTGCCCCCCTGGGTGAGGGTGGTAGTAGTGGTGGGCATCCTGCCCCCCTGGCTAAGGGTGGTAGTAGTGGTGGGCATCCTGCCCCCCTGGGTGAGGGTGGTAGTAGTGGTGGGCATCCTGCCCCCTGGCTAAGGGTGGTAGTAGTGGTGGGCATCCTGCCCCCCTGGGTGAGGGTGGTAGTAGTGGTGGGCATCCTGCCCCCTGGCTAAGGGTGGTAGTAGTGGTAGGCATCCTGCCCCTGGCTAAGGGTGGTAGTAGTGGTGGGCATCCTGCCCCCGTGGGTGAGGGTGGTAGTAGTGGTAGGCTTCCTGCCCCCTGGCTAAGGGTGGTAGTAGTGGTGGGCATCCTGCCCCCCTGGCTAAGGGTGGTAGTAGTGGTGGGCATCCTGCCCCCTGGGTGAGGGTGGTAGTAGTGGTGGGCATCCTGCCCCCTGGCTAAGGGTGGTAGTAGTGGTGGGCATCCTGCCCCCCTGGGTGAGGGTGGTAGTAGTGGTGGGCATCCTGCCCCCCTGGGTGAGGGTGGTAGTAGTGGTGGGCATCCTGCCCCCCTGGGTGAGGGTGGTAGTAGTGATGGGCATCCTGCCCCCCTGGCTAAGGGTGGTAGTAGTGGTAGGCATCCTGCCCCCGTGGGTGAGGGTGGTAGTAGTGGTAGGCTTCCTGCCCCCTGGCTAAGGGTGGTAGTAGTGGTGGGCATCCTGCCCCCTGGCTAAGGGTGGTAGTAGTGGTAGGCATCCTGCCCCCCTGGGTGAGGGTGGTAGTAGTGGTGGGCATCCTGCCCCCCTGGGTGAGGGTGGTAGTAGTGGTGGGCATCCTGCCCCCTGGCTAAGGGTGGTAGTAGTGGTAGGCATCCTGCCCCCCGTGGGTGAGGGTGGTAGTAGTGGTAGGCTTCCTGCCCCCTGGCTAAGGGTGGTAGTAGTGGTGGGCATCCTGCCCCCTGGGTGAGGGTGGTAGTAGTGGTGGGCATCCTGCCCCCCTGGCTAAGGGTGGTAGTAGTGGTGGGCATCCTGCCCCCCTGGGTGAGGGTGGTAGTAGTGGTGGGCATCCTGCCCCCTGGCTAAGGGTGGTAGTAGTGGTAGGCATCCTGCCCCCCTGGCTAAGGGTGGTAGTAGTGGTGGGCATCCTGCCCCCCGTGGGTGAGGGTGGTAGTAGTGGTAGGCTTCCTGCCCCCTGGCTAAGGGTGGTAGTAGTGGTGGGCATCCTGCCCCCTGGCTAAGGGTGGTAGTAGTGGTGGGCATCCTGCCCCCCTGGGTGAGGGTGGTAGTAGTGGTGGGCATCCTGCCCCCCTGGCTAAGGGTGGTAGTAGTGGTGGGCATCCTGCCCCCCTGGGTGAGGGTGGTAGTAGTGGTGGGCATCCTGCCCCCCTGGGTGAGGGTGGTAGTAGTGGTGGGCATCCTGCCCCCTGGGTGAGGGTGGTAGTAGTGATGGGCATCCTGCCCCCCTGGCTAAGGGTGGTAGTAGTGGTAGGCATCCTGCCCCCCGTGGGTGAGGGTGGTAGTAGTGGTAGGCTTCCTGCCCCCTGGCTAAGGGTGGTAGTAGTGGTGGGCATCCTGCCCCCTGGCTAAGGGTGGTAGTAGTGGTAGGCATCCTGCCCCCTGGGTGAGGGTGGTAGTAGTGGTGGGCATCCTGCCCCCTGGGTGAGGGTGGTAGTAGTGGTGGGCATCCTGCCCCCCTGGCTAAGGGTGGTAGTAGTGGTAGGCATCCTGCCCCCGTGGGTGAGGGTGGTAGTAGTGGTAGGCTTCCTGCCCCCTGGCTAAGGGTGGTAGTAGTGGTGGGCATCCTGCCCCCTGGGTGAGGGTGGTAGTAGTGGTGGGCATCCTGCCCCCTGGCTAAGGGTGGTAGTAGTGGTAGGCATCCTGCCCCCCGTGGGTGAGGGTGGTAGTAGTGGTAGGGCTTCCTGCCCCCTGGCTAAGGGTGGTAGTAGTGGTGGGCATCCTGCCCCCTGGCTAAGGGTGGTAGTAGTGGTGGGCATCCTGCCCCCCTGGGTGAGGGTGGTAGTAGTGGTGGGCATCCTGCCCCCCTGGCTAAGGGTGGTAGTAGTGGTGGGCATCCTGCCCCCCTGGCTAAGGGTGGTAGTAGTGGTGGGCATCCTGCCCCCTGGCTAAGGGTGGTAGTAGTGGTGGGCATCCTGCCCCCTGGGTGAGGGTGGTAGTAGTGGTAGGCATCCTGCCCCCTGGCTAAGGGTGGTAGTAGTGGTAGGCATCCAGCCCCCTGGGTTGGGGTGGTGGCGCGCATTCAGGCCCCTGTGTGCATATGTGGCATTGGTGATGGGCATCCCGCCCCTATGGTGCTGCTGTTGCTGGTGTAAGTATATTCAGATTCCCAGTGTATGTGTGTGATGTGTCGTGTACGTGTTGTATGTGTTTTGTGGTTGGTGTCTGACTTACCTTCTGCGCCGTACGCGTCCGTGCCTGTTCCGGTAGTAGATGTAGAATATTGGTATGATCGGGACGAAGGGATTCATGGTTGGTTCGTGTCGTTCGTCCTTCTCGTTGCTTCGCGTCGTCCTCGTCGCTTGGCTTCGTCCTCGTCGCTTCGCTTCGTCCTCGTCGCTTCGCGTCGTCCTCGTCGGTGCTGTGTTCGTCTCGTAGCCGTGGATCGTGTTGTGGCGCGATTCGGAGCTTATGTGCGCCTCTCCCGGATGCTTTGACGTGCCGTGCGTAGCGACGGGTTCGGCGCGTACGGAAAGCGCATCGTACTTGTCCGGCCGGACGGGGCTGCATTTTCCCTTCCGTGCGACTCGATTCGGCGTTTCCGGATTCGCCTCGGTCGGAGAACAGGACCTGGTTTGGGTGAGTACGGCTCGGCCGGAATTTTTGCTGTTGTGCGCATCGTACTTGCTCGTTCGGTGTGCTGTACGGATCGGTCGGGAAACTGGCTTTCGCATGGCTTTTTTCCCGACCGAATAGTATTGGGTGCGCCTCCGACCGAGATCGGAATCGGCCCCTTAGTGATTGATAGATTCACACTATAACAGGGTCCGTCCACATTGTTTTTTGCAACTTTACCCAGGGGATCAGGACGTACCCCAAAATCCTCGCTCTCTCCTTTGTTTTTCGCAAATATGCCAAGATACCTTTTAGGCCTAATATTAACCAGTGAACTTAACTCTATTAGTAATGAGTCAGAAGCGCAGTTACAGAGCAAAATCTCTGTCTTTGATGTATTTATTCTATACCCTCCAATTGACTAATATTCCTGAAAAATATTAAATATTTGGTTTTGAACTTCTAAGTTAGGTTTTAAAAAAAGGGCAATATCATCAGCATACAACTTAATGTTTGTCATACCGGCATTTGAAATGTCAAGCTACTGATGGAGCGAATGGCTATAGAAAGGGGCTCTATAAAACAAGCAAAAATTAATGGAGGCAGGGGACAGCCCTGTCTCGTTCCTCTAAGAACTTTGCAGCTACCAATTTTATTTGTATTAATAATTATTTGTGCCGTAGCCCCTCTATAAAAATTGGCATTGGCATTTACGCCAATCAATTCAGAAGGAAAACCAAACTCTGCCAAAATGTAAAAGAGACTTTCCCAGCATACAAGATCAAAAGACTTCTCGCCATCTAATAGCATAATTTGAGCCGGGATTTAGTTTTGACTAAAATAGTCTAGGGCTTCGACTAGAAAGGTGGTATTAAAAGATAACTGTCACCCCACAACGAATCCACACTGGTCTGTGTGTATAATTGACCACACACAGTTATTCATTCTATTTGCCAGTAATTTAGCTATAATTTTATAGTCTGTGTTCAGGAGGCTGATAGGCCTATAAGAATTCACATCTTCTTTGTCTTTATTCTTTTTTTTAAAACTAACCACCACAGCCATGCAGAAGGAATATGGTATCCCTCCACCCTGCAGAATATGGTTAGCCAACACCAATAGTTCCAGATTTAATATTGAACTAAAATCTTTTTTTAATTCCGCGGGTAGCCCATCCTCCCCACATGCTTTACTATTGGCCAAAGATTGAACCATATCTTCAATTTCTTTTAATGTGACACTAGTGACCACACTTTCCCTTTGGCTTGCCTGTAATTTTGGGATTTGTAGTCTTCTAAGAAATTCTTTAATTTCAGGTTAGCAACCTCCTGTCTGACAGAGTAAATGGTTTCATAATGTTCTAAAAACGCCTTCTGTATTTGCTCTTCATTTGCAATACGAATGTTTGTGGTTTTGTGCGTCAGAGTGTGAATTATATTCTGTGCCTGTTTATCCTTTATTTGCCAGGCTAAAAGTTTACCAGTGAATTCACTCTCCTCATAAACCCTTTGGAGATAAGAGGAATTAGCCGTATATACTTTAGTATAATAGTAGTCTTGCATGGTCTTACGCGCTATCTCAAAAGCTGATTTGTTTTTACTCATTTTCTCCCTTAGATATTGCTCATTTGTGCACCTAACTTCTGATTCCAAGTCTGTTCTTAATGTATTTTGACTACGTCGGATTGCAATCTCTTTAGAGGTTATAAATCCTCGGATAGTAGCTTTAAAATCCTCCCACACATTTTCGATCGTAGCCGTATTTCTATTTAGGCGGAAGAAACTTTTGATTTCATTTTGCATTTCCTTGCATCAATCTTCATCTTCAAGACACTTTAAATACCTAAATTATGTACTGTAAAATGAGTACCTTTTGGTGTTTTAAAATGTTTATAGGTATACAGGCACGAGGCACTTTGAATATGATCTGTTTTCATTGATCTGGGCTAAGAGTTAGTTTATTAAGAAGTTATGGAATATGTAGTGGCATATATACCTGGTGGATTGGTATGTGAAGGATATAACACTATGGTTTTAAGAAATGTTATGCATATCTGTGGATTTGGACTGTGCAATATTCTAAATATGTTTTTCTTTTTTGTATATGTTTATTTATGTGGTCATGTGCACTAATTTTACATCAGTATTATGAAATAATGAACTATTCCTAAATAAAAATATATTTAAAAAAAAAAGAAATGTAGATTTATAAAATTAACCAAAGAACAGACCAAATTCTGTAAAGAGTGCAATAAAATAAGTATAAAATGTGAAGGAAGAAGTTCTAAATACTATTAGAAAATAAAAAGTGTGATCTACTAGTTCTCCATCGCCAGATTTCCACACATATACTATATTGTTAAGTGCCACTCCTGATATGTAAACATTTCTCAAAAAACTCTGAGATACAGATAAAGTAACAAGACCTGGACAACATGAAATTCCCATTGTAGTGCTACTGCACAATGTTATTAATGTTTGTATAACTGTATATTATGCACTGATGTAAGAACGTGAAAACCAAAAATAAAAACACAATGCTGTTTTGCATTAAAAAAAAATAATAATAAAATAAGAGGCCTCGCTGCCAGGATACCCTTGTGGGTGATAGTGCTGTTTACAAATACACATAACATAAACAATAGGGCCGATTCAGCTTCCAAAATTAGTTTTGAAAACAGTTTTTTCGCAGATTGTCCGTCAACCCAGCATGCTCCCTACATTTTTGCGCCCCATTTATAGACCTACACCAGGGTACGTGGATCCCCAAGAGAAAAATACACAGATATGTGGGGCAGGCATGCAGCTGCACCGGCACGGCATGACCATTGTTTACAAGGCGTACCCCAGATTTTTGCCTTGACTGTTTTGCTGGCTGTAGAACGTTGTGCACGTGTACCCCTGCTGACCAGTGGTAAAGTGCCTGTGCTCCCACTTTCAACCTGATGAAATTGGCATACTCCTAATTGCCATATTTAACATACCTGTTTGTCCCTAGTGTATGGTACAAAGTGTGCCCCGGGCCTGTAAGTTAAATGTCATAAGTGGGCTGCAGCGCCCATCGTACCACCCACTACAGTGACAGTGCCAACATGACTTCAGGCCTGCCATGTGTAATCTTACTGTGCAGGTTTACACTGCACATTCGACCTATCAAAATAACCTCTTTTTAAATATTGATAAATCCCCCTTAAGTGGGTCTTATTGCCCACAAGGAAGGGTGCATGGTATTTAAAAGTAAGGCTTGTAGACGTTTAATGTTAGAAGTGTCCTTACAGGAAAAGGCCCTAAAAGTTTTTTTTAATAAAAGAGGGTTGGCTGTTCCATAGGAAAGCATTGGGAAACAATATTAAATTTAACATTGTTATTTTTGGCTGGACACAGCTACAATGTTCATTTTTGGGTTTTTTAAATATGTATTATAAGCCCAACTCTGTGGTGAAGTTGAATTTGTAATACATATTTTGAAAAGGTACTTTTAGGAAGTTACCTGTTCCCTGCCAAAAGCCTCTAAAGATCCATTTGCATGAGCTCTCAGCTGTCACCAAGGAGCTAAATAGCTCATTTGATGAGGTGTGAAATTGCTTCCTGAGCTGAGACAATGGCCTTGGGTTTTAGGAATTGTTTTGTTCCTCTGATAGGATGACCATTTGAGTTATGCCCAGGAATATAATTAATTTCAAAGAAGCCTACCCTTTCACAGGCAGATGTGACAAACACCTAGGCCTGCCCCTTCCTTTGTCTCTCTAGTCAGCCAACCACAATCCGAGTTGGAGAGGAGCTGCCCCAGAACTGGTTTTGAGTGACAACAGAAGAGGGGCTGCTGATTTCCCTGGCCACTCCTTTACAGTGAGCACAGGGGCACTCAACAGGGGGAAGAAAGGGCCTTCCATCTTGGTTTTAGTTAGAGGGGCACTGTGGCATTGTTTGCAGTAAGGCACACAGGATTGTTTTCAGAAAGGTACACAAGAAATATTGCAAACATGAGTAGGCTAACACGTGAGAACGTTTAGCCCACTGGTTAGGGAGGGCCATGAGTCACCCCCACCCACAGGCTGGTGCCAAGCATAAATGTGGCACCCACAGTACCCTCCTCAGAGCACCTTCTGGACCTGTGGAAGAACAGAACTGCACTGGACCTGCTGCCTCTGAACCGAGAAGAGCCCTGAAGGCTGGACCTGCTCTCCCTCTGGTACCCATGACAAAGAAGTGAACTCCAAGGGTCATACGGCAGACCTCCTGTTCAAGCTACTAGGACACAATAAGCTACAAGAGGCCATTTCTGCAAGTGTTCAGCTGACCAGTTCCAACTGGACCTGCCCTGTACCGTGATGCTGCCCTCTGCTGGAGTGAGTCTTGACTCCCAAGTGATGTCCCCAAGGTCCTGGACCCTTGGCTGGTGCCAAACTGTACTCTGAACTTTTGGTTTCCACGATGTCTGGAGGAGCGGGACGAACCTGCCAAGCTGATCCAAGGAAGGTGTGTTGCAGGTGTGCCAAAGATTCAGATTGCTTCAGCTTTGAGCTTTTCCTCAACAGCAAATCCAATTTAGCTGGATTTCTCAGAGAAGGTTTCTGGCCTCGTGGAGCACTCTTTGGCTACAGCTTGCAGCCTTGACCTGCTGAAATAGCATGAGCGCCAAAAATGGAAATCTTCACCGGGTGAAAGTGTGAAAAGTATCTGCCAGCGAGGGACCCTCTCTTGATGCGAAACTCAAACTTCTCCAGCTCAGAGCTTTCCCTCCAAAAGTCAACTGCTTAACTGAGACCGCATCCAGTGGCTATATGACAAAATGGAGCCCTCGTCGGTCATGGCCTGCAGACTTGCCCCTCTGAGGATTTTTGACTGCCATTTCAGAGACCTAGGGCCATATTTATGGCAAAGTAACGCAATGGAGTGCAGCAAGTCACCTTGCTGCGCTGCGTTACTGGTAAAGGACAGGAATGTGCTGTATTTAAAAAAATACGATGCATTCCAGTCCTTGTCCCATTCATCGATGCCATTTTGGCTGCCTAGCTCCAACGCAGGTGGTGCCTGCGTTGCAGAAAGCATTGTTTTTGTGCAGGAAGAAGCACATTTCTGCACAAAAACAAACCTGAGAGGTTTGTTTCTATGTGGGCTGCAGAAATTCCTCTTTCTATGTGTGCGGCAAAATGTAGCACACATAGAAAGAGGAAGTAACGAGGAGAAATAAAGATAGGGGAGGTGTATCTTTTTGGTGCATTGCCAGGTTTACCAGTTCTGTTAAATCTGGGACTGCATCAAAAACACCCATGCAACGCCCATGGAACACGTCCCTGGCACAGAGGAAGGCAACACAGCGATTTGCGCTGCGTTGCTTTACTCAAGATTTATGAAGCCCCTCAGGGTCACGCAAGGTGGCCTTGCGTGGCTTCACAAATCTCTTTTTTAAGTTGCTTGGCTCTTGCACCACATTGCGTGGTGCAACAGCGACGCAACGCGGCTCATAAATATTCCCCTAAAGGCCTGATTTAGACTTTGGCAGATGGAGTATGTAACATTGCCATGGCAGAGTACTTTACTCCAGGCATGTTGACGGTTCTCCGCCCGCCAAATTTAGAGCTGTCCGCTGGTCCAACGGACAGCTCTTGCATTTCCAGGAACCGCTGTGATGGCAGTTCCTGTAAATGCATTGAAAGTGGACCTTCAGTTTGGGTCAGAGAGGGGAGTCCATTGCCTTTGCAATGGCGTACCCTCTCCGCCAAACTTTAAATCAGGCACTAAGTCCAAAGGTAAAACTTCCAAGCAGGTCAAACTTTGGTTTCTGCACTCGACCTTCGCTCCATCGCAGTTGGCCTTAACTTGGGCCTAGGTACCGGTCAATCACATCTCAATGAGCTTAATGCTTTTTAGCGCTATTTTCACTTTTAAACTTTCATAACTCCAGTTTCCCTTATTGAATTTGTCTTGTTTTGTTGTCATTTTATTTATTAAAATTTACTCAAATTTTCTAAATTACTCTGGGATTTGTATTATGTTTTGTTTTGACGTTAGCACTGTTTGACTACTGCATAAATACTTACACATTGCCTCTATGTTTAGCCTGTCTGCACTGTGCCATACCTACTATGGGGTTCAGCTCAAGTCAATTTAGTCACTTTAAAGGTTAACCCTGACAAGGATAGTGGGTGTTATTTGAGGTGGGCACTCATTGCCATCAACTAATTTCTTACAGCGGTCTACTCTCGCTGGGCCCTGTCAAAGACCACAGAGAGGGCTGGGAATAATAAACTGTAAATACATGGGAGTATGATCATAAAAATAAACATCCACTGAAAAAAATTGTGAAGGATTAGATTATAGTTTCTTTTGCTCTTAAGACATTAACATATGTTAACAAAAAATCTCCATGAAAAAATATTGCTAAAGTGATGCCATGGTGAAGAAGAAAACCCACTGAACTTGATCAGTTATGGTTAGCTGTGCAAACTGTAACTCACTCATTAATGCTGTGCTCATGACCTTACATATAATGGCACAGATGGCATCACAAATGACATCATTGATGTCATTGCTGATGGCATTGCATACCATCTTACCATTGATATCATCAGTGACATCACTATGAACTACCAAGACAATTAACTGTCCTGCTACTGGGCTACAGGGGAAAGATCTAGATGTAAGAGCCTATTTTGGATTGTGGGAATAGGACTGGCTCCATATGGTATCTGTGTATGTGGCCTAGTTGAATCCCTGCAAGTGATTCTTGCTGCGCACAGCTAAAGTCCTTGCGCAGTAGGCTACGTCCACATTGTGGGTGTGCTTAGCTGAAGGTAAGTTGCACTATCAGGAAATAACACATACGAAAACAAATGATTGCATATATATGGTTATGTGATCGTTGATGTCAAGGGTGAGTGTCTAATCCAATTTTTTATGGATAGCTTAATATTTTCATATAGCATGATCAAATTCACATAACATTTAAGTATATAATTATTTATCTCATGAAGGAGGGTACAGAATGATGTGCACATGATCAAACAGTTTGGACGATGTCAACACCAAGTAAAAGAACTCAGGTTTGCTAGCTGAGAAGCCTACAAAAAAGTTGCGAGATTATTTCTAATATCTGCTACAGTTTGACACACAGGTCTCTAATTATGCTGAAGATCTGATGCGCCGGTTTAAAAAAATAATCCATGTTGCTGTTAAATTGCACAATCTGAAAGAGACTATTAGTTATAGATTCCTTACCTTAGAATTACCCCCAGGCGCCAGACTGGATCCGGAGAATGTTTTCTCAGCAGTCCCCCTGCGCGTCGGTAGGTGGCGTCGGTCAACTCCGCGTTCGTTGTCGGCTTCGTGATCGCTGGGATGACGTCGCGGTATCTACTTAGATGCCACTCCTGCGCGCTGGCATCAGTTCTTTCTTTTTCCGCGCCAGCCAGCGCAGATCCAGAGAGAGCGGTACCCTTAGTCACTTTTGACTAAAACGTTTTCGACTTTTGTCAACATCTTTTTTGAGTCGTTCAACTCCTGGTGCACGTAGGGATGTCCCTTCGTCGGACCTGCTTCAAGCCTTGTGACTCCTGTCACTAGCTGATGTTTGTCACGGATCCGCACCTCGTGTGCCTCTTTGCGGAAACGGTCCCGAAAGCTTCTGGAGGCCCAGCAGTTTGCTCCATGCCGCTCGAGGTCCTGGTCAAGAGGAAGGTTGCGGGACCGGTCGCGGATCCACCACCATCATTCCTCATCGAAGTCTTCGTCATTGGGTAAGGCGAAGCACAAGAAGAAGGCGAAGAAGCATCGTCGCTCTTTGCCTTCTCCCCGTCCGTCGACCGACGCGGGACATGGAGGGTCGTCTTCATCCGGCTCTGCCCTCAGAGCCTGCTGGGATGGCTCCAAGCTTCCCTCCCTTCCCGGGAGCTGGAGCGTCCCCTGCCCAGCTTCGTGCCTTTTACGAAGCCCTCCATTCCTTCTTTGGGCAGCTTGACTCCACTGGCGCGCCTTCAGGCCCCACGAACACGGCTGGGGGCTCTAGGCCTTTGATGCTGGCGGCTCCGGCCTTGGCACCGCAGGGCCCCCAAGGATCCAGGCCTGGAACCGGATCGGTGCCGGTCGACCTCACGGTACCTTCCCTGGCGCCGATCCCTCTGATGATGCCTCTGCCACCTCCAACGCCGGTTGCGTCCCCGGCCGGTGTCGACCCCGGCCTCCCCCTCGACTTGGACATGGAGCCAGACCGGCATCAGCCGACGCCTGTACCAGAGGGTACTTTTGTACCGATGTTCTTCCCTGGCATTCCTTATCACCCTGAGTGGCAGCCAGAGGAGGGGTTGGGTGATGCCAGTGGTCTGGATACTTCCCCGGTGCCTTTGTATGCTTTCTCCCCCTACCATGGCTACGGAGGAGGGAGCTTCCTATGCTGTGTTGTTGTCTAGGGCGGCTGAGGCCTTGGGCCTTGAGCTTCCTACGGTGGCGGTCAGGACTAACCTCCTGACTGAGGTGCTTCAGCCGGCAGCAGCCTCTTCGGAGCCCTTGCTGCCTTTCAATGAGGCCCTCACTGACGTCCTTCTGGTCCAAGCCCAGCACAGGGGCTCCTGTGGATAGGATGATCACCCGACGCCACCGCCTGGCACCGGGCGACCCACTTTTCCTCTCCCATCACCCTATCCCTGAGAACTTGGGGGTCCAAGCCTCATCTTTGAAAGGAAGCGCTTTCCCTACAGCTCCTCAAGATAGGGAATCCAAGAAGCTCGACCATCTTGGCAAGAAGATGTTTTCTTCCGCCAGGTTAGGACTGCGGTCGGTGAACACCGCATGTCTCTTGGGCCGTTACCCACATTCAGTGTGGGACACGGTTGCGCAAGTGCTGCCACAGTGCCCGGAGGAGGCCCGGACCGTGCTCGCCCGTGCTGTTGCTGAGGGTCGAGATGCAGCAAAGTTCACCATCCGGTGTGGGCTGGATACTGCCGACTCGCTTGGTAGGACGATTCCACGTCAGTAGCCCTGAGACGCTACGCCTGGCTGAGAACCTCTGGATTCTCTGGGGATGTCCAATCTACCCTTTTGGACATGCCCTTTGATGGCCATCGCCTGTTTGGACTCTAGAGCTATGGCCAGGTCCTTGGGCCTTGCAGCGACTTCTTGCCCCATGCAGTCAGCCTTTCGCCCCTTTCGTGGCCACGTTCCACCCAGGGCCACAGGGCTGCACAGGCCACCCAGTCTCTGTGCGGCCGGGGACGTTGGACCCAGCGTCGTGGGTACGGGGGCCAGAGGGCGGGCCAGTCTACCAATGCCCCCCCTGCAGCTGCCTCCAAACCTTCCTAGTCCGACCTTTCAGGGCCATCAGTTGCCAGTGGGTGGCAGGATCTGCCATCACCTCCCCCACTGGCACAACATCACGTCGGACAGGTGGGTTTTGCAGATAGTCCGAAGGGGCTACTCCCTCCCCTTTGAGACTACCCCTCCTGCCATGCCACCAACACTCCGTCGCATGTCGGAGGATCACTTGGCCCTTCTCCACCAGGAAGTTACGGCTCTCTTGGCCAAGCGAGCTATGGAGCGAGTCCCTGTGCCAGAAGTAGATCGTGGTTGTTATTCCCACTACTTCCTGGTACCCAAGAAGGGCAAAGGCCTGCATCCTATCTTGGATCTCAGGGATGTCAACCGCTTCCTCCGGGAGGAGAAGTTCAAAATGTTGACATTAGCTCAGGTCCTGTCTGCCCTCGACCCTGGAGACTGGATGGTAGCGTTGGACTTGCAGGATGCTTATTTCTACATCCCCTTTCGAGCCACTACATAATTGTCCTCTCAGACTCTTGACTTTAAAGACTGCTTTTCTGGTTGCTATCACCTCTGCTTGCAGGGTGAGTAAGCTTCAGGCTCTATCTTCTAAACCTCCTTTCCTGGTTGTCCTTCGAACTAGACCTTCTTTTCTTCCCAAAGTGGTTACCTCTTTCCACATAGGACAGACCATCACTTTGCCCACCTTCTTCCCGCCCCTTCATCCTTCCAAGGAGGAGGAGAGACTCCACCATCTGGATCCAAAACGTGGGTTATCATTTTATCTGGATCGCACAAAACAATTCCGGGTGGACGATCAACTCTTTGTTGGCTATGTGGGCACCAAGAAAGGTCGGGCCGTGCAAAAACGGACCATCTCTCGATGGGTCGTTGTTGGAAAACGAGGCAGCATCTGTGAGGCCTGCACAAATAACATGACTACATTTGTCCTTCACTGGGAACCAAACACCCAATTGTAGCGCCTGACTCTCAGAGGGTAGCGTTGCAGAGCAGTCTGAGGCTTACTCAAGGGAGGTGGTGTGGGCTAGTAATCGCCATTTGCAGGTGCGCAGAAATAACACTCAATAATTGATTGTCCAGTCTGTACTTTGCTTTATAAAAGTAAGAGTACATTTATTAAACACACACACTACTCAATACTATGCACCAATTTACAAATATACATAAGCTGTTGGAATTACTTTGTGACATTGCATAACATTTCCACCCCTCCCACAGGGGGGGTGAGGTCTAGCACCACCACTCCCATGAATGCACATCATCTTGCCCCCCAATGCACTTAGTTGAACATAACCTGGGGCGTGGGCCCTGCACACTGGCACCATCCCAGTGGCGACCCACCCCATCACCTCAACAAGCATTACAAATGGGTACACCTGCCTTGGTGACACATAACCCCGACTGAGCATCTCCTACTGACCATAAAGTATGCACCTCTAAATCTTCGGGGCTAACAGTCTGGGTTGTTCCTCACCTAACAGCAGCAGGAAGAATACATGTTTAAGCATCACTTAAAATGACAGTACTTGTCACAGTTGTTAACCATTATAATGCATTGCAATTACAACCTCTAAAAGGCATCACAGATGAATCACGGGATTGAGCATATACAGCCAGACACCCTAGCAGGAATGTCTAGCCACCTAACCCCACTTTGCTTATGACTCACATTACACATGTACTTCACATTACACAAGTGACTTCCAGTCCTCCTAAAAAAAAAGAAATAACCTTGGTCAATGCACTCTACAGAAATAACATTAAAAATGCACTTCTCGTGCAATTGCACCTCTTCACCTCCAGGGGATGCCCTTCTCTAGACATCCCCAACTCAGCCCTTCATCCCTTGGCACCCCTCTCCATGCACCTCCAGCTGTAAAACAAAAGTTCCAGCCCATGAGGTGTTTAAATGCTGGCTTGAGGGGTTATTCTTTCAGATGCCCCATGAAACTTATGGGCGGACTGTTCTTCTTTGTGCTGGGGGAGGCTGCGTTGCTCCTGCAGCTCCCCCTGCACCTCTTTTCACACATGAGGGTGACCCCCTCCTCTGGGGGCCACCAAGCACCAAAATGGCACATTTCCAAATGCCTGGTAAGGCATTCTGGGGCGCTTCGTGCTCCTTTTTATGAATATTTTATTAGCGGCTCTCCCGCTGTGCTGGGGAGAGCCGCGATGCAGCCGGTGGCCTCCCGCCGCTTCGGCCGGCCTCGGTGGGGGGCCCGGTCCCACCCGGACCCCGAGGTAAGGGGACGCGGCTCGGGGAGCCCACCACCGGCCGCTCTGCTGGTTGTTGGGGGCCCGGTCCCACCCGGGCCCCTGGCTCCTCCATCTCGTCCTCTTCACGGGGGCCCGGTCCCACCCGGGCCCTCCACTGCTATGGCCCTTTGCAGAAGGGGGTGCAGCCTGGGGAGCCCACCCCCGGCTGCTCTGGCTGGCTCCCGGCCTGGCCCGCACTCTTGTGTGCGGCCGCGGGAGCCAGTGCGGCTCTTCTGGTCTGCCCGCTCCGAGCGGGCAGACCCGGTGGCTTCAGCGGGACCGGCGGGTCTTCGGGGGAGTGCGACGGCACTCCCCCCCACCTTCCTGCGCTTTGGGCTGGGGATGGGGTCCCGGGCCCCCTCACCATCTTCACAGGGAGCGTGCCGGCGCTCCCCGACTTGCCACTTCTCCGGGGGCCAGGGTGGGCTCCTGGCATCCCGCACGAGCCTCCTCCACTTCTTCGGGGGCCCGGGGATGGGGTCCCGGGCCCCTTGGGCATATTCACGGGGAGCGCGATGGCGCTCCCCGACAGTCAGCTTCGCGGGGGCGCGACGGCGCTCCCGCGGCTGGCATCTTCGTGGGGGGGGCATGACGGCGCTCCCCCACCTCCACCTTCGGCGGGGGCCAGGGTGGGCTCCTGGCCCCCTTTCACGGCATTTTTCACGGGGAGCGCGACGGCGCTCCCCGGCTTCCCTTCGGCTGGGGGCAGCCCCCGGGGCCCTGACCCACCCCGGGGGCATAGCTGAGACTGGCGGCGGAGCCTCACGCGTTTCGTCGTCGGTCCACTGAGGGGTCAAAGGTCGCCTACCTTCTGGGGGGCATATCTCGGCCCCCAGGTGGCCGATTTTCACGATTTTCGTCTCTCCTTGCTCCTCTTGGCCAGCCCCAGCCACTGGGAACACTCTCCTTCGCCCTCCTAGTCTCAAGGAGGGTACATTCAGCAGGGAGCTGTCTTCACTGGCTCCCTGCACCAGCCTTTCGCCTGCTCTCCTCCTGGGCCTCTCTTCTCCCTGCGCAGAGGCCCCTGCTTCTGCGCACTGGTCCTGGACTCTTCTCCTGGCGCTGTTCAGGATCCTGGGGGCAGTCAGGGGGTTCCTCCTTCCAACTGCCCATTGCGCCAGGCTCCAGCACCTTCTGCCTCAGCAGACCACACCCCAGAGAGAGCTTCTCTTCCTGTGCAGGTTCTTTTTAAAAGTTGAGTAGGGGACTGGTAGGAAGTCTCTGTTTGTCCTATCAAACAGCGACACATCACTTCACTGCCCCTGCTCCCTCCTTCCTGCCCAGCCTCTGGGTTTGTTCAAAATGGCGTCGTCCAGGGTCTCTTGCCACATGGTCTCTGAAAAGGCCCCTTCCCCCCTCGCTGCCTTCCCTCCTTGGTGCAGCCTGGTGCCTAGCACCCAGTGATAGCTGCTGATGGATGAGCCTGTAGCTCCACCCATCTTCTCTTCCTTGGAGAGAAGGCCTTAGCTCGTGGAAGAAAGGTTATCAATCCAGCCTACTGAGGTCAGCCCCCAGCCAGGCCCTGGTTATGGCAGACTCAGAGAAATATGACATTTCTGGATGACCCAAAAGCAGTACAAATATGACTTTGGACTCTGCAGAATACTTCTTCCCACACCCGTTACAGTGGACTTTAGTGCGTGTCTGGAATCTGTAGGCCTTAGGAAAGTTAATCTAGCCCATGGGCTCCACATCCCCATAAGGGAATAATGAAGTGAAAAACACAGTAAAACACACTGACTTTCCCTGGCATGTTTCTTCCCAGTGTATAAAGCCTATTCCATGTCACCACCCCATTCTGCATAAGTCCTGCCACACCAGTCTATCTGCACCTGCTCCTTGGCTGCGCACGCTAGGAATCTCCCCTGCGCAGCCCCTACACGTGTGCACACGCATGTACACATGTGTCTGCATGTAACCAGACCGGTCTCCCTTACTCCAGCTGCTGCGCAGTGGCCTGGTCAAGCCAGGGGGACACCAGTAAAATCCCCATGCAGTCTCTTTCATGGTGAGTTCACTGTGGGTGAGTCCCAACTTATGAGGCTCCCCCACCGTAAAAGCTCAACAATTAGGTGCGCAAAAAGCGAAAAATCCGGGCGGCCCATAGTGTCAGAACCACCTTCTAATACACGCCGCGCCCAGCTGATTCCTATAGGGAAGAAGTAGCCACTTTACATGGGTACACTTCCCGTAGTCAGCGATAACTAGTTATAAGGGGTTCTGACCAGACCCCCCTTACTCACCAGTTATCCGCTCAGACCACCTACTCCTCCCATCCATGAAATCTCCACCCATGACAGGGATCCCAGACTACCCTAAGAACCCTCCGGGCTCTAGGTTAGATACCTCTAGGTCACTCAGGGTCTACATGAACTCAGCCTAACTAGGCCCACCTTTGCCCTTGGGCATGCAACACTATGCCTACCACTTCTCTGGACAAGGGTACAGTGCCTCAGCACCGATGCGGTCTTCTGGGATAGGTCTACATTCCATCCCCTGGGTCACTAGCTGGTCTCCCTTCCGGAGTTTGTTCCAACCAGTACCCTCTCTCCGTTTGGTCCTTGCACCCCAAAGATGCAACCTCTCTGGACCCTCACCCTCAGCCTGCCGCTGAGGTCATTCTGCTGCAACCACCCTTTCGGGATGACTGTCTTCCCTAAAGAAAGCACAGCCACTCGTGCTTTCCCCACACAGAAAAGCACCTTTGGCCACTGGCCTGGCTCCCTGATAGGACCTCAGACCGGCCTCTCTACCACACTGGCAGTGCCAGGGAGGAACACTGAGGGTGCCTCGTCAGACATCCTACAGCTCATTCCCCCCATCAGTAGCTCCACACGGAAACTACCCCGGGAACCTAGCCCCCTTCCTTGTTCTCCGCTGCGAGAACAGGGCCTATGCACCCTTCCCTCCGAGAGGCGCGCTCTCCTCCCGGAGTACCCTTAGAGAGCCTGTGGCCCTGAGTTAGCTACACCCAGGCCCACCTCTCATGGCTCTCCCCGGTCTCCTGCAGCGCCTTGGGAGACCGTCCAGGGACCCACAGGATCCCTGGATGGCCTGCACCACCCCTTCTGAAGAGCAGGGTCCCTTCACTTAAGATAGGCCCCACCTGCCTTCAGGGTAGTACTACCACACTCAGCCAGGGACCCTAAAGATCCCGGCTAGGCCTGCACCGCCCTCCGCTGAAGCACAGGGTCCCTTCACTTAAGATAGGCCCCACCTGTCTTCAGGGCGGTACTACCTCCATCAGCCAGGGACCCTAAGGATCCCGGCTAGGCCTGCACCACCCCTTTGGGAAACACAGGGTCCCTTCACTTAAGATGGGCCCCACCTGTGTCCAGGGTGGTACTACCTTGCAGAAGTCCACCTCCTGCATCGAGCTGGGGAACACCCTCATGCTTCCGGTCCTGGGATACAAGTCCCCTAGGACCTACCTGACTGGTCACCTGGCCAGGCATCGCCCCAGCCACCACCTCAGGCTCACCACTATAGCTCCAGGGTGACATCCAAGCTCGAAAAGTACCCCTCCATTTGGGCCACCCATCACCATGGGCCACCCCGGGGTAACCACTCACCGGACCCTGACACCTCAGGGTCCGCCACTAACCCTTCACCTGGAAACCAGGGAGTACTTTACCCCCACTCAGATCTCCACTGGGTCAGTTACCTAGCCCACCTAGGGTACCTAGGGGCTACCACTACACATCCTCGCTCAAGAACTACCCTCCTTTGGGGCCACCCACTACCATGGGCCACCCCTGGGTTGCTCACCTCCCCGCCAGTTAACCTGGGGGGCCTGCTGGACACACAACTCTACCACACCCTCCTCCCACCGTGAGAAAGGTTTCTTGGGGTCCTCCACCCTGGGAACCCCTGGGGTGTTACTACCCGGGGTAAAGAAACCTCCTGCCCCACTCTTCCAGTGGTTTTGGCCTGCACAAATGGCAAGAAAACTTTCAGCAGGGAAGGATACGTGGGGCCCCTTCTGTGGAAACCCGCCCTGCCCTTAAAAAGCGCGGGAATCTCCCAGGACCCCCTACCTCTCCTGTCCCCCCAAAAGTCAATCCACCCCTACACCCCCAACTGTGATGTAGGTATCAGTTGCTGTCCCTATCTCTTGAGGAGACACCCTCCTCATGCAGGTGTAGTGCGTGTAGTGTTAGGGTTCAAAGGTGTACAATATGGCTTAGAACATTTGTATGCACTCATTTCCTGGAAAGCACCATACCGCCAGCACATGATAATCAACTTAACTCAGTCATATCAATACAGTTTACTTTTAAACCATAATATCTTCACATGACATATATGTGCGCGGGGCTTTACTTTCCCATACTTTTAGTTCACATAACCAAAACTTTGAACCCTTCTCAGAGCCTTGCGCTCTTCCATTTCTTCATTACTGCATAGGTAATGTGTGGCAAACCTGGACTTATCAAATGCTATAAATGCGCACCAGAATGGGATACTATGTTTCCCGCCGCTAGACACCAATGTTGGAAAACGAGGCAGCATCTGTGAGGCCTGCACAAATAACATGACTACATTTGTCCTTCACTGGGAACCAAACACCCAATTGTAGCGCCTGACTCTCAGAGGGTAGCGTTGCAGAGCAGTCTGAGGCTTACTCAAGGGAGGTGGTGTTGGGCTAGTAATCGCCATTTGCAGGTGCGCAGAAATAACACTCAATAATTGATTGTCCAGTCTGTACTTTGCTTTATAAAAGTAAGAGTACATTTATTAAACACACACACTACTCAATACTATGCACCAATTTACAAATATACATAAGCTGTTGGAATTACTTTGTGACATTGCATAACATTTCCACCCTCCCACAGGGGGGTGAGGTCTAGCACCACCACTCCCATGAATGCACATCATCTTGCCCCCCAATGCACTTAGTTGAACATAACCTGGGGCGTGGGCCCTGCACACTGGCACCATCCCAGTGGCGACCCACCCCATCACCTCAACAAGCATTAAAAATGGGTACACCTGCCTTGGTGACACATAACCCCGACTGAGCATCTCCTACTGACCATAAAGTATGTACCTCTAAATCTTCGGGGCTAACAGTCTGGGTTGTTCCTCACCTAACAGCAGCAGCAAGAATACATGTTTAAGCATCACTTAAAATGACAGTACTTGTCACAGTTGTTAACCATTATAATGTATTGCAATTACAACCTCTAAAAGGCATCACAGATGAATCACGGGATTGAGCATATACAGCCAGACACCCTAGCAGGAATGTCTAGCCACCTAACCCCACTTTGCTTATGACTCACATTACACCTGTACTTCTCAATACACATGTACTTCACATTACACAAGTGACTTCCAGTCCTTCTAAAAAAAAAAAGAAATAACCTTGGTCAATGCACTCTACAGAAATAACATTAAAAATGCACTTCTCGTGCAATTGCACCGCTTCACCTCCAGGGGATGCCCTTCTCTAGACATCCCCAACTCAGCCTTTCATCCCTTGGCACTCCTCTCCATGCATCTCCAGCTGTAGAACAAAAGTTCCAGCTCAGGAGGTGTTTAAATGCTGGCTGAGCCCTTGAGTGGTTATTCTTTCAGATGCCCCATGAAACTTATGGGCGGACTGTTCTTCTTTGTGCTGGGGGAGGCTGCGTTGCTCCTGCAGCTCCCCCTGCACCTCTTTTCACACATGAGGGTGACCCCCCTCTGGGGGCCACCAAGCACCAAAACTGCACATTTCCAAATGCCTGGCAAGGCATTCTGGGGCGCTTCGTGCTCCTTTTTATGAATATTTCATTAGTGGCTCTCCCGCTGTGCTGGGGAGAGCCGCGATGCAGCCGGCGGCCTCCTGCCGCTTCGGCCGGCCTCGGTCGGGGGCCCGGTCCCACCCGGACCCCCAGGTAAGGGGACGCGGCTCGGGGAGCCCACCCCCAGCCGCTCTGCTGGTTGTTGGGCCGGGCCCCTGGCTCCTCCTTCTAGTCCTCTTCGCAGGGGCCCGGTCCCACCCGGGCCCTCCGCAGCTATGGCCCTTTGTAGAAGGGGGTGCAGCCTGGGGAGCCCACCCCCGGCTGCTCTGGCTGGCTCCCGGCCTGGCCCGCACTCTTGTGTGCGGCCGCGGGAGCCAGCGTGGCTCTTCTGGTCTGCCCGCTCCGAACTGGCAGACCCGGCGGCTTCAGCGGGACCTGCGGGTCTTCGGGGGAGTGCGACGGCACTCCCCCCCACCTTCCTGTGCTTCGGGCCTGGGGATGGAGTCCCGGGCCCCCTCACCATCTTCACGGGGAGCGCGCCGGCGCTCCCCGACTTGCCACTTCTTCGGGGGCCAGGGTGGGCTCCTGGCACCCCACGCGAGCCTCCTCCACTTCTTCGGGGGCCCGGGGATGGGGTCCCGGGCCCCTTGGGCATATTCACGGGGAGCGCGACACCGCTCCCCGACGGTCAGCTTCGCAGGGGGGCGACACGGCGCTCCCGCGGCTTTCATCTTCGCGGGGGCGCGGGGGCGCTCCCCGCCTCCATCACACATGGGGCATTTTCACGGGGAGCACGACGGCGCTCCCCGGCTGGCATCTTCGCGGCGGGCGCGACGGCGCTACCCCGCCTCCACCTTCGGCGGGGTCCAGGGTGCGCTCCTGGCCCCCTTTCAGGGCATTTTTCACGGGGAGCATGACGGCGCTCCCCAGCTTCCCTTCAGCTGGGGGCAGCCCCCGGGGACCTGACCCACCCCGGGGGCATAGCTGAGACCGGCAGCGGAGCCCCACGCGCTTCGTCGTCGGTCCACTGAGGGGTCAAAAGTCGCCTACCTTCTGGGGGGCATATCTCGGCCCCCAGGTGGCCGATTTTCACGATTTTCGTCTCTCCTTGCTCCTCTTGGCCAGCCCCAGCCACTGGGAATACTCTCCTTCGCCCTCCTGGTCTCAAGGAGGGTGCATTCAGCAGGGAGCTGTCTTCACTGGCTCCCTGCGCCAGCCTTTCGCCTGCTCTCCTCCTGGGCCTCTCTTCTCCCTGCGCAGAGGCCCCTGCTTCTGCGCACTGCTCCTGGACTCTTCTCCTGGCGCTGTTCAGGATCCTGGGGGAAGTCAGGGGGTTCCTCCTTCCAACTGCCCATTGCTCCAGGCTCCAGCACCTTCTGCCTCAGCAGACCACACCCCAGAGAGAGCTTCTCTTCCTGTGCAGGTTCTTATTAAAAGTTGAGTAGGGGGCTGGCAGGAAGTCTCTGTTTGTCCTATCAAACAGCGACATATCACTTCACTGCCCCTGCTCCCTCCTTCCTGCCCAGCCTCTGGGTTTGTTCAAAATGGCGTCGTCCAGGGTCTCTTGCCACATGGTCTCTGAAAAGGCCCCTTCCCCCCCTCGCTGCCTTCCCTCCTTGGTGCAGCCTGGTGCCTGGCACCCAGTGATAGCTGCTGATGGATGAGCCTGTAGCTCCACCCATCTTCTCTTCCTTGGAGAGGAGGCCTTAGCTCGTGGAAGAAAGGTTATCAATCCAGCCTACTGAGGTCAGCCCCCAGCCAGGCCCTGGTTATGGCAGACTCAGAGAAATATGATATTTCTGGATGACCCAAAAGCAGTACAAATATGACTTTGGACTCTGCAGAATACTTCTTCTCACACCCGTTACAGTGGACTTTAGTGCGTGTCTGGAATCTGTAGGCCTTAGGAAAGTTAATCTAGCCCATGGGCTCCAAATCCCCATAAGGGAATAATGAAGTGAAAAACACAGTAAAACACACTGACTTTCCCTGGCATGTTTCTTCCAAGTGTATAAAGCCTATTCCATGTCACCACCCCATTCTGCATAAGTCCTGCCACACCAGTCTATCTGCACCTGCTCCTTGGCTGCGCACGCTAGGAATCTCCCCTGCGCAGCCCCTACACGTGTGCACACGCATGTACACATGTGTCTGCATGTAACCAGCCCGGTGTCCCTTACTCCAGCTGCTGCGCAGTGGCCTGGTCAAGCCAGGGGGACACCAGTAAAATCCCCATGCAGTCTCTTTCATGGTGAGTTCACTGTGGGTGAGTCCCAATTTATGAGGCTCCCCCACCGTAAAAGCTCAACAATTAGGTGCGCAAAAAGCGAAAAATCCGGGCGGCCCATAGTGTCAGAACCACCTTCTAACAGTCGTCCTTTGCATTAAGATCTGTTACTCCTTGGCAAAAAATGAGCCTCCGGTAGGACTGCGTGCCCATTCCACCAGGGCGACGGCAGCCACTACTGCTTTGGGACATGGAGTCCCCCTCGGTGACATCTGCCAGGCAGCCACATTGGCATCACTGCACACGTTCACTAAACATTACTGCCTGGATAGTCAAGTCCGGAGAGACAGTTTCTTTGGCCGTTCAATTCTCCAGGACTTTCTGGTGTGAACTAAGGGGGATATTAGCAACAACTTGCGATAATTATTGCAAACCGCGCTTAGCGCGTTTTTTTTTATCGCCGCGTATCGCTGGATTTTATCGCGGAGAAAACACGTTATTAGCAACGTTTATCTCCAATGCGATAAAATATCCAGCGATAGCGGCGAAATGCGTGAATATCACTGGAAACCCAGCAATATTCACGCATTAACGCCATGGGGGACTTAGCCTGACAATCCACCTCCCATTGAACAAACAGGTAAGTCATGTTTTTAGCAGGTGTTAAATTCTAGTGATAATCGCGCTTAGCGCAAGTTTTTTTATCGCTTTGCGTGCGTTGCTAATAGGGGGAAGTTGTGTTAGCGACTGTTTTCAGTCGCTTTTAGTTGGGAACGCCTACCTTGCATGTCATTAGCGATAATTATCGCTGGCATGCAAGGCGATAGGAAAACCGGCGGCTATCGCCAGAAAGCTTTCGCTAACGCCTGTTAGCGACAGCTTGCTGATAGGGCGATAAAAATATCGCCGCTTTAGCGGCAAAAAGTGCCACTAAAGTGGCGATACTGCCCTTGCTAACATGCCCCTTAGTTCGCAGACCCACCTCCAGGGTTGGTATTGCTGGGGTATCTATTCTAAGGTAAGGAATCTATAACTAATAGTCTCTTTCAGATGAACAAGTTAGTTACATTCGGTAACAATATATCTGTAAGAGACATATATTAGTTATAGATTCCTTACCGCCCCACCCATCCTCCCTGTTCTGCGAACTGACTTCTAGAGTAAGGGACTCCCTTTCAGGGCCCTAGTTTTGTGCACCAGTGGTCAGTGTCTTGCATGGCTCTGCGCTTCTGGCGTGGAATGTCGTGTAAAAGAATTGACGTCAGCGCAGGGGCGGCGTCTAAGTAGATACCGCAACGTCACCCTGGCGATCACGACTATGAGCGCGGAGTCGACCGACGCCACCTACTGACGCGCAGAGGTACTGCTGAGAAAAAATTATCCGGATCCAGTCTGACGCCTGGGGGTAATTCTAAGGTAAGGAATCTATAACTAATATATGTCTCTTACAGATATATCGTTACCGAAGGTAAGTAACTTGTTCATTCAGCTGATTTTGCATCATTTTGTTGCATCAATAAGGATACACAAACCATTCACTAAAAGTTCAAATTAAAAAAGATCTTGATAAAACTGTCACACATGCAATTGAACAGTGTGTAGCTTAAGATCACACTGTTGAAGTATTTCTACCAGAAGGTGATAATTTACTAGACTTGTAAACAGCACAAGCGTTATAAATAACTTTTGAAACAATGTGCATACAATTGTGTGATGCAATATTATCAAGACTCCGCTTTGAAATGGTCACTCTATACTCAGATTTCTTGAATTGTTAACATGTTCAAAACACGGTTCCAAACAATACTTGTATTATTTTTTTTCTCCCACAGAAACCTGCATAGATGTCGCTGAAAACCATACAAAGAATGTTGCAAGCGGATGCCCAAGTTCTATCGGTGACTGTGCAGCTGATACCCTGAGTGAAATTAATTTACAGCCCACAAACAAATGGAATAATCAAATAAAAACAAATATTAGTCTCACGAACATTCTTGATAAAGTGGACCAACCTGATCCCGACAGTAATACAAATCTTTTGAATATTGCAAAGATGTCACTACCAATTCCATAGCTGTTCACAATCGTTGATTCTTTCACTGCCTTACCTCATGTATATTTCAAAGACAAACTTTATATTAGGTGAACATTTCGTTTTTCATTCAAATGTGATTCAGATATTGGAAATAAAGTTTTGTAGGTGCACAATGCTTTTCTGGATTTTATCCAACACAAAATATACCATGTACAGACAGTAAATGCAAGAACACAAATTTAAGTTCAATTGATTTAATTTCTCACTCTTCGTATCTTTTTATTAACTTTTATTGCAAGCATAGCATCAGGTTAAGTGAAATAAATGATATATAGTAACATTGGTTTGGTTCATGCAAAACAGTTACATCATAGGCTGTCAATGATTGTAGCATTACCGGAAGCCCATAGTTATAAGCTACTCAATAATTGGTGATTTTCAATATTCCGGTGATAAAATCATTAGGCGAGCATGAGTATTTCAGTATTTTAAGATCTTTCATTTGAGTCTAGCAAATTGGAATGTAATGGTAACCATAAACCTCCGGCTTTGCAACCAGATCATTGGAATAAAGTCAATCTACATCTCTTTTTGTTTATTACTACATCTTGCCTCCTATAACCATTTTTCATGATAGGATATGAGATTCTATATTGACCTCATTACAGCCATTCATCTTGGAAGCAGAAGGTCAACCCTACCAATCTGTGAACGAGACCAGCCTCCTCCTCAGCTACGGCAAACAAATATGGTGGTGGAGAACAATAATTCTCTGCTGATATTAATGAACATGAACACTGAATTTCTCGTCCTTCTTCTGGGATTCAAGAACACTTTATTGTACAAGTGAACTATCTATTTTTGAAACTAATTTAATTAACAACAGTAGCAACTATGCTTATGTGTAATGAGGCATTTTATCTATTTTTAATAAATGAAACTCCAATTAGTTGGAAAATGCTATTTGAAACCTCCAAAGAGTTTTGAAATACACAATTTCCTTAGTACAGAAAAATGTAAGTTATGTGACTAGATTGGCATGCTTGGTCAGTGGCTCATAAAGATCTAAAAACTGCACTGTGCTTTTAAGGCTGTAGGCTGGCTCAAGTATCACAAAAAGTAAAGACCCAGACAGCACGCTGACTGAAGTATCCCACAAAGTAAAGCCCCAGACAGCTGAAAAACAGGCCATCTTTCCGCACTCTCAGGATCACTTAACATTGGGATCTGTCAAACCCTTGTTTTGTACTTTATGAGATTTATTTTCCGTTCCAGCCAAATCTCTGTCCTCTTCTGAAAAGAGTTTCCCCCCACAGTCTTCTTCAGCAGCTGTGCATGATTTTAAATGACTACTAAAGATGTTTTTACTTTTTGTGAAATGCTCTCAATTCTGCTAAAAAGGAAACCTGAGGTGCCTTCTTGATAACCCCACCATGAAGCAGTTTCCTTTTTGTGTGAAGATGTTCAAGAAGACACTAAATGACTGACAACTGACATCAGAGGGTCCAACATCATGCTCATTGTTAGGACTTACAAATTAACATCAAGGTAATTGCATTTTGTCGCCATCGCCATCATACATATTGCCATATTCAATTTCAAAGCACATAGCTACTAGGCATTCAGTGTCAGAGATTGACATCAATTATTAATTTAATTTGATATAAAGCGCAAATCACCCCGGGAGGGGTATCTCAGCAATAGTGCAGTCTCAGGCCTAAAAGAAGAGCATCATTCAAACAAAAACATCTTAAGCACTTTTCTGAATTCATTATGATCCAAGCCTAGACATAGATGAAGAGGTAAATTATTCCAGTATACAGAGGTCAGATAGGAAAAGGCTCTGCCTTCACATCTTGTCAATTGAATATGAGGTACAGTCAAAATAGCTTTGTCCATAGATCTTAAGTTCCTAGCTGGAGAGTAGTGTCTAAGTTTCTGCTTCAGGTGGTTCTGACCTTTGCCGGCCAAGGTATTAGGTGTCAGGCACCAAATTTTAAAGAATGGTTTTTTGGCCTACTGGCAACCAGTGTAGCGATTTCATCAGTGGTGTAGATTCAGAGCCCAAAGGGAGGTTACAGACCAGTCTAGCTGCCGTATTTTGTACCACTTATCATTTGGACATAAGTGACTCATTTGCTGAAACCAACAAAGCATTGCAATAGTCCAGTCTGCTAATTATCAGTGCCTGGACTAATGTTTTTCTGGCTGTAATGGGGAGAAATGGGAAGGCACTCCTCAGTAGCTGCATAGTATTAAAGCAAGTGCCCGTGATAGATAAGGCTTGTTCTTTCATGGTTAGAGTTTGATCTTTTTTCGCTCCCAAATATTTTGGCTACCTGCCTAGGGGTAGGGACAGCATCTAATTTTGGTGGCCACCAATCATCCAACCAGAGTTGTTGGGCCTTACCAAACACCATGGTCTCTATTTTTTCCACATTCAGCTGTAGACAATTTGTTGTCACATATCACGAGATCGCTGCCATTTCCTTGGCAAAGCGGTCTTTAGCTCCACCCAAATCATAATCAAACAAGACGACCAACTGCGTGTAATCCGCATATGATATTATTTTAAAGCTGAAATATTCAGGGATCTTGGCGAGGGAGACATATATATATTAAATAAGGTAGGGCTCAGACAGGAGCCCTGTGTAACACCCTTACAATCCTCATGGAGTGGGATTTAAATGGGCCGAGAGAGATGGTTTGAGTTCTATTCCCCAAAATGTCTTGGAACCATTTGAGTGCTGTCCCATAAATGCCTATCTCATGTAGTCTCTGTAGCAGCGTAGTATGTGACACAGTATCAAAAGCTGCGGACAAGTCCAGCAGCACTAACATAGCTGACAATCCTGCATCAAGAGAAAGTCTTAATGAATTGGTGACTGCCAACAGTGCGGTCTCAGTACTGTCGGAAGATCTAAAACCTGATTGGGAAGGGTCCAGGATTTTGTTCACCTCAAGATAGGTTGTAAGTTGTTTATTTATTAAGCCTTCTAATTGCTTTCCTAAAAGAGGGAGCAATGAAATAGGTTGATAGTTGGCTTAAGATTTTAAGATCCATGTTTGCTTTCTTTTGAATGGGTAAGACCTGCGCACAAATGATGCTCCACATCAAGGTCTATTACGTCAAGGCACATGACATTAATTTTTCCAGTACCAGCGGTGAGTGGAGTGAGATGTATCTTTCTTCTTCTCCTGTGCTGGCCACCTTATGCCACAAATATCTTGAATGAATCTACCTCTTTGGTTCTTGCAAATGCTCCCCTCACCCCAAGAGGCTTTTCCTCAGAGTACAACTTTGTCTCAGCAGCTGCTGTTGGAGAAGGCTCTAGCAACCACCTTGCAGCAACACAGATCACAAGATAGTTACTGACAAGGACCTGAGGACTGTATTGTTCCACTGAGGTCAAACCTGGAGGGTGGATACCGGACTATTCCCTCCAGCGGAGTACAGAGATTGGCTACTTCTAATTAGAGGATCGAACGAGGCAACAGCACAGCAGTGTCAAAGGGGAGCTGCCACTCATTCAGAGGGAGTGACAGTATGTGGAGATCAGTCCGGCAGAGTGGCTAGGCTGCCTAGGGGACTGCTGGGAATCATGCTTTGCCCCCCAATGAAGTGAGTGGATCACTCGGCAGCCTGAAAAGCTTTGAGTTGAATGACACAAACAGAAAGGGCCAGACAGAGGATCATAAGTAAAATATGACATTAAGTAGACTGCCGGTAAATGATTTACCCACAAACATGCAGAAACCCTCAAGGAGGAGTGGGACACCCAAACTCTACCCCAGCTCCTGCCACCCATTTTTATTGTCTACATCAGAACGGAGAAGATAGAAGATCACAAGTAAAAATTGATAATATTCAGACTGCTGGTGACTACAAACAGCTGTGGGGTGTGGCGCAATGTACAACTGTGAACACTGAACTATAATTGTTAATGCAACAACAACTTAGCACACTGCACCGAGCTAGATGATTTAAAGGGCACGGACTTCTGATTATTCTCAAATAGGTGGGCAGACTACCAAAAGAGAAATGACATTACAAATCACATTGCCAGACCAAAAAGCTGAGCATAGTCCATGGACTATTGTATTCTGATGTAGATTGTGGAAGTCTATGCACAGGAGATGGGGGAAACATAAGCTGCCAAAAGCAGGGTGACAGATCCGGGTCCACATATAATAACATGGACAAGCTAAGGCAACCTAGACCACCAACACATCACACATGACAAGCCATCCTCCAAACTCTCACTCACCAAAGATAACCAAGAGCTTGGGTGTCATGGCCCCTCCATGCTCCCTCTCTGTCACAACCCCCTCTTGCATCCTCTGTGTAGTGGTCGAGCGTGCAGGGCTCATGTTGCTTATGTAGTGATCTAGCACGCAGGGCTCATGTTGCTTTACTCCTATGGCACCCTATGCATGCTATGATATTCCTGACTGATGCTTCCCCAGCATCCTCATGGCCCATGTTCTCCCCAACGCCCCTCATGACTGATGCTCCCCTAGCATCCCTCATAACTGATGTTCCCCCAGCTCCCGCATGACTGATGCTCCCTCAGCATCCCACATAACTGATGTTCCCCCAACACCCTCATGACTGATGTACTCCAGCATTCCTCATGGCTAGTGTTCCTCCAGCGCCCTCGGTATAGAGTCATAATATCGATATGCCATATTATCGATGTTTAAATATCGATGTGACACAATATCGACCTGCAAGAATATCGTCGACCAGAATATCGACATGCAGGCAAGAAATATCGTTTTTGTTAACATCAAAGTTAGTAATATCATTAGTTAAAATATCGTTGTTAATAATATCAAAATTTATTTTAGTGTTCTGTATTTAGTATATGTGTTAAAAGTATATTACTTATGTTAAGTTTATTTTTCTAATGTATGTTTGAAATTTTTAGAAGTAATTAATTTTATGTTAAGTAATTTTTGCGTATTTTAGTTCTGTAGCGGGTTGTGGGTTTATAGGGGAATAGGGTGGGAAGTAATTTAATTATAATATATTTATTAATACATTTTTAGAAATCATTAATTTTTTAAGAAATTAAATATTGCGTTTTAGTTCCGTAGCGGGTTGTGGGTTTATAGGGGAATAGGGTGGGAAGTAATTTAATTAAAATTAATTAATTATATTTTTGTATTTAATATTTTATGTTGTTAATTGTGTTAAATATTTTGTTATTAATTAGTTATTAATTGGATATTAATTATTAATAATTAATTGGTAAATATCTTAATTGTGTTATTTTTTTTAAAGCGGGTTGTGGGTTTATAGGGGAGTAGGGTGGGAAGTAATTTAATTATAATTAATTAATTAATAATTTTTATTAATTAATATTTGTGTATTTAATATTTCATATTGTTAATTGTGTTAAATAATTTGTTATTTATTAATTATTAATTGGGTATTAATTATTAATTATTAATTGGTAAATATGTTAATTGTGCTATTTTTTTAAGAGTGGGTTGTGGGTTTATAGGGAGTAGGGTGGGAAGTAATTTCATTATAATTCAGTAATTAATATTTTTTATTAATTAATATTTGTGTATTTCATATTTCATATTGTTAATTGTGTTAAATAATTTGTTAAGTATTAATTATTAATTGGTTATTAATTATTAATAATTAATTGGGAAATATTTAAATTGTGTCAATTTTGTATGAGCGAGTTGTGTATTTAGAGGGGAGTAGTGTGGCAAGTAATTAAAAATTATTATAATTTTTTATTTTGTCAGATATTTATTTATTGTTATTTTATAGTCTTAATATTATGAATTAATTTATTACTCATTGTTTTTAATTTTAGTGTTCATTGTTATTAGTTAATTAATTAATTGTTAAGCAATTATGTTAATTGTGTCATGTTTTACAATAGTGGTGGTGATATTTATAGGGTTATTTGGTGAGAGGTTAATTATTTTTATTATTTAAGTATTTGTTAATTAATGTTTATTATTTTGCTGGAGTCGGAATAGTAAATTATTCACCTCCGCTATCCAACACTTTCCCTACTGTTGCAATTGTTGGAGTGGGAATAGTAATTTTATCCCCTCCACTCTCCAACACTTTCCCTACTGTTGCACTCTGTGGAGTGGGAATAGTAAATTATTCCCCTCCGCTATCCAACACTTTCCCTACTGTTGCACTTGCTGGAGTGGGAATAGTAAATTATTCCCCTCCGCTATCCAACACTTTCCCTACTGTTGCATTCGTTGGAGTGGGAATAGTAATGTTATCCCCTACGCTATCCAACACTTTCCCTACTGTTGAACTCTCTGGAGTGGGAATAGTAAATTATTCCCTTCCGCTATCCAACATTTTCCCTACTGTTGCACTTGCTGGAGTGGGAATAGTAAATTATTCCCCTCCACTATCCAACACTTTTCCTACTGTTGCAATTGTTGGAGTGGGAATAGTAATTTTATCTCCTCCGCTATCCAATACTTTCCCTACTGTTGCACTCGTTGGAGTGGGAATAGTAATTTTATCCCCTACGCTATCCAACACTTCCCTTACTGTTGCACTCTGTGGAGTGGGAATAGTAAATTATTCCCCTACGCTATCCAACACTTTCACTACTGTTGCACTTGCTGGAGTGGGAATAGTAAATTATTCCCCTCTGCTATCCAACACTTTTCCTACTGTTGCAATTGTTGGAGTGGGAATAGAAATTGTATCCCCTCCGCTATCCAATACTTTCCCTACTCCCTGGAGTTGGAATAGTAAATTATTCCCATCCGCTATCCAACACTTTCCCTACTGTTGCACTTGCTGGAGTGGGAATAGTAACTTTATCCCCTCCGCTATCCAACAGTTTCCCTACTGTTGCATTACTTGGAGTGGGAATAGTAATTTTATCCCCTCCGCTATCCAACAATTTCCCTACTGTTGCAGTTGCTGGAGTGGGAATAGTAAATTATTCCCCTCTGCTATCCAACACTTTCCCTACTGTTGCAATTGCTGGAGAGGAAATAGTAAATATTCCCCTCTGCTATCCAACACTTTCCCTACTGTTGCACTTGCTGGAGTGGGAATAGTAAATTATTCACCTCCGCTATCCAACACTTTCCCTACTGTTGCACTCGCTGGAGTGGGAATAGTCAGGGCTTTAAGTGGGCCGGGTCTCACCGGTGCTGAGCACCGGCAGTTTTTTAAAGGGGGCCTCGAAACGGGTCTCTTTCCGGCTCTGTTTCGTACCCTGGCACAGGCGGTCCGTTTTTTTCTGGACTGCAGTGAAAGCATGGACATCGATGTGCGTGTGCTCACACTGCTCACTTCTCACTAGGGGAGAAGTTACGGCATGACGTCATGCCAGGGGAGCGTTGTAGGGGAAGGGAAATCCTTTAAAGAGAGTCATTTTCTCTCTGGATTTCCCTTCTCTTTTCCCGGAGCAGTAACATTGTCGTGGAGTCACCAGGGCTTTAAGTGGAAGCTTTTTCAATATTATACACAAGCCATAGTTGCTGCTTATTTATCTTATGCAACTAACAACCATTGACAAAGCCAATAGTCCTGACTTGTTGTAGGTACGATGTTACTTGTTGTAGGATATATCTGGATGCAATGACAGAAACAGCAAAATACAAGTTGGGCGGCACCTATGCTAAGCACAGATTTTTAGCTTACGTGTTTACATACATACATTTACATTGGCCACGCCCTTTTGATAGACCCCCAGTTTTTTCATCCCACTTAAAGCCCTGGGAATAGTAATTTTATCTCCTCCGCTATCCAACACTTTTCCTACTGTTGCACTCCGTGGAGTGGGAATAGTAAATTATTCCCCTCCGCTATCCAAAACTTTCCCTACTGTTGCACTTGCTGGAGTGAGATTAGTAAATTATTCCTCTCCGCTATCCAACACTTTCCCTACTGTTGCACTCCTTGGAGTGGGAATAGTAATTTTATGCCCGACGCTATCCAATATTTTCCCTACTGTTTTAGTTAATGTAGTGTAAAATGTTGTTTTAAAGATAAATATTTATTTTAATATTTTATTTTATTATATATATAGTTTATTTTTATATTTATCTACAGGTTTATGTATATATATATATATGTATTTATAATTTTTATTATGTTTGTAACCTTTTATAATTTAATAAAATAATTAGTTAATATTAAGTAAATATATATATTAAAAAAATTATATATGTATGTTTCATTTATTTTTATATTACATTTATTATTTATAATTTTTAACATTTTTAAATAATTCTAACTATGGGGCCTATTAGGATGACGGGCGGACTTTCGTTCTCCCGCCACCCTAGCGGTGCTGGGACCGGCCACCAGTGGTGCGGCGGTCCCGCACCGGCGATTAGGATGCCACCGCCACCGTGGCGGTGGCATCCTCCATTCCCAGCATTGTGGCGGGCGGTGCGCACAGCACTGCCCGCCACAATGCTGGGAATGCACTGTGTGCATCGTCATGCACAAGGTGACAGGCACCGCGAGGTGCCTGCCACCATGTCCATGACAATGCAGGGAGTACCATAGGTACCCCCATGTGCACCCCACACCCCCAATACCCTGGGGGCCCGCAGCGGCCCCGAAAGCTAAACTCCGCCTGGCTTTCCATGGCGGGGTCTCCGCCATGGAAAGCCCTGCACCGCTGCCCATTCTAATATGGATGGCGGTGTCTAGCAGACAGTGCCACCATATATAGCCCCTTTCCGCACGGTCGACTGGTCGACCGGCGGAGCACTCGGCGAGACGGTCTTCCCGTCCGCCGGGGTCCCCCGCCATCTTAATGTGGCGGGGGGAAAAGTCATGCGGGCGGTGAATTTTGGCGGGCGGATCGCCACCGCCATACGGGCGGTGGCGATCCGCCCGCTATTATAATGACCCCCTATGTTTTTATTAATTATATTTATTATTTAATTTATTTTATATTATTTTTAAGACATTTAAAAAAATCGATATTTTGAATAACGATATTTTAAACAACGATATTTTGGTTTCGATATTTCTGTACTTACCTTTGTAGAGATAGGATGTCGATATTTTGTCCATCGATATTCTTGACACGATATTCTGGTAGGTCGATATTGTTGTCGGCGATATTATGTCAGTGATCCAGCGCCCTCATGACTGATGCTTCCTCAGCACCCGAAATTTCCATTAAGCTTCAACACCCTGCAAGCGTTCCCCACATCCCATGAACCAATGGATTAACTACTCCTGCTGTTCCTAGGGCCTTGGTGTTGTTTTCCATTAAGTCCCTGAAAGCTTCCCCCAGAATCCCATGAGCCAATGGCAAGCCTTGTTCGCGCTGTTACTGGGGCCTTGCTTTTGTTTTTCACTATGCACGTACAAGCGAAAACAATATATGCGTTCCCTGTTATTTGGTTCCTATCAACAAGCTGCTCCTGCCCATTCTGTAAGGTTCATAGAGAGTGTCCTAACATATGTTTTCCTCTAGGTTTGAGAGCCTTCCAGATGGCCATATGCCCCACATGCTGCACATGATCTAGCTACATCCATCGAGCCTTCAAGAGGGTACATCCAAACCCGAATCTGGGCTGGGCCTCGATCCCTGCAGAACAAGCTTCACCCTTCCCACTCACCTGAAGAATCCTGCCAGAACCAAGAAGCACTCCAGTCTTCTTAAAGTCCATCGGAACCGGTGGTTCCCATGGTATACGCTCCCTGGACGTCTTCCTCCTTGTTCCCTCCTGCACAGCTACTCAGGACCACCCGCGTCTCCCTCAGTCAAGGCTTTGAGATCTTATTCGAAATTCAGACAAGCTGAAGAACAAGGCTGAGTACTTGCTATCAGGTTAGTGTACACTAAACCTCCTACAGTAGTAAACAGGACTGAGTATCCCTGTCTTCAAAGAATAAAGACTTTTCCTCCATTTCCTCTCTGTCAATTACTCCAGCTCTTCTTGTGTGTTTATACTCAGGACCCTCCCTATAACCTTGATGCTAGAACTGTCCCCACTCAAGGATCAAAGACTTTAGTCCTTTGTTTCTCTGATGAACAGTAGTGCCAAGAGAACGCACTTCAGAGTCTTTGATATACGCATCTACCTTGTACCCCACTCTGTGTTTCGTGTGTATCCTTAGGAATGCAAGTCACTCCAACCTACTGCTGCAAGTGTATCTTGAGGAGTGTTAATAACTCCAATCTGTATTTCAAGTTTATTTCTAGGAGTATCACACGTCAATCTGTGATTTTCATATTTCTTCTCTCATGCTGAGCTGCTGACGAAACTTGTAAGTTTGTATCACTAAAGTCAATGCATGTTCATTGTATGTAAATATTTGTTAGTGTACTGATGGTAACTGCCTCCTCTTGTTATTTCCAGTGCATTGCGTCATCGCAAAGCCAGAGGTTCTAGTCCAGTGCACATCTACCTCGCAAACGTAGACGGCCTCAGAAGTGACAAATCCTGTTGCGCAGCCGCTGAGCAGACCCAGTACCTAAAGTGTCTCTTTTCTTATTTTATCCCAACACCCCTTCCCCCCCCCAGGAAGACAGTGTGAGTTCTAAGGTTTCGGTTTCCTCACTTGCATTGTCTGCGGATGGGATAGGAGGTCCAGCATTGGCTCCGTGGTAGGAACCAGGTGAGTGCATGATAGTGGGCACTGCAAAAGCACCTTCATACTATTAACCATATTGAAAATGTGAGAAGCCCAAAACACAAAATATAGTGAGTGGCCCTGGTATTATTGAGAGCAGATATGGAAAAGCTGGCAGAATGAATTAACGAAATTTAGAACAAGCTGACAGTGATAAAACATGGAGTGGATGAAATACACACTCGTGTAGCAGGACCAACCAGATGCCTGGAACACTGTGCTATAGACGCAGGAGGTAGATCACATCATCAATATGTACTGCTGGCTGCCCTGCCTGAAAAGGAATAACAGAACGTGGAATTCTTCTTTGCAGAAGTGTGAAGCTGAATATGTCTGTCTGACTTTTTCACTGCTGACTGTTGAAAGTGCACACGGGTCTCCTACTACAACCCCCTAACCAGGAGGCGTGTAACAGTAAGATTGCTAAATTTCAGGGATTATGGCTTACTGTTGAAAAGGGAAAGACAAAATAGTCACTTCATAATCGAAAATGTGTTCTTTTTGCCTGATTACACAGCGGCTGTACAACAGCAAAACAGTCAATTTCAGAAGATCAAGATGAAGGTTCAGAAACTGGGACTCGAATACATGCTGTTGTTTCCTAATAAATTTAATATCCTTGATTTTAACAATGTGTCACACTTTACAAGCCACAAGGGGACATTGTGTTGGGTATAGAACTGGACTGCATCTATTGAAGCAGACACCATTCAAGAAGTCCGTCAGTGCAGCAAATGAAGGAGATCCACTCCCAGAAGCATAGTGAGCCCCTCTGGATGAGGGAGCACTGCCAAAAAGCAAAGCCACTATGACCGCAGGATGTGATCAAGGCACTGGAATATGATCCACCACCATAAATGATTCGGATGCTACAGTGTCTAGGTACAGAAAACTTTCTCTCTGTTGTTGATGAAAACAAACTTTGAACTATTTTCTGCACATTTCTATAAACTCTTCTAAGACTGGCATGTGTTATATTTGCTAATGGTTCTACTGTGACAGAACAGGAAAGATTCTTAGATTGGCCTGTGCTGTTTATGCTGTGTACGAACATCGAGACTTAAGAAATTATAGTTCCAATATGAGCATAATATGAACATATAAATTGCCAAGACTAGGTAGGGAACAACAGAAATGTAACATTGTTAGTTACCTTATAGGTTCTACAAGAGGCAAGCAGAAACTAACAGGTAAGCTTAGAAGAGCCTACTATGTCAATTTACTTAAGGCATATTTTCACCTAGTAGACATCCACTCCATCCTGCAGGTATCCTTGAACAAAAGGAGTTAATGAGTCTAAGGGGTAGAGTCTGGTGTCTCCCTTATGCCATTTCCTTTTTCCTGTTTTTATTACTGGCCCTCATGTTGCTATGTATGTGGCCACTGAGGAGGTGGTGAGACCTGGAAGGATGCATTGCTTCCACTAATTCCCATGCACAAGGTTACCACATCCTGACACCACATCGTTCCCCTCGCCCCTTTCAATGTTCCATGGAATCCGTGGTTTCTTATAGAGTTGTTTTCAACAGAGGGAGTGAAGGAAAGTTTTGAACGAGCTCCGAGGAAGGGATTTTTTAATACTGTTATTGGATATTCCTGCTGAATGCTGCAATGTGTATTAACTAAAAATAATGTTTCATTGCCTGCAAATTACACTGGATTACGGCAACAACACCTGACTATAAAATAACTTTTGATCTGGAATGTAAGCAGTATGAATGACTTATCTAAAAGGCACTGGGTTCATGCATACCTTTAGAAGCAGGGAACACCTTTTGTTGTTCTACAGCAAACACATCAAACAAAAACAAAGGGTGAAAGATTGCAAAATGGGTGGACAGGACATGTATATGGAAACATACTCAATGTATGCTAGTGGTGTCCTAATATGGTTAAACCAAAGGTTCCATTAACAGAATGTAAAGCACACGTTGATGTATCAGGGCAATTTGTGCTGGATGGTAACCTGTTACCTTTCTTAAATGTATATGTCTCAAACATCTCGCAGGTCAATTTTCTAGACAACCTTGCACCTCTTCTGACATCGGATCTTTATTTGCTACTGATTGTGGGAAGTTTTCAACTGTGTGGAAGATGAGACTTTAGAAAGATCTAGATCTCATAAAAAGGAAAGGAGGTGGTTGATTTGCTGCGAAATTATTGTTCTTCATGGATGGTTAGCAACAGGCTGATGCATTGAGATCCACACGATCTCTTTGAGTTGGTGGAAACAGGACAAACTGAGACATAAATGAATCGGGATGCGATGAACTATTAATTTAGCATGCATCTTTTAAACTATTAGAAGCCACTCTTAATAGGGGACTCATAATATAGATGAGCATACCAGCCATTCAGAGTGGCCGAAGAAGTCTCTCTGCAGCCTTTCCTACCCGGAATATTTGCCCTGACTTGAAAAACATCATTAAAGGTATTATGCGACTCCAGGTTGCTCCTGATGAAGACCCGCACAGATGTTTCATAGAAATCTCGATTTTGATTGGGGGGCTGAAATGTCGACAATATATTTAAGTTGCCTATACTGAATTTTTAGTCTTTTGGGCGTCTGAAAAGAGATAACCTTTGCCCATTCATAAGAGACTTCATACCTCAATTGTCCAGGCAGGCAGATTACTTGTTGTGAATCTGAACTGTCATGTTCCATATAGGTACACAAATATAGGCTCAGGTAGTCACCTCACCTTTCACCTATATTCTCCCTACCATTACACTACATAACGGTTCTTAGTACTGACCTTTTACCTAGTTACGGTAATGTCCAAAGATGACATGGGGTTTTCTCCGAAAAGCTTAACCCTCATTCATTATGCATGAGGATTCTTGGAATCACAGCAGGACAGCAGGCCTACCATCTCCTGCATAATAACTATGTATAAGGGTCATTCCTTCCGTCATCCCACTCAGACATGACACAGCAAGGTATATCCCCAGGGGGTACCACTTTGGGTATATATACATCATCTCTTGCTGAGATAGGCAGAGGAGAAAAGGACTTCCATGCTGACACACTGACACGAGACGCTGAGGCTCCTGCACGCAGACACTCCAGCTCGCAGTGGACTGACATCCCTTGCAGGGTGTCCATCTCGAGACCAAGACGTGGTCCCACAGTAAGTCCGTTTTTATATAGCGCAGCTACTCACCCTTACGGGTCTCAAGGCGCTGGGGGCCGGAGTGGAAATTAAGTGAGCTATTGCCCAGAGTCACATGGTGCTGAGCTGAGCTGCCGCCGGAGCCGGGGATCAAACCGTGAACCCTGTGCTCCAAAGTCAGCTGCCCTGGCCGCTGCACCACACAGTCTCTCACTTCAGGTAATGGGGTTGACTTTATCCTAGAGGGATTCTTGGCCTTTACACCCACATACATGCTAGGTACATTCAGGTACATCTAGTTAGGGACGCATCGTAGGAGTACACATTTATTACTGTCATGTATTTTATATGCTTGCCTGTATTCATTGTTTTAGCACAATGGTAGAAATCTACCATCCTTTTACTCTGTTAGTGCTTATAATCATTTATATCTGTTACTGTCTAATGGTTGTTTCAGCACACCTATTTTACACTAGAATGAGGTTGGTTCAATAAATGCTTATTGAAAAAAGTCCCCACCGTTTATATTCTGTGTATCTCTCTGAGACAAAGTGAGCATGAGTGACTGAGCGAAAAGTAGTACACTGTTTCCACGATCCCTGATGGGACAGGGTTGTCATGTTCGATAGTTGCCAAGAACTATTCTCTCCTTGGTAAGAGGGGTTTCTAGTGGCACTGTGAGCGAGCTGGTATACAGGCTAACATATTCGGTAGGGGTGTCTAGAATCAGTCTGACTCCAATCCTACAGTATATGTGGTCTAAACGTGCAGATCCTGTATAGGTTTATAGGAACTACATGACAGAACTTGCTTTTTGTTCACTTATACAGTCACATTTTACTTGATACACTGCATGAGCACCTTCACTTGGCACCCATGGAGCATCCTCCTTTTGTATCGTTGTGAACCATTTTATCTCATCATCTTTTTAATATGTGACACACAAAAATGTCAAACAGACCCATGTGTGTTTTGTATTTTTCTTCTGTGATTTATTCCTCACATATATAGTTGTGAAGTAAATGAATGTATACCAGTTTTTTTTGCTCCTACATAACCATTTGTTTTGATGTACGCCTTGAGTGTGGCACATCTACAGGCCAGGGAATACTCTTATTATGTGATCTGCCAACATGGTTAGACATGATTCTCTGCTCACAGCATCTACATGACAACATAAAACACACTGACTATCTGAGCAGAAAGATATCAGACAATGGCTTTTGGGTGATCTTAGGTGCTTTCCCAATGTTTCAAAGATTTCTTTACTGCAGTACACTACCCTTATTTCAAACCTGAGGTGATCACCCTATCAGGAAGAATCTTTTACTTCAAAAGTCCATTGCCACTTAAAATATATATTAGAAAGCTATTCTTCTTTCTTTCGTATTCATTTTCCAGATTATTTGGTCTTGCCTGAAACAAAACATGCGCATTCGTTTATTAGGACCTCTACCACTGCCACCTGGGAAAATTGCAGCAGCTTAGGTTCACTGATGTTTTTACAGGCTCAACATCTGGTCACAAATGTGTTTACCTGTTGGAACTGGTACTTTTTTCAGAGTTATCCCAAAACTTTTTGCCTTTCTCCTGTATTTTTTCTGACCTGTTTTTGTCGGTTTTATGACTCTGGGCACTGATGATCAGTGCTAAAGTTCATGTGCTCTCGTAAACTTGGTAAGATTGGTCTACACCTTTTTGGCATATTTAATTTACATATAAGTCCCGTATACAGTGGTATCCCATATACCCAGGGCCTGTAAATTAAATGCTACTAGTGGGCTTGCAGTGCTCCTTGCGCCACCCACCGAAGTAGCCTTTCAAACCTGTCTCAGGCCTCTGCTGCTGCAGGGCCTGCACGCGCAGCTTACTGCCTCAGTGACGTGGCATGTAAAGTTGTTGCCACATCTGAAACTCCCCTTTTACTACATATAAGTCACCCCTAAGGTAGGCCTTAACTAGCCCTATGGTCAGGGTGATGTGTAGGTAAAAGGTAGGACATGTGCCTTAACTGGTAGTGACAAACAGCCTATTTCGTTTCTCACTGCTGTGAGGCTGCCCTCTCATAGGTTTGCATTGGGAATTCCCTGATATGTGTTTCAGTGGTCATTTCTAATATGAAAGGGGTGGCGTGGCCATGTTTGGTATGTTTGGAATAGTAGTAATAAATCCTGCTTATTGGTGAAAGCGAATTTGTTATTACTATTTTAGAAATTTCACTTTTAGAAGTAGGCATTTCTGTGTGCTTATGATTCTTTGTGCCCTGCCTGGTTGTGTATTCAACGTCTGGTTTAGACTGACAGGAAAAGGGGATGTGCATTCACTCTAGACAGTAACAAGGGGGGTTGAGGTGTGTCCTGCCTTTCCAGTGTGACTCAGCGCTGGGATAAATAGACCTTTGATGCATTTAGATGGGTGGGAGGAGTTTCCCTTGCACCTGAATAGGACTGGTCTGAATTTAGAGTGGTGGGAGGAGTTGCACCTGCACCTGAATAGGGCTGTGCCTGACTTTCACAATGCCACCTCAGCCCCCCTGTAGTGTGTCTGGGGCCAGGGCTTGGGATGTGAATAGGGGTGTTGTGCACTTCTGAAGAGTGTGTGAAGTGTCCCCAGAACAAAGAGTTTTTCACTATAGGTACAGGGGCTGGGACCACATGATTTAGAGACACTGTGTGGGACTTGTAACCAGATACTGCTGGCTCCATAGATTGCACCTTGCCAGAAGGAGCTGTGATGCTGCCAGGAGGAACCGTCATTAGGACTTCCTTGCTTGTGCTGACCTGTGAGGCTATGAGAAGGACTGCCACTTTATTTCTAAGGGCCCTGATGTGCTGGCCTGCTGCTGGTTCCCTGTGTTGTGCCCCCCAGTTGTTTTCCAGGGACTGGGTAGTGCAGCCCTCCCTGTTTTACCACTAGCACGTGGTGAGCGATTTGGAAGGAGCTCAAGACGAGCCCTTTGCTCTGCTGAAGGGCCAGGGTGAGCGTGTGCTAAATTCTATATTCCTGACCAGCCTAGCGCATGTTCAGCACTCTGAGAGGCCGGAGGATTGGTGTAGTTAGTTGCCTCAAACACACCGTACTTCATCGCTGAGCCCCCGAGGCAGGAAGTAGTGGTTTAGGTGACATACGCCACTCCTGTTTTCCCCAGGCTTTGTGCCGCAAGCTGCGCTGCAAGAAAAACCCCAGCTTGATTGTGCCTGAGGCAGTGCGGCACCCTGAAGAGCCCAGAGGGAATCCCAGCGTTGCCAAGGATTCGTTAGGGACGGACCGCAGCTGCCCAGCAAGAACACCCTTGCATAGACAAGGCTATCGACGGAGTCCCGCAGGCGTCGGAGGGAAATGAGCCAATACCAGCGCAGACCCCTTTGCAGGTCACGTCGGCTGGAGGAGACTGGAGAGGAGCGGTCTGTGGTGCGACCGCCTCCCGGTGTGAGGAAGAGCTCCAGCGGAGAGGATTCGGAGCACCGACCGCAAGGGACACAGCGAGGTTCCTCTATTGCTTTGGGAGCACTTGTTGGTCAGAAGTAAGAGGAGTGTCCTCGACGGTGGACCCCCACAGTGGGCGGCTCTGTGTCTGCATGGAGGCCACACTGTTGTGTTAGCAGCTGCACCGCGTGTTCTCGGGCAGCTGCATTTTCTTGTTAGCCTATCATTGCGGGATACCCAGGGAGGTCTCTCCGCTACCATTTGCCGTTTGGGTGCCACCCCCCCCCCCCCACACATTTGTGCCTGCATATACCTGGGGGAAGGGTAGCGGATTAGGCAGGACGGGGTAAACCTCTACGGAAGCTCCCGATTCCTGGATGCAAAGGAGTCTCCAGGAATTACCGCATTTCCTGGTGTAGACGGGCAGGTGGCCCAGGAGCATACGTGTGGGAAACAGAGTTACCATATAATATATAATAGGATCACAGGTGCCGCTCTGAATGTAGTTTTTTGTAACACATGGTAATGTGGATATGCTACGAGTCGGGTTATGCCCTGCATATGGCTTATATCAGCCATAATATATCTACACAGTGATGGTATAAGGTGTTATGGTTATAATGTTTTTTAAATGACCTGTGCAACCATTATTGCACTATATGTACAGTTGTGACAATTGCCTGTTGGCAAAGTGATGTATGGTTTATGTAATGTCATGACAAGTGCCTAGTGGCACAGTGATTTATGTGATTTTGGTCTAAAGTGTTTTATGTGCAATACAAAGGATATTTTTATATAACCTTGTGTGGAGTCTCTTTTTGTGGTGTGCCTAGTGTGTCACTGGAGTGTGAGTGTGTTGAGCAAAGGCTTTACACATTGCCTCTGGGATAAGCCTGACTGCTCTGTCAAGCTACCAAGGAAGTGAGCAGGGGTTATCTTAGGTGTGTAACTCCCTTACCCTGACTAGAGTGGTGGGTTCTGCCGGGCTTAGGTGTATGCCCTAGCCAACTAGAAACACTGTTTCTGACATTTCCAAATACAACATGAATATTCAAAATACACTGGCAGTTAAGAAAACTTCATGTTTTAACCTGTAAGCTTCTGAGACTCCCCCCAACTCCCAGTGCTGAGACTCTTGTTATATGCTTGGGACATTTTGGCACAAAAGGTATCAAGGCCAAATTTGCATTCTTTTTCTGACCTGTTGGGGATTCTACAGGTACCCAGGGTTTATGGATTCCCCTGGCGAGAAAAGAGAAAATAGCCAAAATGTAGCAACATGAAAAGTGCTTTGCAAGAAAGCATTTGATTTTTTTCTAAAAATGGCATTGACAAAAGAGTTGCAATGCTAAGATCACCACTTTCACCTAGCCGGACAACTTGATGAAAGACTCTGCGATAACTACAAGGGCTGTAGTGGAGAAATACTCTCAGCTTAATAGGAAGGTCTGAGGTTTGACATCACAATATGAGATACGACTCTGAATATAAAACACAAACTTGTGATGGCAAAAATTCCCCTCAATGCAACATATGCACAGATGGCAGAACGGGCCCATAGTAAATTAAAACAGAGGCATTATGAGAGAGGCAAGATTGCTGGCAGCCTAGCTATGGCAGTGAAAAGCTCCAATATGTATTTCAGCGATCAAGGAAGACAGAGAAAAGTTACTGATGCTGGTAGATTGCTGGCAGCCTAGCTATGGCAGTGAAAAGCTCAGACATGTATTTCAGCGATCAAGGATGACAGTGAAAAGTTACTGATACTGGTAGATTGTTGGCAGGGCCGTTTCTACCATTAGGCAAGACTAGGCGGCCGCCTAGGGCGGCAAAAGGGCTAGAGCGGCAAAAGGGGGATTTTTTTTCCATATAATCTATAATAATCAGGGCCGTCAATCATTCATAGCGCGAACGCGCTACTTGTGACAGCCCTGCTTCTTGTTGCTGGCCTGCCCCCAGAGAGGATGGACCAATGAAATTACGAGGGGCAGGCCTGTCATCATTCGATTTGCCTCTTGGCGCGCAGCGGACTCGGAGTGCTGTGGAGCTGAGAGGAGGAGTCAGGAGCGTCAAGGCAAGGACTGGTTGGCCGACCCTGCAGCCTGCTTCTGTTGCACGTGGGAGTCTTTAGGTGCCAGCAGGTGTATTACGGCACGGTAGGATTAATTTACTGGTCGAAATCATGTCCACTTTTCCTTCTCTGACGCTGTCAGTTGCCCGTCTCTCTTCCTCTTTTTCTTATTCCCTCTGTTTCTGTCTCTCTCGCTGCTCCTCACTGTGTGTGTGAGGGAGGTGCACGCATTGTAAATATGAACGAGCGAGGCATTTCTTGGCGCGGTGTCTGGAAATGGAATCTGTAGTGAGACGTGCAAAGCCTACAGCCGCTCTCTGCTCGTTCCCTATCTCTACAGCAATTGGGGTTTAATTTGTAAAAACAAACCGTGAAATGCCGCCCTTGTTGTCTGAGGTGCCGGCCCTGTCTTTACACCAACGGGATAGGGGCGAAAAGGAAAGCTGAATAGTTGTTTCATTTCACGTCTCTTCCTCCCCTGCAAGGAGGTCTGTCTGTACACCCACACTCCTGGCCTACAAGCTGTTCAAAGAACGGCAGGAGAATGTCTTGGGCAGGCGGGCGGGGGGAGCCAAAATCGCATCTGCATTCTGATCTAAATGCGAGGAGATGGGCGTGGAACATGTGAGGCGATTAGCTGTTGTAACGTCGCATTTTTGAAGCACACGCTTAAGAGGCTGTGGCGCCAGGCTGGTCAGGCCGGAAGTAGCCAGTGTCTAAAATCACTTTGCATTTACCAGGATACAGCCCTGTAGGTTTTTTTTTTTCTCTCGGGGATGGGGACACCCTCTTCAAAGAGAAAGGGAAAAGGTCCTGTGAGGGAGTTGAAAGGAAACGGGGAGGGGGCATCGTCTCCTCGCCCACTCTCGCTCCGACTGTCTGGAGTTTAAGGACTGATTTGCAATGCCAACAGCCCCAGTCATTTGGGTGTCCCTGAATGGTTCCCAGCAGCAGCACCTCCTTCAGACAGGGGTGGTGATGGCCCAGGAGGTTAAAAACACACAGCGGGACTCTGCTTCCAAGAGTACTTGAGACACGGCCTCGCCCCTTCTTCCGTGCTCTGGGGTCCGTAGGAGGAGTTAGGTTGATCAGACCCTACAGCATAGGGAGCAACCATTCTGCATCTGTGCAGGCCTCGCAGGAGCTGGGCGCTTTTTTTAAACTCTGTTTGCAATATAAGCGAGACTTTCCTGTTCAAAGCTCGTGTAAGGCATGTCTGCTGTCAATCAAACTGAGGGGTGTTATGGGAATCAATGTTCTTCTAATACGGCTATAGGTGCAGTAGGCAGCCAGATGCAGGCAACGGACACACACGTGTGTTCGTTTGCTTGCGTAGTTGTTTAGGCCTTCAGTGGCTTTCCGGGGTTGGTGTGTGAGGGTAGGTAGGGGTTACAGACTGTAATACCATGCCTTCTTGGGGCGAGCAGTCAGAGTGTGTAGATGGAGACAGGCACGGCCAGTGATTGTATTAAGGAAATGCAGGGTAATGTGTGATCATGTCGTTGTGTTGTTTGTGTTTACATGCGTATGTGTATATATATATACCCCCATGACTTGTACATTGTAAAAGCAAGCAGATTCAGGTTAAATCTTTAAAAACATTCCAGTTTCTTTTGTTTTGGCAATGTGATTGTGTTTTGGGTGACGCCTTTGCATGCATGGCGAAGAATGCATACATGTAAAGATGAAATAATCAGTGAACGGAGCGCGAGCGCGCTCTCGGACTCGTCCACCGTCCAGGGCTGTGAGTGCCTGGCGGCCCGGAGCTCTCGCACTCACTGGGCCCGGGTGGAGTGAAGTCACGCGGAAGCCTTCCCTGGCTGCCGACTGTGCCCTGCCGGCCCCTGGCGTGGCGGAGGGCTGCTCACTCGCTGAAACCGTGCTTCAATAAACGTCTCTCACCCTCTGTTTCTTCTACTTTCCTTCATTCGTTCCCTTGTGAAATGGATCCAAAAAAGAAAGAAACACTTTTGTTGGAAGTATTTCTGACAATTTTCTGTTCCAAAGTGCAGCCTCAAGAGGGAGAGAAAAAACAGGTTCAAAATACAAAAAATAAATAACTAAAGCATTAGAGCATTCGCAAAGTGACCAGATTGGTTTTATTAACATCCAAACACAGTAGTGCCACTTTACAGAGTTTGCCAGTGAAGCGCTACTTTTGTTTTCTCGTCTTTCTTTGAACAGCATTGTTTTCCGTGTTTTGAACAGCATTGTTTTCCGTGGGTGGGGAAGTGCACCATTCCTGGAGGTACTGCAATACCTGGTTGATGGGTGGAATCCTTATCAGCTCTTTTCCTTATTTTAGTTTATAAAATGTGCACTGCGGCTCTGTGTGCAGAGATGTGGTCTTTTTAAACCATACTGCTCACGGTTTGTAAGGATATAAGCAATGGACAGTGAAAAGGGTCCCTTCCGGGATCTGTAGTCGTGCTCAAAGTTTCAGGCAAAAACACTCTTGATTTCTGAATAATGAGTGTAAAAGTGTTAGGGTAACCATTTTGTTCTACTTACTTTTCACATGCTTTACTTAATCTTGCAGTCCATATGAGGGTTTGCTTTTTCCAGGAAGTTATTATTTTTTTTTTTTTTTTCTTCAGGTAGCATATTACTCTTGTGCATAATTAGTAGTAAAAGGGAAGGGGCGGCATTTTTCAATTCTCGCCTAGGGTGGCAAAACACCTAGAAACGGCCCTGATTGTTGGCAGCCTAGCTATGGCAGTGAAAAGCTCAGACATGTATTTCAGCAATCAGGGATAACAGTGGAAAGTTACTGATGCCCCGATGGAAATAAGTGACTAGTTTGCTTCAATCTATGACACCCTATATGCCGCAGATCACCAGGAAAGAACAGAGATAGAAAAGGAGCTCTCGAGATACTTCCATCTTCCATTACGCAAGAGAAAATAGCAGACACCGTTTCAGCACTACCTATGTGTAGATCCCCAGGAGAAGATGGGCTTCCGGCCGGGAGAGTTCTTTAAAACATGCAAAGAATCACTAGTCCCTCTTCTATACATGGAATTTAGGGCAGATGAGAAGGGCTACCTGGGTCCGGTTTCAAATAAAGCAAAAAGTTCCTTAATTCCGAGAGCAGACAAAGATATACTCGAGTGTGCCAGCTATCACCCAATCTCTCTCATCAGTGTCAATGTGAAGGCGATGGCCAAATCTTAGCCACTAGACTTTGTAAGTTTATACCCTCTTTGATTCATGAGTTGCAGGTGGGTTTCGTGCTTGGGTTTTCCTTGAGGAATCATATACGGACCCTCTCACACCTCCGCTGGGATGCTAGAGACTTGATGACAGAAGCACTGGCTCTCTTATTGGATGTGGAGAAGGCTTTTGACAGAGTAGAATGGGGCTACCTTTTCCGCACCCTCGAGAGGGCCAACCTGGGCATGACTGATTTGCCAAAATGCTATGGCTCTATGAATCACTGATGGCCAGCATTAACTGTGAGGGGCATTTATCTGCCCTATTCACATTTGATAGGCACTTGTCAGGTCTGCCCCTTGTCCCCACTTCTGTTTTTATTCGCTTTACAACCCCTATCATCTGTGTTGGACCTGGCCCTTTTTGCAGGGGTATCCCCAAACATTTTGCCTTCCTCCCGTATTTTTTCTGACCTGTTTTTGTTGGCTTTAGGACTCTGGGCACTTTACCACTGCTATTCAGTGCCAAAGTGCATATACCTCTCTTTTAAACTTGATATGATTGGCTTTCACCTGTTTGGCATATGTGATTTACCTGTAAGTCCCTAGCACAGTGGTATTCCATATACCCAGGGCCTGTAAATTAAATGCTACTTGTGGTCCTGCAGCGCTGCATGCGCCACCCACAGTTGTAGCCTTTCAAATCTGTCTCAGGCCTCTGCCACTGCAGGACCCGCGTGCACAGTTTACTGCCACATTGACATGGCATTTAAAGTTACTTGCCAAGCCTGAAACTCCCCTTTTACTACATATAGGTCACCCCTAAGGTAGGCCTTAGGTAGCCCTATGGGCAGGCAGTCTGTTGTGTAGGTAAAAGGTCAATCAATCAATCAATCAATCACAGAATTTGTAAAGTGCACTACTTACCCGCGAGGGTCTCAAGGCGCTAGGGAAAAAAAGGGGGGGGTGCTGCTACTGGTCGAACAACCAGGTCTTGAGTAGCCTCCTGAAGGTCAGCAGGTCTTGGGTCTGTCGTAGGCTTAGTGGAAGGGTGTTCCAGGTCTTGGCGGCGAGGTGGGAGAAGGATCTGCCGCCGGTGGTAGTTCTTCGAATGCGAGGGACGGTGGCGAGGGAGAGGTCGGCGGAGCGGAGTTGGCGGTTGGGGACGTAGAAGAGGAGTCGTATGTTGAGGTAGGCTGGGCCAGTCTTGTGGAGTGCCTTGTGTGCGTGGATGAGGAGTTTGAAGGAGATTCTCCTGTCGACGGGGAGCCAGTGCAGGTTCCTCAGGTGGGGGGTGATGTGGCTGTGGCGTGGTACATCGAGGATCAGGCGTGCGGAGGCGTTTTGTATGCGTTGCAGTCGCTTGATGAGCTTGGCCGGGGCTCCCGCGTAGAGGCGTTCCCATAGTCAAGTCTGCTACTGACGAGGGCCTGGGTGACTGTTCTTCTTGTGTCTGTCGGGATCCACCTGTAGATCTTGCGAAGCATGCGGAGGGTGTTGAAGCAGGAGGATGAGACTGCGTTGACTTGCTTGGCCATGGAGAGCGTTGAGTCGAGGATGACTCCCAGGTTGCGTGCGTGGTCGGTGGGTGGAGGGGCTGCTCCCAGCGTCGTTGGCCACCAGGAGCCATCCCAGGCTGAGGGGTTGGAGCCGAGGATGAGGACCTCTGTCTTCTCCGTGTTCAGTTTTAGTCGGCTGATCTTCATCCAATCGGCGACGGCCTTCATTCCTTCATGGAGGTTGGATTTGGCGGCGAGGGGTCCTTGGTGAGGAGAGGATCAGTTGAGTGTTGTCGGCGTAGGAGATTATGTTGAGGTCGTGCTGTCTGGCGATGCGTGCGAGCGGGGCCATGTAGATGTTGAACAGTGTTGGGCTGAGGGACGATCCCTGGAGTGCGCCGCAGATGATCTCGGAGGCTTCGGATCGGAATGGTGGGAGGCGGACTCTCTGGGTTCTGCCGGCGAGGAAGGAGGTGGCCCATTCCAGGGCCTTGTCTCGGATCCCTGCGTCGTGGAGGCGTGCGCGTAGAGTGCGGTGGCAGACAGTGTCGAAGGAGGCGGAGAGGTCCAGCAGGATGAGGGCTGCGGTCTCACCGTTGTCCAGCAGGATCCTGATGTCGTCGGTGGCGGCGATGAGGGCAGTCTCAGTGCTTTGGTTGCTGCGGAACCCCGATTGGGATGGGTCCAGGATGCTGTTTTCTTCGAGGTATCGGGTTAGCTGTTTGTTGACGATCTTCTCGATGACCTTGGCTGGGAACGGAAGCAGGGAGATGGGCCGGAAGTTCTTGAGGTCTCTCGGGTCCGCCTTGGGTTTTTGAGTAGGGCGTTGATCTCTGCGTGTTTCCAGCTCTCTGGGAAGGTCGCGGTCTCGAAGGAGAGATTGATGACGTTGCACAGGTGGGGTGCGATGGAGCTGCTGGCTTTGTTGAAAATGTGGTGCGGGAAAGGGTCTGACGGGGAGCCGGAGTGTATTGTGCTCATGGTCTTGATGGTGTCCTCGATGTTCACGCTGGCCCAGGCTGGCAGGGGGTCGTGGTCGATGGTGTGCGGCGGGTCTGGTGCATCGATCTTAGTTGGGGCTGTCTGGGTGTTGAAGCTGTCTAAAAGGTAGAACATGTGCCTTCATTGTGTGGCATGTCTTGGTAGTGACAAACAGCCTATTTGGTTTCTCACTGCTGTGATGCTACTCCTCTCATAGGTTAGCATTTGGAATTCCCTGAAATGTTTTTCAGTGGTAATTTCTAATCTGAAAGGAGTAGCGTTGTCATGTTTGGAATAGTGGTGATAAATCCTATTATTGGTGTAGGTGGATTTATATTACTATTTTAGAAATTGCCACTTTTAGAAAATGGGCATTTCTTTGTGCTTATGACTCTTTGTGCTTTGCAGCCTGACTCCAATCCACGTCTAGGGTAGAGTGACAGCTGGGGTTTGTGCATACTTTTCACTACCCGACCTTTGGTGCGCTCACAATTCCCCGAGCTTTTCCTGGTTGAGGGGAGTGCTGTGTGTATTTCCCCTGTATGGTCCCCCGGTGAAGGGTACCGCAACGCACAGTGTTTGGGAGAAGTGCCATTCCGGGACCCCAACTCTGCCCCAAGAAGCGTCAGCTGCCGGCTATTCGAAATCCCTCTGGGGGCCCCATCAGCGGGGAAGTCGCTTCGCTGGGAGAAGATCTCTCCCGTGCTGCCCGATGTGGTCGTAGACAGCGAGCGGGTCCCCAGGGACGCTTTAAATACAACCCGGTGCCTGCGGGGAGAGCCCGCCCCCATCAGGAGTGCAGAGTGTGAATCAGGCTCTTGGGGAAATCCTTCAGCCGTCCTGCGCTCCTTCGCGGGCGGGTCCATGTCTGCAGGGTTGATCAGTGGTTTGCAAGGCCCTGGAGGGCTCCGGACCCCCCTGCATTTGTAGAATTACATTTGCTGGGTGAGTATAGGATTCTGCCGCACAGGCCAGTGTTGTAGGAGACAGCCTTGGTCAGCAGCTGCTCCGTGGGATCGCGGACAACTGCCTTGCTCAGTGTTCATGCGGGAGGACCCCATGAAATTTCCCAGCCTAAATTGTGCTGTGTGGGTGTTCCCCACACTGTCTGGGCACCTACCTGGGTGGACCGGTGGACCATGTTGGTGACTCTCGTGGTGAGACCTCTGCCGAGGCCCCCAGAGTCTCTAAGGTCCTGGCCAAATTACTGTATAATGTATAATAGGACCACAGGAGCACTGTGCCCTATGATGTTATGGTGAGATTGTTGGTACTGATGGATATACAATGATGCTTTAGCAATCCTTACATGTTCTGCATCTTACTACTGCATTTTTCACCCTGACGGGTTATTGTATGTTGCTTGTATTCTTGCACTGACAGGATAACGAGTACTATTTCAAGGACTGCATAGTATGTACAGTAATGTTGTTTTCATGACGTGTGCAACATATGTCTTGACCTTATTGCACGAACTGTAATGTTATGACAGTTGCCTAGTTGGCAAAGTGATTAGTGGTTTATGTTGTTTTGGTCTATGTTTTATATACAATACAGTATATTTTTATAAAATACTGTGTGGAGTCTCTTTTGTGGTGTAGTTATTGTGTCACTGGTGTGAGTGTGTTTTGCAAACACTTAGCACATTGCCTCTGAGATAAGGCTGTCTGCTTGTGCCAAGTAACCAAGGGGGTGGGCAGGGGTTATCTTCGGTGTGTAACTCCCTTACCCTGACTAGAGTGGTGGTGTCTTGTGGATCATGGCCTCCTGGATGGTCTGGCCATGTTCCGCAGGCCTGGATGCCATGATGACTATTGCGCACGTTATTATTGGATGTTGTTCTTTCGCCCTCTGTTATTGCCAAGTGATTCTGCAACAGTCTGCATATTCTGTTGCTCACCTTTTCTCCTGTTCCCTTTTGGGCTCAGTCTGAACAACAGTTACAAGGTCGAATAACAACCCCTGGTTTATGCTGATTTGGCCCGTCCCTCGCACCTAGACATAACACTTGTACAGCTGCCATTGAGAAATTAGTGTGCTTTTAATAATGCGCTTGCTTGCTCTAAGATAGCACTTGGAGACGACCTTTCCAGTGAGAAGAGCTGTGATTGTTTGCTGATGTAGTCTTGCATCAAGAGACTGAGGTATGGGGGTTCGCTAGTCAAAGCCCAAAGGTCTTCTATTATTATAATAAACTGGCTTCCAGCACGGGGAGGGTGGTAATGTTAGTTAGACATATATCCACTGCTTTATGAGATGCTTTCCCCGTTCGTATTTTATGGAGTAGTAACTATGCTGATTATATTGTTATTATGTATTATGCTACTAGTACTGACACGTGTACTGTACCTTAGAGCACGTAAGTTGAAATAAACATTTTAACCTATACAGTGTCTCTTCATACGCATGTTGTGGACAGGTACGAATGTGACGAAAGAGTGTTCTTGCCTCTGCGAGTCCTGAGAGAGAGATACCGTGTTCTGGGTTGTCTAAGCATTGGTACATTGGTGCTAATGGGACGCTAAGGCTAGTTGGGTTGGGGTTTTGGGTGCCAAGGTTTATGGTTGGCTCACCACTATATTCCGAGGTCCTATTATCCTGTGCATAGCTCTGTATGTGCAGAAACCCTATGACATGGCGCAACCAACAAGTGGGGCAGCTTACTTGCGAGACGCTTGAGTAGTACTTGTGCTTGTCCACACAACCCTCACGTACGCTTCCGGAAGCGTGTGTGATGGTGATACCTCCTATATTACAGTTATTGTAGGTTCTTTCAAGCTTGAAGTTATTAGAAAAGGTTTTCTTGATTAAAACCCTACTTGTGCTGCCTCCTGTGAGTTTGTCGAAGTATTTTAGCCGTAAATGGCTGTTCAAATTGCGGCGCATAGCCGCGGAGCACTCCGGACACACTTACGGGCGTATGGAGTGCCAGATGCTGGAGTCGAACTGATCTTTGTGGTACAAGCCGATCCGGCTTACCACTTTGAGGTGTTCTACTCATGGGTAACTTTTCCTGCAGTGGATGGGACTGACGATTTGTTCCATGAATATACAGCCACCGCAGTTCCTAATAATTATATACCTTATTCTTGTCTTGAGGTACCGCTCACGGCTTGGCAACACCGTGTTTGGTTTAATGGCGCCCTCCCACAACCGACTACCACGGTTCGTTTAGGCCCCTTATCTATTGATGGGGCCACTTGGCCTGTTTTGGCCGGGTACACCCCACATCCGCGATATATGACGATACCAGTCGCGGAATTGCGCACCATGTATTCGGCTTTGAGTACGAGTGCATCGAGCCTTAGTGCAATATGTTACTGGCAACATCCAGGAGCCCCTCCTGGAGTTGCCGGCCATCCAACTGGTGCAGCCGGAGTAACCATAAGTCCTGTCATGGTGAATTCTGTGATGGGCAAACGTCCACAACATAAGGATGATTTCCCTTATTGGCTTGCAGAAAAATTTGATCAGTTGGAGGCAGTTTTTCCACATACATCTCCAGTGGATAAACATCGTATTTTGACGATTAGTTTGCCAAAAGACTTAATTCCCGAGTTGACAGCATGTGACAACTGGGGTAGAGTATTCGCAGCAGTATATTCTAAATGTTTTGGTACGCCTTCCATGACAGTTCTCCCCTCTGTAATTAAAAAGTACAGGATGAACACGGCCCTGAAGCGGCGGTGGAATTAGGGATGAGACTAGTGGGAGTGTTTGAAGTAGTAGCTGAACTGATCCTTGCGAATGTCAAGGGCGATGCAGTGAACTTTCAAGTAGCGAACGCTTTGGCTTTGGTCCCAGAATTGGACAAGCCTCGCGAATTACCGAAAATTATTACCCAGGCTTACAAAACTATTGGTAGAAACAGCCTGGGTAACAAGCCTTTTGCAAAACAGCAAACACAATCGCAACCACAACAGCAACAAACCAAATCTCAATCTGAGAAGGATGAGAAACCAGTCTTCACTAAAAAGAGCTGGAGGCTGAAAAAACAGGGTAAGCAACAGACAAAGCCGGGATCGCGGCGCATCCCCGGTTTCAGTTTCTTCTGAACGTACTTATGATTTACGCGATAGAGCGAGAATTAAGTCTCCTGATAGGTTTCAGATCCCTGATACGCGTTCTCCTCGTTCTTTACAGGCACAGACTTCGTCACAAGCCGGTGGAGGAGACCGCCAGGATAGAGGAAGGGCCCGTGAGGCCCCACAGGGACGAGACCAGCCTCGACAACAGGTCAGAGGAAAAGAAGAAGACGTTCAACGTTTTCGACCACAATTTCAGAAGAAAAAAGTTGCTGCTGTAACAGCGAAATATGCCACAGACGGTAAGAACGAGACTCCTGAATTGGACGTGGGCAGTAACCCTCCTAGACAGCGCCGCGGAAGTAACCATAGTGCGGGAGGCGCTACGTCCTCATATGGAGGCGACAGCAACTGAAACATTCATTACTGTTGAAACAGCAGACACCAGAGTGGCACCCCTGACAGACTATTTAATATAGTCCTCCAAATTGAAGGTGATATACAGCGAGTAATTAAAGGTATTTTTTGGGAAAATCTGACCTCTTCATATGATATTTTATTAGCAGAGGCGGACTGGCCACCCCCATTCGTACTTACAGCGCGTAAAGGGAGGAGGTAATCCTTCCGAGCTTTTCTAGACATGTCCCAAAGGACAAAGCAAAGGCTCTTGCAGCAGAATGGGCTGTGTCCCTGGCTCCAGCGTTATTCCGCAATCACGTGGGTTGGGACGAAGAATCTCCCCCCATGAAATACCTTTGCGATCGTTGCCACAGCCACAACCCCAATATCCCATAAAACGTGAAGCAAAAGGCCCAGTTTCCGAAATTCTGACACAGTTGGAATATCAGGGAGTAATTGAACCCTGTGTATCACCTATGAACAATCCCCTTTTCGCGGTTTCTAAACCCGATGGATCGTACCGTTTAGTATTGGATTACCGGCATTTGAATTCTCATTGTCGGACCTTTGCGGTGCAAAATACCCATAGTTCTGCGCTTGTAGACAGTCTTGTTCGTAAAAATACAAAACAACTCTTGACCTTTCAAATGGATTCTACACGCACAACTTAGCCCCGGAGAGTGGCCAATGGTGTGCCTTTACTTCCGGTGGTAAAATGTTCAAATTCAGGCGTCTTCCTATGGGGTACAAAAATAGTCCAGGAGTGTTTGCCGCTCGTGTTGTCTCTTTATTAGACGGCATAGATCCAGACGCCTGTTCGTATGTGGATGACATTTATCTGACAGACGATGAATTGTTTCCGCATCTGACGCGAGTGGACCGCATTATTCTTGAATTTGCGGTTCAGGGATACAAAATTAACTTTGCAAAATCCCATATTGCTGAGTTTACCGTTTTGTTCTTGGGCTATGAGCTCAACAATGAAGGTAAGGGTTTAGCCCCCATTTTCTGGAGAAATGTGCACTTCTGTGCCCTCCTACAAATCTGAAGAAGCTTCAGTCTTTGCTGGGTTTTCTGAATTTCAGACGTACATACATTCCCGAATATGCCCAGCGTATCAAGCCACTGTATGCCTTGATACAGCCTACTTTTTCGAAGTCTTGCTGGCTTCCGGAGCATACCTCCATTCTGCAATCACTGCAGACAGACCTTCTTGAGTCTAAATACCTTTTGACGCGTGATAACCACACAAACTTGGTGATTAGAATCATTCCAGGGGCAGTGGGTTTCACGTATTTAACCTTTAATGAAGGAGACACAGTACCTATCGCATACAAGTCACATCTATACACCTCTGCAGAAATGCGGTTCTCATCTGTGGAGAAGGTGCTAACAGCAGTGCAAATGGCGATCCTGAAGGAGCGCGCACTGGCACAGGGAAAACGCATTCTGGTGGTGACACCCTATCCTGCCCTAGAGGCAGTGACTAAAGCAAGTGTTCCGAACTCTAAAGCTTTGCACCCCCGTTGGATTCAATGGGCAACATCATTGACGTCTCCGGATGTCACTTTCATTTTCGACTCTTCTCTTCAGACTCAGGAGTTTTTACAGTATGAATTTATTCATCCTCCTCCTTTGTCCTTATTGCCGCTTGAGGATTACGACTGTGTGATCTACACCGATGGCTCGGCACAACCTGCCACTGGGTCCAAGCATGCTTATTCAGCCGCATGTGCTATTGTTGCAGGTACGTTTGTGAATGGAAAGTTCAAATCCACTGTGGTGCATACGCAGGCACTCGGGGATAGTACCGCACAATTGGCCGAGTTGCGTGCTTTAGTGCTTGCACTTGAATTCGTAAATCCTGATGTGACCACTTTAATCGTGTGCGATTCTTACTACTGTGTTCAATCATACAATGACAATCTGTTCTTTTGGTCGCAAAACGACTATAGAGACGCTAAAGGCAACACAATCAAGCATAAAATGCTTTGGGTTAGGGTGGCAGATTTACAAAGACGTCTGCCACTCACACAGGTGGTTCACACCCTAGGCCATCAGCGAGTGGGCGCACACGCTGTTGGTAACAGTCTGGCAGATGAAGCTGCCAGACCAGCAGTACTCACGTGTTCAGTAGCAGCAGTTACTAGATCCATGTCTAAAATAGACACTGATATCTTGGCAGCTATTGCTGCAACAAAAGAAGGAATTAATTACCCTAGAGGTTTCCCTTCTAAATATTCTTACCAGATAGGTCCCGATCAGGCTCCTTATGTAACAATACCTAGCGTTGGGGTTCGGCTGATCCCCAACGCGGACCCTGGACTTTCCTTGATGGCAGCAGCACACGAAGGCATGGCTTCGGCGCATGCTGGTGTGTCTGCGACAATATCCATTTTGCAGCAGCGTTACTGGTGGCGTGGTTTATACAAAGATACACGTACTTATGTGCTTTCCTGTGACGTTTGTCAACAGATCAAGCCTTCAACAGTCACAAGACCACCGCAGACCTCGCTTGCGATTTCGAACAGACCCTTTGGGTGTGTTTACTTGGATCACTGCGGTCCATTTTCTTCAGACACTGCTTATAAATATATCTTAGTGGCAGTGGACTCGTGCACACGGTTCATCTGGGTCTGGCCACAACGGAGTGCTGACGCACGAAATGTCATTAGGGATTTGCGAGTCTTTGTGGGAATTTTTGCATGCGGCACCTTCCATTCTGACCAAGGTCCGGCGTTTGCCTCTAAGGCTTACAAGGACGCAATGGGCTCCTTAGGGGTGCGGGTGAAATTTTCGTCTCCGTATAGGCCTGAGGGCAACTCTATCGTTGAACGAATGAACCGTGACTTAAAGCAATCCTTGACAGCTAGAGTTATAGGTACTGGCAGGAACTGGCTGGCCCACTTGTATACTGTTCAACGTGCACTTAATAATCTCCCTAGAAGGCCTCTGGGTGGGCGGACCCCTTACGAAATGCTCTTTGGCATACGAATGTTTGTGCCTGACCTTGATGGTCTAGACATGGCGGCGCAATCCGCCAAGTTTGATGTAGATAATCATTCTACTATGTTACAGGACTTACAAGAAGCCCGAGACAAACTAGCAATTGCACATTTGCCTTCAGCCACAGACCCTGCTTTGCAGATTCCGGTTGCCGGCTGGCTTCCGAAGATTGGCGACCTGGTACGAGAGAAGGTGGAGAACAAAAAAGAATTCGGCCCCTCTTTTCGTGCACCGGTTCCAGTGCTGGGCTTGAAGGGAACACGTACAGTTATCCTACCACCGCTTCCCGGTCGCAAGGAAAACAGATACATCTCAGTGGAACTCTGTCTTCGTTTTTGTTTCGGCCGATGGACTGTCCAGGGGAGGGTGTCTTGTGGATCATGGCCTCCTGGATGGTCTGGCCATGTTCCGCAGGCCTGGATGCCATGATGACTATTGCGCACGTTATTATTGGATGTTGTTCTTTCGCCCTCTGTTATTGCCAAGTGATTCTGCAACAGTCTGCATATTCTGTTGCTCACCTTTTCTCCTGTTCCCTTTTGGGCTCAGTCTGAACAACAGTTACAAGGTCGAATAACAACCCCCTGGTTTATGCTGATTTGGCCCGTCCCTCGCACCTAGACATAACACTTGTACAGCTGCCATTGAGAAATTAGTGTGCTTTTAATAATGCGCTTGCTTGCTCTAAGATAGCACTTGGAGACGACCTTTCCAGTGAGAAGAGCTGTGATTGTTTGCTGATGTAGTCTTGCATCAAGAGACTGAGGTATGGGGGTTCGCTAGTCAAAGCCCAAAGGTCTTCTATTATTATAATAAACTGGCTTCCAGCACGGGGAGGGTGGTAATGTTAGTTAGACATATATCCACTGCTTTATGAGATGCTTTCCCCGTTCGTATTTTATGGAGTAGTAACTATGCTGATTATATTGTTATTATGTATTATGCTACTAGTACTGACACGTGTACTGTACCTTAGAGCACGTAAGTTGAAATAAACATTTTAACCTATACAGTGTCTCTTCATACGCATGTTGTGGACAGGTACAAATGTGACGAAAGAGTGTTCTTGCCTCTGCGAGTCCTGAGAGAGAGATACCGTGTTCTGGGTTGTCTAAGCATTGGTACATTGGTGCTAATGGGACGCTAAGGCTAGTTGGGTTGGGGTTTTGGGTGCCAAGGTTTATGGTTGGCTCACCACTATATTCCGAGGTCCTATTATCCTGTGCATAGCTCTGTATGTGCAGAAACCCTATGACAGTGGGTTCTGCCTGGCTAAGGTGCATACCCTAGCCAACCAGAAACCCCATTTCTAACAATCTGCATTGCTCTCTACAGAAGAAACCCGGGGTAAAATACACCGGCAGTTCCAGTTAAACTGTTCCTGAATAATGATGGCATTTTATTGACCTTGACAGATCAGTAGGTCTCTATTCCGACTACTATGTCTATTATCGGCTCTTTTTCATAATGTTCAGGATATAAAATAAACTGGGACAAGTGCAAGTACTGCCTACAGCTAGATGCACGATCAAGGCATTCATGGGTATTCCATGAAGTGGATCTCCAAGGGACTGAAATAGTTGGGCATCAGAGTTGATTCTATGGTGGAAGACAATTTGCGTCCCCTTACATCCCTGTCAAAGAATCATTTTCTGAGGTGTACACACCTCAGCTTGTCCGTGTGGGACAGGGTCCACATTATCAAAATGACTGTGGCACCTCAAAACAACTATGTAATGGGATTGCTGCAATGAGGATTAAATCTACCATACTGTGTTGCATTGACGTAGACATCATAAGGTTTATTTGGGGAGAATCTAGAGCCTGGCTAAAGCCAGAAAATACTGTTGGCCCACACAACTTCAGGTGGACTGAGACTCCCTAACATAAAAATATACTACTATCCCCAACACTTATCCCACATGGCTTGCTTCCTCCCTCAATCTCCACACAAACCCACATGAGTACATGCAGAAAGGCACATATTCCACTGTCTTGAACCACAACTACCCCGTGTATTGTAAATATGTACCCCAGGGGACAAACTCTAACCCTGTGATTACATGCATGTTGTGCATATGGAACCACTGTCACTGTGTGGGAAAGATACATCCTAACAACCAAATCTCTGCTCCAATCTGGAGGAAATGTAGGGATGTTGGTCTGAGATAGGCAGATTGGGGGAGGAGGGGTGTTTGAATTAACAAAGGGATTCGATCAACTGATCAAATAATTTTGAATGGGGAGTTTAGAGATTTTCAAGCCTTAACGAACAAATACTGTTTAACAAATACCAACTTTTGGCGATACCGTCAGCTGACAAAATACTTCCACAGTAAACTAGGTACCCTACCTTATGAATTTGTTGATTCCCCTGTACTACATTTCTGGGGGTGTTTGGACAACTGAGGGGCCTAGTCTATGGGATGTATGGACTCAAGCTCACTGAATTGCACACTTGATACAGATTGCAGCCCATTCTTAACAGCAGACTGGGTGGAATTACTGGAAAGTCATGTCAGAGTAGTCCAAGATTCAAAGCTCAAATTTCTGTATTTTAAGGTACTCCTCCCATGGTACTGGTCACCCTAGGGCTGTATCATGCCAGGCAACTGCAGCACCACTCATGCTTGAAATGTGATCAAGCTCTCTGTGATACTCTGTATATCCTGTGGAGCCGTAAAGCGTTGTTTAAGTATTGGCAGGAGACATGGTCAGAGCTGTCCAGAATAAACTCAATACAAATCACCTCTTCAACACATTTTTCGTTAGTACATGACACAAGCAATATACCTGACCTTAACTCTTACTCCCACAGATGGTTACTCCTTAATTGCAGCCAAGCTATGTATCCTCCAACACTGAAGACAACCGACGGTCCCGACAAGGGACGAATGTCTTGTATAAATGGCACGCATTGCAGAAAATGAACAAGTCATATACAAGATCAATGATAAAATTACTGTGTTTGAGCAAGTTTGGGGTCCATTCCTTTATGAGACCAGGCAGGGAAATGGGAAATGAAAATGTATTACCACACTCATAGGTATGTAACAGGCTGCAGAATACAGAAAAACCACAGCCTTTCTGTTACATAGTTAGGAGATACGTGGACCAACTGAAGGCTCGCTAGCGTGAAGTACCATGCGTTTAGTTTCAAGTACCTCCCTCCATTATTTTCTATGGGAAGGTGTTGCAGTACCAGTGGTTGGCCATGTGTAATGCTGGACTAACTATAAACGTGTAAGTTACTACTAAAGTTTAAGTTACACATGTAAGTTATACAAAAGTTAAGTTACTACAAAAGCGTAAGATACATGTGTAAGATACTATAAAAGTATAAGTTTGTGAATAGCACTTTGTAGTAAGATTTGGAGTACTACTGTACTACTTTAGTACTACAAAATGTACTTCAAAGTGCAGTTTGTGAGTCAGGCCCAGTGTTTCATTGACAATGTTTATGATTGACAATTCAGGGTTTTACATCATAACACACAGTATTAAATGTTGGGACTATTCTGACATCCCCTTTTATTGTGATATTTTATCCAGTATAGGAGGGGGGAGAATTGTGATTGTGGGTCTGGAGCTTGCTGAGGGTGTAAACTGTTCTGAAACTATCACTAAAGGTATTTCCATCTACCTGATTGTATACATTTGTAATTAATGCAAAAAGCACTGGTTTGACAATAATTAATTGAGTGTTATTGTTGCATACCAACAAGCTGGGGTTAGTACCCACATCACTTTTCCTGATTAGATTGTGGACTGCTCATCTTCGCTACTCTGAGAGAGTCGAGGGCTACAATTGAGCACTTGGTTCTCAGTAAAGGGAAAGTTGTGAACTTACTGCTAGTGAAGGACTTGCAACAGCTTTAGTAAGATGGTCAGTTTGCAGGAAGAATTACATTGTAAGGACTAAAAACAAATTTAAAAAAATTCAATTCTATAGGGGACTTATTGGCTTGATATAGTAACGAAAATGGTGCCTAGAGAAGAATTCAGAATAGTGTCACACATTGTATACCCACTGCATTAGATGCAGTCGAGTAAATGCCTTCAATATTAGCAGAGGGATGGACTGGTTCTAAAACTCATACAGCTCAGAGGCAGTAACAATAGCTGAGGGCAAAGACGGGAAATTCATAAATGTGTACCAGCACATGTTGGAAGCACAATGAAAGAGTGTAAAGGTTACCCAAGAACAGTAAGACTATTGAGGTGAGCAAGGTCCCAACATCAGAACTAGAAAGACAATTCATAGCTACAGGAGAAGCATAACTGCCCTTACTTACATCTTTATATGCCCCTAATAAGCACCTGTCTTTTCCCTCCTCATCCTTGCAAAAGCAAGCCGATGTGAGGATGCCTTGCAGGCCTGCTTCATGTGACAAGTCTGTAGAGTCTCTCTTTCTTTTTTTAAATTGCTCTTTATTGAAAGTGTACATGAGAGCATACAGTACAGGCAATGCATCATCCTGCAACGGGTCATCAGACAACACCTGGAAAAGCAAAAGGAATAACAATGCTTTGGTTTGAGATAGCGCACTGTGGTGCAAAGAGGATCAGCCCTATAACAAGTCGGCCTGCAATTGTTGCTAAGGGGAAGAGGATCCGCAGTGTGAGGGGAGTTGGTTAGATGAAATCATGCTGTTCACAGACATCTTGGTGGCGCCGCGGTGATGGGGTCAGCATGCATCAGTTGTGAGCCACTGGTAGCTCTCCATCCGCGTACAAGTCGCTCTTCTCTGTGGGCAGCCCAGTGAACTAAATTAGAAGCTTTTACTTGGTTGAATTAATTTATGATTACCAAAATTGAAAACGTGTATTTAAAACGAAAACATTTATTTTAGGAATTCATACGCTGATGTTTGGAGAAAAGTGTTGAACTTCCAAAATATATTTATCTGTTGGAGAGACTGTTATAAATATTATTAACTTGGTGCTGGGGCACTGCATCTATTGCTTGTTATGTATTACCCAAGTAGAGGCATTCCACACTGACAAAGCATTTTTTACATTCCTGCTGGCAACCCGGCCTGAAGCACGAGGTGATCCCTGCTAGTAGTCTTACATATGGTGGGCACTAAAGTAATCTTGTCTGATGAGGTTACTACTACAGCTCTGGAGGATTTTCATTAAACACAAGGACCTCTTATTACAGACAAGGTTGAAGACCCCTGCTGTAACGCAAGAATGACAGTTTGCTAGTCTCTGGTCATACTTTGGTTGGAATTCTCCCCGTGTGAGGAAGGGTATAATGTTTTGGGTACATTGTAACCTACCAGGTCCTGATCCGGCCACCTACCTGTGAATCAAGAGGAGGCAACTGAGATAAACAACGAAGCAATCCAATTACAAGCAAGGACTGACCCAAAACATACTCTGCATATTTGGAAACAACAGGTCGCTGAGTACTCCAGTTTAGGAAATTTTTATATGAGTGAGGCCTAATTAGCATTACTGGTGACAACAGAAGAAGTAATGTCACATGACTTGTGACCCAATGACATTACAGAAAGTGACGTCACAGTCAGTGAATTAACAGGAAGCATCATAGGACGTAATCTTGTCAAATTTAACTTTTTCCACTTTCTGACTCATTACAGATCCTCTTCTCAAACGCTGTCAAAACTAATTATGTGTTACAGTTTAACACAAATCATGAACCAGTGTAAAGTGATATTTGTCAGTGCATTTGCAGTGCGAAGCACAACAAAATAAATCAATAATATTCACATCCTGGACCAACACTGTTCCGTGCTCACAGCACATGCGCATCTCCCCAGTACCTCACCCGTATCATTCATTCATTGGAACTTGTCTGCAAAGCTGCAGCAATTCTCCAGAGTTTTTCTTTCTGGCAAATAACAGATAGAGGCCAGCAGGAGTGGCTAGTACTGCTATCAAAAGAACAGGCCAAGTGTTGGTTTTCAAGTGCTCATTCCAATTAATGATTGCTGCAATTTTGAGTCACACTGTCAAAATGTGTGATCCTCGACAAATCAGGATGAGGTAAACAATATGCGACATAATATTCACAGACAACTGCATTTCAATGTGTGGAAAGTGGGATAAATAACAAATAGTAGAAGGAGGACTAGCTCACCACGGTACAGATAGCTCAACTCTGTGAACTCACCAGCACCAACTGAAGTATCCACTGTAACTTGTTGAAAAGTAGCTGCCTGTGTCAGCTTCATCGTACTTCTGCAGCGCGCCTCCCATCCCCTGGGTGAACAATGATGCTCCCCTCTACCTATTCAGTGTGCTTCACATACCTGCCAACTCACACGGGGCCACAGTGTGACACACGATATCGGCTCCCGTCACCCGGTGAGGAGTCGATATCACACTGTGTCAGGGAAAACAAGCTGAAAACCAGGGCACAAGTCCTAAAAAAAGAAGTGGGGGGACTCTCCAAGATAGGTGGTGTTACAGGAAGTGACATCACGACAGGAAGTGACATCACGACAGGAAGTGACATCACGACAGGAAGTGAAATCATGACAGGAAGTGACATCACGACAGGAAGTGACATTAGATGTGCAGCATAGTTGAAGGAATGGTGGCAATCTGCTGCCATGGTCATTCATTCCTTAGAAACGATTCTGAGGCATTCCATAGATTTCCATCAATCTTGAGCACCCAAATTGTAAAATTTGAAGAGGTTAAAGCGCTTTTGGATGTTGGCGGCACAGCATGTTGCCTTTAATGACTGCATTGAGACCTTTCAAAAGTGATCATTTTTAACCCTAAACTTAGAAACATCCATGCTTCCTTGCCCTAACGACAATTCCACTAGGGAACTAAGAGGAAAGTCAATTGGAAAGGTCATGCATGATGTGCGGAGGATAATTGGTCAAGAGCAAAGCAAAAGATGCAGTTCCTCAAGCTATGTTACGCGCTTGTAAAGTGCAGCTGCACAAAATGGGTTGAAATGATTCCCATGCAAGGTAGGTATGGTGTATTTCAGTTAGGATGGTCTTCCATGTCGGAAAGTGATGGGATAATAGTGCATAACTCGAATTAATACAAATAGCTGCCAAGTTTTCAGGGTGCTTATGTGTAAGGCTCCCCGTTTTCCGATTTTATGGACTTTTTACAGATAAATACAGACAGAAAACAATGTATTTTCTGTCTGCATTTATTTTTAATAGTGGATAAATACAGAAAATTGTCCTACTTTTAAGGGACTCTCTGCGCTGTCTTTCATGAATTATAGGCCAGCAGCTGGACAGCATGGAAATTAAAAAACAGGATGACATTTCTTTAAATACTGGCATATGTCAACATACATTTATGTTACAATGCTAGTATTTACAGTGGATGTATTATGTAATATTTGCAAGCTTAAATAGCTAAAACACGACAGACATCAAAGTACGAGTGTGTGCTATCAGTTAAATAAATATGGAAATGTACAGTTTGACAACTTCATTTATACGGTAAACTGAGTACCAATCACTTGGGTAATAATAATGATACGTGCTATTTACAGCACTTAGTAAGAGAGCGTCGACATGGAGTGCTAAATTAAAAGGAACTTATCGTCATTAAAAACCTGGTTACTTCGGCGCAGAGGTCCTGTATGTTAATAGAGGCTCAGTTTACATTTCAAAAATAACAAACTGGTACTTAGCAGGGGGCTCACTGACATCCAAACTGAGTGTTATTGGCCTAGATTACACCAAGGCCTGCGAATAGGAGTTTCGTTAAAGGCTCAACGGTGCAAATCCCGCTGAGTACTGGGTGCAATACAGTAAAGGACTACAACACCTATCTCACGTTTAATCTATGCGTTTGGAAGAGTACAGTCAGACACACTCGCTATGCCAACTCCAGTGTCTGGACATGCATCACAATTAGCTGCTGGCTGCAGGCTCCAGCTTCTTAGAGCCAACTTCCCTTGAAGGTCATCGGGCAAACATGAGCCCTTGCTTTCCCTCATGAAACACAGCGCTTATAGGAATTCTGTATCATCCAAGGATGAGCAAACTCCATGCCCATCTCAAGCACAAACGCACCCTTTTCCCCAAGAAAGCAATATTTTCAGAGTTGCTTAAAACACACAGCACATTCAGAAAACACAAAATTAACTGGCAAGCCGATTCAATGCGTTTTAGGTAGAGGACTATCGATAAGACAACTTAAATGTACACTTTATACACAATTATATGTTCTAATTCTATCCTCACAAGCAACTCATTGTCCTCCATGAGACAAGAGGATTCTCCAAGTATAGAATGGGATCCCTAGGGATGTTTCCATGAAGGTCGCCACACCATGAAGAAAGAACAAGTAAACATAAGTTTACAGATAGTGTCATACTTTAATAAAGGTATGGCAGGATATTGTTATTTATCAATTATGAAAGGCAGTACACTAACTACAGCTCTCTAAAATGGACAGTTCAGTAGGCGTGATAGCAAGCGACTCACTGTCACAGCATTTACCATGCATGGGAGCAAGAAAATGGAATAACCAAGCTTTGGACCCCACGCCTTCTGGAACTACCTAAACCCTTCCCAAAGACGGAGTCTCCTGCTACACCTTCAACATACCTCTGTCTCCGAATCACAAGCACAACTTTATCTCAGGTCTCTTTCCTGTGCCACTCACAGAGACTGAATGAAGCATGAACAAAGAAGGCGTTCACCAATTAAGTTTAGAACTGATGGGGGCAGGGTCAAAGGGCAAAGCATAAGTTTGATAGGTAGCGCATTCGCGCGCTACACAAGAATCTGGGGAGAAAGGGTGTGAAGGAAGCCGGATGTGTGCCGAGAGCAGCTGCGAGCCCTGTACTGGGAGCGAGGATAACCTTACCAGGATTAAAGTCCCGTAGCCGGGAGTGTTGTAACTACGCGGTAGCCAGCCCTGTCGTTGGGAGATCGACGGGTAAGTCAACGGCCGCCATCTAAGAAAGTTAGGGGCGGCCGTGCGGGCAAGTGACGCCAACATAGAAAGCCCAGCTTTTGAGCAGGGGGGACGGCGTCCACCCGGTAAAATAAGTGGGGGGACGCCGTCCACCCGCGTGGTACCCCGACTCGTGCCCTGCTGAAAACCACTGTAAATATTGGTTTAACAGCTCATTTTCAAGAGGCTTTGAACTGCCGATGTCCATTAAGGGGTGTGAAAACACCCCAGGACATCGCACCAGCCTTCACAAGCTTTTTAATTTTTTTTTGGGGGGGTGGAGGGGGGAGGGAGCTTGGGGGCAGGCTGGGGTTCTAAAGTGCCTCCTAGGTACTTCTCAGTACGAGGCCCCACCCCCGCCTCACACTGTGAGAGTGTTCTTCAAGTTGGCAGGTATGGTTGCACACTGAAGGGGCACTGGGGCGGGCAGCTGACTGATTGCCAGAGCTGCCAACTTTGGAACTGAGGAACCAGGTTTGAGCCTGTGTGTCAGTTCAACATCCTGTGATTTTGGGTAAATCATTTAATATCCCTGTGTCTATAAAAAAAAAATCATGATCTTGTGTAATGTAATTGGCTCTCAAAGCCTTAACATAAAGAAAGGCAGCTAGATACCCATTTAGTGGCTGACTTGTACAGTTAAACCAGAAAACCTGGATACATTGCGGCTTCCCCTGTTTAAATTGTGTGATCTTAGGCAAATATTTTATTTCATCAAACTCATTTTTTTCATTGTCAGGTATGTGAGCTCTTTCAAATATGTGAGTTCAGAGTACCAGCTGTACAAAAACCTATTGTGTTTGATTAAATAGACTATAATGTTGCTCTAATATAATCTGGGCCTAAGTTAACTAATGGTTCAAGTTTAAAAACTATCACTTTTAATCAGAGTTCGAAGTGGGCGGGATCAAAGGGACACAACATGCTCATATTTTTTTAATTTATGAAAAACTATTCTCCTACTTTTTGTGAAAAGACAGCCGTCCCAGGACGGTTAATTCCGATAATTTAAATGCTTCCGCTGAAGTGTCAGGCAGGGAGCCTCTGTGCTATAAAACCGAAGGTGGGCATGCAGCTAAACAATAAACAAACCTTCTTGCCAGGGTGTCTGAATGCCTAAAAGAAATGCATATGTGCGCAACTGGTTAATATGCAAATTTAAAGGGGTGCTTGGAAGCCGGTACTGGCTTTAATTGATGGAATCACTTGAAACTTTGTGATAACAAAGATTTATTCTTTTGAGAGGTAGTGCATGGGAGTTACCATCTGAGCTGTGAAGTGCGTGCTTTTAAGGGACAGTTATATCAAAAAATTACACTATGTACAGTTTGGGTATTACTAAAATCTATATTTTGGAAACACCACTTTATCTTAAACATTTTTGTGCATTTTGTAGCAGTTTATCTTATACTGTGTGTAGTGCAACTTTAAAATAATGACTTACATATTCTCAGTGCTTTCTGTCACAGACTGGGACCTCGTAGCACTAAAAATACACAAGTCACTATTCTCCACTGCACCAACCAGGTTTCAATTCTTTGGCTCTCTGGTTACACACACACACACACAGACCTCTGCAGTACATTAACTAATAGAGGTTTCATAATGTCCTACAATGCATTTCCACTGATCAACTTTTTTTCTTTATTTTTCATTTAAGCTGCACGTTATTTTATATGTAGTTACCTTAAGGTGAAAAAACAAAAACAAAACGTACAGAATATTTCATTTTTTTTTTGCCACACCTTTGATCCCGCCCCACGCTCACTGACCCCGCCCCATTGCATGCACCATCACACTTCCCATACTTTTTATTAATGCAATTTGACCGCTGCTTTTAATAGGTACCTCTCAATGCAGTGCTACAACGTGACGTATTAATGTCAAAGCTTCCAGCGTTAAAGAAATACACTTTTTTAAAATTCTGAATAGACGTTATAATATTTTTGTTGTAGTGAATTATATTACTGTGGAGCCAGATTATTTAGTACAAAAAGCCAACAAAGGTAAAACAGTCGCACATATCTGCTTTTGTAATAGTAACAGAAATAAAGTGAATCAACAATGGTGCTCTGAACACTAAAACACACCCCTTGCCAAGATGTGTGTATATTGGGATTAGAGAAAAAACATTTCTCCACCCACACACATGCAAAACAAAAGATAGCGGAGCACTCTTATAGTGTGTATACTATTGGGTGTACTAGTCTAGCTACAGTCCATATAATGTGTCTGGGTGTGTATAATAACATTAGTTGTGCATTTCAGAAAAAAACATCGGAAACTTCCAAATGTTGCAGTAGAAAAGATTTTTATTTATTGGTGGCTATGTGCAAGAATCTAGCAATATCACCACTATGATTACATCATTTTGCACACAGATTACAGAAATGTTGAGAATGTTGTTCCTTCAGCCGACACGTGCTTTGTCCCTACAATGGGACTTTTTCAAGGCTGATAATACATAGGAGAATCATAATGTAAGTTAAAAACAATCCAATTTATTGAAACAAATTTAAAATTAATAAGTGAACTTAAAACCATTATGACGCACAATATACGACTACTACTACTACTTAACATAAGTGTCTAAATGTCACCGCATCAAAATCGGTGTGCCATATAATTAGACCTTGTTGCACGAAAGTGAAAAGGTCGGACATAAAACCGCCCCCTTTTAACATATCACCTACGTAGTCCCAGTCACCGCACGCATGACTCGCGGGGGGGGGATGTGAGGGGGCCACGCGGATGGGGGCGGTTAAAGATTTTTTTTTAAAAAACATACCTTACTGGGTCCCACGCCGCCTCCGCTCCTGGCCGGGTCCCGTTTCCTGGAACAGGAAGCATGCATCCTCCCTCCCCTCCCCTAAGCCAATCACAACGCTGCAATGGCAGTGTTGTGATTGGTGCGGACAGCGCCCAGCTGGGCGCCTGTAGGGAGGCCATTTTCTATGTAGGCTGCAGCCTACATAGAGAAAATGTAGAGTGCGCATGACTGGTTTGGTCGGCCCCAGAGGGCCGACCAAACAGTCAGGGCCCACAACAGTGGGCAAGCCACTCCTCCCCGACCCGCCCACCCGCGCCCAACCAGGCATACCCTGCCGCCCGCCCCCAACCAAGCATACCCTGCCTTCTGCTTTCTCGCAGCGCGAGAAGCAGAAACATAAAATGGTATTTAAAATACCATTAAAATACCATAGGGCGACGCTCCTCCACCCTAATGGAGGAGCCGCCCCTGCGTAGTCCTGTTGTTTGTGAAAATGGAAGAAATACTTTTCCCAAGTAACATGGCAACCACGTGTTATTATCGAGAAATCAGTAATGTCCTGAACCAAATAAGAGTCCATGCGATTCTGAAAGAGGCAAGAAAATGTAAAATTTGAGGAAATGGGAAAACATGATAAAAAATGATGTTAACTACAGCTTTTAGAACTACCCGATGTTGAGACCGTTTTTGATCTCTTCGCTCAAGCCGTTTCACATGATGGGCCGGCATATGTTTAATGGGTTTGTGGGGCCGTCTGTTTTACCATGACACAGATATCACGCATTCATATGATTTTATGTTTGCCTTTAACTTAGATGTCCCCCCACTTGGGGGTTCTTATGGTCCTGCAAGTAGGATATAAAGATGTTTATGCCTCACTAGGTTGCTCACCAATAGAGTAACATTGACAATGGTTTGGTTCCGTTACTTTCTCCGATGTACACAGCCACATTGCATTTGCAGTGGATGTTTTAGTATCTTGAGGCAATTACTTGATTTACGCCTTTTGTGGGACTCTTGCCAAGTTTACATTATTATATTATGGAGATACGTAATTCTTATGATGTCCTTACATAGATTGAGGAATGGTCACATTTTTTCTATTGATGAATACACGGGCAATGCACTATTAACAACTTACAAACAAAAAAGACGTTTATTATTCTTGGGCCTCATGGCTTTGTTGTAATCTGTCGATTACTAGGAGTTACATTCATATACCCGTTTTTTGAGTATCTTAATTAAAGTATGAAATGTCAATAATTGATTTTTAAAATAATGTGCTTTTTCATACGTTTGGTACCCAGAACGCTTAGTCCATGAGTTTCCCTCTTAGTTAGATTTTAACTTCGTGGAACAGGTCATTCGCTGCTTCGCTTTTGGAGGATTGTGTCATTGCACTTCGTGCACCTCATGTCCTTTGTTAAACACATTCTTCCAAAATTATTCTTTTTCACAGATTCCAAAATAAAGGGCTTATCAAGGTCCTTAATTACCAAAGGGACCTCATCTTTCCCATTACATCCGCACAAGGGTATACACTAGGCAGCTTTTTATTTCTGGTCTTGGACATAATGCGCCATAGACACGAGACAGATACGTTGCAGCTTCCAATGCCACTGCATGAAGGAAGTATTACTCATTCAGGAACTAATTAAGCAGGTATAAATTAAAGTAACACTTTAATTGGGGGCTTGCTACCCCTCACTTCTGTTCCTAACGGTGTATGGCCTATTTACCAGATAGGCAATGCATTTATGTATTATGTTGTATCATCTTTTTCCTTAGGTCCTCCCTTTGCTATTGGGTCAGCGCATTTGAGCATCAATAGATTTGTGCTCATTCTTTCACGTATAACATTAAGCATGGATCCGACTGGACATAGGTAAAACGACATTCCTGTGTTTTCATTACTTCAATAGATCATAGTGGCACATTTCATACTTTAGTAAGGGTGTAGTTACTTGGTTTATGGACTCTCATTATATCTCTTGTGGAACCTGCCCACGATACATTTGAATAGCTCTTTCCTGTCTTTTCAGCCTTTGTTTCGTGTAATTCACTTATCTATCGCTGTCCTCACAATTGTATTGCTTATTTGCAGTGGTTTATCCGGTCTAGGTGGTGGCTTTTGTACTTATACATGGGTACTGTTTTTTTTCCACTTTTTAGGTCTCGCCTACGCAGCGCGCATGCGCTGCATAGGAGGGCCTTTAGCCGTCGCTCTGCTCATTTTCAAGCACTGCACTCGTGCTTGTGGCGGCATCCACCTTGCGGGAGCGAGCAGGGGAGCGCCACAAGCACGAGTGCAGTGCTTGAAAAGTGAAGACTCTCCCAAGCGCACGCGCGCGTACCACTCGTGGTCTCACCTCCTGCTCCCCCTCTCTCTCACAACAACTTAACTTTCGCGGCCGCGGGGCCGCGCTTGTGTTTCAGCGCTTGTTCCCCTTAGTTCTCGCTGTTCTTTGAAACTGTCCCCTTCTCTTCTCTATTCGCCCAGTTATCCTCCCGGCGCTGATATATTGGACTCTGATGTGGCTCAACCCTCCCTTCTCCCCTCACCACCACCCCAACCCCCGCCAAGGTCTCTGGATGTACAGATCAGGCACCAAAGGCCAGAAGGAGTGAAGGGTCTCGCACAAGATCACACCGTTCGTCGTGGTTCTATTACAAGAGATATACAACATAAAATCCATGTCTGCTAACACACTGAGTGACTGCACATCACAGGGACGGCCCCAAGTGACTGGTTTCAGGTTCAGGCCACGTCACCAGACCACGGTTTTTACTCTCTTCATTATCTTTTCACACGAGTTATTCCAATTTGTTTAACTGAATAAAAAGACTATAACTCCCAGAATGCAGAGATTCATTATCTGCATCATCTCTCAGCCTCCACGAACTAGCAAAGCCCCCTTAACCCCTCCCCTCCTCCTTTAGCTCCCAGTGTGTTCTTTCCACATTCCCCAAGGATGAATTAACGTGATTTATAAAGCGCCTTATACTCAAAAGGTCACGAGGAGCCGGTATTTGAAAACATGCAGGCACACAAACAAATGAGCTCCCCCCCGCCAGCTATCAGTGTGCCTCTCGCTCCCTACCATGAGCCGCCCCCCACCAGTTATGAGTGTGCCTCTCCCTTCACATCCTGAGCTGTAACCCCGCCAGCTATCACTGTGCATCTGATACAGCATCATGGCACTATACAAGCATGCTTCTCCCCCCAACTGAGCTGCCCCCTTCCCACTCCCCCCACCCCTATCCTCAGCCTGAGCTGCCAGGGCCCGCCCTCGCACCCCACGCGTGGCAGCTCCTGCTTTTATCCAAACTAGACTTTCCAGTTCAGGGAGAAGCGGGAAGCCTGCCACGGGCGTGTCTCACCACTGCTGCTACCGCGGCTACTCTTCTGGCATGTCCTTCCCTCTAGAGATAGCTCGATCGGTTCACCTCCCTGCTGGAGACAATTGTATGCAACCAGAACCCTGCATGTGCTTCGAATGATCCCGGGCCGACTCCTGCTTTCAACATGTGCCGGTCGATAAAGCGAGAGTGGTCGAGGGAGGGAAGGCTGTTTGTAGGCACTTTGCGACTTTGGCCAGGTTTAGTTACACGAAAGACCCCTTTGTGTGTATGATGACGTCCCCTTAAGCAGGCCTCTGCTTACTCCGACCCTGCCCTCTGTCTCCACCCCCCTCACCAAATGTCGGTCACCATCACCTGCACTTTACGGTCATGGACTATCAGAGGCCCCTCTGCTGAAATGAGGAGCCGCCCCATGCTTCGTATGTAAGCTGGTGGCAGCACACATACAGTGGGAACGGAGACCTTCCACCAGGGGGCGACACCTCCTTTACCCCCGTGCACACACCTGAACCGGTGCTTGTAACTTCCCTGGCGGGGGATAAAGCTTCCGGTTCTAACAGGTCTGGCCTCCTCCGTTCCGGGTCTCTGGCCTGTCCGGAGTGCAGTGTACAGATGTCAATAGCCCCGCCCCCATGGCACGTCAGCGAGGCCTGGCTCCCCAGCCAAAGGCACTCTGCTGGCATCTTTACCCACTGACCGAACGGGGACAACAAACCCTGTAGTGTGGCAAAGACGTGTGAGACGGGAGCCCCGAAATACCGAGGAGGACACGCAACATTCCCAGATAGAATTACACTGGCCAGGAGTGTGTGGGTGTGTGTATTATATAGTGCCTTACTACGCAAGCGCTGTAATTGCGTCTAGGGCTCCAAAAGACGCTAGAACCTTTGACTTTCTGCGCGCTTCCTTATTTTAACAACACATCTCTCCAAGCTTGGTTTGAAAAATAAAATCATTTTAGAGAGGCGCGGCTTTGATTGGGCGTTGAGTTTGTCGTGTGTAAACACGCGTCATCCTGCTTCTGAGTCTAAAACCCTTACACTGGATAGGAGAGTGCATAGTGCCATTATTGGCAACATCCCCACCCACAGTCTGAGCATGCATGAATAAATAAATACACAAGACAACTTTTGTTATGGGAAAATATTGCTGCAGGTTTATTCCATACAAAAGTATGCAGTATGGTGGGTTATCTTACGGGCGATCCAAGGGCAGGCAGCTGTACCAACCTATGCTGCCCCGCCCGCCTGATGAGCCAGCACTGTGGGAAACCCAATCAGTGCTACACCTTGTGTGATCCTCCTCCGGATCACGTGACACATTGGTCCCTTATTACTCACGCCCCTTTCAGGGCGGAGCGTAGCAGGGCAAACCCCCGGTTGGTCAGGCCTCCAACCGCCCGAAGGACTAACGGGGCGCCGTCGCGGTTTTCCAGGAACCTGCCCTGAGGCTCCTGGTCTTTGGCTCTGGCACCCCTATTGTGCCGCGCAGAGGTACCCTTACTGTACCCGTCTGCCGCAGAGGTACCCTTACTGTACCAGTCTGTTCCCAGATCGCCCTGTAACTCCGCCTGCAACGAAAAAAGAAAACATTACAACGTTCTACGTACTTTGCCAGCCAACCCCACGCCGGGTAAGCGGTAGGGTGGGAGACGGCGTGTCTGGTGCAAAGAGGACGCCAGAGAGGCGGAGGGAGGTATAAGTACCCTCCCCCGACCTCTGCGCGTGCGCCGGAAGTGACGCGCCTAGGCGAAGGACTCCTACCCTGAGTCCAACCACTAGACTAGGAGGGGTGGCGTTTGTGCCCAAATGGCACTAAAGGGCCGCCCTTTTAGGTGGCCCCCTGCGGGGGCCGCGGGCAGCCGCATAGTGCCATTATTGGCAACATCCCCACCCACAGTCTGAGCATGCATGAATAAATAAATACACAAGACAACTTTTGTTATGGGAAAATATTGCTGCAGGTTTATTCCATACAAAAGTATGCAGTATGGTGGGTTATCTTACGGGCGATCCAAGGGCAGGCAGCTGTACCAACCTATGCTGCCCCGCCCGCCTGATGAGCCAGCACTGTGGGAAACCCAATCAGTGCTACACCTTGTGTGATCCTCCTCCGGATCACGTGACACATTGGTCCCTTATTACTCACGCCCCTTTCAGGGCGGAGCGTAGCAGGGCAAACCCCCGGTTGGTCAGGCCTCCAACCGCCCGAAGGACTAACGGGGCGCCGTCGCGGTTTTCCAGGAACCTGCCCTGAGGCTCCTGGTCTTTGGCTCTGGCACCCCTATTGTGCCGCGCAGAGGTACCCTTACTGTACCCGTCTGCCGCAGAGGTACCCTTACTGTACCCGTCTGTTCCCAGATCGCCCTGTAACTCCGCCACAGCTCTGGAGGCGGCCACCGTCGCAGCCAGGGCCCCCCCACCAAAACAGCTAATTTCTCACCTGTAACCTGCTTTCTAGGGCCTCCTGTATGTCCAGTGAAACGTGTCCATGCTGTGACAAATGCACCCCATGTTTGTCAACTTAACCTTAGGCGTACGCCTGGATGGCCTGTGCCCTCAAGACAGCTGTCTTCTCACTTGCCACCTCTCATTTCCAGGGCCCCCTGCAAGGTCAAGGGAACAAATCCATACCCAATGGTGACCATAAACACCATGTTTCAAAGTAGCCCTTGACCTTAGCCTCAATCAGCACGTGTCTGGTGAAGCCCAGACCCCTCTGGTCTGCAAACTTACGCCCTGAACAGTTCACTCTTACAGGGCTGTTCAATGGCCTCCTTTGACTTAGCCCGTGCACCACTCTGCGGTGAGTAATCTCAGGCCACCAGAGCTCACATTGAACCATATCTATGCTGATCTCACCTAAGTCAGCCTTCATTGCCTCCTAAATGGATCACCAAGATGTTAAGGAGCCCCCCCCCCAACCAGTCTCTGCTTCAAATTGTTCAGAGCTGCTCGATCTCATTCCGGGGGACCCCATCCAGACAAACTGCGTTTGGGAAAACCGCCTGGAGCAATTTATCCTGCTCCGGGAAGAGCAACTGCCTCACACTACCTGGAATGTGATGGCCTCCCAAAAGGGAACTCTACTCTTACCATGGCTATATTACCCGTGAGGCTAATATAGGCTCCCACCTCCTGCAACCTGTAGTTGCAATCCTCCAGTATTTTTTGTGCTTTAACACCCTCTTCCCCAATTTGTGGGACAGCATCGCCCATGTTGGATGATCGCTTCCACAACCAGCCTATCTACTAGGGCTACCAGGGCAGAGAATATAGCGTCTAACTGAATCAACGCAAACCTGCCCCGCCTGCCCGCTTTGGCTATTCGGGCGAGGAAGATTATGCTTAACCTTTGCCGTCCCATTGCTTTCTAAATCATGACGCACAGGAATGTCATAACTAACAGCATGTGACAATGAGCAAGGGGGGCCCACCTGCCCTTGCCATGCATCCCTTATTCCTATGGGAATTCCGCCAGCTGAGCTCCCTCTGTGGTGAACCCCCCTAGGCATGCCAGCTAAGAGAATCTGTCTGATGTAATACAGTGCGCACTGAGCGATAAGGTGCCTAACATTAAGGATTGACTCAGTCCTACCTAACCCCCAACCTAGAATATTCTTGAAAAGGGGGGGCAGTGGCGTTCCCACTGCCCACCCTTGGGCAACCCCATAGGTGGAAAATTACCTGCTCCGCTAAATTTTATCATTATTGATCACTGGACGTGCCAAATGTTCTTTTACATAGTAGCCTTTTGGGCTTGACACCTTGTTTCCCCATTTCTAGGGACACTATGTTGGCTGACAGCAACACCACCCAGCAAGGCTACCCTGGCTAACCGGGTAGGCATTTGAGCTTAACTGCAGGAACTGGTCCCTACCCTAGGTTCTGGGTGCACTTACTTCCCCCGTTGACCAGACGGTTGCACAAACCCCTTTAATTGTTAAACCCTGGTGAACACCTTAATGGTATCAAAGCTGGTTTGAAACAATATATGTCTTGTACCCACTATTGGAGACACCTCACCCTTTTCTGCAATTACAACTTACGCAGCACACCCGCTTGCCTCACTGCCGTCGGGTCACAGCAGCACAGTACCTACTGTCCATCTCCGACCATGGATGCTTTAAACCTGCCAAAGTGACGGAAACCAAGATTCCCAGTTCCCTGTTTAGCTGCAGTACCTTCAGTGGGTCCGCTAGGAGATACCACAAACCGCATTTTCATGCAAACCTTAAATACGCAATTTTCACCTGGGCGTACCTCTAAATGAGACAGGCTCCACCCAGCTGTAAGGCCAGAGACACATATATGTGTTATTCCCACTATTGGAGACAACTCACCCCTTCGTGGAGTGACAACTACACAGGTGCCTACACAAGTCACCCAACAGATAAGTTGGCCCTGACTACCTTGTGTTCTTGTGCCAGATTTGAAAGAGCCTTGCCTCCACTTGCTGCCCCTGGGAAACACCAATGCCCATGCTCTGGCCACAACACGGCGATGCCCTCGTGTAGCATCGAACCCCTGGTCAACTAAGAGTGCCACTCCAACTACTTAAACCTACACCTTGACCATGTGTGGAGTCTAGCTCTCCCCAAACTTCTGCTGGTGTAACCCCAGACACGCCTCCTGTTCAGTTCAATTTAGTAAATCATTGCACTGACAACAACAAGGGCCTGCTGCTGGGCTCAGGGTGGCCTAAACAATCGGCTTGGTGTGGATGGGTGCTCACATTACCTGGCTTAAGTGCAATCCCTTTGACAATCACTCCTGACAAGATGGCCAATGCAGGTAGAAGCAAGAGTTATCCAGCCCGCCTTACTTCCTGTCCCAGTTATCTGAGCAAATTAGTGAAAGATGCATGTTTGAACTGGCAGCTGATACTGTTGCTTACGCCTGCAACTGCAACTGCACTGCTCAAAGCAGCCTGCTAGACAATGGCTTCCATAGCAAGGCAGTGCCCACAGACCTCCAAGCACGTAAGGTGGTACCTCTGAGTAGGGCTCTAATCTAACAGATGCCCCTTGCATCGGATACCGTCTCTGGCTGTGAGCCGCTCCGTGCTACTGATGCACTGGCGCTTCTTGACCCACAGCCAGCTGACCCTGAAAGAATCCGCTCGTGACTGGGGACTCAACAGTGCGGTGAAAGCACAAGACATCCTAGCCTGGCCTTAGCTCTTCACCAGGCTCCCACACACTCACCACTGCAAAATGCCTTGGTGCATGAACGTCCGCTGCTCGCACTGGTCAATACAGTGATTATTTAATTGATAATACTGTGCATATGAGTAAAACTATGCACCGGCAGCTGAAAATGTTCACGTTAGTAAATGTGAAACATTTTGGATTTGTCAATCGAATTGAGCCAGTCACCTCCAAGGTGAAGTCTTGCCTTCCCTCCTGCTAGGATACCAGGGAGCGGACAGGACAGCGGGAACAAGAGGGGAACAATATGTATCAATGCGTGCCCTTTCTTGAATACTGGGGATGCTGAATGGTCTTTAATACATTGTAGCCTATTTTGTGTTTTAACTTTGACTCGCTGCTCCAACCCAGTTTGAGCCCAAAACTTAGGGACAATTTTAGTAGTAACTTGCCCTTAATGGTGCGTGCCATTCTATAAGCACTGAGCAGAATTCCCCATGTCCACTGGAGACTCCTCTTGTGACGCATGCACCCACTGGAGACTCCACTTGTGACGCATGCACCCAGGTGGGGGTGAAGGGCTCATCCTTTTAAAGAGTCAGACCTCGTTATACTGTGAAAGGGGCAAGGGAGCTTCACTTGAATGAGACAAAATAACTATTCTTTGCCAAAGCAGGGCCTGTCCGTGACTATTGTCTATATTGGGACCAGGATGACCATGATATCACCGATCAAAGTCTGTGATGGCAATCGCTACATCTAGCATATTTTCATAAATAGCCATGACTGGCACCGCACTCTCTCATCCTATGCTCTGTGTGATCTTGGCCCACTATAGTGTGAGCAGAGCCCCGCGATGTATACCTGGCTACATGTTCGCTAATGCACAAGTAAAATACCCCCTTTTCCATCAATTTGGGTTGCACCGTACATACTAAGGATGCAGTGGGCTAAGTACTCTCCTGGGGCCCCAATGCCACTGCACTTGCGGCACTAATGAAACGTTGTCGATTCGGCTGTCAACTTTGCCGCCTGTGCCACCCTTCAGCCCCATGGAAATTGTGCTGGGCTCTCGCTTACTACACTGCTGAGTGAGCCCACTGTATTCACCAGATTCATTAACAATTTCCGCTTCAGACTGTACTTGGTAACACGTTCACCCCATGGTATCTTGGCGCTGCATAACAGGTTTATTGTTACTCAACTCCATGGTACTCGTTTTATCGACCTCAGAAAGATGAAATGCTTGTTGATTGCAAAAGTCAACACCACCCCCTAGACCACCTACAACACTTGCCTTGAAACTACGCACCTCCTTCCCTATTTGTCCTACACCGACTGACACCAACACCTCCATGCTCCTAGCACGAACAGTGTTTGGAACTAAACTGCATAGTGACGCACCGCTGCTGGGTAACCAGTCGGATATATTTGAAGTTGGAGGTGTGTCCGCCCGACTGTCCTGAACCCCACCAGAGGAAAATACTGATTGATTTGTATAAGCATAGGCTTATAATTATTGACCTCTCAGACCAGTGGAGGAACCCAAAGACATAATCACATTAAATGTGCTAGGGTCTATCTACACCCCACCTTCCTCTCTCGTGTCTGCCTACTATACAGGGAACTAATGCTTTTGCATCTTTAAACCTTTCAATGACCCCACGGCAGCCCAAATTGATTCGAATGAGGGCTATTCTGAAGTCACCCTGCTGGTGGTGAGCACCCGGGCACGATCTCGCACACCGCATGATGGTGTCTCTGCCCGGCACCTCCAGCCAACTCGTGGCCGAGCAAACACTACAGGCCACCGCCGGCGAGGCAGGGTCGCATGGAACCCAGCCCGCCACATTTAAAGCGGCCCCTCTGGGCACACCGTCAATCCCTGTTTATGCTTCCACTAGCACTGCTTGGTGTGAACCTGAGTCCTAGTACCTGTTGGAGATCTGTCTGCAGTGTGCTGGTTTTACGCTGTTGGAGGCGAAACTGATTGTCCCCAGCTAGCAGCACAGAGGCTCAGAACAGGCATAAATGCAAAGTTAGAGCAACCCTTCGTGTTCCACCTCCCTGTGAAAACACGTGCAATGCCCATTGTAAAACTTGTAGTCGTGCCCTCTAATGGCCTGTACACCCCCGCAGGCAGTGGTGAAATGACTGCAGCGAACCTAACCTCGTACGAGTCCCCCATCTCTGGAACAAATTCAGACGTTCATTGTAACCACCTAGAAACACCCGGGATTGAACACATAACCTTCGGGTCAGCATCAGGGGTTTTAACCACTAGGCCACGGTCACTAACTGGTACCTCGACATCGAGAAACAGTGGCACTGTAACTGGAGTTGAAAACGTCATGTCAGCTAACTGTGAACCAGCCCTTCCAAGTACCATGCATCAGGCGTTAGACTAACGCTTTTAGTATAGGGGTCCACATAACTGCACTAAAATGCATAAGTCAAGCATTTATAGCACCTCTTGACGCCATTGGCCCTGTGTGGCATAAGTCGAGACGGATGTTGGAGCCGCGCTCCACTGTAAAACCTGCTGCAATCAGATTGGGAAGCATTGCAACCAACTACTAAATTAGAGTCTGCACCGTTGCGTGCCTGGGGGCTGGCTGCATTCAATCAGCCGAGGGCCACTCTCAGCCGGGGCCGCGACGCAGCCTCACGTGACGTGGCTGTCACAGAGGACAACAACAGTCTATATCCTGCAGTGATTAACACTAGCACTGCGCCTGCACTGAATGTTTCGGGGGCGGCACCTTTGTCTTGTTGGTTTTCTGGGAACTGGCGCCACCCCTGCTGCACTGCTGTCAGTTTGTGTTGGGATAGGATTATGCCCAATTAATATGTGGTGGTTGCTGCCACTGCTGGGGGACTGCAAGCCCCATAACTCTCTGCTGTGCAGTCTCCCGGGAGGGAGGTGGAGTCATCTAGCACTTAAAAAGCGCCGAGGATTACCGCGGCGCGGGACACTGTTGGTTGCTGCCGCTGCTGGGGGACTGAAAGCCTCATAACTCTCTGCTGTGCACTCTCCCACCACTGTAAAACCTGCTGCAATCAGATTGGGAAGCATTGCAACCAACTACTAAATTAGAGTCTGCACCGTTGCGTGCCTGGGGGCTGGCTGCATTCAATCAGCCGAGGCGCACTCTCAGCCTGGGCTGCGACGCAGCCTCACGTGACGTGGCTGTCACAGAGGACAACAACAGTCTATATCCTGCAGTGATTAACACTAGCACTGCACCTGCACTGAATGTTTCGGGGGCGGCACCTTTGTCTTGTTGGTTTTCTGGGAACTGGCGCCACCCCTGCTGCACTGCTGTCAGTTTGTGTTGGGATAGGATTATGCCCAATTAATATGTGGTGGTTGCTGCCACTGCTGGGGGACTGCAAGCCCCATAACTCTCTGCTGTGCAGTCTCCCGGGAGGGAGGTGGAGTCATCTAGCACTTAAAAAGTGCCGAGGATTACCGCAGCGCGGGACACTGTTGGTTGCTGCCGCTGCTGGGGGACTGCAAGCCTCATAACTCTCTGCTGTGCACTCTCCCAGGAGGGAGGAGGAGTCATCTAGCGCTTAAAAAGTGCAGAGGATTACCGCGGCGCGGGCCGCGCCCGGGCCGCGCCCGGGCCAAGGGCAGGCCCGTCCTGCGCCCGTCGGAGCCTGGAAAAGGCTGGGCTGGGCCCCCCCTCTAACAGCAGGATTTTTGAGAGGCCATTCCCCTAGACTTACCAGGAAGTGGAGCCATCGGTGCAGTCGCATCCGTCATTGCCGTGGAACTCGGAAGGCCGAGGCTTAGGCTCAAGCTCTGGCTCAGGAGTGAGTCTCTTACCAACCGCTTTCATCGCTTTTTGAGCAAGCCAAGCCTAATTGAGATTTATATCCTGGTCTTTGTTCCTTTAACCAAATAACAGCCACAGGCCCAGGCCCATAATGGGAAAGCGTAAAACCCCGGGCCCCCAAGAGCCAAGTATAAAATTTACGAACAGTACTACCCTGGACTCTTTTTTGGCCAGAGCAATGGGGGTCATTACCACAGAAATCGACTTGGCGGAACGCAGGCTATCGCTGGATGAAGGGGGGTTCTGGTCCATCTCACGGGAGACTGGTTAGACAGGCCTCGCAGCCTGCCTTAGAAGATCATTCGGTTCCCCAGTGCAAAAAAAAGCCTTTCCCCCTCACCTCCTGTGGCGCAACCTCCTGCAGACCCCGACATGGTAACCCCTAACAACAGTCTTTGTTCTCCCCAACCAAAAAGGAAGAGGCAAACCAAACAACCACTTAAAACAAGGGGTGCAAAAGGATCCACAAACCTATCTACTTTTCAGCATATTAATGAGCCTGGCGCTAATTGTTCGGCCTCAATGAGCCTTCCTGTCACGGATTGGGCTGATCTGTTTAGCAAGCTCAAAGACGCAATCCAGCTCAGCATTGCCCCTCTAATTGAAAGAATATCCGCATTGGAGACAGCCCTCACAAAATTAGTAGCTGGGCTTGATCCACTTAAGGATGCCGTGAATTCAATCTGCTCCTTGGGAGGGAGGTTTTTGGGGGTTGAATCGCTCACTACGCATGGGAAGGACACCTTGCGAGCCTCCTTGCCCAGGGGTCAAGTTGCAGATGGGGCAGCAATTCCTACTTCCAACCCACCTCAGCCGCTCCTCCAGACTCCGGCCCCTCTGGTTACACAAGCCGCAAGAAATACTGGAGTAGAGGAAGGCCACAAGAGGATTTGTGTGGAACAATGGGCTCCCGGGGTCTTGGGGGTAGACCTGCATCGACCAGTAGGGAAGCCTGCATTAACATTCTCCCGCTTGGCTTCTTTTATCGATCCTTGCAGTACCTCCCCCCAACCATGGTCAGAGCGACTTGTCGTCCTTGTAGGCCACCAACTATTCCCCCTGCACAAATAGCTGTCCTTTGAGTAACAGATTTGACCCCCTAAGTACCCTGGACCAAAATGATTGACTTCAGGATCGATCTTTACGTACCTCTGGGACCAATTGCTAAGTTCAGCAAACAGTCTCCCAAACTCATTAGCTGCAGAGCCAACACCCCCTAGTGTTTCGGGGCGTCCATTAAAAGTTTTAAGATGGAACATAGCAGGAATCAGAGATAAGTTAGCAGACCCTAATTGGCATAACTTTACTTCTGAGTTTGATATTATTTTGTTACAGGAGACTTGGGCACTTGATCCTATTGGACGAGACGGTTATGAAAGCTTCTATGTAGCAGCAACCCCTTACCCCGGCTGACGGCCTCGTGGGGGCCTAATCACCCTAGTAAGATTTGCTGCTAACCTGAGAGTATTTTCTATCCCCGTCAAGCATTGTGGCATTCAGATCCTTTGGGTTTTTAGTTCTAAAGAGTTTAATTTTTTTCTTGTGAATTTTTCCAGTTAAGTTGGGCCACTATCACTATGAGGGTAATCCCTTTGCCCTAGAAGACCATGAGACTAGCGACTCTGAGTCGGACCAGAGGGGTCGGAAGCTTTCGGAAGCCCTAGCCCAGGCTGGACTGAGAAATGTAATGGCCGGGGGTTCCAGTCTCTCCAGGGAATTGCCTACTTTTGTGGGTTGGGGAAAAGAGACCATTATAGATTATATCTTTATGTCAAGATCCCTCGATAGTTTGGTCAGCCCAGGAGTGGTCCATGAAAGCACTTTTAGCGACCATAATCCCATAGAGATTGGGCTAGGAATTGACGTAGGTCCGGATGTAACTCCTGATCCTGGCCTGACTGGTTTAACCACAAAGGACAGGGGTCTAAGGGTTAAGTGGCGTAAGCTCTCAATGGCCAAAGTGAACAAGCATGTGGTTTCACGGAATATCGCTATTATTATGGAGCCTTTGTTAGCCCTGGATATATCTCCTGCCCTAATGGTTGAAGCCTTTGCCCAGTTAAACGAATCTATTGCCAACACCATAAGGGACATGGCGAGTAAACCAACGGGCACCAATCTGGGCTGGTTCAACAAGTCATGCCGGTCGGCGGGCAACTATTTGCGAGAAGTTCTAAACACCTTACCTCGCAACCAAGACAATATTAAGGAGGCTAGGAGGGCTTATAAATTCGCCCTAGCGAAGAGGAAAGCGGAGCTTAGAGAAGCTTCATGGGATCAGTTAGTTTCAACTTGTGCCTCTAGAGACTCTAGGGGTTTTTGGGCGGTGGTTAATGGTAGGCAGCTCAATGTGGCTGTGCAAGATGATATAGGCTCCTCCATCCCTCCAGCCACTTGGGTTACACACTATCAAAACGTCTATGTGTTGGATAAGGACCTTCTTTTTAATCAGTGCGATGTGGATAATTTGTACCCTTTGGAGATCAGGTTTGAGTTTGACGAGGTTTACAAGGCTATCATGGGCAGTCCGTCCAATAAAGCACCTGGGCCAGACGGAATCCCCATGGACCTTTACAAGAATGAACCTCATCTTTGGGCATCAGTGTTGGTTAATGTTCTCAACGCTGCAACACAACTTGGTCTTCGGCCTATCTGGAAAACAGCTACTAAAGTCCCTGTATTTAAGAATGGGAATCGGTCGGACCCCACCTGCTACAGACCAATTTCCCTATTATGTTCAGTGGTAAAGGTGGGAGGGCGTATTGTTCTCCAGCGTGTGGAAGTTTGGGCTCGGGCTAAAGACATCATTTGCCCCGTCCAATATGGATTCAGGGAAGGGATGGGCACCATTGAACAATGCTTGAACCTCAACCTTATCATAGGGAAGTATGTTGTAGCAAAGCAGGGATCTCTTTTCCTTGCATTTATGGATCTTAGCAGCGCCTTCGATCGGGTGAATAGGTCCAACCTCTGGTATATCCTTGGGGCGCTGGGGCTACCTGTCGACCTGGTTAATTTTCTCAGAGCCCTGCACACGGACGTAAATGCTTGTGTTAGATACGGCAATGAGGGGGAAACCACTGAACCTTTAGGCCTACCCGAGGGGTCAGGCAGGGATGCGTGCTGGCCCCACTACTGTTCTTATTATATATTAACAGCCTAGATGCATGTCTGAGCGCAAATGGAGCTGATCTGCCAAGGGTAAAGACAAGTAGGGTCCCGTCCTTGTTATACGCCGATGATGCCGTACTGATGGCCCGAACGGCTAACGAGCTAAAACTCCTGGTGGATCTGTTTGTGAAGTTCATGGACGACCTGGACCTAGACACTAACATTTCCAAGACGCACCATATGGTTTGTGGGAGGAGGACAGCTAAGACGAGGCCCATTGTCATCAAAGGGCAACACGTTACTAGGGTTTCCACATTCCCCTATCTGGGGATCTCTTTTGACTACCAGAATAACTGGCTCCCCTGTATATCTAGTCGCTGTTCTAAATTCACCCAAGCCTGCTGTGCCCTATTTAGATTTTCAATGTCAGTAGGCAACAAGCCTGTGCTGCCCCTGGTACAAATTTTTTAAATGAAGTGTCTCCCTGTCCTGACTTATGGAGCTGCTATTTGGGGGTACCGTAAGTGTAAAGGAATCCAGCTGGAAGAGGACCGATTTTGTAGGAAGCTCCTGGGGGTGGGCCCAAACAGCTCCTCATTTGTCACTCACGAAGAATTGGGCCTAAACTACATGGAGGACCAGGTTAAACTGGCTCCACTGTTATTATGGATCTCTGTTTGGGCTAATGAGAGCTCGTGGTTTAACAGGAGTGTGATTGAGGACTGCATGGATTGCACCTACGGGCTTAAGATACTGTGGATTAATTATGTAAAATCGGTCGCCCACTCACTCGATCGCACTGACATCTTTGATAAGCCACATCTCATCAAAAAGGGTGATCGCAGAGCTTTAATGGAAACATTTCTTAATAAAGCCAATGAGGAAAGGGAAGCTCGGGTTCTGACGAAAGACTCCACTAGATCTTTCCTGTTGTTAAAAACTGTCAGTGGCCCTGAAAATTATCCCGCGACAGTTAAGCACCCCACGGATAGATCACTACTTACCAAATGTCGCTTGGGTACTGTCCGTACGATGATTTGCTTCCCGCCGGGCCAGTTTGATCCTCACGCTCTTTTAATTTGCCCTTGTGATGACCGTTCCCCCCAGACCCTAATACATCTGGTCCTATTTTGTAAATACTATGAGTTCCTCCGTAGAAGATATTTATTACCACTTTTAAAAGTGAGGGGTTTCACCCAACATCTCCCTGCCTTTTTAATTTTACAACTTATACAGGATCAGGTGGTGATGACGGCAGTCATCGGCTATTTAAAAGGTGCCCTATTTTGGAAAAAAATACTGTGTGCTTAGTAATAATAACGTGCATGCCAGGCCGGGGTCCTGATTTTAATAGGATTTTATGAGTCTATGTATATTTTAAATTGGATGAATCAATTCGGTATGTGCCTAAAACAGGTTTTAAATGTCTTTTGTGCTCTTTTATAATAAGTACCATTGTGTTACCCTTTTTTTTTCTTTCTTTTTTTAACACATGACTTTTATCTTTTGATCATTGTGTATAATCGAAATAAAGATTATTTACTACTTAATACGTGGTGGGCAAATAAAACTTTCTTTATGTTCTGGCACCTGCCGCAGGCAGAGAAGAGAGTGTGAGACTGGCGTCCTCTGGTCCACTGGCACCTAATTGGCAGAGCACTCTCTGTGTGCTAAACAAGCCTACAGGGTTGTGTCGGAGTGCATGGCTGCCGCCAGGCAAGATGATTTTGATTGTAATCCTGCCTGCTTCACCCCCCGAAGGAAGACATAGCTGCTGCTCAAGGCAGCCCGCTGGAATACAACATTTGGGTCGGGTCCTGTAACCATTGAAAATGCCTTTACCCTTAGCAAGACATTTCTCAGAAGAGCTGCCTGTGACTCGCTGTCTGCTGTGAGACAGCTTTAAACTGCAGCTCTAACCCGTCACCCCCCTCACGAGCTGATGCCCAGAGACACATCGCAGCTCTGTGTAATTAAAGCTAGCTTGCGAAGGACTGACAGGTGAGTCAAGCACTCTGCCTAGTCTTGACATCCTTCCAAGAGAGGTTTACTTGTTCTTTCAAGAGTCTGCAAATGCCTGGACATGATACTGAATTAAACTAAAAACAAAATAGTATTTATTCACTTATAACATGTCATTTCTGTATTTGCTTCCATTTTCAAGGGCTTTGAAGCAGTGCAGTTTCAAGATATTTTAGGGCTTCTCATTGATCGAAAGGGTGTAATTTCTAATATTTATCTCTTTTCATGTACTTCATTGCTTGGTTTTACTTGCAGGAAAATGTCACACTAAATGTCACACATTTGACAGTTGAGTGTTACTCATAAGTGCACTAAAACCATGGAAATGTCACACAATCGGAAAATGTGGCAGCTATGTGTAAGATGTTTTCTCACACCCCTCTGCTTCCCTCAAACCCCTGAATCTGGGGCCTGGCTGCAGCGACACAACCTCCAGGTAACACCTCCATGTATGTAGCCTTCTCACACCTTCCCCATTCCCTCAAAAGCCCCGAACCAGGGGTCTGGCTGCAGTGACTCACAGCCTCCAGACAGCATCCCTACATAAGGGCACTCCGTTAGTGTTCTTTCATTTCTGGTGCTATGCAGCAGTTTTAAGATCTTCTTTAGAGTTTCTCGTTGGTCAAATGGGTGTAATTTTGGATATTTATATGTTTCCATTGTCTTCGTTGCTTGATTTTGCTTGCGAGAATGTCTCACCCATAGTGGTTGAATGTTGTAAAGTGGTTGGGCACCATGCCCCCATGATTGCAAATGAAACACACATAGCTGCCAAGGTTTCAGATTGCCATGTGTGACATTTTCATAATTTCAGTGTAATTATGAGTGACATTCAACGACTATGAGTGACACTTTCACGCGAGCAAAATCAAGCAATGAATGCAAGGGAAACATAAATATCAGAACCCACGCGCTCCTCTAAAAGTAAATTAAATAAGTGGCACAACTTTGCAGACAGACTAATGACTGCTGAGTTTGGTGTGCCCTCGATCTCTGCCTGACTCGGAGCACTGCACGCATCAGGTCTCAGCCCCTTGTGCAGAAGGCCTCAAACTGTCCAGCAGTTATTGCACTGCCCCTTTTGGCAGCAGGCCTTACTGTCTATGTATGATAGACTGCAGGTTCATTCTGTGTGTAGCAGTGGGCACCACAGAGTCTGAAGCCGTGTGATGCTGTTTGCGTGCAGGTGGCTTGCATCTGTGTGCACAGTGTAGATGTGCACAATGCTATGTGCATGCAGGAGGCTTGCAACTGTATGCCCAGTGTAGCTGTGCACTATGCTGTATGGATGCAGTAGGCTTGCGTCTGTGTGCACAGTGTAGCTGTGCGCTATGCTATATGGGTGCAGGAGGCTTGCGTCTGTGTGCACAGTGTAGCTGTGCATGGTGCTATGTGCGTGCAGGAGGCTTGCGTCTGTGTGCACAGTGAACTGTGCGCTATGCTGTATGGGTGCAGGAGGCTTGCGTCTGTGTGTACGGTATAACTGGGTGCAGCAGACCTTAGATAGCATGCCTCAGGCCGCATCTCTCAGACTCTGCCTACATGCGGCTGGATGTATGTGTGTAGCAAGCTTCAGTCTGCATACAGTGCACCCAGGCCTCAAACTCTGTGTGCAGCATGCCTCAGATTTGGCATCCAGCCTCATGGCTCAGACTCTGAGTGCACAAGACCCCTGTCTCTGACTGTTAGCTCCAGTTTAAGGCTTTTGCTGCTCAGCAGACCTCTGGTTATCTAGTAAAGCAGGCCTCGTGGTGCTTAAGTTTAGCATTCTGAGGTTCAGTCTCCAAGTACATGTTTATTTTTCTTTGCCATTTTCTATAGCGCGAACAAGACCCTATGGGGTATCAGCGCGCTTTATAATTAACTCTAGGCACACAGTTACTTGAAATTAATATGCAGCTGTATTTCCATACATGCGACGCCAGCAGCCTCACTACTTTTAATCTGTGTGAAAAGCATCTGGCTGCCAATAAATACAGGTAATCCTGTCCCCGCTTTCAGTATTTGCTGAATTAAAATGTCTTTAAATGTCCACGGTCCGGATCGCATTTCATTCCAATTTAATTCAGGAAAGCACGCATCTTAACACTATATATTCAGTAGTGAGCAAGGGGAACAAACCTGAGACCTGCAGTGGACCGCTGATCACTCTTTTCGTAAGTATTTCTCTACTAGTAACTTTTTAAGGACATTGCAGATGCCCGTGTTTATGGTGCGCACAGGCTGCAGCCCATGTTAGCACTTGACTTTTTGGGTGAGCGAAGCGTAAACCAACTCTATTACACTGAAATAAATTGACACACCATACCTCATTGTCGTGAAGCCTAAGGTAATTCCTCAGGAGACAGATCATTGTCTTTGGCACTGGAACAGACATGGCATGAATCGGGTGGTGGAACTAACTTGTGCAGGGTATTGACTGGAATGAAGAAAGATTATCGGCCTGGCTCGCTTCTCCGTGGCGAGGATGGTCTCCCTTTGCAAATGAATTTGCCATGGCGCGAGGTGGGCATAGGAGGTGCTTGATTTTAATTGCAGCTCTTCTGACAGCTGAGCATGATGCGGCGGGCCGGTGCAAGCAGGCAGTGCTGCTGCGAGCTCCATGATTTGCCGCAAATACCACTAGCCAGCCTCCCACAACTTCGGCAGCAGGATGTGACGTCACCTGCGCCGCGTGGCAGGAATCAATCTCCTTTTCTGATGAAATACATTGTAATACTGCCTGCAGCAGCTGCTACTACCTCAGCCAGCATGCTCCTAGCCTGTTGGAGCAGCGCGCACACGCCACAGCATGCTGCCAGCTGCCACTCCAGTTTAGTTTTAAGCAGCACTAGCTTAAGTGACAGCAGAGGCGCTATGCGTGACAATGCATTTCAGTGCGGTGATGCGGAGCACCACACTGAAATGCGTTAGTCTAACGCCTGATGCGTGGTACTTGGCAGGACTGACACAGTAGTAGCGTACTGGGAACTGACCCTGGGCACCTGCACCCGGCCCCTTTTATTAGCAGGGTCACCTGACCAGTGACGCCTGTGATGGGTGGGCGTGCAGTGTGGGGTACACACAGAGGTGAAACACTAGAACGTGTCCAGCAGGACACTACAAATGTCACTCATAATTACACTGACATTATGCAAATGTCACACATAAGCAATCTGAAACCTTGGCAGCTATGGTGAACAGCCAAAATTAAGGCATTTTGAGTCCTGTACCGCCTCAGTGTGGGCAACAGAAGAGGCTCTCAATGCGGGACCAACATGGAAAATGCGGGACAAACCTGGAAAATACGGATGGCCAACCTTGTTATGGAAGTGAAGCGAGGTAGTTATGATGGCTAGGCAGGGAAGGACTTGAACTGCTGGGGCAGTAGTCACTAGAGCGGAGAGAAACTTCTACAGTAGGTTAGTGTATCTATGGACCTGTTTATTGTACAGAAGAATGCCTATTTCACATTGCGCCCGTTATAAGTATTGAATGACTTTTAGCAGTATACTGTTATCAAGCGGTTGTATAAGAAACATTTATTTATTTCGATTTTATATAGCGCGAACATTACCCGAAGGTGTAAGAGCGCTTTACAAAAGAACCAGTTGTGTTACATAAGGACTTTGGATTACATGAGTTACATAAGAAAACATCAGTTTTGTTCCTTTTAAATTGGTAATATGTTTCGTTTCTGAATACATGTGGGGAGAAATTAAACAAATTTGGATTCTGAGGGAAATAAGACACTTACTATTACTGTTTACTGCTTATATTATTACCATTTTACAGCCGCTCAAAGATGGCCGCCACTGACGACATACGCTCATCATCGGTCTCTGAATGTAACACTATCGGATGCTATTCGTTCTGTACGCTCTAGTTCTTGCAGTGCATTCTGGACCGGACGAAGATGGCGTCGGTGTCCCTCTGCTACAGAGCTACTACCCGTGCCCTACACATATCAGGTAGGTCACTGTTGATGATAGCTGCAAGTCTCGGAAATGAAACGCGTAGCCTGTGCCAGGTTCCGTGACTGTGATGAAAGCACAATGAGGTCCTTTTGCTGTTAGTGGGTGTTTCCAAGGATCTGCAAGCGACCCCTACAAGCTTCACGGATCTTCCTCAGGTAGCCCCCAACACTGGCAGGGAGTGCGCTTGACCTTTGAAAGAAGAACAGCGATATAGCTGTAGATTCCAGTAGTGCTGCTCCTCTGTTCGTGAGATCATGCCTCCTAAAATCGGATGCGTGAGCATGACATTTTTTTTAAAGATCGCGTGTTGTGTTAATTACAAAGCGTGAGTAGCCTATCAGAAGAGGTCTTAAGTTTTTCAAGTTAGTGGCCGAGTAGCTTATCCAGTCCACATTTTTGCTCTGCTTTCCAGGACTTTTAGTGCTGATCTTCTAATGGAATAAATAGGAAGACACACCCTCGAATTTAAAACAAAAATGTGGACTGGATGAGCTATTAACGCATGGACCTAGGACACTTAAGAGCTCTCTGCACAATACCTGTTTTTAGCATTTGCGTTATTGTACCTGAAGTACTAGATTCATGTCGAAAATCGTAAAACTGCAAGTACTTTAATGGCAAGGGTGAACAGGTCAGGGTAGAGTACATGTGGGAAGAGGAAAGAAACCGCACAGAGGTGGGTGACAATTCAAACGATTCATTCCAACAATAAGTTTACTAATGGGAGCTCAAGGAGTAGAGGCTACACCCAACACATCACTACAGCCGACCAGCGAAAGTTCTTTCATGCACATTGTACCGTGACACAAAGCGCATTGTATGCACCACTTGCGTCACACTAGCACACACCGTCTGCCCTAAAGAGGTTTAAAATACATTAGCACACACAAACAATGAAGGCATAAAGCAACAAACCACAAGACAGTAAATTAATTCAATACATAATGCTATAATGTAGGAAGCATCTGTATTCTCCGTTTTCCGAAATGTTGTTCCTTTTAAGTGAATTGTCCGGGAAAGCAACCATATGGACTGTAAGATTTTTAAGAAGTTGGGAACAGAACACAACTGTTTCAGAAGGGGGTTTATGCTGACCCTGCCCTATGCTTTTAAAGCTGTATAGTAAGGGCCTGGGCTTTTTATGTTTTTAGTCATGATTTTAAATGTATTTGTTTACGTTTTTTATATCATATATAGTGTTATTGTATAACTTATGTCAACGTATTCTGTTTGTGTGAAAGGCAGTTGTTCTTTGCATGTGGGCCGAAAACACTGCAAATAAAATTGAAATTCCCCGTTTCCCACACGGAATACCAACTTAAATTGTTAGATTAGCCTTCTTTCCCACCAAGATCCTGCTCTTTTCCACTTTTTTGACTAGGGTCCTGATTCCATCAACCACACTCTGCCTCAGACAGGAGACCTCCTTTTCAGAAATATCAAGAGCCATTGTCTCCACCTTCCACTCGCACACTAGCCACTTTGAACAAAGACACTCTTGAGTGGTTCCAAAATTTAACACTAAAAACTCTGTCCAACACTGTCAGGATATGACCTGAAAGGGGTACCCTTCCCTGTGTCCTTCGGGCTGACTAATAAATGTGCCTGTATTGACATTCATGTTATTTCTCTTTATCTTTTTGTACACTTCCACTGTTCTTATTTCCTGGAAGCCATCTTTTGGGCTTTCCTCAAATTTCTTCTTTAATCACCCATGACCAGTTTACACTTAGGTTTCAGTACCATCTCAAACCGTGACACACCCAAAATTGTGTTGGTAGTAGTCCTATAGGTAAACAACATAACCTGCAAAACTTTCATCAGTTGAGTTCTACATTTCACTGCCAATTGTGTGGATTCCTCAATAGCCATTGGATTCTGAATGGAGTACACTAATTGTCACACTTGGCAAAAAAATCCTGCTCAATCTTACTCGTGAATTGCAGCCCGTTATCAGATACAATTTCTTCTGCAATCCCGTCTCAGCAAAAATGTCATCTAAAAATGCATTTACAGCATGAGATGTGCTCTTTCCACCTTTTTTATTTCTGGCCAGTTTGTGAAATAATCCTTGAGCACAATCCCAAAATGCCCCTGTCTTGAAACAGAAAAAGGACCAAACACATGGGTGCCTAAGTACTGCCAGGGTCCATTTGGCATCCCCACTGGCAAGTCCTCACTGACTTGTCACTCTGCCTACAAAGACCACTCTCAAGGACCAGGGCCGGACTGGGTACCCAAAGCAGCACTGGAAATTTTGTCAGACAAGCCCCCGGGAGGAGGACGGAGGGCGTGTAAGTGTGAAGCACAGCTGCTTTTGTTACTGAGGGCCGATATTGCAACACTGCTGCAAAACCGGCCGCCAGTAACAAAACAGGCCTGAGTCTTCTGGGAAAATGCCCAATGCCCGCTATGGCCAGTCCGGCCCTGTCAAGGTCTCGCTTAGCTACTATTGAATCCATCAATGGTCATCAGTAATACTCACGGTGCACCTTTTGGTGCTTGACATACCCAAATGCCCATCAAGGACACAATTCAACAACTAATCCATATATCAAATAAGAGTATAATTTTATCAACCCTCACCAATAGTTCATTCTCTAGGACCAGCTTATACCCACTCAATGCTCTCTTTACCATATGCTGATCTGGCCACCCATGAATGATGTAACTTAGCACAGCATTCATGGTTGCATCCTTACCCATCTCAGCCATTCACTTTGATGTGGATGCATTCTTCAGTGTTTCCCCGACAAATGGAACATACCTTACAGTTAAGGCCACCTCACTCTCTTCCACACGCTCTTCAGCAACTCCTATTGACAAAGGCAGTCAAGCCATCCAGTTCACTTGATTGTTATTCTTCCCGGAAATGTACTCAACCTTATCCTGAAAAGCTTGCAATTTTGCCATATATCTGGCCATTCTTGCCATTAAAGATCACCCACAACCAGGAGATATCATATTTGTGATCAGTTCATAGTGTAAATCTTGTCCCCTCTAAAAACATTCAGAAATGCTCAGCTGCCCAAGCACATGCAAGCAGTTCTGTGTAATAGAATAAGTTTGCTCCTCTGGTTTCCACGCACGTGATCCATACAATACCAACCACTCTTTTCTCTTGCTTCTCTGTACAAGTTCTGTTCCAACACCCCAGCTGCTTGCTTCCACACTCAATACACATTATTTCCCTATGACAAATAGTTTCAAATTCAGGACTGAACAATCTCCCTCTTACATTCTTAAAATGGGTGGTTTTGACACTCCAAATGAATTTCAATAAACATCTCCGTTGTTCCACTTTCTTTGCATAATGCTCAACAAATTTTGAGACTTGTCTGATGTCTAGTTTTCAGAAATGTCTTGAGTTGGTAGATTGCCCTGGGTGGTGGCTGGGCCCAAATATCGCAACTACTCACATCGCCACTAAGGGTATATCTTAAAGGTAAAATGTTCATTAGACCATATGAATTGATACATATTCGATACACAATGAAAAAGTATTATAAACTGTAGCTCTGTTGGTGGCTCTTGGTATCGCGTTTTTTGGAAACCAACAAACACTTTATATCTCTGCAAGCAGAAGAGTCTGACTAACATAGCTTAAATTACTTTATTAAATTGGATGTTGGGGCAAAATATTACAGATAAAAACGTCACCTATTTCTTTTTTTAGGTAGAGCATTCGAGACCTCTTATTATATACTTATATGTGTATGTACTTTGTGGGGTCTGGAGATCACCCCTAGGACTTGTCTGCTTCCGCTTAGGGACTTTTTTTCTGTTCAACTGCCTTGATAGAAAACAACCAGCAGAGGTCAGTAAAATACCAGAATTGCTTTCTGCTGAGTGACTTTTTTTAATTTTTCTGGCAACTGCCTCTATTTAACTTTCTTGATAGAAAACGACCAGCTGAGGTCAGTAAAATACCAGAATCACTTTAGCATTCTCTAGATTCCAGTCCATAGAAATTGTCTTCCACGAGCACCCGTAGACAATATTTTTTTTAAATCTTGTATTTTCAGTAATATGACCACTGAAGGCCCTGATTTTATATTAAAAACAGAGCTTTGGACTATACCGTTTACTGCTAAAAGGCAATATTTCTCTCCATGTGTTACCATACCTGGCGTGTCACGCAGTTTGGTGCTTACTTTCCCTCCATGTTAAAGAACAGTAGATGTTTCAGCACCCAGGCTAATGTGCTGCATAGCGAAATACATATAAGGTCCCAAAGGCGAGACCGATTGCATTGCAAATGCTTGTTTTTCCTACTTATGGTCATTAGTTTTTGATTGCAACAATATGTTTCATCAGGAAAAGCATGAGCAATCTACACTAATCACCCGTTTCTAAATTCCAAATTTTGTCTATTTTTCAGAATTGTATAGCTTTCTGGGTTTAGTCATGGGTATCGCAACAATTTACACCACAAACTGCATCCCTGCCTGTTACTGAAATCCGGGAAGAGGTTTATATTAGCACAGCGTGCCTTTTGTTGATGCCCCTTTTTCATATTGAAAAAAACATACACTTTCTTGCTTAGCATTATTTCCCTTTTTGTTCCTCCCATAATCCCCGACTCCCCCAAAAATGCTATATTCTTGTATCCCTCCAGGGAAATGCATAAACCCTGGGTACCGATAGAATCCCCGACATGTGATGAAAAGGAATGCAAATTTGGCCTGGATATTTTTGTGGGAAAAACGTTATGAATGCTTGATCATGATCTGCCCCAAATAGCACGAAAGGGGAAAAGGCTCAGCAGTGGAGGTGGGATGGGGAGGTGCTGGAAGAAGCTTCGGTTCTAGAGGGTTCAATGTGTTGTTGATATTACGTATGAGTGAAAACCGGCATGCTGAAAGGAGCTAGTTAGTATGGTTAACTGATTTTGTTTTCTCATTAATTATGTATGTATGGGGGTATAGTTTCTTCTGCTGTGAAAACAATATTTTGTTCAATTAAAGCTCTGTATTGTGCACAGTACTTAGGGAATATAAAGTGTACAGGAAGAGGTTGTCTTGTGGGTCAGTTCTAAAACATTAAGGCTAGGGGATGTTTGGGAGTTTGCCCTTTTAATTTACTCAGTTATTAATTGGATTCTTTCTATTTGTCGTCTGTTATCCTATTCATTAATTATTGATTTTGCTTTATATAGGGACAGGGAGTGCACTTGCTGTGAGATATGTTCCCATAGCATTGCAGCAGCGAAAGATTCACCATGCCGTTGTGCCTAAAGGAAAAGGTGGTCGGTCTTCAGTCAGTGGCACAGTTGCAACAGTCTTTGGAGCAACAGGATTTTTGGGCCGATATGTTGTCAACAGACTTGGTAAGGTTTCCTCTTTTATGTAATAAAATATATAATTGATATCTGGGTTTTTAACCCCAAGTAGACCACACCTCTACTCTCTCTTCTCTAAACGCAGGTAGTACTTTGCAAGCAAAGTCTGACTTTGTGTGTCCTGCCTGATTTTATTTTTGGTTTGCATGTACTCCATTTTAATGAGACGTTTTGGCTTGTGCAAGAATGACACACACACTCTAGTCCCTGAACTCCAAGACCTTGTTTTATTACTGTTAAACTGACATTTGGTTCAATGGCATTTCTTCTTCAGTGGTTGATATTCTGAATATTTTGTTTTAATAAGTGTTAACCCAGTAGAGAAAACTGGTGGAGAGGTAGCTTGCGAGTCTGTTGCTGCATTATCCTTTTCTTCCTTTTTCCTAGTCTTCTCCCTATTTACAGATATTCTTAAGATACATTGACTGCTTTGTAAAATATATGGACATTCACCAGGCTTTATTTTTTGCTTGTAAAGCATTCTTATACTTTCAAGGTACTAGAATTATAACGTAATATATTTGTAGGTGATTTTAATTTGCATTTGAATATTCCTAAATATGTAAACGACTAATCAAAATGTATTTGACTTCGTATTCCTTAACACGATTCATGCTTGGGCAGTCCTTTGGACTTAATTATATTATCTTAAAACTCAGTTAGCAACAGGTGATGCTCTCATTTCATCACCTGCTGAAAAGATGTTTGCTATACCTCTCCGTAAACTTAGCACATCGTGATTTACTCTGCTAACTCCACTTCAAGGGAAGTGATGTTTATGAGAAAGTTCTAGGCAAACAAGAATAGTAGGTACTGAATCAATGTTATTAAGTTCCAAAGGCAGAATTAACAGCAATTAGTCACTGTAACCCAAGCCTAATTTTATCATAATTGTTCAGGGGCAAGTATAAACTTTAGCTCTCTTGCAATAACAAGTGTGGAACTTAATTTTGGTTATTTCTATAACATTAAATTGATTAGACAAAAGGATTAAGCGTTGTTGCTGACTTTCTGTTCTCTCATTCTCTTCAGACAGTTAAATCCTAGTCTAATTTACTTTCATTTCCAGCCTATGACGAACACACTTGGGGAAGAGTGCAAGATGAAACCTACCTGCATTGTGTCTTGTATCTAAACTGGACGCAAACACTTAGGGCCCAATTATGTGTCTGGCGGTCCGAGGACTGCCAGACTCGTGGTGGCGCAGTAGTGGCGGTGCAACCAAGGCTGCACCTGCGGTCCAACCGCCCCATTATGACTTGGACGGTCGGGACACCGCTGCCAGGCAACCGCGTTCCCTGGAGGTGGCACGGCAGTCCAGAGGCCGCAATATGCTTGGAGGGAGCACCGTGGGCCCTGCCAAGCATATTACGAGTTCCCTCTCCACCACGGTTTTCATGGCGGTTCCACCATGAAAACTGTGGCGCAGAGGAAACTGGTGCCTCACGCCCTGTGGATGCACACGGGGGTACAAAATGTGCACCCCTGTGTGCATGAACACCAGTTCCTGCATTGCATGGACGTTACTGCCCATGGCGTGCAGGAACCTTGTGTGGTGTTCTCATTGCAGCGCCTTTTTCAAAGGTACTGCCGCCTTTGAAAGAGGCACCGCAGTGGGAACCGCCACGCCGCCCGCCCGCCAGACCACTTTCAAGTTGTAAGCTGGCGGGAAGGTGGTGGCAACTCTAGGCGGTGTGGGGGCGCGCGGTGGCGTACCGCCTGCACCACCAAAAGTCGTAATCGGGCCCTTAATGCTTTCCTGTTACATGGTGTCTTGGCAGTCTAAAGACTGGACAATTTAGACCACTGCCTACTGAATTCTTCCTTCGCGCTTTTTTTTCTCTCTAGCTCAATGTAAACATTCCTATCATAAATAAAGTTACAGAAATATTTTGCATGTGGTCAATTACTGAGAGTGAAATTGCAGCATGGACTATTGGATTGGTTCAAGTCGGGTGTCTTGTGGTAGATAACGCTTTTCACAGTCTTGCGTGGGAAACGGCATTATAAGAGTTTTATATAGCGCGAACTAGACCCGAAGATATCAGGTATCAGAGCGCTTTATTGTAGAGCTGTGTTAACTCTTCCTCAATTATGTTTGAAGCAAACTTAACATGTTAAAGAAAACAGTTGTATTTGGGTATCTAAAAATTTTGGCCATGAATCCATGTTTTCTCAACTACGTGGACTGAACCACACGTGTCGTTACAACACAAGCATTACCACGCTTGCCTTTATCACACATCTACCTTTACCACGCATGCCTTTACAACGATTATCATTGTAAAGGCGGTAAAGTATATGCGTGGGAAAGGCAGTCAGCGCTCTGCACTCTGAGGAATAGATGGGGGGTGGTGGGAGTTGAAGAGGGACTACCTTCCCAGACGAGATTGAGAGGAACAGGAAGGATCGGAACGTGGCGTGGTGAGTAGTTTTCTGTTTTTAGGGACAGGATTGGGGTAGTTTCTAGGGCTGTGGGCCGGTTGTAGGGTTCAGGGCGGGGTGCTTTTAGGGCTGGGGTCGGGTAGTTTTCAGGGCTGGGGTCCGGGTTTTAGGTCCCAGGTCAGAGGCTTGGATGTAACCTTTACCACATATATGCTTTTACCAATCATGCCTTTACAATGAAATTCGTTGTAAAGGCGTGCTAAAGACTCGGTCATGGTAAACACCGCTTTCTTAAGGCATGCAATGTAATTGCATGCGTTGTTCCGTCATACAACCTCTGTGCGTTCCTTTGGATTGCTCAAATGCTTTTAAACTGATTCATGATGGTGGTCTGACCGGAGTTCTGGTGCCCATCGAGGCTGTAATGAAAGGGTTCTTAACAGTTTATCTCACTAAACAGATACTTCATGCTTCATTAATCAACTAGGAAGCAGTTATTACTGAAGTTTTAAGCTGAGTGCAATTATACTTAAATGTATTTCTTCTTTTTTTAATTAGCAGCATTTGTTTATCTGAATCAATTGTATTTTGCCTGTTAATTATTGAAATGTAAAAATTCAAACTATTTCCTTTGTTCTGCAGCGAATTTGGGATTTTGGGAAGTTATGTCCCTAGTCTCTGCATTGGTTTAGTTAAATCATTTTTGACGTTTTTACATCTGGAAAGAGGAAAATATAGGAGCTAGGAAGCACAGGGCTCACATAGGATGCTATAGAAATCTTTGACTAAATTGATTTCATGTTTCCTTTTTTGAACTGGATAGACACCTTGGTCTGTCTGCTAGAGATTGTCTTAACAAAAAAGGAACAAAATAGACTATATAGAGAGAGGGGCATTGGATCAGCCCCTTTGCTGATCAACCTTGTTATTGTAGCTGAGCATTAGATTATCTAACAGTTGTGTTTTTCTTCCTAGTTTGGGGTTCAATTCATAGTGAAGTACTATGTGTTGCAGCAGCACTGCATTGTTGTTCTTCAATGTTTTCTTTGTTTTTAAGCCTATTTTTTGCAAATGGTCTGCCTAGGGTGGAAAGATGTTAGGAAGCGTCAATAGCTTGAATTGAAAGGGAGATAACGTTTTGATCCAAGGGTACCGCCCCATTGCTGATCGAAGCAAAGTCTAGAGCGCAGAGGGAAGCTTTGTACAAAAGAGCTTCCTCTAATGGTCACCAGTGGATTTAGCATGACTCATGGGGTCATAGGGAAGAGTTTTACATAGAGGTTCCCAATGCCTTCAGAGGAGTAGTAACTGTTGTTTGCAGAGGTCCGACTGCATGTTCAAGTCACTGATGGATTCAGACTCTCCACTTCGCTAGTGCTTCAGGCTAAGCGTATGGCAGAGTAGTCAGAGGGGCACTTTTCCTCCCACATTCTGGATGGCACATCGCAGGTGCTAATGGCTAAGACCTGCAGTAAAATAGTCCTGTTTTGATCTTAACGTTGTTAGTGTGTGTTCTGTGCGGCATATGTATTTTACTTCAGATTTAAATTCGGAAAGGCACTCTATGTAGGTGCTTGCTTCTGGGTATTAAGAGCACAGAACACCAATCGGACCTGATAATTCTGCAGCAGTGATGTATCCTATGGTGAACAGCAAAAGAGCTGCATTTTAATTCAAAGAATGAATGTTCAGCAAAGTCAAAAATATTCAGTTTAATTTTTTATTTTTTTATTTTAATGGTTTGTTTCAAATTTGTATTAATACAATTTATCATGGTATATCGAGCACAGAAAAATATTTCCTTCCTGAAGAATAACAGCATGGACCTTTTGTACAGCATGCTTAAATGTACCTGTTATTTCCGGGATACACTGTACTTCTGGTTGCACAAAGCAAGGAAAAAGCGTGGACTCTATATTCATCAACTCTCCAATTGCACTCTTTCTTTTGCAGTCTATTCTCCAATCTGACAGTTCAAAATTTCAGTCCTGGTGTGTGAATCTCACAAGATTGCCGCTAGGCAAGAATGTAACTTTCCTTGAACAGTTTCTCTTGTTTGTCAGCGCAGAGGGAATGGTAAATGGATAAGTTAGGTTTTCTCAAAAAATTAGTAGTGACTTGTTGGTTGTACTGCACTATGATGACTTTGAGAGGGACAAATGGATGGAAAAATCTAGGGACCAATAAGAAATAGAAAGGAGAGCATGTGTCATAACTGAAAGGTAGAGCTGACAATGCATGGAGGCTGCTGTGTGTGATGATTCAATAACGGGAAGAATATAATGTGAGTGTATAATTGTATGTGTGTTTGGGATGCGCAAACCTAGCCAAAAGGCAGCGGGGCGCTGTACAGGGGTCAAAAATTAGCACGGAATTCAACAAGTGATAGGAGTATAGGTAGCTGGATTATGGACAATTCATGCTCTGTGATGTGTTCTTTAAAGAGGATAGTCTATTTACTAAATTGGAGTAGTGTTGGGGTGGTCCTGATGGATACGGCAATGTTGTTCCAGAATCCTGGGTGCATAGATGGGTAAAGGCCTGCTGTCTTGTTTTTTTTCTTTTTACACTTCTTAGCCTACAGTCTGATGGTATCCTGGCTGCCGGTGTCCAGAGAGCCACCAAAGACGGTGAGCTTGTCTGCAACATGAGCGGCGATGCTGGTCATATGGCTTTGTAAATTATGTGGCTGATTTTGATGATGGTGCAGGCCGGCAAGGGGAGCGAATGGAGTTCCATCTGGATGGGTCTGATGTGATTATATTTTGTCAGGCCCTTGATGAGATGTGCTGCTGCATGTAGGATGCCGTCAAGAGGTGCCAGTGTAGTCCGGAGGGCCATACACCAGAGTATTACTACTATCTAGATTTAAGAGTCCGAGGGCTTGAAGAGCAGTTTTGAAGTAGCTTTCTGGAAGAAACAGTTTGACTTTCTTTTGAGGGGAGAGCTAGTATCATTCAATCTATTTTTAATTTGGCCAAGTGTTCCTTGAGGGGAAGGTTGGTGTCCAAGGTGAATCCAAATGACTTTTTGGTGAAAGTTGGGGTTTGAATCTATCAAGGTTCATATCATTTCACCTAGTTTGCACTGTTTCCTGTTAGTTGTTCTTGGCAAATAACAGAAATTAAATTTTGGTTAGGTTGAGTTTCAGGTAGCTGCTTTATAGTCTGGTCTGGATGATGTACAGCCAGTGTTTGAGGCATTGGATATCTGAAGCAGAGACTTTGTGTATTTCCGCCATATTGGTGAATCTTGGTGTTGTTATCTGTACCTAGAGCATCAAGCAGCTCCATATAGAGATTGAAGATTGTCAGGAGACAGTATGGAACCCTGGTGATAGGATACTTTGGAACCTGGAGGTGCCCATGTGAACAAACTGGTCTCGGTTGGAAAGGTAGGAGGAGAACCAGTGATGTACTTTGCCGGTGAATCCCATTTGAAACTCCAGGGTGTGTATGAGGGTGGCATGGTCGAATGCTGTCTTGAAGAGGGCTGCAAAAAGGATTGGGTGATGGAGGACAAGGGGAGGATACAACATGCACAGAAGTCACAATGCTGATAGTGAGTTGTTTTGTGTGTTCCTTCTGAGCAGCTCATGTACCCCCAGGCTTTGTGTGGGGAGCCCATGCCCTTACCATGCCAAGTCCTTCCATGCGCTTACAGCACATTTAAAGCCTCTGCATTTGGGCATAGTATATCCATCTGTAGCCCAAGCAGTCCTTGGGTGCACATAGTTAGGCAATACAGTCCCATCATCTCTTCATAACAGGTTTCTTCTTTAGGCACTATGAACAAACTGTGCTCCCTCCCCACTGTGCTCTATGAGTGCTCAGACCTTGCCTCCTTTTCTATGGAAGTGTACACTTGGCTGAAAAAACCTCATCTGAGCCTATTCCTGTCACTCAGAAAAAAGCATCCTTAGCCTATAAAATCCAGATGTTGGATATATGGTCTCCTGACCTCTTAGGGCTCCTTGTTTCCACCCCTGCTGGTCCTTTTTTAATGTAAATAAATGTGTATTATCAGAGTTCCTGATGGAATGCGGAATCTCCATGTTGCAAGGTGGAAGTATTATGTGATATGGCTGGTGGGCCTTATCATGTAATACTAAGACAGTGCACAAAAGTGGACCTCTTGATTCACCCTTAGCAGCCCTAGCTCGGTCCTGGTAGAGTGCATAAAGCAGTCAGGCATACTCAGAAGAACATGTTGAGTATTTCACAGTACCAACATTGACAATAAGTAAGTGACACAACTTGAAAGAAACCTTGACAATAATTTATATAAGTAGATTGTATTTTTTATATAAATATAGGCACCAAATGAACTTTGTATCATACATACAACCGAAGTTGTGGATTTTTAAGGTGTTCAGAAATAAATGCAGTAAATCTGTCAAACTAGTTCCATTGAAGTCAGTGGGCGACAACACAGGTGACACTCGGTCACTTGCAGGGTCAAACGAACCCTCTTGTGGATAAGGTCGTGCAGGTCCCTAGACCAAGTTCCAAGAGTTGTTACTTCGTTACCTTGCCCAGGGAGTCTGGGTGCAGAGGTGATTTGACTGTCCTTGGTATTTAATGGGATTTGCGGGAACTGTCAAACTTGCATCACTTGACACAACCACACTTTGAGATGGAGCTCCACACTACCCAAGAGGCCTATGGAGTCCTAGGACCCAGGTTCAACAGCTGGATTTATTCTACATTGCTCTGCGGCTCCGGATGCAGAGGTAGCTGGCAGCTGTCAATCACCGGGGCAGGTTGCACCAAAGATGCTTTGCCACACACTTGACAACTCCAACTTTAGGAGGCAGGAACAGAGCAGTGGGGTTGTTGATGATGTCGGTCGCTATTAGGTGCTCTCAGGCTGAAAATGTCGTCCAAGTGATCGATCACCTGACTGGCGATCCCCAAGTGTTGGCTGCAGCAAATGTAGTCCACGGTTACTGGGGTGGCTGGAGGTCTACAGGAGTGGAGTAGCGGCTTAAAACTTGATGAAAGCTTAGCTACCATTTCCGGCTTGCAGGACACCACTTCTCTTCGGGCTCACTTTCGACAGGCCCAGCGGGTCGCAATTCTTTTAATGCAGCATGCCTATTTTCCTGCACCTTGCAGGGTACTGGTCCCACCAATCCAAGGGAGTCTGCTTTGGTTTCTGCCGTCTACTGGAGTCCCTCTTGCTGTGAGCAATGAGCTTTCGCCAAGGACACAGGTCGAACACACGGTTCCAGTATATGGTCTCTTCAGGGCACTTAAGTGTCCTATCTTCGCACGGCGTCAGTGTCCACAGTCCTGCTGTCGGTGAAGGCGTCTTCTTTGTGCCTCTTCTCGGATTCAAAGTCAGAACTGATGTTCTGGGGATAGTGGAGCCCCTTAAATCCTAGTTTATGGGGCGTTAAGGGTGTGAGGGACAATAGCCAATGGGCTACTGGTCCCTGCAGTTAACTCGCCCCAAGGTGACAGCATCCTGTGGGTGTGCATCACTTTTCTACCCAGAGTCCTCTCCTTTAGGGTCTTCAACATGGCAGAACCCTTCCTTGGCTGTACAGATCCTCTAGCCCACCCTAAAGGTTTGTCTAGCCTTTTAGTGCTGTTCCCCTCATAATAGCTAATTTTCCCACTTGTTGGGCTGGACAGGGCGGGAAGTGCTTTGTCCTCGAGTGGAGGACGAGGAATTACACATCAAGGGCGGTGAAAGCCTTTGAGGCTCACCGCCTTGATGACTGTAAACACTATAAATACAAAATAAGGGTAACTGTTCCTATCAAAGGAGAGAAAGATAAAGAGAGGTGTAGATGGACAATCAAAACGGTTGAGGGGGAGGATCTTCCTCATTGAAAGACTCAGCCCTCATACACCCAAATGGGTGTTTTGCTTCATCATAGGGCTTAGCTTCTCGTGGAGCTGACTCTGCAATGCCCCACAGGCCCCGCGAGAGGGCTCTCTGGCGGAGGTGTTCTCTTTTAAGCCATATGAGTGAGTTGAGAGTCTGTGTACGTAGAGTAGAGTTTATGGTGCAAAATTGGTGACTTAAAACTACCTAAGGAGTATCCCAAAAATATTTTAATATATGATCCGCTTGGCAGGATTAAAAACAAGAATGCAAAAAATTGTCACTGGGGTCTAATGAGCCATGACAATTATGACACATGAATTTTTTTGAAAGGTCGACATATTTCAGGTCTGAGTGGTCCAGGAGGGATCCATGGCGTTTCTTCAGGACCACAGGCCGGGTTGTTTGTTCTGCCTATTGCGAACAAGGAAGAACCTAAAAAATCTCAAGGTGTATTTCAAGTTAAACTGTACCTGATTATGAAGTCCCAATCAGATTTCCTCCAGTGAGTCTCCTCGAAATGGCGATTTCTCCTCAAGCCCGCTTGAACCATGTAACATGATAACTTAGCCCCACCAGCGTTTATTCAGGCCCATCAAGATATGTCAGTTAACTGTCACGATGCCATTTGTCTGATATCTTGCACTTTGTTTTCCCACATTTACCATGGAGTGACTGTTTGCGCTCCTGGTATGCTTTGAACACAAGAAAATGTTTGTTAAAATCTTACCTACATCCTTTATAGGAGGTTTTGTGGTACAGAAGTTTGAATACATATTGTATGTGCAAAAACCTTTCTATGATTAATGTCTTTGTGTAAGAGGAGATCGTTATCTCATTTAGGGACTGCATAATTAGGTAGAGTTTACCTTGAAATATCATTTTGATTGTCCAGCTTCACCTCTCTTTATCTTTCTCTTCTTCAATAGGAAAAGTAACCCTTATTTTGTATTTATACATTGCTTAATGAGAGAATGGGTTCTGGACCTTTAACTTGATCCTAGTCTCCCCCCACCCCCACCGCCCCTCCTTTTTGATTGACTGTAAACACAAGCCATCCTGGGAGGGAGGAGGTGAGTTCTTCCTGCCCAAGCCTTTGTCTCTGTCCTGGGAAAGTGCTAGCACACTCATGGGGAGAGTATGTAGCCTTACGGCTAGAGCGGTCGACCTTGAAGCTGAGGAACCGGGTTTGAGTCTTGGCAACGACGCTCAACATCCTGTGATTCTGGGCAAATCACTTAATCTCCCTGTGCCTAACAAAAATGAATGTGTCCTTGTGTAATGAAACTGGTGCTCATGTAAAGCGCTCTGATACCCGATATCGGGTCTAGTTCGTGCTATATAAAACTCTAGAAAAAAAAATAGGAGGGCAGACTCTTGTATTGACGACAAATGGCTCGGTAAAGCCCACCAAGGCACTGTTTCACTGTATCCTAGGGGGTAGGGGGCCGGGTTGGGGGGGAGGGCAACAACTCAGGGTGGCACTCCTGTGCATGTTAGCTCACCCTCGACACGAGAATCATGTTGTGGGTGAAAAAGCATGGTATTTGACACCAAACAAGACACATCTTAAGAGTGACTTATTTATAATAAAGCAGTGGTATTACAGGTTGAAATGTTGCTGGCCGAACTTCAGTAACAAGACTGGCCCCAACAAGATTGAAAGCGGCCTCCACCCTTTCAGCCCTCCAGGTAAACGCCAGATAGTGAAAGTCTGGCTCTGTTCCTGATGCATATGATAAACCCACAGGTTGGGTACCATTTATATTGCAAGAAGTGTAAGAAAACTTGTGTTCTGACAAAACGGAACTACTGATCTTCGTAAACAAGACCTCTCCATGACACGCCGCCTGGTGGCCGACAGACCTAAGACCAACACCCACCGACCGCGCCAGAAATCTGGGTATCAATCTGATGACAAGCTCGACATAAGTCAAGATCTTCAAATGACTGCCACACCAGACGAACCATCATGCAAGTACTCTTCAGAAGCTGTCTCAAGTATTGCAATACACTCTATGCCGGATCTCCAGGCAGCTCCTACACAGACTTCAAACCATCCAGAACACCGCCATAAGACTCCTACTCCATCTTCCATGCCACACCTACATCTCGCCCCACCTCGGACAACTCCAATGGCTCCCCATTCACAAACACATCCAAATCAAACTCCTCAGGCACATGTATAAAACTTTCCATAACAGCTGCATACAATTTCACTAGCCCACCAGGCACATACTTTCAGCCTCAAGCTCACTCGCAGCCTTTCCAAAAACAGAGAAAGGAGGTCGCTCGTTCACATACATTGTACCCGCGCATGGAACGACCTACCACAGCACATCCGAGCCTCCTGCTCACTTATTGAGCTGAAAACCTGGCTCTTTGAATAACTGTCTACACACCTGCTTATGTGCCTAGATAACCCTTATGGGTGATTACTGAGCTATACAAATCATCATAACGTATACAACTTTAGCCACTCCCATTCTGTTGTTTTCCCTCACATAAATGTGAGGAATGTTTACCCAAACTTTGATGTTTGCAGGACATTCTGGGTATGAAAACATGCCAGCACCCCCACAAGCAATCCCACAATGGGATTTTCCAGCATCCAGTAGGGATGGTAGGTTTCCCTGGGTAAAATATTGCAACTGTCTACAATGGCAAAAACAACCCTTTAAAACATAGTTTTCTCTCTGCACATGGTTGCTTTTTTAGGCCTTTCCTGTTCCATGTGATAGTCTCAGCTACACACGTGAGTTATCTTTTTTTTAATTGGAGAAGGATGGGTATGTGGATTGTAGGACAGCTGTTCTCTTCAAATTCCAGAGTTTTCCCTCACGTATATATGAAGATATTTGGAATTGTTTCCCAAGTTCACCTTTGTGAATTTATGTCAATTTAAAAAAGTTACTTATAAAAATCGTACTTACAATTTCTCTCTTTCGGTTTTGTTACAGATTGCTATAGATGTCTGTTGCCATAGCTCTTGTCAGCAATAAATGATAAAGAAGTGCAGACAAAGAGTTGGCGTTTGCTCAAATCTATTCTGCTATTGACTTTCTTGTGGTTTTTAACATTGGCCATTACTTGGATGGGCTGTCCGTCAAGGTCGTTTAATTTTGAGGATACTCAGCTGATCCCATTATTAAACTGCAGATACATCATCACACGTTGGTTCAAACTGAGGCCGAAGTTATAACTGTACATGCTATTCAATTACAATGCAATGATTTGTAAGAAAGAAGTCTAGAAAACGCTTAGCATCAAAAATATTTAATTAAGGCAAAATGTGTACCATAGATAACTTATCTTACCTACCCTATCTTACCTACCTTGAACCCTACCTATAGTATCTATCTTCAGTATTTATCTGCCTTACTTAACCTAACCTTGACTAACCAGCCATAACTACCTACGTACCTAATCTGCCTGTTGTAATCGGAGCTAGCATACCTAACCTATAATACTTACCAAACTTATTACCAGAGCTATTTATCAGCGCTTCCTACCTACCTACATAACTTACCATACCTACCATAACTAGCCTACCTACCCACCATACCTGCCATACTTAACTTACTTTACCTGCCATAACTAACATACCTTCAGTACCTAACATATTTAACCTACCATACCAAACTTACCATACCAACCTACCAAACTGAACCTTTTATACCTACCTTACTACCATAAATACCTACCTACCACACTTCATATCCTTCATGTAACCGATCATACCTAACCTTCATACCATACCCAATCTAACATACTTATCATATCTAAGTTAACTACCATGCATATCTATTTACCATACCTACCAACTATGTCTATCATACCTACCATACTTAACCTACTATACCTAGTATAACTAACCTACCATACCTTCCGCACCTAATTTATCACAATTAATCTACCTCCCATACCTAAACTTACATACCTCCTCTATTTTCCAAACCTACGTATCATACCTACTTACAATACCTACTTACCTACGATGTCTGTCTACCACCCCATACCTGCCACAGCTACCCTACATACGTACGTACCATATCTTTAATACATTATGTACCATAACTTACCTACCATATCTTACCTACCATCCCCCAACATACTGTGTCAGCCTAGCATATCAAACTTACCTTCCACACGTAACTTACCCTAATTAACCCTCCATCCACCTCTGCAGCGCACATATCTTACACCTGCCTGGAGGTGGCAATTTAAATAAATAAGATAAATACAGGACAAGTTATGCTTCTAGTAACAGCCCATGATATTCGGTGGCCTGCATTGAGAACGTGTTCATTGCAGCATTTGAAGGACATGAAAATGTGAATGCAATTTCTTCTTCAAAAAAGAGAAATCTGTACTCTTGACAGTGCTCTTTTCCCATTTACATTCACAGTGTTTGGCTTTCATTACTTCAGTGCTAGTTTCTTTGTGAAAACTGTGACAAAGAATTCACAATTTTATCTACTTTTCTGAAAGATAAAGAATTTTGGATTCACCTATGGGTTTTTTCATCTTTCTCCCACAAATTGTAAGTGGGTAGAAATTGGAAAACTAGGAAATACTGACTATCATTTTCAAAAGTGCAAAAAAGTGCTGATTTTTAACTGTTTCTAAATGCTGGGAAAGGGCAACCTTTGCACAACAGTTTGTTGATGTCATGTTTTAGAGGAAAAACTCACACACTTTCTTGCCATAGCCTGGCTATGTTCTCTGGCCCTTGAAGGGTAAATAAGTAACCCTTGGTTCCGTCACAATCCCCAGCATGTGAGGACAAAATCTGGCCTGTATATCATTTGCGGAAAAAAAGTTATGAAGGATGCCACCTCAAATGGCAAGAAAGTACTAAGCATATAGAAGAAAGTTCTCAGCACTTTTTAAGGGCTTAAAACATCAACATGGAATTTAACTAAAGCATTGCTTTAGCATATATTTTGTTGCTTTAGTTATAGAAACTCAGTGGGCCATACTGCTTAATAATGAAAACAAGATGCATAGATTGGTTCCAGGAAAAAACACGAAGAACTGTGGTCCAGACATTTTGTTCAGTGAGTGATTAATCTCATTTATATTTGTTATGTTCAAAATTTAGGGCGCATTGGATCTCAGATAGTGGTTCCCCACCGCTGTGACCAGTATGATCTCATGTATCTCCGCCCTATGGGTGACCTTGGCCAAATCATCTTTCTGGTAAGGGTTTATTCTTCTAAGTGAAAATCTGTGACTTTACTCAACATATAAATTCTCTACACTTTGTGTTTTTTGGTGAGATGAGGCAGTATTAAGTGCCGCACAATCTTAACCTCTTTTACTTTGTAATTTGTCAAAACATTTCAATACATGTTAACGGTGGAAATATTTTGTTTACCCTGAGCTAGAAGAATACAGTGTTTTTCCTACAGGATTGCAGAAGAGGTCTTTCTAGAGAATGTTTTTTTGATTGTGGTATGCACCTTTTCTCTCCTTTAGGAGCGTGAAACAGTAGGGATACTTTTCAACATTTTATGTTTCATGTGTTGAATTTGCCTGTCCAGCTTGACAATGCAGGTAGCCTTCAAAGAGTTAACGTTTGCTTACCTCAGTGAGTCATCAGGCTTCAAGCCAGGGTGATGTCACAGATGACATACGCAGCTCTGAATCCATTCACTGTTTTACATTCCTGTATTCCAGCCTGTTGAACAGATATTATTCCAAATAGCACTTTTGTTTTTGTTCCTTGCTTTGTCACAGATTTGTGCATAAAAGCTTGTTTTTTATTTGTTAAATTCTTTTAGCCTGTTTATTTTATTTATTCTCACATTTTATAAACCGTGCTTTCATCTAGAATGGCTCTACAATGCAGAAAGAACTAAACACCATTCATGGGGAGGCTGATTTAATTTTCGGAACGCAATCACCTGCACATTGTTTCCATTTTAAATGCTTTCGTAATGTGCCCCTTCAACCGCAACCAAAACCTTTTGGCCTGGTTATAGAAAGATAAGCCCTTCAAGGTAACTCAAAACTCCTTGGCAAAAGAGCACACAGCTTAGCCGGTAAGCGTTTTAACTTTCCACTCATGACTGCCCACTGGTTGTTCGGAAAAGCTAGTTCATTTGAAGAATCTGAACTGCCGCTGTATCATCTTTGAACCCACATAAGGAACCAGGGAGTTCTGTGAGTATTCTGTAAGCCATTCTGCCCAATATGTTGTCAATAGCGTAGTTCTATTTCAGGGTGTCCGGTTTAGTAGTTTATTCTAGGGCTCAGTTCTGGATGCATGTTATGACTTCTCTTATTTGCTTTGAATCATCCGCATTCAAGGCATGTTCTTCAATCATTTGGAATGTACTAGGCCCAGTGCCAGAACAGTGCTCTCTGTATTGTCAAGCAGGGAAAGTGTAGGGTTAGGGGACCAGGGGAGCTATTGAAGTACATTGTATCGCCTTGATTCTCTGCTAGTGGCTCTCTCTCGACCCTCCACATCTCCATGGCATCAGTAGTCTCTTCATTGAAATCTGTCTGTTAAGATGTATTACCTCCTTACCAAAGGGTACTGCTACTGCCACCTTGTCTCCCCATCCATCTGCTTTTCCCTCAATTAGGAAAAACTCTGTAACCCCTGTTGCAGGAGTTGAAACATCACATTGATCCCCTTGGCTTTACTGTGTCTGCCCACCGCCATTGTGCTTGGTTTGCATGGCAGATTGATACTTGAAGTCAGACTTTCCTAGACTGCAGACCCAATATCTTTTGCTGGCTTCTTAATGTAGGGCGCCAGTCTTGCTTTATCATCTTCGTGGGGGACAGGGACCATTAGTTTTGTTATTTGCCATATTTTTCAGTGTACAGTTTTTTCAAATCTCACCTGGCAAAGAAAGACATATCATCATGACCACCTGCAGTATTTTGACAAAGAATATATTTTTGAAATGTGTATGAAAATCTTAACTGGAGTATAAAAAGATAAGCCAGTGCTGGAATGTAAGAAAAAATATAATTAACATTATATCAATTTTCAAAGAATCAATTAAGTTATTAGTGGAGGCACTCGAAATTTTTAGTATGCAGTGTTTTTTTTGTTTTGCTTCCAGTGCTACTTCATTGGAATGTGTCATTTTTTAAGCTGCCTTGATTCTATGTTTTTATTGTATAATATTGTATATTATGGTATTATATCATTGTATAATATGTTAACCACTCAGGGGCTCTAAAAGACTCCTGCCCCTCACCACGCCTACTCCAGAGGACTGCAACCCTTAGGCACCATGCTCACACCCATTCTGAATGCCTCCACCTCTTTTGCAACCTCCTAGATGCTCGGACCCATGCAAATGCCTCTCATTGCTGAAGAAACACTTCGCAAACCCTTCAACACTTGCCAACTTCATACTGATTTTCCTGCTATCATTCCCAGCCAAGGTCTTAGAGAAAATCATCAATTCAGATGCTTGTCGTATACCTCAATGACCACCAACTCCTTGACAACACCCAGTCTGGTTTCAGACCCAACCACAGCACGGAAACTTCCCTCATCACTGCCGCGGATGATATCCGCATGACTCTGAATGGAGGAGACATGGTGGCCCTCGACCTCCTTGACTTCTCCACAGTGTTTGACATGGTCTCCCATCCCATCCAGCGCCTACATGGCATAAGAATCCAAGGATACGCAGTCTGATAGATCTGCTCCTTCCTGACTGTAAGGACCAGGTCAGTCAGCCTGGCACCGTACACTTTGGACGCCTGCTACCTCGTCTGCAAGTTTCCGCAAGTATCCTCCCTGAGCCAGACCCTCTTCAATGCATACATGATCCCTCTAGACAGCATTGTCCGATCTCATGACGTCAATGTCCTTTCCTATGTCAGTGACACACAACTCATTCTCTAACTTGCGTCCAAGACGCCAAGTACCCAGATCAATTTCAGTGCCTACATGACTGAAATCGCCCACTGTATGAAGACCAACTGTATGAAGCTGAACACCAACACGACCGAAATTGTGATCTTTTGGCAGAGCACTTCACCGTGGGACTCCACCAGGTGGCCAAAAGAGCTAGGACCTACACCCACAACAACAACCCACACCAAGGACCTCAGGATCTTCATCGACAACAGACTCAACATGACTGCCCAAGTCAACACTGTCACTCCTCATGCTTCCATACCCTGAAGATACTGTGGAATATTTTCAAACTGCTCCTAATCAGGTCCCGGAAAACAGTCACACACACACCCTCGTCACAAGCAAGCTGGACTACTGGAACACACTATGCCAGGATTAACAAAAGACTCACCAAAAAGCTGCAGTCCATTCAGAACTTGACAGCCAAAATCACTGTCAACATCCCATGCTGCACTCGCTCCACACCTGACGGAGCTCCACTGGCTCCCAGTACACAGACAAGCTTGTTTCAGACTTCTCACCCACACTTTCAAGGCACTACATAACACTTGCCCAGTATACCTCAACACTCACATCTGCTTTCACAAACCTTCCAGACAACTCTGCTCATCCGGACACCTACTTGCAGACATCCTACACATGTGGAAAACCTGCTCCAGAAGTCGAGGCTTCTCCTACATTGATACTAAAGAATCCAGAAATCAGGATGTTGCGCTATATCGCTCTCATATACTGACTCCCCTTCGCAATGTATTGGAGTATAGGATATGTGAGGGTGGAAAAAGGGGCTGTTCCCAATATATTGAATTAATTCCTGTGTAGGAAAGTCATCCTTTTTGCCCCAACCAATCCTATTTTAAGGTCGAGCCTGGGCAGCGGATGCGCAGCTCAGCGATGCATGCTCTATTGAGGTATGGACTTGAAGCTCTGCCCACTCTTCGCCCATATTTTTCATTGGCTTGAGTCATAGTCCTTTGTAAACTGTGGCTTTTCATTGGTCAATAGGCTTACTAGTCCCTCCTTAGTACCGCCTTGTCTCATTTTGTAACTTCCCATGAGGATGCCCATTGTTACATGTGTTGTTACTCGGTAGGCTTTAATTAAAGCCTCTGAGCACTATTTGCTTAAATGGTTTTCTCCTGCCTGCTGGTGCAGGCAGGACACGCTCGCCCCCATCGCTTTATTTTTTTTTCATAGCATGGCATGCCACGCTCATTGGTTTATTTGCGGCGCCGAACACGGGCGCAGGTTTTTAAAATTTTTTTTTTTTTTTTTTACTGTTTATTAACTTTTCTTTTTATAACTGCCCCATGCCACACTTTTGCTTCAATTGCGGCTGCGCCCCTTTCCTTAGACGCGCCTCGTCTAAGGAAAGGGGCGCAGCGCCATTAAAGTAAATCTGCGGCATGGGGCACTTTTCCCAAAAAAACACATTTGTTTGTCAAGTTGACAAACTAATGCTTTTTTTGGAAAAGCGCCTTATACCGCGCCGGCGCATGGGCGCTTTTACAAACAAGCATTTGCAATGCAATAGGTCTCGCATTTACAAGAGTTTAGTAAATGCGAGACCTATTGCATTGCAAATGCTTGTTTGACTGATGCTGGTGGTTACTGACACTGAAAGTGCCCTGGACTCTGTCCTCTAAAGTTATATGGTAATTGGTATAATTCTAATTGGCCAAGACAAACCTACCTGTAAGTCCATACTATATGGTAGGGCATGCAGGTTTAGAGACTCGGGTGGACTTAATGCATTTAAGCGTGCACTGCTGTGGTGTCTGGTGCCATTTTAAAGTCAGGACTGCCTTGAAAGCGCTCTGATACCTGATACCTTTGGGTCAAGTTTGCGCTATATAAAACTCAGAGGGAAAAAAAACCGTTGGTTTTAAAATAAACCTGTGACCAAATTCGGCTTTGGAATTAAATGTACTTCCAAAGCTACCTTATTACATGTAAGTCACGCATAAGGTGTGCCCTAGATGTCTCAAGGCCAGGGTGCATTGTTATAAAAAGCAGGGACAATATAAAAGATATTTTATATGCCCTGGTAGGGAAAAACAGCCAAAGTGGTTTTTTCCTATTGTAGTGCTGCTAGCCCCACAGACTAACATGAGAAGGCTTTATTAAACCTAATAAAGTCTGTCTTTGCTTGGGAGCTAGCTGGCAATATCATTCAAAGTATCAAAATACTGGTTACAATACCAACAACTTGCCACGGTCAGATTTATTATAACTATAACAGGAAAGTAGTTTTAGAACAAACTATCCTCAAGTTACCTAAACCAGCCCTGCAGCAGCCTCTTCTGTTTGGTGGGCCTTTGACAGCCTAAGCCAAGTTGCTCCCTGAGTAGGTGTGAAGGCACCTGGGGCTGAAATAATACAGCCATTTGGTGGGAGGACATTTGCTTCCTGGAGAAGCCAGGGAGAGGAAGGGCGGCTAGGAGATAAGCTGGACTTCAAAGGCAGGAGAACAGTGGTGACAGGATCCAGGCCAGTCCCCACTTCCTTGATTCCCAGCCAGCTGGGAGCCCCCTAATTAGATGTGAAGAGGGGCTAGAAGGGGGTTGTAGTGAGTTGTTAGTCACACCTCTAGGTTTGGGTGCACAGACACATATCAAAGAGCGATTTTCTCAATTTTTGGCGAACAGTGCATTCTGGGTCAAAAATCTGCCACACTTCGCAGAAGTGGTCATAGCAGAGGGAGGTAACTTTACTCCCTATTGGTTGGTGTGTTCCTCCCTCTTACCAGCCCAGATTGCACGATAAATATAGGAGAGCTACAGGAGCGCCTCAGAACACTGCCGGGAACAAAAGGACTGCCCTGCTGGACCCTTGGATTGCACCGCAGAAGTCTTGATCTCAGAAGGACAGCACCTGCTGCACTCTCAAGGCTCCACAAAGAAAGGACTGTGCCGGATTCAAAGGAAAATGAGTGGACTCCCTGATCAGCAACAGGTACAACAGAGCTGGAAGATATCACCTGCAAGCCCAAAGAAAGGATCCCCTAGGCTGACAGTTGCAGCTGATTTTATCCTTGAGTGTGCATTTGCATTGTGGGAGATTGAGTCCTAGCCTCAAAGAGGTAATCCAGAGTCTCTGAATCCTTGGCTGGGGCTGCTGGACACTTCTCCCCCCCAAAGGAACCAACAAGGAACAAGATCTGAAAGTTTGGAAACTTTCTACAAAGTTTTGGTGAAAAGCTCCAGAAGGAGACCTGCTCGAAGTCGAGAGTCAAGCCGCGATCGTTGACTCACAAATCGGCCTGACCGCGCTGGTATGTCCCGCTGAAAGCTCCGGAGCTCCTCGCCGTCGAGGACAAAGCCTTCCTAGAAACTCAGAGGCATTGCGCTGCAGCAGACCACCGTTGTTGACTCGAACTTCGGATCTGAGAAGCCACAGGACCCGTTGACGAGAGAAAAGCTCCAAGAAAAAGACTAAGCTCGAAGATAAACTTCTGACCGGGACCTAGCACTCATTCTATCTGACCTGCGCTCAATTACGGTCGGCCTAAAACTTTTACTTTGTACCAGTCAAGCGCGACCAGGTAGCCGCAAGTGGTGCTTTAATCTTTTTGATTTAATCCTTAAAAATTCATATCTGCAGTTCCCTACATTGGATTTTTGTCGTTTTGGTGTTGCTTTATAGCTCAAATCTCTTTATTGTTTTCAAAACATAAAAATTAGCATTTCCATAAGCAATTAGCCCACCATCTATGATACATATATGAATATACTTAACAGTCCCCAAAATTCCCCCTGGTGCTGGTGTTTATGATTAATAATGCGGTCTCACGGATTCAAGTGTGTCAGTTCAATCAGAACTCCCTTGTGTGTGCCTGAGTTAATCGGAGAAGGCGGAGATATCTGGGACAATTGAGTTCACAATATTCTGAGAATAATAAGGCTATAAAGGGATGCCATAGCTCACGATATGAGGGTCCCTGAGCAGAGAGAGAAAGGGTCAGTCGCTCCATCCTCAATATGTACCAAAGGCGATGTAGCCACCCCTGATAGGTATGGATCTGTCCCGTGCCCCAGTGTGACAAGATATTTTGCATGGCCGCCCCCAAGCCCAGACCACTTTCCGTCCTCGGTGAGATTAGAGAGGGAAAGTGAGTGCGTTGGGCAACCCTTAAATGACATAAGCTGGAAGGGGGGGGGGGGGGGTTGAGTGTTACGATGGGTGTCAATATCATCTAGCAATTGTGTCCAATAGGATGTGAGCTTCGGACAATTACATAATAAATATAATAGTGTACCAGGAGAACCACAGTTGCGCCAGCATTCAGGTTTGTGAGCGGGGTTGCCTGTGTGTCATCGGATGGGTGTAAGATACCAATATGTGGCTATCTTTGTAGCCGTTCAATACTGGCCATATTACGGGCCGTGTGCCGGGCACAACAGTATATATGCCTCCGTTTCCATCGTCTCTGGCTTGTGGATTTGGTCTGCGTGTTAGTGGAGCATAGGAGGCCTTAGAGTTCCATAATGAGGCGTGTGTTTGACAGTTTGGTGATCAACCATTGTGAAAAAGTGCCTCTTTTGCCTGGTTAGCCCCCCACTTTTTGCCTGGTTTTGATGTGATTTCAAATGTAGTGCCCAGGGTCCCTGCCATCCAAGTTCCCTGGGCCAGTGCTCCTTCCCTAAAACAAACTCCCAATTGGTACTTCTGCTCCCTGTGAGTCACTGGTAACTGATAACCTGGGTACATAGGGCCTGGGAACTGAAGAGGGTCCCTTGGGACCCCCCCTCTCTGGAACCACGCCACTGCCCTTGCAGCCTGCCACGTGAGGGAGAAAACGACAAAGTCGACATGGCACCCTGTCTGGGTGCCATGCCAGCTATCACTGCCTGGCAGCATAGATAAGTCACCCCTATAGCAGGCCTCACAGCTCTAAGGCAGGGTGCACTATACTACAGGTGAGGGCATATCTGCAAGAGCAGATATGCCCCTACAATATTGGGCAATATTTCCCAATATTTAAGTGCCAGTGAAGCCATAGAGAGTACATGGGCTGTGAACTCGACAATTCGAGTTCCACAGCACCATGATGGCTTTACTGAACATAAGAGTGTTTGGTACCAAACTACTGCTTTCAATAAATCCACACTGATGCCAGTGTAGGATTTATTGTACCATGTGCCAACCCTGGTGTGGTCTCTGACCGGCTGTAGGCAACCAGCCACCACCAAACATGTTTCTGCACTTCTGGGTAAAGAGCCCCTGCTCTCTGGGACCAGAAACAATGCACATCATGGGCAGAGTTGTCATGCCTCCTCCCCTAGGGTGGGCCAGTGCTCAAAGAGAAAGCTTCAAAGGCCTGCCGCCTTTGTAATGTGACCCCCAGCCTCTGCTGCTAGCAGCAGATGGCAGCCCCTGGTTTACACCCCCACCTTGGGCAGGAAAAATCCAAAAAGATAGGAGGTGTGCCACCTCCTCCAACCCTAGGTGGCTCCCCCAGACCTGGCCCTCAGATCTGCGATGACCTAAGAAGAAAGACACCCTGCAGCAGAAGACAACTACCTTGGCCCCAGCCCTACCGTCCTGTCTCCAGCTTTGACGAAACATACAACCTGTCTTGCAGCACAACCTCCAAAACCCCTGGGAGGACTGTTGCCTTCAATAAAGACTCCATTCTCCCAAGGACAGTGGACTTGTTCAGAAGAAACCGACTCCAAAGATTCTGGATCCCAGCGGATCCTCGTCTCCAGCCCACTCTGCGCCCACGGCCCGAGTGGCTCACCTGTGTAGGGAAGTCTCGCCGGCGATCCTGACCTCATGTCCAGCGTTGGCTGACCTTTCCTGTCCTCTACGACGGCGCCTGCAGTGTGAATCCAGAGGCTCCCCCCGACCGTGACCATCTCCGTTAAGAAGATTCCGACGTCCAAAGGCACCCCTGTACCCAAGCCCCTGGGCCTTGGTGAGCTGAACCGACGGTGCCCCTACGACCCCCTACATCCCAACTTACCTCTGCTGTCGCTGGTCTTCCTCCTGCAACCTCCGGTGCCACGGCTGCAGCCTCTTTGCCGCCAGGAAAATCCTCATTAAAAAGCATTGGACGCCCAAAGTCAAATTTGCACCCTGCACCCGGCCGCCCCTATGCTGCTGGTGGTATATGTCTGGTGCTGCTTTGTGGCCCTCCTTGTTCTTGTGCTAACCCTCAAAGCTTGGCCCCTGCAACCGATTTACTTACCTGCAAGCAGTGTCGCTCCAGGCACCCCCTGTCTCCATTGGAAAGCATTGGGTCGAACTCCGATTTTGACCTCTGCACCCGGGCCGCCCCTGTGCCGCTGGTGGTGCAGTTTTGGTATCTACCCGACCCCTGGCCCTTGCTGACTTTTGGCTCCGAAGACTGAAATTGTAAGTTCGAGACTCACCTGGTTAACCACAATATTGTTTTCCTCGTAGGGTAACATTGGAAAGTGTGAAAAAGTTTCTAAGTGTTGATTTTTGAAAGTTAAAAGTATTTTAAATTTAAAAACGTACTTACTTTATTATGAAGACCTACATTTTAAAATGAAGTCTAAAACAAAGTATAATTTTATAAAATTGGTCTGGATCTCCTTCTCGAGTCGTGTGTCTTTTATTGATCATGTGTGTGCACTAAATGTCTTACACTCCTATGTTAGGCCTAAGGCTGCTCACCCACACTAGCACTAATAGAGCACTTTGGGTTTTGCGTTTGAGCCCTGTACACTTTTGGGGAGCCCCTGGACTTTGTGCATGGTATTACCACCTAGTGATAATATCATACACAGAGTCAGCTTCCTACATTGGTGGTGCAGTGGTGGGGTACAAGACTTTGACATTTGTTGTACCACTTGATTAATAATTGATTTCACTGAGGAAATCAAAAATTGTCTTTAGAATAGAATTTCTTCCAATTATCGATTTATTTATTTTTTAACATTTTTTCCAAATTGTTAAAAAATAGTGTTAGGGCCTTGGTTAAGTCTTCCACTGTTTTAGAAACTTAAGTCTTTAAAGTAGTTAGGTTTTAGAAATACTTAGTTTTTTTAATCCTCTAATAAGACCCCAGTTACTTTAAACACCATGACCAGCCAGAAACTCAGCCTTGGTCCCTATGCTCATCTTAAAGTTGCCCAACTTAAAGATTTGTGCAAAGCATGGAACCTTGCCATGGGTCCTAAACCCAAAAAAGTCCATCTCCAGCAGTTGCTGGCAGAAAATGACAAGGCCCTGGCAAGCAAAACTCCCCCCACTGGGGAAGAAGTAATTGAAGATGATGAAGTAGATGGGGAGGATGTTGACTCTGTCACTACCGCCTCATATAGCAACACTTCTGGTAGTAATGACCCTAGTAGTGTCCCCGATGAAGCAGGAACTGAAGATGCAGATCTTCAGAAACTGGCAAGGAGAATAGCTCTAGAAGCTAAACTCCTTGCCATAGAAAAAGAAAGAGTTGAGATGGGCTTAGGACCCATCTCTGGTAGCAGCAAGATCATAAAAAGGGAGCTAGATTCTGCAGACTCCAATATCTCCAAAGGGATTGTCCCTAAATATTTTGAGGGTGATGATATCAATAAGTGGTTCATTGCTTTTGGGAGAGCCTGTCTTAGTAGACCGGTCCACAGAAAGCTGTAGAGTGCTATCCTGTGAGAAAATGTTCTCAGGGAAGTGCAGGGATAGACTCCTGACACTCGATGAGAAAGATACATCTTATGACCTCGTGAGGGGTACCCTGATTGACGGCTTTGGATTCAGCACTGAGGAATATTTGATTAAGTTCAGGTAGGCCAAGAAAACCCACGGCCAATACTGGGTAGATTTTGTAGATTACTCAGTGAAAACACTGGGAGGTTGGTTGATTGGTAACCATGTATATGATTATGAAGGGCTGTATAACTTGGTTATGAAGGAGCACCTTTTAAGTAATTGTCACCAAGAGAAACTACATCAATTCCATGTAGACCTAGGTCCACTTTCTCCTCAAGAATTGGGGAAGAAGGCAGACCACTGGGTCAAAACAAGGGTCACCAAAACTAACACTGGTGGGGAGACCAAAAGAAAGAGGCCCAAACCCCCCCCCCCCCCCAAGGGAAAGAGGGTAACTTTAAAAATAATGAAGAGTACTCTACAGGCCCCCCAAACCTGCACAGGAGGGTGGGTTCAGAGTCTTTACAAAGTCTAAGGGGGGGGGAGGAGGGGGGGTTAGCAGGGCAAGAACTAGGATCCCAAAAAGGCTTGGTGTCATGACTGTAATGCAACAGGACACGAACTGGAGACCTTAGCTGTAAAACAAAGAAAAATGCCTCTAGTCCTCCTTCTGTACTTGCAGTTGCTAACATCCAGATGAGATCCCAGGTGTGGTCTGACCATGTCAGTAACCCCACTGAGGCAGCATTAGTCTTTGAGGGAGAGATAGACTTAGTCTGTGCTGCCTGGCCAGCTAACATGAAGAAATACAGGCAGTTTCCTAAGATTAATGGGTCCAGGATAGAGGGCCTTGAGGGATACTGGGGCTAGTGTCATGATGGTAACCCAGCAGCTTGTTCACTCAGATCAGTACCTGATTGGAAGGTCCTAACCAGTCACCAGTGCTAACAATATCACCACAGTCCATCCCAAGGCTATGGTGACTTTGGACTAGGGGGAGTAGTTGGATAGAAAGAGGTGGTTGTGTCCCCTGATGTTCCTGTACATTGTCTGCTTGGAAATGACTTGGAGACATCTCCTTGGACTGATGTTGAACTGAGGACCCATGCCAGCATGGTTGATCTCTCAAAATGTGGTTGTGTTACAACCAGAGCAGAGCTCTTGGTGAAAAAGAGGAGCTGGATCCTGGAAGAATGGACCAGCCCTCCTAGAGAAAGGGCAAGAAGACTGGGGGACCAGCTTCTACACAGAACCCAAGTCAGAACCCTTCTTCTCTGGAAGAGGACTTGGTATTCTAAGGGGGAACTGAACCTGAAGAGATTGGGCCTTACCAGGCAAATCTTTTGGGCTCAGGAGGACCCTCTGGGATGCATCTGTGCCAGGCACAAGACAGCTGTCCCACTCTTGAAAGCCTGAGGCAGCAAGCTGCTGCACAGGAAAAGGGTGATATCAGTGGCACCCGCAGGGTCTTTTGGGAGGATGGGCTCCTATACACTGAAGCCAGAGACCCCAAGCCTGGTACAACCAGGAGAGTGGTGGGGCCTCGGAGTTTTAGAGAGTTTCTCCTCACTTTGGCTCATGATATCCCCTTAGCTGGGCACCTTGGCCAGGACAAAATTTGAAGTAGGTTAGTCAACCACTTCTACTGGCCAGGAATGTCCCAGAAGGTGTGTCACCTGCCAAGCCAGTGGCAAGGCAGGAGGCCAACGAAAGGCCCCGTTAATTCCACTTCCAGTGGTTGGGGTACCCTTTGAAAGGGTAGGGGTTGACATTGTTGGCCCCCTGGAACCTCCAACAACTTCAGGGAACAAATATATTCTGGTGGTAGTGGATCATGCCACCAGGTATCCTGAAGCTATTCCCCTAAGGGCCACCACTGCCCCAGTGGTGGCAAAAGCCCTCCTTGGTGGGTTCACCAAGGTTGGTTTCCCAAAGGAGGTCGTGTCAAACAGAGGTACAAACCTCATGTCTACAACCCTAAAACTCATATGGGATGAGTGTGGAGTGGGCTACAGATTTACCACACCCTATCACCAACAAACTAATGGCCTGGTGGAGAGATTCAACCACAAATTGAAAGGCATGATTGGTGGGCTCCCTGAAAAACTCAGAAGGAGATGGGATGTCCTACTTCAATGCCTGCTTTTTGCCTACAGGGAAGTGCCACAGAAGGGAGTGGGGGTTTCACCCTGTGAACTTTTGTTTGGGCACCCTGTTAGAGGTCCTCTAAGTCTGGTAAGAGAAGGTTGGGGAAAAACCTCTCAAAGAGCCAAAACAAGACATAGTGGACTATGTGCTTGGCCTTCGCTCCAGGATGGCTGAGTACATGGAGAAAGCAAGCCAAAACCTTCAGGCCAGCCAAGAACGGCAAAGCAGTGGTATGACCAAAAGGCTGTTCTGGTTTAATTGAAACCAAGGCAGAAGGTATGGGTGTTGGAGGCTGTGGTCCCTAGGGCCCTCCAAGGCAAGTGAAGTGGACAATACCCTGTCCTTGAAAGAAAAGGGGAGGTCACCTATCTGGTGGACCTTGGCAGTTGCAAGCATCCCAAAAGGGTAATACATGTCAACCGCCTGAAGCCCTACTATGACAGAGTGACATGACCATGCTCATGGTCACAGATGAGGGACAGGAAAATGAGAGTGAACCTCTCTGTGATCTCCTCTCTAGCAATCGCCAAGATGGGTCTGTTGATGGAGTGGTCTTTTCAGACACCCTCACTGACCATCAGCAGGCTGACTGCAGGCTAGTCCTAAGTCAGTATGCTGAGCTTTTCTCTCTGACCCCTGGTCAGACTAGCTGGTGTACCCATGATGTGGACAATGGTGACCGCGTACCTGTCAAAAACAAACTTTACAGGCAGTCTGATAATGTCAGAGAGAGCATCCAAGCTGAAGTCAGCAAGAAGCTGGAATTGTGTGGCATTGAACCCCCAGACAGCCCCTTGGCCAGCTCAGTTGTCTTAGTCCCCAAACCTCACTCCAAGAGTGAAAAGAAAGTAATGAGGTTTTGTGTGCACTATAGGAGCCTCAGTGATGTGACAAAAACTGATGCTCACCCAATTCCTAGGGCAGATGAACTAATTGACAGGTTAGGGGCAGCCAAATATCTTAGTACCTTTGATCGCACATCTGGGTACTGGCAGATAGGTCTGACCCCTGGCGCAAAAGAGAAAACCGCATTCTCCATTTCCAGATGGGCACTTCCAGTTCACTGTGATGCCCTTTGGGTTAAAGACTACCCTGCTGCCTTCCAACGTTGGTGAACAAAGTCCTTGCTGGGCTGAAATCCTTTCGTGCAGGTTATCTTGATGATAATGCTGTCTACAGTTCCACTCCACCTGGCAGGACCACCTGATCCACCTGGGCAAGGACCTGGAGGCTCTGAGAAGTGTAGGCCTCACTATCAAGGCAAGCCAGATAGGGCAGGGAAAGGTTCTGTACTTGGGTAACCTGGTAGGTGAAGGCCAAGTACAGCCACTCCAACCCAAGATTCAGGCAATTCTGGACTTGGTAGCTCCAACAACCCAGACCCAAGTCTGGGCATTCCTTGGCTTGACTGGGTACTATTGGAGGTTTGTGAAGGACTATGGGTCCATAGTGACTCCCCTCACAGAACTTACCTCCAGAAGGATGCCCAAGAAAGTAAACTGGAAAGTGGGCTGTCAAAAGGCTTTTGACACTTTGAAGGATGCAATGTGCTGCCACAGTCCTGGAAGCTTCAGACTATACCAAGCAGTTCATTGTGCAGACCGATGCCTCTGCGCATGGGATAGGTGCAGTCCTAGCCCAAACAAATGATGAAGGACATAACCAAACTGTTTCTTTTATAAGCAAAATACCTCTCCCTAGAGAACAGCGTTGGAGTGCCATAGAGAGGGAAGTTTCTAAGTGTCGATTTTTGAAAGTGAAAAGTATTTTTAATTAAAAACGTACTTACCTTATTACGAAGGCCTGGGTCTTAAAATAAAGTACAAACAAAGTATAATTTTATAAAATTGATCTGGATCTCCTTCCGAGTCGTGTATCTTTTATTGATCATGTGTGTGCAATAAATGTCTTACACTCCTCTGTTAGGCCTAAGGCTGCTCCCCACACTACCACAAGTAGAGCACTTTTGGTTTTGCGTTGAGCCCTGTACACTTTTGGGGAACCCCTGGACTCTGTGCACGGTATTACCATCTAGTGATAATATCATATACACAGTCGGCTTCCTACAGCCATTTTTCAAAAGAGGAAGGAAGCGCTGTGCTTTAGGGCGAACTGAGGGGTGCCTCAGTCCGTGTCTTATTTGAAGATAGTGTAGTCGCTCAGTTTCAGGTAGGGCGTAATCAGAGCAGAGGCATTCAAAGGGTAGGGGGCCTTCTTCATCAAATAAATGGCCTATTGATCAGCACCCAACTCGATGCCAATGTTGGAAAGCCATGGAATTTAGTCCTGGAGTGAAATCTGGGTTACCAGCGATTGTTGTCAGCGGGGACGGAAACGAGGTCATGACACCATGCTCGGCTACCCGGTTCCAAACATCTAAAGAAGTTTTGGTGATGGGAGAGAGGTAGAGGCTCTTGGGGCGCGCATCTCTATGGAGGAAGGGCATCTTCCAGAGATCCTGTCCTGCCACCTCTCTATCCATAAAGAGCCAATACTTTTCGGACTCCTCACAGGACCTTTGCAGTAGAAACCTGAGCTGGGCCGCCTGATAATAGCGTGACAGGTTCGGGATGCCTAGGCCACCCTCATCCGGAGGTCTATAGCTTAGCTTCCACCGTATGCGGGGGCAATCGTCGGCCCACACAAAGTGATTTAGCCAGCGCTGTAGGGCCCGGATTGCCCCTGGGGGAGGCTCCATAGGCAGCACCTGGAAAAGGAACAGGATCTTGGGTACGATTGACATCTTCAGGGCCGCCACGCAACCAAGCCAGGAAAGGTGATAGGGCCTCCATCTATTTAAATCTGATTTTATCTTTTGGGTCAAACTCTTATAGTTGAGGGAAGCAGTTGCCTGGGCAGCAACGGTCAGTTGTATCCCCAGGTAAGGAATAGAAGTTTTCGCCCATTGTATTGGGTAGCTATGTGTAAGGGCCTCCTGTTTGTCTGGCGTAAGAGATGGATTAAGGGCTTGAGATTTATGTACATTCACTCGAAAGCCTACAGCTTGACCAAAAGCCTCCAGTTCGTTAAGGAACGCTGGGAGCCAGGTCCAGTGCTACCAATACATCGTCAGCATATAAACTAATGGTATGTTTTTCTCCACCAAATGGGATCCCCTTAATAGTAGGATTATCGCAGATTCTCTGAGCCAAGGGTTCCATATATAACGCAAACAACAGGGGTGACAACGGGCACCCCTGGCCGTGCCTCTACAGATAGGGAATGGTGCAGATGAGTATCCGTTCACCCTAACCGTTGCATCCGCATGGCCTTAGTTACTGAGGACCCGGGAACAGAATCGCTCACCAAGTCCAAAGTGCTTAAGAGTAGCAATCAACTAGGGCCAGTGGACCCGATTGAACGCCTTTTCGGCATCTACTGCCAAAAGCATTCGATCCTGACTCGAGCGTTGGGCGTGCAGGATCCCCTTTGTATTGTTGCTGCACTGGTGATGGGGCACAAAGCCTTCCTGGCCGGGAGCAATGAGGCCCGGTAGTAATGGGCCAAGGTGTGCTGCTGAAATGCCAGTGAAGAGTTTAAGATCAACATTCAGAAGGGATATCGGCTGATATGACACACAGTAGCGCCTATCCTTGCCGGGTTTTGGAATAACTACTATAGAAGCCGCTAGCATAGAAGGCGAGATCGAGCTGGGATCTTTAATTGCATTGAACAATCTGTTGAGAAGAGGAGCTAGGGTCATGCAAAAAAATCTTATAGAAGATCGCCGGGAAACTATCCGGGACTGGCGATTTAAGGAGCTTCTGCCTGGCTATAATCGAAATAACCTCCTCTATTTGAATTGGGTGGTCCAAAACGGTTGTCTGTTCTGGTGTTACTTTCGGGGTATGTATCCGTTCCATCTGCGGACAAGTTCTGTTTCGCTTATAGCTCTTTATAAAACTCCTGAAAAGTAGCCGCAATATGGGGATCATCTGTATATTTCAGGCCATTAGAATCAAACACCACCTGGACTCCCGCTGGCTGGCGTTGCACCCTTAATCTGTTAGCCAGAAGGTGACCGCATTTATCTCTGCCAACATAGTACATGTGGCGGCGTTGGAGTGCCGCATATTGCGCTCTGTCCAAGTCAATACCTGCCAGCTGAGTACAGGCCTCTTCGAGTTGCTGCCAGACCCGAAGGCCCCCTGTGCGCTTGTAGATGCGCTCAAATTCCTGGATCTGACGGGATAAGTACTCCCTCTTATCCTTGCAGAGCTTATTGTTCGCCGCAGAGATCGCAACCAGCTCACCTCTGATTACAGCTTTTAATGTTTCCCATAGCGTAAAGATGGAAACTCTACTATATCATTAATTGCGAAGAAGTCCCTTAGTGCCTTGGTAATTTGCTTAACTGTAACAAGGTTTCTCTCAACAGCTATGTTCGGGGGGGCTGCATCGGGGGTAAGGTTAGTGTGAGCGGTACCGCAGCATCATTAGATAATGAGTGAGGTTCTATCTCGGAAGCTGAGAACCTAGAACTGAGACCGGATGACCCTAAAAATTAATCCAACCGGGCTATATGTTGTATGTGCATGGGATTAAAATGTATGGTCTCATGTTTCTGGGTGTAGGGCCCACCAAATGTCCGATAGGCCTATGTCCCTCAACCAGAGTGCTCCCTCCAGAGAGAGGGCCCCTATGTGACTATGGTGTTAGGCCGAACTGTGAAGGCCATTGTCGAAGACCAAATTTAAGTCTCCTCCGAAGAGGCCCAATCGGTCCTGAGCACTGTTCCCTAGAAGGTCACGCGCCCGCGCACTGAAGTCACGACAAGCGCGCAGTGTCCCGTTTTTAGAACACACATACCACACAAAGCACATCCTGAGACCGTTCGCGCCACCGCTTTTAAAATGCGAGCAGCACGAAGAAAGGTCATTTCAAGTGGCTCCTGCACTTGCTGCATTTCTTTTCTTAATAGTGGGCGGCTGCGGGGCTGATTGTTGGCCTTTGAGATAGTATTCATGTTAATTGCAGCGCCCGTGTGCGCTGCAATTAACATGAATACTCTCTCGAAGGTCAGCAATCAGCACTCCAGCAGCGCACTATTAGGAAAAGGAATGCAGCACATCTAAAGCACGATGTGTGCTTTCAGAGGATTCTGAAAGCACACGTTGTGTTTGTTGACTCTGCATTTCTTTTCTTAATAGTGGGCGGCTGCGGTGCTGATTGCTGGCCTTTGAGAGAGTATTCATGTTAATTGCAGCGCACACAGGCGCTGCAATTAACATGGTACTATCTCAAAGGCCAACAATCAGTCCCGCAGCCGCCCACTATTAGGAAAAGGAATGTAGCACATAATTCTTTCAGGAACTGAGAACTCCATTTGACAGGAAATCTCACACTGGTCAGCAGAATTTGGCTTCGTAGGGCAAGTCACAGGTTCCAAAAGCAAAAGTCAACAGAAGAAAACACATTTTATGCAGTACAGAATGCAGTATCCCTGGAATTTAACTTCAGGAGAGGAGCTAGTGCTAGGAAAGCGAGGGTACAACCACTAACCTTGTGCCGTAATATTGTCAGAGCGACGTGGTTCCCAACAACCATATTCCAACACATTTGCATAGAAACAAGCACAGCTGGACTGGGGGAGGGAAAAGGGAACTTAGCAGTTCTCTATGCTGGAACGGTATGACGTAGATCTGAGTCATGACTGGAACATTGGGTTGTGGTGTGAGTCTGATAGTGTACCTGAGGTGTATCGCATATCCACAGGTGATCACCTCTGTACTACAGTGGACTAAGGAAGGCACTAAAGCACAAATGGCCTGCTCACTACAGATGTCACTAAGAATATCCACCTTGTGGCTGTCAGTATGTAATTATTGGTTCAGGTTTTACTCACTCTCAGGGGTTGAGATTCTAGGGACACAATCACTATTTGAGTATAAGTACTAAGATGCATAATTATGGCAGTACAAGTATTCATAGTAATTGGCATTCCCGCAATAGATCTGCCCTATGTATATAAATAACATTGATATCATGACAGGGTGGCTGACTTGTACACTGATGCCTAATTATGGCACTCTCTGATAGTGTGATGGTTCACGTGTTCACCAGTGCCTGGTTACAGTACTTCTGTTTGTGCAGTAGTTAATTTGTCTAACGACTAGCGGGCAACAATGTTCAAAGGATTTCCAAAGACTTTTTTCAGTTTACTACAGGTCTCTTTATTATCTTTTTTATCCAAACAGTGTACATGTGTATATTGAACAACAAATTAATTAATTAGTAACTGTTAGTTTTTGCACTTGTTAAATAGTAGGCAAAGAAAGTTGGCAAACCACCAGCATGGTTTACAATTGAATTGTGCCCAAAATAGCTACCACCCTCTCACAGTAGTTGAAGCTGCAGTAGAGCACCTCCTTTTGAGGCCAAAATGCAGAAGAGCCAGAGTTTGTGGATTTTCAGAAAGTGGAAGATCAAAGGAAAGTCTTTACTTAGTAGGGAAGAGTAGGCAAAGCAAGTGGGCAAAGCCTGAGCATGGTTAATATATGAATTGTGCCCCAAATAGCTACCACCATTTTGCAGTAGTTGAAATCCCACAGCCAACACAACTGCACACTGCCAGACCTTACATCTGACTCACCAAGGTAAAGGAAGATGTTCTCTGCCATATCATTTCATATGTTTGCCAAGAAGTTAACCAAGATATGAAAACATTATACTTTGTAAAACAAAATTTAAAAGACAAAGCGAAGGAAATATGTGATGATGCCAAAAGAGTATGGACAGATAGCAGAAATTGCTGCAAGATATATTTTATGATTTTTGCCTTTTAATAGCTGGTGTTAGTTTTGGTACAGTAAATGGCACATTTTAAATCAGTTTTTAAAAAAAAACAGTTTGTTAGCCATGTAGTGATTGAAACTTATTACACACAGTTTATATGCTTCTGGAAGAAGAACTTAACCTACTGAGCTATATATCAGGATTACAACTTGTGACTTCAAGGTGACTATGGGGCTTCTTAAACAAAGTTATGAACCTCAACCCACTGAGCCATTTTTTCCAGAGGTCAATCGGTGATCTGTGAGTTGTATGAGGTGCACTGATGAACACAAATTAAACACCTAAGTTATTTCCTGAGTTTTAAAAATAGCGACTAGAACGTCTTTGACATAAATGTGTAGCAGGTGCATTTTCCACCTGAGCTAATTTTCCATTATTAAATCCTGAGTAGTGCCGACTCAACGTAAATCTCTACGGCAGGTGCATTAACCCCTTTTGCAATTTAGCCAGCAGATACACTTGGACAGCAGATACAGCTAAGATTAAGCTAAGACAGCTCACTGAGTTGATAATTCTGCTGGGCTAACCCGAGAGCTACCAGAAGATCACAGGTTTGAATCTTGCTGTGGCCAGCTCAGCTTATCATCTGAGTTGAATAAAATCAGTACCACTGAGTTGAATAACGATGATAAAACTTACTAATATTGTGAGCGAGCTGTAGGACTGTGGTAGCAAGTGGCATTTAGACAAAATAGGTCTTTGTGTGATATTTTTTTACCAATCTGTGTCTGTATTGCGTGGGAAATGGTTTGCTGCTGTCAAGCATGTGATTTTCATATTGGCAAGGCCCGAAGACAAGCTTTTGCTTGAAACAAAATGGTAGCCCTTCAGTCTGTGCTAACAGAAGAAACTGTTCTCTGTAAAGTGTTCTGCTACACTTTGGAGCCAAATGAACAAAAAGCATCAATATCGTAAAGGTGACTTTGAGAGCGGCATTCTCTAGCCAAAAAGCAGAGTACTTTCCAAATGCAATTACAAAAGTAACCTGTTTTAGTATCGGAAATCCTGCCTCAATGGGAGGGGTGTAAGATATTATGCCCTGGAAGAAGATATCTACCGAGATCAAAACCATCCCCACCATGATGTCAATTAACTTTTCAATTTGTAGAGTTTTTACAAATTTAATAGTTAAATCTTTTTTTTTTATTAATCTCTTTATTGCATTTAAACAAGAACAAGGGAGCATCAGATGCAAGCGATACACCAGAATAGCAACACATTACAATATTAAGGCTATACAATGACAGTTGTTTAGAGAAAAGTGACTGTAGGTATAAGATGCAACAGGGCTACATACCAAGCTTTTATCGGCAACATGGATGACACTTAGAGAATATACACTTAGGCTGTGATCAATCAAAAAAGTCTTGGGCAAAGACACTGCAGGTGACAGAACAGCTGAGACCCACTCCCCTACTTGCACTTACAGCGCAGAACCAGGGGCAACCCACACCCTCCAATTTGTAACACAGTAGAAACTGAATCAAGACAATAAAATTACAGTTAAACACCGTTCGACTTGTCCCCAGCCCCAATAGTTTTAGTGGCCCTATACGTATTGTACAGTGTCCAGAAATTCTTGGGTCTATTTTGAGGGGGAAGGAGATCACTGAAATGTTCCGTTTGAGTGGAGCAATATTCCATGTCAGAAGCCCAGTGGGACAGCGTAGGCAGAGGGCCCCTTAACCAGCAGATGGCCACTCTGCGCTTTGCCATGAGTAATCCCATGTCAACCAACCTGTGTAGCCCCTTAGGTAAGGGTTTCGAGAAGCCCAGAAGCGCTAGAGCCGGATCCGGTTGGAGCTCCTGCCCAGTTATAGCCGTCAATTCCACAAACACCTGTCTCCAATATTCCGCCACCCCCGGGCAGAGCCACGCTAGATGTGCAAAATCCGCTACTGACTCATTACATCGTGCGCAGCGCGAGTTCTCACGGAGCCCGTATCTACATAGTCGTTTGGGAGTATAATAGACCCTGTTTAAAACCTTGAAATGAATTAGACAGTGTCTGCCATTGAGGGAAACTCGCTTTATGTTGTTGCAACAGTATAACCACATGTCATCGTCTATTTCCGTAGCTAGATCTAGTTGCCAGGCAAGGCGGGCTTTGGTGTAGTGGTTAGCTCTGTATGACATAGCTTGCTTATAGATCCTAGAGACCATTCCCGTCGTGGCTTGCGTCTTTATGATCAGGGAGAGAGCGGTCACCTCTGGCGGCTCAGTCAGGTCTGTGCCTAGCAGCTGCAATAACGCATGCCGTGTCCTATGATATTGAAATTTAGTTAGGAGTGGGGGCACCTCTGCTCCCTCAACAACTGAGTCCCAGTCTTTCATTATGCCATCTGTAAACAAATCGCCTATAGTATTGACCCCAATAGAATTGAGGGCGCGGACGACACCTCCAGCTCTGCATGGCAACAACCAGTGACACCAGTCAAGTGGCGCCAAAGGTGAGTACAGTAGGGCCCCCGCCTGTAACTTCAGAAGATGGTGCCAGGCGTGATTAGTCGCATTGATCGAGTCGAGAATGCTAGTCCTGCGATCTGTAGGTGAGAAAATCAACATGGGAAGCGGATTCAGGGCTGCCACCTCTCGCTCAATTCGCAGGTGAGGGATATCAGGTGAGCCGTGTATCCAGAGCTGGGCATGAGCGCATTGTGCGGCTCTGTAATAAAGGTCTAAATCTGGCGCCCCCAATCCACCCATGTGGTAAGGTAGGGTAAGAATTTGCCATTTGACTCTCGGTTGTTTGCCCGCCCAAGCTAACTTGACCATCAACGCCGTGAGGGTCTTGAAGAATATACCAGGGAGGACCATCGGAATGTTCGTAAAAAGAAAAAGGAATCTGGGGAGAACCACCATTTTCATTATAGAAATCCTACCCAGCAGGGTCAAGGGTAACCGAATCCAACGATCTATATCGTCTTCCAGCTTACTCACCATTACTCCGTAGTTATCCCTAAAGACCACCTCCGAATCGGAGTGCACCTGTATCCCAAGATACCTCACTGAGTCCGACGTCCATTGAAGCGGGTAATCCAGGTCAAATTGTGACGGGGACGGCGTGAGGGGGAATACGAGGGACTTAGTCCAATTGACCTGGAGGCCCGAGACACCCCCAAAGAGCACCACCTCACGTAAAACCGAGGAGAGGTTACTTTCGGGCTCGCGCACATAGAGAAGCGTGTCATCGGCATAGGCCGAAACTATGAGATTATATCCTGGATGTGAATACCCTTATGTCCATGGTACTCCCGCAACGCACAAGCCAGGGGCTCCGCAACAAGGGCGTAAAGAATCGGCGAGAGCGGACTGCCCTGCCTCGTGCCCCGAGAAATAGATATCGGTTCCGTTACCAAGTCTCCAATTTTAATACGTGCCGAAGGCGAGCTATAGAGCACTCCTAGCAACTGCAGAAAGACCGGTCCTAAGCCCATACGCGTGAGCACCTGTCGCGTGAAGGGCCATTCAACAGAGTCGAGCGCCTTCTCCATATCGAGAAATACCGCTACCGCGCACGACTCCAGGATAGTGTGTTGCAGCGCCCCAAATACCGTACGCAGATTGTAGGTGATATTGCAGCCCGGGACAAACCGGCGCAACTAGGATAGGGACCAGGGGTACCAGTCGGTTGGCCAAGATCTTTGCAAAGATCTTGGTGTAGACGTTGAGGAGGGAAAGGGGACGATATGACAAACATTCTTCAGGGGGGCTTACCCGGTTTCAAAATGGCAACTATTATCGCCTCTCTCATAGAGGGCTGCATTGAGCCAGATGCGCACATATCCTCGAATAGCGCCGCCAGGTGTGGTAGTAAGAGATCCAGGAACGCCCTGTAGAAAGCCACCGTTTGGCCATCTATCCCAGGAGCACTACCGGCTCTCATAGAAGATAACGCAAGGAGTATTTCCTCCCTCTCGATAGGCCGCATCAAAAACTCACGATGTGTGGTAGTCAGCCACGGTAGCTTAATATGAGACAAGTAGTCAAATATTTCAGCTTCAGAGCCCGAGATGCGCGAGGAGTACAATGTCGAATAAAATTGTCTAAACCTCTCTGCTATGGCCTGCTCGTCTGTCAGTGGTACTCCCTCCGCAGAGTTCAGAACAGCAACCCCAGAGCGATCTCGACGGGTCCTTAATAACTGCGCAAGTACCCTACCTGGTCTTTCGCCCTCACCATAAACACGCGCCGTAGCGTATTTGCCAAGGTGCTTAATTTCAGCATCAGCTGTTTCCTGAAACTCTTCCAAGTGAGTCTTGAATTCAGTCAACACCCCATCATCAGCACCGTGCTGCAGCCGTGTCTCCAGCACAGACAGCACGGCCTCCAAGTCGGTTAACCTTTTACGCAGCGCCTTGAGAACTCCCGAATGTTTAGATATCGTGACCCCTCGAACGTAGACTTTAAACGCCTCCCACACTACCTGGAGGCTCTCTACCGAGCCAACATTCTTGTCGAAATATATCTCAATTGCTTCAGCTAGCTCAGCCCTGAAAAACTCGTCGAGGAGTGAGTAGGGAGGAAACCGCCATGTGTAAGGAGGGATGCTCTTAGTAGGGGTATCCAAGACAACCAGAATCAGGGAGTGGTCCAAGAACGTGCGTGCAAGTACCTCACAGGTTCGTACCTGATTGTACAGCTGTCTGGAGGCTAGCCAGTAGTCTATACGTGTGTGTAAGTCATGGAAAGTCGAGTAGTGTGTGAATCCCCCTTTATCAGGAAACCGCTGTCTCCAAACATCACGTAAGTCTGCTCGTACCATAGAAGCGACAAGAGTTCGAGCCGAGGCAGTGACTCGTCTAGTCGGACCTCCTGAGCGGTCACAATCCGGATTCATAACTAAATTGAAGTCCCCACCCCATAGCTGTTGCCTATCCCCGAGATCCTGTGCTCTACTGAACAAGTTTGTATAGAAGCTGGGGTTATCATAGTTGGGCCCATACACATTAATTACCACTAGATCCAACCCCCTGCCCTTACAACTAGATACCACAAATCTGCCTTCCACGTCTGTATGTAGGGGCCGCAGTGTGAGGGATGACTTGGGGTGCACCCATGTAATGACTCCTCTGGAGTGTGTGGTGAAACCGGCAGCATGTGTATTCCCCTGCAGACCTCTGCTACGGAGTAGCGAGCTGGAAAGAGGGAGGTGGGTTTCCTGTAAAAGAGCAAGATCAATATCATGTCTGTTCAGGTATGCCAAAACTTTCCGTAGTTTCCTGTGGTCGTTAAGACCAGGAACGTTCCACGTGAGTGCGCGAAGTGTGCCCTGTGTGTCAATCCTGCGGGGCGTGCGATCAGCAGCGATTGACCCCGCCGCATCTACCCTACCAATTCCAGCCATAAGTTACCAGTATGTGCATCGTACCTGTGTAATGTGTATAGCATCTACTAGCAGTGTTGCGCATCTTCAGGCACCCTTCAACCCAACCCCCCACCCACGCCAGGCCAACCCCAACCCAGCCTAGACGATGAACTGACCAACTGACCTCCTGCGTAATTACTTAGGATAACAACCAATATAGAAGTACCAATAGAACACAAGAAGGACCCAACCCCCCCACCCTCCCAGAACAATACCTCCATAGTGCAAAACACACGTGGGCAGAGGTAGCACGCTTCCTAAACATAGACTGTAAGAAACCACGTCTGGTTCCCGCCCCTCATACCACCCATAAATTGAAAAATCCTGAGGCTAAATATATACAATAGAACCCCCCTATTCCCAGGAACATATTAGAAGACTCATCCTGACCCTATAGAAGCATAATCAGGCGAACTAACTCGCCCGCATTACATCACAGCACCCGTCATCCCGGACAGTTACAGCACCCTATATAGGAAGCATGCACAAACAGCTCTTCAGTAGATTCATCTCCAATACCTACTCATCCCCCGCCCCAACCCCAACAGCAATCATCTTATCTGTCTGGATCAGAGACGCCACATCAGTCCTGCTCTTCCAGAGCCCCTCCCGTCGCCTCATCCAGCAGAGGCCGGGGCGAACCGCGTCGGTGGTCCCTCGTCCAGTCTTTCATGGCCCTCTGTAGGGCCTTCGGGTCTGTAAAAATGTGACTGTCCCTGGCGATTAATCCGGAGTCTGGCGGGGTAGAGCATTGCGTAGTCAATATTATGGTCTCTTAGCTGCTTCTTCAAGGGGCAAATTGTCGTCGTGCTTCCTGGACCTTAAAAGTGAAGTCTGGGTATAACGATATAGTGGAGCCCTCAAACTGTAGTGGCTGTTTGCTCTTCGAGCGGCTAGGGACAGAGTCTCTGTCGCGGTAGTTGAGGAGATTCGTGATGATGGGTCTCGGGGGTGACCCAGGCACCGGGCGCGGGCCCAACGAGCGGTGTGCCCGCTCGACAGCAAACATGGAGGAAAAGATCTCCTGCCCAAGGAGAGAGACTAGTAGCTTTTCGATGAACTGTTCCATGTTTCCAGTTGGGGTGGACTCCGGAAGGCCCGTGATCCGAAGATTGCTCCGCCTCGAGCGCGCCTCCAAGTCCTCCGTCTTGTCTTGTAGGACCTGGAGAACTTTCCCCAGCTGCTTGTGGCCAACATCAAGAGTGACTTGCGCTTCTTCGACTTCTGTGGTGCGGCGATCAACCATGTCTAATCGCTGAGCATGTTTGTCTAGCCGTTCGGACATTCTGTCCATGCGGTAGGAGAGAGAGTCAATCTTAGAGCCTAGCGCTGAGAGGCTACCCTGCAGGCCCTTCTCCATCGCCGCCAGCATAGTGCGGATGTCTCCCGCTGGCTCCTCCTGGGGCAGATCCTGTGCGGATTCGTCTTCCTCTACCACCGCCTCGCGGCCTTTGGTTCTCTTCTGGTCGAAGGTGAGCTTCGGCTGTGTTCTGTCGACTTTACCCATGGTTGGTGTCCCTCTGCACTCCGGAGCGAAGCAAGGGTACCGCTACGCAATGCAGGGTCGTTGTGGCAGAGCTGCGCACCACCCGCAGTGACCTACCAGAGGAGGAGAGGACACGCCACACTAGTTCTGAGCCTATCGTACGCCAGGAGGGCAAGGTATCACGCTGGGCAGCAGCCGTGGGCAGCAGGCCACCAACAAGGCAGCCACGACTCGGACTCGCCCTCAGCACGTCTCAGGAGGGAGATATCAGACGACCCACCCAGTCACGGCAGCAGGGGGGACCATGGCCTCCACTTCACCCCTCAGTCAAGTCCAAGTATCTAGCAGATGTATCCTCACTCAGTCAGCTCCAGCAGTAGGAAGCAGCAAGAGCGAAGCGGGGTGCCCACTGACAAAATGGCAGGGCACGCACCTCCCCCAGCACGATGCAGGGACCGCACCCAGCCGACAATCCACGGATCAGAAGTGCAATCACTTGCACAATCCCCTCGGGGCTCGCTGCAACCTAAAGCATAAGCGGGTCTCGCAGGCCAGTTTCCTCACTGGCCCAGCAATAATGGCGGTGTGTAGAAAGCGAGGGCAGGCAGGCACCTCTAAGGTAGCGCACTCAAACTACTTCACAAGGGAGCGGCAGAGGTATCCAACTGTGGGCAGGACTTCAAAGGCGATGATGCGGACCTCGTCCAGCGGGGGGAGGGCGCCGACTTCGCGCCAGCCGCTGGGCGCTGCGGCGTGTCGCAACAGCGTGATCAGTAGAGCGGCCGCGGCGGGCACCCCAGGCCGGGGATCCAGGCCCAGTCTCCAGCTCCGCTGCAGGCCGGGTCACGCTCCGCCGTCCGGCGTCACACAGGGACGGGAGTGGCAGCAATGAACTCACTACCAGCTCCGGTCACCAGATCCGGTAGAGCTGGGTCTGCTTGTCGCCTCGGGAAGCCAATAATTGCAGGATAGTGTGGCGGTATATGGGAGCTGTGCGCTCAAGCGCCCATCTTGGTCGCGAGCAAGCTCCGCCCCCCCCCCTACAAATTTTATAGTTATTCAGCCGGGCTAAGGCCTTTGGATATAAAGCTTTATTTAAACAGAAAAGGAAGGGGAAAGTAAGGGAGAGATGACAGTGAGAATTGATGTGCTCATGGTAAAGTGATTAAAATCCACCCCCAAATTCATAACTGCTTCGCACACGGGCGCTGCAATTAACATGAATACTATCTCAAAGACCCACAATCAGCCGTGCACTATTAGGGAAAGGAATGCAACAAATCTGTAGCACGACCTGTGCTTCATAGCTGCCAAGGTTTCAGATTGCCATTTGTGACATTACTTTCAGGTGTTCGGATAGGAATTGTTGAGTCTTTGGCTATGGGCTGATGTGGGACTCAGTCATTCTATGTCTGACATCCCACACAGGGGTGCAAAACGATTTTGCAAAGTGAGGGTGGCAATAGGGCTGTTGGATTAATTTCAGGCTAGAAGTAAGCTTGGTGATTCCCTTGGCTGTGGTGGTTGACGAAGCAGAATGTCGGTAGAAGAAACCCATGGGAGAAGCATACGTCTTATCTCGTTGAATCTATAGGTAGTCTAAACGATGTAACAGAGTTTAACAGCCCGGGTTTTTAAATATTGACCACTACACACTACCACTAAGCAAATGTTTGGAGTGATATTTGGCGCTGCACCCACACACGCGGTCTGGTTCCCGGCGCACATAGCCTTGGTTTCAGTGCACAGAGACCTTACACTGCCGCGCACAGAGGAATAAAATTAGAGGGAACATTGGTCCCGAGTGTTTATCGCCTCAGTCACTGCGCGACGGGTGAAGAGTTCCTGTCCCTCGTTAGTTGTATAAATAGTCTCCAATTTAAAAGTATGATTGCCCAGAGTTCACCACATGAATCCCATTAAACAACTGATAGATACGGCATGTGCGGTTCGCACACGTTATCCGTCAGTTGTTTAATGGAATTCACGTGGTGATATTTTTCAGGGTGTAATGAAAGGCTCAATTGCTCATTAATGAAAGTTTTATGGTTTCTGCCGGTACTGATGTGCTTTTTTAGGTCTCGCTGCATAGGAAAAAGACCTTTAGTAATCGATTCACTTTTGCAGGCAAAAACGTGCACGCGTTGCATTGCTTTGAATGGCAACGCGTGCACATTTGGCGATTCCCTTGCGGGAGCGAGCTTTGAAACCATCTGTTTGTAATTAACAGATGGTTTCAAAGCTCGCTCCCGCAAGGGAAACGGGCGCAGGCCCCCCTCCTCTCTCCCCTCCCCCTGCTGCGTCCAACTTTCTTTTTTTACTTTCAGAGCGAGGGCTTTTTTTTTTTTGGCTATCACACTGTACTGCATGTTATCACACTGTACTGCGTGTGATGGCCTTTCCTCTCTCCAATATTATTATTTTTTAATTAGCGGGGCCAGGGGGATGTATCTTTTATATTTTCCCCAATTATTCACAGGATGTTGATCCGAGGCCGGGGCTCGAACACGGATCCCCAGCTCCAAAGTCTGTAGCTGTAACTGCTGCACCATCTTCTCTCACTCTGGGGATCCGTGTTGGAGTCTCCCTTTGTTCGCCTAAAGCCACACATGAGCAGCAGCTCACTGTGCATACTTTTTGTTTAATTTTCGTTGTGCTTTCCACGAGCACCAGTTACGTTACACAATTAAAGTTTCATATTTTTGTAGACATGTGGAAAGTAATCAGCATTTCAGGACATTACTTTAATGCCTTTACAGCCTTTAATACAGCTGCCGATTATCTCCTGTGTCTACAAAAATATGAATGTGTAATGTAACTGGTGCCCGTGGAAAGCGCTGCTGGTCATCCTTTTTATACAAGCAGCATTAGTCAGTGACAGCAGAGCCTGTGCCATGCTCATGCGATCAACTCGCAACAATATATTCACTAGAAATACAATTTCTAGTGCGTGTAGCGTTGCCAGGTGATCGCATGAGCGTGGCACAGGCTCTGCTGTCACTGACTAGAGCTGCTTGTTTTCTATTTGTTTACTTTAGTTTATATCAAAACGTCCCATTTCGTTGCTTTCCCATTTCTAACATGGCAGATGTAACTGCATGAGTCAGGATGCAGTTGTCTCTTGTCTGTTTCAATGACAAGGGGTTTGAGGTCAGATGCCACACGTGCCAGCGACTGCATAAGCAGTAATTGAGGCAAGACCAGCTGTTCGGGCATCGTGAATATACTCCGGGGACCAGCCGGACAGGCAGGATTGGGTAAGAGGAAGGTGTTTACCAGGAACTGTACTTATGCCACACTCCACCCCTTTCTGTCCGTTAGAGCGTGATAAAGAAGTTCCAAGATGGCCACTAAACTGTCGTACGTGTTTTGGAAGAGAGTGGAGAGAGCACGATCGCTCCTTTAGTCCTTCTTTCATTACTTGCCAGTGATAACTGTGCGTGATTCAATGGACCGAACTAAAGAAAGTCACGGTCCATTCTGCCGCATCTCAGTTTTCTTACCTTGAGCTGTATGACAGCGTACAATCCTGATTCCCCTAGTAAGTGGGTAAAGACAAGTGTTTTATTTTCAGGCAAGAGAACCATGTGGCATTCCAAATGTGACGCTATCGCGGCATGCTGCATGGCACATACTTGGGCAGTCCGCTGGAGGTCACAGAAAGGAAGGAGCCGGTCGTTTCTGCAGCATGGAGTGTGAGAGGGAGAAGAGGCTTGCGATGCTTGGTGAGAGGGGGCTACATGTCTGGTTAGAAGGAGGGAAATTATGTGGTGTGCGAGTCAAGAGTACCTTAGTTGAGGGGATCTGGAGCAGAAAATTCCGTGGTAGGCAGAACGGTGAGGTTGAAATGAAGGACGATGTGGGTCCATTAATTTGTTGGAGGAGATAGATTTTCGTGGTGGATTAGGATGGTAAATTACTATATCCTTTCACTGCTCGCATTTTCAAGCAGTACTTTTTTCTTTTTGTTTAAGCAGTCTAGAAGAGTGCGTGTGTTTTCCTTCTGCCTCCCTTGAGTGCTACTCTCTCTGCCATGTTCCGTGTTCCTCTCTCTCGTCCGTGTGCTTTTTCCCACTCCCCTCATGTTACCTTCTCGCACAGGTCCTTTTTCCCAACTGCCCCCACCCATTTAGTCTTTCACCCATTTGACACCCCCGCCTATTGCTTCAGCTTATTGTCCCTATGTTGGTTCCCCCTCCCCCATGTTGCTTACACCCCATGTTGTTTCCCACTCGCTTTAAAAAACAAGTATTGGCATAGCCAATAGGTCTCGCCTTTGGGACCTTATAAGTGTTTAACCATGCAAAAGTTAATGTTGTTGCACCAAGGATATTGTGCTGCATAACTAAATACTTATAAGGTCCCAAAAGCGAGACCTATTGGCTATGCCAATGCTTGTTTAATATCACAGTTACCCCTGAAGAAGGGCTAAACACCCGAAATGCAGTGGGTTTACAGCATCACGTTAATGTACGAATTGAGAAACGCCTGGCGGGGCACTTTATATGCATTTGATTATCGGACTTTTGGGCATAAATATTGAAGAAGAAAGAAAATAAATGAATGATTAAAATGGATGAAGTGTCAATTCAGTGGTTCATGTGTGCACCTTGATTGATGATGGTTGTCGCTTCCTGTGCCTGGTGCAAGTTTATACACCAGCTTTGAATTGATATCCATGAAGCCACCGTGCATTGGGACATCAGATGTAAAGATTTAGTAAGAGGGTTCTTCAGATGATACTAGAGTTTCTGAATGCCTAAGATTGCTAAGGAATTTTCTCTCTACAGCTGGCGAGTGGGAGGGAATGTCCTGCATGTGAGAGTTAAAGGCAAACTGTGATAACTGATGTGCTTAATGGTTTTAATCCTTGTCTGGTCATTAGAGGCCTCCTGATGTACGAGATACGTTTAGCTTCATTTTGAGGATAGAGTTTCCTCCTGGCCGAAGTGAGAGCTTTAATTGAGCCATCATTTAAGACGAATCTTGACAATAAGGATTGGTAGTAAGTCCAGTAGTTAATTATAAAGTCTTGCTAAACCAATCTTCACCATCTGCACCCAACACTAGAGAGACCGTGCAGCCTAGAACTCTTATAGAAATCATTGTTAGTCTTGACTATCAGCACTTTCAGATGAGATGGTGCCATTTTACACAAACCTATAGTCAAAAAGACGCACAGGTATTTAAGCTTGCCTGTCAATCCCTTGAATATATATCCTTCTACAGCTGCCCTTACAGTAGGGCTAGAAAGGGGCATAAATGTACTCTTCTCTGTTTGCTCTTATATCCTGAAAAAACGACAAATCCACTATTAAGCACATCATGTGGAGTACAGATGACCTGGGTTCAGTCGGAGGAAGTAGGATATCATCAGCATAAAGCATCATCTTGTAGTCATGTGCAGGTATCACCACACCTTTAATTAGATGTGGTTGGCGTATAGCTGCAGAAAGAGGGTACATTGTCAGGGTTAGGGGAACCCTGTCTAGGGCCTTTGCAAATAGCATAAGTATCAGAAAGTAATCCCAGTATAAGAATCCATCTGTAAATGAGTATTTTGATTGGCCCGCATGGGCTCTCCACCTTGTATCAGTGATGTTAGAGTCCTGATTGAAGCAGGGACTTAATGGTCTTTATGAGTCTGAGACACTTAGTGGCTATGATTTGATATCGTAGACAAATTGTGCCTCTCCAAAGAACTGGACTCGGGTTGGAAGAAAATGTCCCAGGTGACTTTCATTCCTCTGACTCTGTCAAACAGAAGTTCTCAACATCTGACATTGACATTTATTTCTCAGTTACTTGCAGGTTGTTGCTCAGCACCTGGAATATAGATATAAATGCTGAAAAATTTGCAGTCGGGTCTTTGTGAAACTTCTACCTAGTTGTCTTTCCAATGCTGTTAATTACATACATAGCCATATGTTGTGTTTATGCAGGCATGTTTGTTCAGGGGGGAAGGGCATGCTTCACAGAAGAGCTGTCACATTTTCTCCTCAAGACTGGCTTTAGAATTTTACTTCAGATGATATATTTTTTGCAATTATCTCTGTGATAACAGGAATGGAATCCAAAAGATCGTGATAGTACTCGAAGAGCCCTGGAGAACTCAAACGTTGTCATCAATCTTGTAGGAAGAGAATGGGAAACAAGGTGAGTTGTTACTTCTGGTTTTAGAACACTTTAATTTATAATAGTAACCAATTTCATGTTAAAAATTAAGACCTCTTAGCATATAGCAAATTATAGGGTTGGCTACTTCTATGAAATCCATCACAATCGATGTTGACTCATGTTCCACATAGCTAATCAAAGAGGCTATGACTTCTCTTGCACCAGAGATCTTCAAAGGCCTAGACACTTGGCAAAAGTCATATACCCCACCAAAACGATTTTAAGGCCTGGGCAAAGGGGGCAATTGCCCAGGGCCCCCACCTTACAAGCTGTACTCTGGTAAAGTGATCGAAACAATGAGAAATCTTATGCATACTTCACAGAAGCTTAGTGTTCATGTTTTGTTTGCCCAACCTTAATCTTTGTCTTATGTTTCTCTCCATACTTAACTCCATCTTATCTGTCTTACCCCTTTCTCTTTGCCTCCCTCTTTCTATCTCAGTGAATCTGTGTATCTGTTTCCCTTTCTCTAGCTCACCTTCTCTACCTCAACTTCTCTACCTCAACTTCCCTACCTCAACTTTGTCAACCTTACCTCTTTCAATACATCTTTCTCTATATCATCTCACTCCTCTCTCACAATCTCGCATCTTTCTCTACCAGCCCCTCTGCCTACGTCTACATCTCTAATTCTCTGCGACTTGTCCATTTGAACTCACTCCCTACATCACACCTTTCCTTTCACCTGACAGCTGTTTGTATTATGCCGCCTCTGTCAATCTTGTCTTTTTACCTCACCATCTCTCTCTAGCCCACCTTCAAGGCTGCTCTATACCTCGCCACTCTCTATTTCACTTTTCACCTCTCTCTATATCACTACTCTCTCTACCCCAGCTCTCTCTCACTACCTAACCTCTCAGTTTATACCACAGTTCGTTCTCTACCTCACTGCTCCACCTTCCTTCTCCTTTTACCTCTGATCCCTCTTTCCCCACATCTCTCACTACCTTACTCCTTTCTCGCAATCTCTTTCTCCATTTCCACCTTTTTTTCCTCTAGCTATCATTAACTCCTGTCTCGGTTGCATCTCTGGCTGCACCTTTGTCTCTTTTTCAACTCACCTTCACTAATTCAGTTCTCTCTCTGCTTCACTATTTTGTTCATTTCTCTACTTCACTTCTCTGTCTATATCTCACAAGTCTATTCACGGTTTCTTTCTCTCGAACTGTGTAATAACCTAATCTCTTTCTCTACTTCATTTCTGTCTTTCTACTTCACCTTTTTTCTTTCTACAATTCAGCTTTTTTCTGTCTTTCTCTGTAGTTCACAAGTTTACCTGACCTAGTTTGCTGTGACTCTTCATCTTACTCCTCTATCTACCCCATGGTTCCCTGTACCTTACAGCACAGTATACTGCCATCACTAGCTCATCTCTTTAACGGTCTACCTCTCTGCTTCTCTAGAATTCACCTCCTTCTCCCTGCATCATCCCTTGGTGAACCCACCATTCTCTTTCTTTCTACATTTCCTTCTATAGCTGTGTCTACCATTCCTACCTCACGTTAAAACTTTACCTGTCTCTCTCCCTTTCTCTGCTGCCGTCTTCCTGTTTCCACCTCTTTGCATCTTTCTTTCTGGCTATGCCAAATTTACCTGTCCCTCTCTCACCCATCTCTCTCGCTCATATCTATCTCTGCCTCTCTTTTGTGTGTACTTTACTTCTCTTTCAATACCATCTCCGCATAATGTACTGAACAGAGGCAGTATCGCTAAATATTTCAAATGAGCCTCTTTGTTTGGCTGGTTATACTGGGCATCTGCCGGGTTTGACACCGTTGACCGTATAATGGTGGGCCACGTGTGCAGTGCAGGACTGGATTAGCTCAGAGCTGTGTGATCATGACCCAACACAGCTTCCATGAACCTCCAGTTAACCCATGTCTTTGTCCTGTCTCCTCCACCTTTTAAAAGGTCTCTTAGCTGGTAGGCAACCTAAGAGTATGTGATTCCTTATTTTGCAGTATGCTAACAATGTGCACCCTTGCATGTGGGATTGAAACATAATAACACATAGCCTTGTTGGCTGGCTAACCAACATCCAAAAGTGGATCCCCTTAAACTAGCTAGCATGAGCAACTCAATACCTAATCCATGCTGTTCTGTGCAGAAGCTATTATGACTAGTATTAAAACACTCAAAATAAATGTTTCTAGTGATAATTTTAGTTTCCAATACACGACTCATAAACCATAATAGATGTTGTACTAACACTCATTCTTGTTCACCTGATTTTGGACTGTTTAGGTTGCTGAAAAAACTGAAATATAGACTTGGTTTAGGTTTTGTTGGTTTTAATTTGCACTATACTAATGTGTATTGTTATCCATGTAAACACCAGATGTTTGCAAATGCTTTGAAAATGCAATCCTTTTAAAGCAATGTTATACTTTTTAAATAATAATCAATCTAATAATATATAGGTTTTATCATTGTGTTAGCGAAATCCATGCGTTTGGTTGGAATACACACTCCTCTCAGTAAACTCGACTTGCTAGGAAAGCTATAGCCATGCTATTTGTGATTCCCCAGATACGTGCAAACTCATTCTTGCGGCAGTGGCATCATTCACTGCCTCTCATCTGTGTAACAGATTTCAAGAACTTATCCGTCCCATTGAAATCCTTTATCATCCTTCAAATGAGCAGTTTGTCACACTAGTGTCAAGACCAGCACATGAGACTCCATGGGAGGCTACATCATTTAGCTTTCATTGCATATAGGCGCACCTCAACGAACTGGCTCATCCATGGGGTTGACCATTGTAGTCGTCACGTTTGTGGTTGCAAGAATGTTACTGTTTACATTTGTGCCCTTTCATCCTATGATGCATTGTTTTATCACTGCTTACTACTGTAGCAATAAAAACAAAATAAATAGAATGTAACATGTTGTCCTTCTATTAAAGGAACTTCCGCTTTGAAGACGTGCATGTGAATATTCCCAAGGACATTGCCAAGTTAGCCAGGGAAGCCGGCATTGAGAAGTTCATCCACATGTCTCACCTGAACGCAGACATGAAGAGTCCATCCAAGTACTTGAGAGCAAAAGTAAGATGGTGTCTGTAATGCATCTTTTATAAGAACAGAGTTTCTGAAACGTTGTGACCTAAGGATAGTTTTAAAATGCATGCACAATTTCTAGATGATATCTAAAAGTGAAACATTAAATCTGAGTGTTAAATAATGTGAAATACTTATGGATTCTAAGCTTTTGAGATATCAGAATCTCATATATTGAACAGCCCTCAAAAAGGGAACTTGAGATACTGTGCTCAAAATGGGGACCTCAAGAGTTAATAAAAAGGAACTTTGTTAAACATAAAATATAAGGGGTTTGTGTGCAACTTCACCAGAAGATCATTACAAAACGTAGTACCTTCCAAGGAAAGAGAAAGTAGTAGTCTTAAGTTATGGAGTAGGTAACAACATGCCTACTTGCTTATTTAAAGAGCTATATGCAAATTAGAGCCTTGTGTGGTGCCATATGCTGTAGACCAAACATTAACCTGGCACAGTCTGCATCCTCTTGTGCAACTATTTAAACCATGATCTTGGGGAGATTCACCTTCAGCGTTATGGGAGTGTGATGCTGAATTATCTTAATTCATCCTTTTTGAAAGACCCTTTCTTCGTTTCTGCAGAAGTTTAAAGGCCATGTAAGCTTAGTGCTATAAAAGCAATATTATTTCAAAGAGATCTGGTAACATATTGGACTCCCTTACTTGTCTCAGCTCATTGACATGCCAACTTTGAGTTGTGAAGCTTTGTGGATATATGTTAAGGGGCACTCTAAAGCGGTTTTGGGTATCATATCTGTCCCAAGAGTCCAGGCCTTTACCTGCACCTAACATAACATGATGGGTGCAATAAAACTAAATTAATATACCATGAAGAGAGCATTTTAGAGCAGCACTGCTTCTCTGTGGTAACTTCATGGCGAATAATTAACTTGAATAGACAAACGTAGACAGTCCCAAGCAGCATTGCTTGGCAATGTTACTTTTAATGTGACTAATTAATAGTATTACATTTCATTCTATCTAGACTAAATAGATTTTGATATGTTCAGCTTGACTCTTACAAGACACCACTTAAACCTTTTTTGACACAGCCATTGTGCTACCCTACTTTAGAGGTGCACCATCAACTTCAGAGTATGCTAGAGTTGTTGTGCTATCATGCCTAAATGTGCAGTGCCTTCCTTTGATGAAGATTCACTTAGCACCTCTGCTTGTTGATGATACCAAGCAGAATCATGTCATCCTAGATTGGTTCTTCTGACTGCTTTTACTGTGAGATGTTAACTCAGCTGATTTTTTTAGAGTGAAAGTATCTGTATCAAACAAGTGAGTTGGAGTTATATTTTAAACTGTGGTTGTTGTCAAGAATGTCTAAATGGTGGGCTTCAGTTCATAGGTGTTCAGTGACTCTGCCCATTGCATTGCAGTCTGTCATTAAGCACGGGAAAACTAGTGGCAATAAAAATTGCTTATAACCTGTTGTAGGTTGTAAGATCATTTATCAATTTACCTTAATTTGTTTCAGCCCTTTCAGCTCTAAGATGGTTGGTATATGCACGCCTGGGTTGTGGTCCTGTTTTGAATGTGACTAAAAAGCACATTATTCTATGCTAATCGCTTTATGTACTTCTACCTCAATTTGTAGATGTGGATGTGAAAAAAAGATTTAAATTAAACATATAATTTGATTTCTAGTGCTGTTCCATTTATATGCCTCTACCCTCTGCATCAGTTTCTTATACCGCATAACCTCCTTTAGCTTCTTCTAAGATTGCCACCAAACTTTGGTAAAAACTTACAAAAACCCAACCCTCTGATAAATATTTAATTTGATAACTTGGAAAAACACACTGAAAACATGAAACCCTAAATATGAATGATAATTATATATAATACATTGTTGAATAAACTTTTTCTTGTCTCTGACCAACGACTTCTTGGCACTGTCCAATGTAAAGTGAGCTATTCTAATGTTACCATAATAACTCAGACAGGTTACTTTTAGTATTTGTAGTTATTTATTTAGTTTGAATAATTTCTATCTGAATCACTTCCACTGTTTGAATTGCAGGCTGTTGGAGAGCAAGCTGTTAGGGAGGAGTTCCCAGACACCATCATTATGAAACCATCTGAGATGTTTGGAAGAGAAGACCGGTTTTTCAATCATTTTGCAAGTATGAAGCAATCATGTAGCGATGTTTTTATTTTCTGTTAGGTATTTGTGGAGCAGAACTGGAATGTTGTACATAAGTCACAAATACATGAGGTCCATCTGTGTGTAGAGTACAGATTCTCACGAGAAGTATAGACGGATGATTTTGCAAAGATACCTGCCATATATTAAGGCGGTGTAACTTAGGATACCACTCATGCATGGTCAGGTAAAATTTTCTAAGGATATTCAGGACGCTGTAGTATATTTTGAGATTCATCACTGGTGGTTGTTGTATACAATTGTCTTTATAAGTAGATCACATTACCCAACAGCTTCTGCTGGAAGAGCATGGTTTTCAAATCTTTTCTCCTCACTTCGATCTGTCCTACTGCCAGATATCACAGAGAAAGGAAATTCCGACTGTTTCGTCTTGGGAACATAATATTGCCCATACAGAGTTAACGCACCCTCCTTTCCAACCCATTAATTGGTCTGACTTGGAAGCAAAGTGACAGTTATCCTCTTTCCTAGCTATAACTGTGAGGGTTAGTAGAATTCTTACTTTGTATACTTTCATAGCCTTGCAAAGGTTGTCCTTCGTGTTCATTTGTCTTTCCTTCCCAAGTTTTCAAATTTTTCATTTAAATTGGCCAGTTCATTTGTCTACCTCCTTTGCTAAACTAACAGCTACTACACCACAATCCTAGCATAGTGTATGCATAGTATATATTGGAAGTTGGTGCTTAGGCTTTAATTAGACAAAACTAAATGCCACGCAAGGATATGGTATCCCTCATATTGACGACCACAATCCTACCCAAAATGTTAAACTTATGAATGTAGCTATTTGACTTCCTGGCAGATTTGCCACATTCTTAAGAGACATATGAATCGGTGTTAGAAATGGGATTTCTGGTTGGCTAGGGCAAACGCCTAAGCCAGGCAGAAACCACCACTCTAGTCAGGTCCAGGGAGTTACACACCGAAGATAACCCCTGCTCACCCCCTTGGTAGCTTGGCAGATCAGTCAGACTTATCCCAGAGGCAACGTGTAAAGCGTTTGCGCAACACACACAGAGCAGCGACACACTAGGCACACCACAAAAGAAACTCCACACAAGGTTATATAAAAATAGCCTTTGTATTATCCATAAAACACATCAGAGCATAATCACATATGTACACTGTGCCACCTGGCACTAGGTATTACTTTTACAGGGGATTATATACATGACAGGGCCAATCGGGCCACTGTCAGAATCATCACAACTCAGTTAGAGAAAACAGCCAGTCACTACTGGCAATAGTGCACTTAGCATAACAGCATTATGCATTAGCATCCTGACATCACCTAGGACAGCATATTATGCAAAACATAATAATCGCATTAGGCCCCTCTTAGGCCTGTACGTAATCAGCAGTGCACGGTAATCACTTAGTAGGATCACATTACCACCACAGCATAAACACCTAATGCATAGACATCATGGCAGTATTTGGTATATGACGCAAAAAATATAATCAGCAGAAATGCAGGGCTACATCACCACACATCATGCCCCTCTTAGGCATAATCATTATGCACAATATGCCCCCATGTCCCTGAGAGCCCCCTGGCCCCCAAATGGCAGTCCCTGCGCTTCTGCCCTTTCTACCTGGACTGCGTGGTAAGTCTGTGGAGGGCCTTTCCTCCACCAAGGTTCACAAACTGGCCCCCTGTCTCCGGAAGGCCTACGCCATACAGCCTCCTCTAGGCGATGGGCACTTCCCTCGTGGGTGTTCACTAAGGAACGCGGTACTGTACCTCAAAGGAATGCCACCAACACCCGCTTTCGGCAGTAATGGCCCCAGCAGTCCCACTGGCAAGCGGGGGGACTGCCAACAGCAAAATGAGGCACGCACCGGCCCCTGAGGGCGGGATGGACCCACACTATCCGCTCCGGCAGGGCAACCTCACAGGGTCCCTTGCATCTAGTCCGGTACGTCCAATTGGTCAGGGCAGCTGCCCACTACCACTCAGGGCATCTGCTATGGCTGGGGAATGATGCCACACTGCCCCCACCTCTCGCACGGTCTTAAACAAACTCGCCCGGGTGAATCGGTACCCTTGGACCCCCCCCCTCGCGGGGTCGAGCAGACCGGTCTGTATCTTCCGGCCTCCCGCTTCCACTCTGAAGCGGCCTCTCACAACGGGCGCAGCTGTGGCTCCTGGGAGCAAAGTCTCCGTCGGCGTCGCTCCTCCTGTGACGCGCAGCTCTCCCTCTGCTGAGTCCGGACTCGTCCGACACAGGGTTGCTCCTGGCAACCTGAGGGCGGGGCCAGAGACCTGCTCGGCTCCCTTGTCGCTACGGCGACCTGCGGGGGCCACGCGGCCTCCGATTTCCACCTCCACACGGCGAGGGCAGCAGCGGGGGTGGGGGCTCAGCCCAGAACTCCGGAACCAGCAGCAGCGCCGGCTGGTTATTTTCCCGCCACACGTTTTGGACTTGAGAAGCACAGCGCCTCTTGCTTACTGCAATGAATCCGGGGAGGGAGCGCCCTTCTGGCTACACGTGGCACTCCCCCGCCCTTGCCAACAGTACACGCCGGTGCTCCACCGTAAAAGCGCTCCAAACCACGCTTGGCCTTAAAATGGAAAGGGGTGAAGAGCACAGCGCCCACCATACGTTGTTCCCGATTAGGCATGGCAATGAAATTGAAGGAAAAGCGCTCCGCCTGTCCTCACCGTGAAGATTAGAAACAGGGAAGCAGGCAGCAGGCCAGCACACAGGACCCTGGGGCAGGGAGGCACTCCCTTCAGTATATCAGCACCCCAGGCAAAGTCACAGTGGTGGTTCCCTGCCAACACAGCAGTCCTCTTCTTCAGTTCCAGTACAAGCAGCACCCCCTTCATGGGGTCACAGCCCCAATATTTATATGGCAAAGGTCTTTGTTCTTCCCCTGCACAGGGCTCTGCGCCCGGTCCAAGCCATTTCTGGGGGCACCTACACATGTGCACAACAGCCTCCTTTGTCAGTGTAGGTCCTGGCCCTAGACACACCACAGGGGGGCGGAGCCAGCATTGTGTGAGGTAGGCTCTGTCCTATTCAGGCCCAGGTGCTACTCCTCCCACCACTCCAAATGCAGATTGGCCTATTCAGCCTAGTGCTGACTCACCCAGCCCCTCTGGAGCCACTGCACCTCCCCAGCCCCTGTCACTCCAGAGCCAGACATGCAATACACAGCAGGCAGACACAAAGACACATAGCACACAGAAATGCCCCCTTCTAAAAGTGGCATTTCTAAAATAGTGATAATAAATCTGCGAACACCATTACGCAGCATTTATTACCACTATTCCAAACATACCAAACTTGACCACTCTACTCCTCTCGGGTCAGGAATTACCACTGAAACACATCTCAGGGAATCCCCAATGCATTCCTATGAGAGGGCAGCCTCACAGTAGTGAGAAACCAAAATGGCTGTTTGTCACTACCAGGACATGCCACACAGTTAAGGCACATGTCCTACCTTTTACCTACAGCGCACCCTTCCAATAGGGCTAGCTAGGGCCTACCTTAGGGGTGACTGATATGTAGTAAAAGGGGAGTCACAGACGTGGCACCCACTTTATGTGCCGCGTCACAGTGGCAGTAAACTGCGCGCGCAGGCCCTGCAATGGCAGAGGCCTGAGACAGGTTTGAAAGGCTACTTTGGTGGGTGGCGCAAGCAGCGCTGCAAGCTCACCAGTAGCATTTAATTTACTAGCCCCGGGTATCTGAGATACAACTTTACAAGGGACTGATAGGTAAATTAAATACGCCAAACAGGTGTAAACCAATCTTACCATGTTTTACCATAGAGAGCAATGCACTTTACACTGGACAGCAGTGATAAAGTGCCCAGAGTCCTAAAACCACCAACACCATGTCAGAACAATCATTTGCAATGCAATAGGTCTCGCGTTTTTTAGAGTTAGAGCTGTTGGCATTGTAATGGAATTGTTTTTATAATGCATAACCACGTCTTTAAAAGCACTTGCTTTTTAAATACCTTTTAGAAGGCAACAGTGAAGCCCTCCTCCCAGCGGCAATAGTGTCGCTGAGATTTGTAGCAGTCTCCTCTCTCCGGAACTGGGTAGGGAAGGGCCGTGGTGCTAGGGAACAAACAAATGCTAGGGATTTTGCTGCCTTATAAGCAGCGACAGGCGGGATGCCACAGCGGGCGCCGAAGCTGAAGAAGCCCCACCATGAGTCTGAAGAAGCAGCGACCTCTGGAGGGTGTTGGAGCTAACCCTGCCAACTTACGGACCAGATTAGGACGACGCAAAGGCTTCTATAATATTTGCAAAGCCATGCAAAGGATGATTTGCGCCGCCTTGTGTGGCTTTGTAAAAAAATGTAATGCAATACAGTGACTTGACCAGCGTTATGTTACATTTGAAGCTGGGAGGCATTGCATGGCCGTTCTCAGGCATCCACCCAAGGATTTTGGCAGATTCCCAGATTTACTAAAGCTAGTAAACCTGGAAATGTGTCAAAATGCTACACCTTCCCCAATGAGGTGTAATGAAGAGAAGTATATGTCTTCCTGTTACTTCCTCTTCCTATGCGTGATGCATTCTACATCACACTTTGAAAGAGGAAAATGCTTCAAAGGATTGCTTTTGGAGAGGAAGGTGTCCCTTCCTGCAGTAAAACAATACTGCCTCTATCCCAGGCACCCTTTTACTATGGCGCAAGGGTGTCTGTGTGGGCGCTCGGCTGCACACAGTGCGTTAGTGCAAGGAGAGAGCAGAAATGCTGCATATCTTTGTAAACATGGAGCATTTCTTCTCCCTCCATGTCGCGCAACGCAGCGCAACAACTTTGCTTGCTGCCCTGGGTTATGTGGACAATTGGTATAAATGCCCCCATGTAGGTACAAATGTATTCACAAACATTTTGTACACTCACACAAGTAGCTCATTTATGGCCCTGGTGTAGATTGTGCATTAAAGGCACTAAAATGCATCAATCCATGCAGGATGTATTTGGTGGCTTAGGATGGACAATATGGTTCTTAAAACATTAAAAAATGGGTTTTCTCTTTTTAGAACTTCAGCCTATGGGAAAGGGTAGTCAGTGCAAGCCAGCTGTGTAGTTGAACCTATATCCAGTTACGTGTATACATTCCATGCATGCTTTGAATAACAAAAACGAAGTAGAGAAATATGCAAATGAATAATTTTATGCTACTATGCAGCCATTCAGTCACGTTTTATATTACTCTATAACCATGTGCACACCTTCGCCGCCAGAAGTGCAGTATGAAGCGCTTTATAGAAAGAAGCCATTTTATTGCAGGAGAAGGAAGTATAATGTCAAATGATAACTAGTAAAAGTGCATACACGCCTCACCCTACACCATTTACGAACGTGTCGTACCGCTGAGGTTTGAACATCTGAGTGGACATTTGTGTAGCGTTTTGAAAGATTTATTTTCACACTTGGTAAATACAAAATGCAGTAATGAAATAAATGGACAACAGCAGGGGGTCAGACGCGAGGAACCCAATGGGACTATGGGGCGCACATTTGCCTCGAACGTGCTCTTTTTTTCAACTTTTTTTTAAAATTATCGGACGTGATAAGAGCTCTTTGTGGTTATCATGGGAAGAGAAACAATATAAACTGAAAACATAGTTTGTGATGTTAGGCTCCAAGGTGCCCACTGTGGGGGGGTAAATGTAAAGGGGGGGTGTAAAGCATGTGTGTCTAGCAAATGGTTCTATTATCACATCCCCTGGGGGGCTGAGAACTCCAAAGAGTAGCCCAATAATCACGGTCTAAGAACTGCAGACTAGACATGTGCATACTTTTTATCAAACTCTTACGTTTACTAAAAAGTAAGTACATGGCCAGTGTGTGGCTGCACAACAGACATGCTGCACCTTATGCCAATGTATGACCAACTGAGTGGAGGTGTTTTGAAACACTGTGAAAGAGATTAACAATTGGTGCATCAAATAGGTTCTTCTATACAAGGCTAATTTAAGAGAACCACTTTAACTTCAATTCAAACAGAAATGGGAGTTTCCGCTGTATTTTAACCATTGTAGGTAAACTGCTCTTTTAGAGTCTTCCCTGTGAACGTCTAGAAAACTCTCCACCTGGAAAGGGCCTGAACTGGAAGAATAACCAGTAGGAAATGTTATTACATTGATATCCAGGTAATTCCCTATTCCAGAGGGGAATACACTGAAAACTGCAGCAAATCCGCACCCTGGAATTACTGTACCTAAACAATTGATAATTCTGGGTGGTTAATAAAGCAGTTTGCTAGCATCCCTTTGCACAGATGTAAGGTGATAATCAGCCAGGAGAAACTTGCTTTCAATCATGGGTCTGAGAGAAATAAAGGAGATATGACTGAAAGCCATTAACAGAGGATGATAAAGCAATGACTAAGATGTTGGACGCAACCACACCTACGCAAGAAAAAAAAAATGTTAGCACAGAGCACCATGGGTGCGTGGCACGTTCCTCTTTCAGCTAAAATTTCCTAACCTTTCAAAAAGCTGCCTGCAAAAAAAAATAATAATAATTCCGCTTGTGACCCAACTTCCATTAAAGAGCAGTACTCATGAAAACCAAGAACCATACATCCGGTTCCAGGAAACTGAGCAACAAACACCGTCTAGTAAATCATGGCTCTATGGCAAATATGATCCTAGTTGCTAGTATCCTGCTGACTAGGGTAACCTGCACATGGGGATTTAGTGGAGCTAAACTTTCACATAAGGGTCTCAAAAGTGGGCAAAGGATACAGCTGCAGGGACTCTGTTAATAAAACAACCTTGAGTGTCACCCCGGAACCAACATCATAACAAAAGATGTCCCTACCCAAAAATAAGCTTTGGCCCAGAATAAAAAGAATTACCCTAAAAAGAGACATTCAAAAAACACACCTTCCAAACAACAAGAGTTTCGTTGAACAACGTGGTCAGAACTTTATGCATTAATGTTATGCTGGCTTTTGCTAACTGCAGAGTCCCTTTAACAAGTTAAGATGAAACTAAGTGGGAAGGGTGGTCATTGTACAAACCTGGACCATAAACACTCAAACTTGTAGAGAATGTATTTTTTGGCTAGAATGCCTTAAAGTCCTGTCAGAATATTTTCTGCCATAGAAGAACCAGGACCTGTTTGACCATCTACCCTGGAAGAAAACAAAATGAAGGAAAATGGGGTCATAAAGGACATCGCCTTAATCAAAAGGCGTCAGATTGCGGCAAGTGGAAATAGAAGCTCCGACTTAAGAGTGAGGAGAGATGCCAATAGTCTGAAATGGATAGCAGCTAAAGAACTCATCAGGACAGCCAAAGAGCCAAAAAAAAAGCTACAGTGTGCCAAGACCAACACCTTGAAGAAAGCCACTGCAAGGTGGAAAAATAAAGGGAGTGACACTTTCTTAATCATGTCAGAGGAAGGTGGTAAACCTAAAGCAGCCAAAACTGAACTAGCCTCAGTAAGTTGCTAATGACATATTTGATTCTACGCCCTTTTTGCCCATCTGAAGACTGCACCACAAGGGCACCACAGCTCTGTGCCTGTGCGGTTCAGTTTTGTAAATAAGAGAAAACTTGATAGATGCATAAATGTCTTGGTTGTGGGTGTCAGTTCCCTGTTACATAGCTGCAACTGGGATGCTCTCTATGCTACAGAACCTTACATATACATACTAACAAATTTCATGCCAAAAAGCTCCCAGAGTAACAACGGTTTGAAATAGCATAATTCTTCGACATTACAGTCACACTTTTGAAATAAATGTTCCTTTGACAAAATCAGCCAGGTAACAGCATTAGAAGCAGAGTACAAATAAAACCCAATTGATGTACTCGTAAGAGAGACACTGTGCCAGACAAATTCTGAATGTAACATGTCTTTGCATAATCCATCGCAATAATTCTCTGTAAGAGAAAAGATATTTAAAAAACACATGAGGTAGGAGGGTGAAAGTTACGCTCTTAGATCTACTTTTGCAGACTGTGTGTAGTGCATCTGAGAAAATGTCAAGTCAAACAATAACACATTTCGGTATCAAGGGTGTACAGATACACCAACACAATCACATGTAAACCAGAAATAATATGTTCATGATTAAGAATGCTGATTTTTTGGCACTACAGAGTAAATAAGTTGGATCACAGAGTTAAGATGGCTCTCAATGCTTTCTCACAACACCTGTTTGTGCCACTTGCAGGTCACCTGTTCTAATCCAAGGGCCTACTAAGCCATGCTTCCTTCAGAGGATGATTATCAAGACGTGTATCTATAGTGTGACTAAGTTCCACGGCTATGTTACCAAATGGATCTACAGATTCTTGGTCATGTTACTTTGAATATACAGGCCTCAAAGCTGTAAAGCAATTCATCAAGCCTGTGCTACTACATATGCATATAGCTCGTTTGTGAAAGATTTCAGTGGCAAGTTAAAAAAAACAAGCAATTTCAGGCTGTGCACAGTCCTACTCTAAAATTTTACCAAACAGTTCAAATTTTCATGATCATAACTGACCAATTCACAACATACTGAAAGTATTTGAAGGGTATAGACGTACATTGAAACATAATCACATGAACGTGCATTCCAAGCATTGTACACAGAAAGAAGTATTATTAGGAACCTTACTTTAGATGTTGCACCAGTTTTTTTTATCTATCATATATATTTCCTTTCAAAATTCGCTCTGTCCTGTATGCACTCATTGTGAAAACGTTGAATATTGGCATACTTGCCATACCACTTATGGATAACTAATTCAGTTCACGTATGCTGGACTTTCAGCAAAAGTTGGGAAACATATCGCAATATGCTTGTGAATGCGCACAATGTTTTATTACATTAATGTACACCACATTTCCACTGCACTTCCCAACCACCAATCTGACAATTTAGTGGCAATGCCCAGTGGCCTAAGTTCAAAACAACGTGTGCATAGTTGACACATAAATTTTGCTGTAAGCACATAGACCTTAACTGTGCGTGTTTAAGTAACTTGGCAAATCGCTCACACAACGCAGGGCTTCAAAAAGCTCTATCAATAGGCCCTTTCATTTCTATGCTGAAAGATGGGTACAACTGTAGTATCATAACAATTGGTCATCACAATTACTACTTCAAACTCTTTTTCCGTGAAATAGCAAAGGCAATTGCCTGGAAGTCATGTGAGCAATGAGTAACAATTCATCTATTCTGCCAGTGCACATGACCTTAAGGATCAGTCTAGATCATTTGCCTGCTGATAAAGGGAAGAACTGTTTCACCACTGTTCCTCTTTCCACAGTTAAACTTTATTTAAGCAACTAGTCTCTACAAAGATTAAATTATAGAATAATTACTTTAAAAAAGTAATGTATTTGAATACATGGACAATGCATTACTGGCAATTATTAACAGTTTATCACATTCAGCCATACACTTAGATATACTGCAGACAGCTGACATGTAACCTATCCGAAAAGAGCCCTTCACTTCAGCCTAAACCCCCTATATAGATTAGAGCAGTGGTTGTTAACTCGTGATCTGTGGGGTTTACTCATAGGGCCTGCAAGTGTTTTACAAAATCAAATATTATAAAATAAAAAAATAATAATAATAAAGTTTATACAAATAAAGAAGTAACATTTTAGAAAATTAATTTCTCTGTTTGTGGCTTATTTTGAGTGCCACATAAGAGTATATTTTCATTCATCTTGCCATTCATCATTTATTTTGTACTTGAATGTATTTTGTTTCTTCTAGATTACATTTACGTTTTCTAAACCGCACCTCTGAATTGACAGTGGCATACTTATTGCAAAGGTAATTTTACCTTGTTTTGGAAAACCAATCTCTTGTGCTCTTTGAGGAATTACAGTATGCCACTGTCAATTCAGAGGTGAGGTTTAGAAAACGTAAATGTAATCTAGAAGAAACAAAATACATTCAAGTACAAAATGAATGATGAATGGCAAGATGAATGAAAATATACTCTTATGTGGCACTCAAAATAAGCCACAGCAATACAACCAAGGTAGTCACAAAGAAACCATGGTAGTCCCAAAGTTTGAACTTGCCAGGGTATGACAACCCAAACGCAATACACTTAAATGTGCCGCTCCTTAAAGAAATATCTATAAAGTCAAGTGAAAATTCTGGGGCTCTTTTTATGTGGTAAACTAAGTGCAGAGCATCTAAGCACTTTATGCCGCTATACCTTTTCACTTTAGAAAAAACACCTACACCCTATTTTGGCGCACACATGGATTCTGTACACAATTAACACTTCTGAGTACCTGCTGACTTGACAGGATGAAGAAGCACTTCATAAAAATCTGAGTACAAGGTCAACAGCATATTTCTGCTGTGTTCCACAGGTCTAGCCATTCCAGAGCAGCTCATCCGTCACTGCACACATATATACATATAAATATATATATATATATAGATATATTCACACATGTTTAGGAAATAAGATTATTGGTCCAAGCTTCCCAATTGATCCGGGACCTTCCATGCAACCCTTTACAGTAAGCCTGGATACTGTAAGTTGGAATCGTATGCTATACAAGATGACGATTGGGATAAAGGGCAATAGGGTCTTAGCAATTCCGTATACCTAGGACTGATTCTGTGTACTGGACATATTTGAGATCCCAAGATCAAGGCAACAAACCCAAGGTCTTATGGATTAGCATTTTGTACTGTTTGCTTATACCTATGAATTAAAACGTGTGCCCTTGGCAGAGTTCTACTGGCATGACATTCGGAATGAGGCTTTGTGTCACATGACAGCTTATCAGGCATTGTACACGAAATTAGCTTCTTCATTCACCGCGGGAATTGGCTAGCCTCAAACAGAGATAAATTGCCATTAAGGAAAAGAATTGCTACTACAGATTACAAGGTGAGAAAAGATGAGGGGGTTTGGGGAAAAGAAATAAACCAAGAGTACAGAATGCAACATCAACAAAATAGACCCCATCATTATAAGGAAAGTTTCTTTAAGAAAATGAAAAAGAAAAAAAAATCTGTTGTAACTGGTTGCACTTCCCCAACTGCAGACCACAAATCTGAAAACATTTCCGGACTGGGATAGAAAATAAAAACAGAAATTTGGTTTAAAAAAATTAGCATGGAGGGTAAACTAATCTTTAAAACTGATGTTTCAAGCAGCTGTAGGCTGTCCAGGGTGCCTCATCCTGAAAACCCAAAGCTTGCATCACAAATCCGTCTCAGAGTCTCCATATTATGATCTGTTTGGGAAAAGCGTACTAGTTGATGTCCATTTGGGTGGACACAGACCCGTCGCCTCTGGGTATATAATTTTGCTGCCACAAACATTTACCAACTGTATATGCATATTTGGGGTATTAGGAAGCCCTCTGCCTAGCAATAAGAGACAGTCTAGACCAAGTGTTACTAGCTGTAGCAGCCCTCAAATCTGACTTGATATGCAAGACGTCCTGTCTAATGTGCTGTTCTGCACATTTATGCATGGTATAGATAAACAACTGGTAATGTTGAAAATTCAAAGTAGCTAAATATAAACCATCTATACTATTTTATGTACACGAGAAGTCTTCAGACTATTATGTTTTCTTCCATATGGTTGTCCAGGTGGCAAGTGGTGTTGGGACCATTAAAACAGCTAACTATATTGCATTTCCATGCTATAGTGTATGTATTTTAGATGTTCTGTGTAATGTTGGAAATTTGCTCCCTCGTGGCGGAGACAGTTTGGATATCTCACTTATTTGTAGATATCTATGTAGAAGAAACCTAGACAAAAGGGAAAGGTTGCTCTGTTCGTGTTTACTCCAGGCAAGCATAACCACAGGTGGCAGCTCTGATTTTCCTTGTTCCAGAACACACCTCTGGGTAACAGAGTAGTATGAAAAAAAAAAACAAATTCATTTAATCAATCATTCAAAGCAGGTTCAGTAATATAGACAGTGACGTCAGCATTCAACCTTTCAAATACCAAGGTACTACATCCTGCTCTATAATGACGCCAAAAAAATCAAGATAACAAGTGGAAGTGCAATTAGAGTTGGGGGACATGTGCCTACCCTTCTTAATATTTTAAAAGGCACAGCTGTCATCTACTCATCTGGTATGAGAGATATGCCAGACAAGTCAACACTAAATGCCTACCACTATTGAATAGCAATACAAAAAAGTGATGGATTAAATGCTTGAATTAATCTCAGCCGCTGGAAATCCCAATTTTTCGCTATTTTGCACACCATGCCACCTCAGTTTGTTCCCCGCAATATGCAAATCAGTCTTGACCCTGCTCCAATAGTAACAGTCCAGCCCAAACTGCCAAGCCAGGTCCTCCCTGAACCGGAGCCCAAGCAACCCAGGACAGGTTTTGCCGTACTTATGGGGTCATCAGCCAGGTACAGCTTGGTTCCACTAACACAGAATACAAAATAATGATGGATTGGGATGCTGCCCAAGTAATTACCAGTGGCTGAGATTAATTCAAGCATTTCATCCAACACTTTTTTGTGTAGTTGATATTGAATAGCGTCCACTGTAATATCCAGCTACATTTTAACGCAGAATGTGTGGTTCCATATATTTTCAATGCATTGGTTGAGGGTGCAATTTGCCAAAACAATAAATTGATTAACTTCAACACCACACACACGTATAAAGTGGGCATCAGCAGGATTTCTGTCTGAGCACATGGTGAGCACCTACAAGCTCTCCGTCCAAGCAGAGGGGGGCAACCGCACGGTCAATGTGAAGTGGCCAATTTCTCTGCAGCACACGGTTTGTTTACACCAATGAGACGACAGTCACTACCATAAAGATTTTATCTTACATTATTAAACCTACCCACTACTCATCCCTATGGGAATGGTTCCTGCCCAGTGCCGCCTGAGTCAACTGAACATCACCCTCATATTAATTGGGTACTGACGGGACCAGGGCACTTGTTGATGGTCTGTTGATGTCCTTCAAGGCTGGTGTGTACACCGATTCACAGTCGTGGCTTGCTCACTTAGTGGAACCCGGTCCCTCTGGTCCCACCTAACAACGTTCTAAGGTTGAACCTGGTGACAGTGTCCCTACCCCGCTGTCAGCAAGGCTCGCTCAAGTCTCCCGCCCACCACCCTTTAAGCATGCATTTCTAGCCTAGCACAGAAAAGGCACCCTCCACAAGCAGTGAGCCCATCCTTTTAGTTTCTAACTCAGAGTTTTCACAATCAGTCATACCCATTTGAGGTCAAGCAAAATACTTGTACGATTAGGGTGCCACAGCATGGACTTAAAATGATTTATTTTCTGTCTGCTGCAGGTTGCGTGCCCTGCCGTCAGTAAACACAGACTTAAATGTTCTACTGGGATAGGTAGTGGTACCCTCCGTGTGTTGGATGCAGATATATTACTGTTCCAATTAATATACTCTTTTATGTTTAAAAGTGATATTTGGTCAAAAGTGTGATTTAATGATTAAATATATATATATATATGTCTTATAATTATTTTAGTGTAAATGGCGTTGCTTGTGTTTAGTAATAAAAAGATATCCCGTACTGAATAAGTATTTAAGGTCTGGGCTAGAGACAGCTTTAGCTGTTTCTCCAGGCTTGCGTAATGAATAATATACACTATACTAATATATTATATACTTACAGAGGTGCTTTGGTTCCACTCCCATCAGCCATTGTTCAAGTTGGAGTGCCATTCACACATTGAACCCTCCCACAAGCAGTATACCTAGAGTGGGGCATGGGTAAACCTCTTTTAGCTACAGCTTAATTGACAGTGTCAGTCACATTTTTGCATCAGCCCATGGGTAAATATTTGATGATTAAATGTCAGTAAAACTGAGTGATGGCATTTAGCCCTTTCACAGTTACATCTGTCTAAGGGACAGTAAAGAGATGCTACAAATGAGTCCCTCTGCAGGCATGACAACTTCCTTCACACCATACTCTATTAGACTGTGTGGGCTAATCCCAATGGAAAGAGATCAGGAAGATGATTACATATTGGTAAGCACTCTGTAGTCAGAGGAGTCACACTGTTAATGTCGCTGCAGTTATACTCCTTGCCCTGAGGACAAACTGTGCTGAGCCAAGTGTTGTGTACCACAATTTCTTTAATGTTGCTAATGTTTTTCAAACAGGTCTTAAAAGAGACCGTAAATGGAGGGTGAATTGTACTTTAAATACTTTTCTAAGTGAAGTCAGATTTTGGAGAAACAGACCTCTGTCAAAGTGTGGAGTTTACTTTCATACCAAAATGGCTTCTACATTCTGCCCACAGGGTTGACTGTTGCACGGCAGGGCTTCCAGTAGCTCGTCCTTCATTTGTGTATGCCAAAGCAAGCCAACTCAGTATAGAGTCCTTCTTTTGTTTTTTCTTTTTCTTAAAACTGGAGTTGTTTCGCTGGAAAAGAGAGACCATAGCTTTAAAGCTTTGCATGCATCTGCTGTTACAAAGCTACCATACCCAGAGCTGGCTTTTGGCCTGGGCAAGCAGGACCTAGGCGTTTGGTAGCAATGTTCAGAGCAGTGCACCACACTGTGTGCATTAGGGTTATGCAAATAGCAGTGCCCCTCTCACCTGGCTTTAGTGCTTCAGTTTAAAGTGGTTTTAATCCTACATTAAAATGTTGTAGGTGATGTTTATAACACCCCATTATCTTCTTACTTACTTGCCCTCCCTTCTTCCTCTCGCCCCTGCTGGCACACACCAACAACCCCTGTAACCGTTCGGGGGAAGGTCTGGAGATCTTTGTGTTTAGAGGCCAGCTACTGCTTAGCAAGGGACTGGCTGGTGAACACAAGTGGCTCCATGCTGTCTCATTTTATTCACTAGCAGCAGCAAGTGCACTTCCCTAGCAAAGGCCGATTCTGCCTATGCCATTTTCTAAGAAACTGTGAATGTGTGATTGCTTGATAGCAATCTAGCCGACAACACACACTGATTGAGCGTTTGCAAAGGCGGCATGGAAAACTCAATTGCTTGCAGGTGTATTTAACTTTGATTTGCTTTGCGTGCTTTCATTTCATACTCTTTAAGAATTAGTGTGGTTTCATAAAGTAGCATTCTAATCAGCTTTTGAATTAGCATATGTGTCCAAAGACCTCTTCAACGAACACTAACTTTGCAAAGTTTTAATGCGTCTGGTTATGCTTGTTAAAATTCTTTTTTTTTTAATGTGTTCTAGTAAAGCATGCTCCTAATACAAAGCGATTTTGGTGATTATTGCAGTAATTCATCTTCTATATTGTGCCGCCACCCAGACCTTCTGAAGTGGTAGGTCTGAACTAAGATCCAAGCCTTGAAATAATCAAACATATATTTGCTAGTAACTTCATAACAAAACAAACAGGCCTCCTTAAATAAACAGTATAGATAGAATGTCAGTCATACTTTCACAGTTCCTCCACTGAATAAGTCTGTGACATCGCCAAACTGTTGGGGGTTGCTGTAGGACTACCGGCTCCAGATCGCATCATGCCAGGAGGCTCCATCTGCAATCTGCCTTGTGCTTAAAAGCGCCCACAAACTCCTACAGCAAGGGACATCACCGAACTGTTGAGTTCTGCTGTGGGACTACAGGCCCCAGATCGCATCGCGCCTAGAGGCCCCGCCCTCAATCGGCCTCGCGCTTTAAAGCGCCCACGAACTCCTGCAGTGCAGGCGAAGACTGGGCAAAGGGCAAACGAGTCAACGACCTGAGGAGGCTGGGCTGGCCCACCCCGCTTTCGCCTTTGACTCAAAAGTACTGTTTTAGTGTTCCTTTTGGGTCGTTTTGCTCTTCTTGCTTGTACCCTGATTGTCTCATGGTTATTGTTGCACGCTGTGATGGGCAAGAGAAAAGTTGTAGGAGGGTCTTCTACTTCAATCCCTCCTGTCAAACCCACTTCGATTTACTTGATGCTACAGAGCGCTGTGGGGGTTATATCCACTGAAATCGAATTAGCGGAGCGGAGACTGTCCCTTTGTTGTGGTATTGTATCTGATGGCAAATAATTTGATGGGGCTCTCACCAATTTTCTCTTCCCAAACTAACAATGGGCAAGTTCCAGCAGTTAATCCATTCCCTCCTGTAGACAGTCCTCAGCCCACTGTAACCGATAAATGGCATAGACGGATGATTTGGAATAAATCCATGGAAGATGCTACTGAAACTACTTTCCCCCTACGCCTTCTATTATGACGCAGCCGTCTCCATCATCTGTGAAGGATTTTGATGTAGCGCTTGTGTCTAAGCCCCTGTGTGTAGTACATCTGCTCGAGGACTGCTTTGTCAAAATTAAGGACATAATTCTGTCTGAACTTTCTCCTATTTTACTTCGCCTGGCAGCCATTGAATGCAATCTGGCTGATATGAAGCAACCACAGTCCTCAGTTTTGCAGGCTCCAAGTTTGGCTACCAGGGACAACCAGGATAAGGGTTCTAGTCCGTGTAATCTGATATGCACTGTTGGGCCTGTGTTACTGCCTTTGTCGAGAACCTGCAAATCTCGCTTCACTCGGTCGCAGAATCGTGCCTCTCTGCCTTCACGTCCATTTCAAGGCGAGTAAGGGGTTTGGCAGGAAGGGCCTAGACAAGATAAAACCATTGCATACCGGGACTAACAAATCGCCCTGGAATTTTAGTTACCCCATGGTAAACCTCCCTCCCGCATCTTGCCCCTATGTGGGAATATTGGCTGGTGTCTCTACTTCGCTCAATGAACAGAAGGAAACGAAGGAAGAACTGACTAACAAAACTTTGAATTGGCTTGCACAGTATAGGGACTGTCCTCTCTCCCTGTCAAACAATACTCTGTTGACTCGCAGGGTGGGATGGATTAGACCACCGCTGGTGGATCGCCCAGGTGACTTTGTTATTATTAACTTTAAATCACCATTGTTAGTGCAAAATCTGCTTTTTGGGCATTTGATTAAGCAGCTACCTGGGTCAAACATTGTTTTGTTTCCATTAGGTTACTTCTACAAACCAAGACATCTGCCCCAGCAGAATCCTACTTTGCAGAATCAAGGAGTTTGAATACCTCGAGTGACTGTGTGTGATTTTTATGCTTCTATGTGTAATTCTGATGTATATAAAGTCCTTGTTTCCAACTGCTTTGATGTCCTAGCAGGTGTGGACTGACTTGCTAATGATGAGGAATTTCCTCGTTCTAACCATGTGGGCAGCTATGAGGGCAGATTGACTGAGCAGGATATGGGCCTGTTAAGTCCTGACCTCACATATATGACTACACCCGTAGCCCCTGTCTTTAATCATTGCCATCAGCCAATTATGCATGTTAACTTAATCATACTTTACTCCCCTGATCTCTCTCCGGAAGTTAACCGTCAGGCCCACGAGGGAGTAGGCCAATTTGCTACTTGGAATGTGTGTTGGTTCCAAAATAAGCTAAATTCCCTGGATTGACTTCACATCACCTCTGTTTCCGATGTAATTTGCATTCAGGAACCCTGGTGTGTGGACCCAATCAATGTTGAAGGATTCTCTTCCTACTTCAGTGCCATACCGTCTCCAGCTGGGCGGGCTGAAGGGGTTCACAGATTTTAATATCCAACCTGTTATCTGCCAGCATTAGAAGGTCTTTGTCTCTTTCACCTCACTCTCAACTTCTTTGGTTATCATTTAAAGGTGTTCCTGATTTGGTGGTGGTCAATTTTTATAATAATGTGTTTGACTTCTTCCATAGGGCTGCTGTTCCGCCCCTGAAAGCAGATTTGGGAGCATTTTTGCACCCAATTAGCTCTAAATATTTCATCTTTTGGGCAGGTGACTTTAATATTCAGAAATGTTCCCTTCCTGCAAGACTGGTGTGTGAGTAACCAATGCTGAGGAGGTAGGACTCTCACATTTCCCACACAACCACTACGAAAAAGCATTGAATTCTTTAATTTTTAAATATGATCCGCTATTGCTAGAAAGTAGATGCACGGATGTTGGTGAACAAATCTCTTCTTTTACTGGCAGAGATGCTAATACTATCATTGACCATGCCTTGATTTTTTCCTCTGCTGGAAATCTGGCCTGTATACCCAGTATTACAACAGCAGTGAGAGACCGTAATCCGTTACTTATATCAATGTCCCTTCGAGTTAAGGATATCAAAGGAACTGCATGTATTACAAGTATCATCCCTGTGAGAAAGTGCCTCTTTTGACATGGTTAGCCCCACTTTTTGCCTGGTATTTGATGTGGTTTCGATTATAGTGCATAGGGTCCCTGCCAACCAGGTCCCCTGTGCCAGTGCTTCTTCCCTAAAAACATATCCACAATTGGTACTTCTGTCCCCTGTAAGTCCCCTAGTAAATGGTACCCTGGGTACCTAGGGCCTGGAAGCTGAAGAGGGTCCCCTGTTACCCCCTCACTAGGACCAAGCCTCTGCCCTGGCAGCTTGCATGCCTCTGTGAGGTGAAAAATGACAAAGTCAACATGGCACCCTGCCTGGGTGTCATGCCAGCCAGCACTGCCTGAAGGTATAGGTAGGTCACCCCTCTAGCAGGCCTTACAGCCGTAATGCAGGGTGCACTATACCACAGGTGAGGGCCTGCATGAGTAGATATGCTCCTACAATACTTAAGTTAATTCTTAAATATTGTAAGTTTCAGGGAAGTTGTAAGGAGTACATGGGCTGGAAACTCGACAACCCGAGTGCCCCAGCACCATGATGGCTTCACTGAAACCAGGTGTGCTTGGTGCCAAACAACTCCTTGTAATAAATCCACCCTGATGCCAGTGTGATACGTATTAAACCATGTACTCAGAGGGCACCTCGGAGGTGCCCGCTGAAAACCTACCGACCCTGGTGTGGTCACCTACTGGCTTTAAGCGGCCTGCCACACACAGACATGTTTCTGGACCCCTGGACGGAGAGCCTCTGCTCTCTGGGACCAGAAACAATGCATATCCTGGGCGGAGGTGTCACCCCTCCTTCCCCGGGATGGGCACAGGGCTCAAAGGGAAAGCTTCAAAGGCCGGCAGCAGATGGCAGCCCCTGGTTTACACCCCCACTTTGGGTGGGAAAATCAGCAGGAAACCTTAGAAAAACTAGGAGGTGTGCCCACCTTTGCTAACTCTACCCCTCAGGTGTAGGAGGCGAACTTAAGCACACGTTTCAGTCCCCTCTATCTTGAAGATGAGGGGACTCCTCCAATCAGGGCTAGGACTATGTCTACTCCCACTGGAGGATGACATAATAGAGGGTGTAGTCACGCCAGATGAGGTGCCCATTGGCCCTACCTGTTACTCCCTTAAAACGCCCCCTAAATCTAGTATTTAAGAGGCTCCCTCAGATCTTGAAACTAGCTACCTGCGACCTAAGAAGAAGGACGAAGAAGGCACGTGCAACGAAGCCTGAAAACGACTACTGACTTGACCCCAGCCTGTCTCCAGCTTTCAAGACCCTGCAAGAATACGGCCCCTTTCCTCCAGCCAGCGACTTCCAGAAACCCGAGGAAGACTGCCTGAACTTTGACAAAGACCAGAACTCCCGAGGACAGCAGTTCTGCCCCCAAGAAACCAACACAAAGGACTCCGGTGCCCTCCAGATCCGCGAGTCCTGCCCACTCTGCACCCTACGCCTTCGGCCCGTGTCCAGGTGGACCACCGACCCAGAACAGGTTCCCCATTGGTCCTCACGTCAAGTCCAGTGTTGGCTGACCCCTCCTGGACTCTACAGTAACGCCTGCAGCCTGATTCCAGAGGTCACCCCCGACCCCAACCGGCTCGGATAAGAAGAATCCAACGTCTAAAGGCACCCCTGCATCCGAAGCCCCTGGGCCTTGGTGAGCTGAATCGACGGTGCTCCCACGCCCCCTACGTCTCTACTTACCTCTGCTATCATTGATCTCCCTCCTGCAACCTCCGGGGCAACCCCTGCTGCCTAAGTTCTGCATTGAAAAGCTTTGGGCAGCCAATGCTGAATTTGCACCCCACCCCTGTGCCGCTGGTGGTGTATGTTTGGTGCACCTTTGTGGCCCCCCCTGTGCTTGTTATTACCCCAAAAGCTTGGTCCCTGCAACCGATTTAGCTACCTGCAAGCAGAGTGGCTTTGAGCACCCCGAGTGTCCTTTGAAACATGTTGGGCCGAACTCCGATTATGACCTCTGCACCCGGCCTCCCCTGTGCCGCTGGTGGTGCAGTTTTGGTACTCACCTGACTCTTCCCCCTTGCTCCTTTGGTCCCGAAGAGTGGAACTGTAAGTCGGGTACTTACCTGTATAACCGCATTATTGTTTTCCTCCATAGGATAACATTAAACTCTCTGCAAATTGCACTGTCGACTTTTGAAACTGAAAAGTATTTTTATTTAAAAACTTACTTACCTTATTGCGAAGGTCTTGTTCTTAAAATAAAAGACAAAGCTTATTTTTATAAAATTGGTGTGGATCTCCTTTTTGAGTTGTGTGTCAGTTATTGGTCATGTGTGTGCAATAAATGTCTTGCACTTCTCTGTGCTAGGCCTAAGGCTGCTCGACCACACTACCACTAATAGAGCATCTTGGGTTTGCATTGAGCCCTGTACACTTCTGGGGGAATCGCTGGACCTTGTGCACGGTATATCCATTTAGTGGTATACCATATACAGAGCCAGCTTCCTACAATCCCAGGCAGGCCCACTGGTGTACGTGTAAAATGGGCAGAGACAGACCCCTGTATTGTATTGCAAAAACTGTTCGCTATGAACTCAGCTGATCTCAATTACTGTTTAGGTGAGGAGGTGGATCATGATAGGTTATTGTGTACTTTTGGGCAGATTACTGGGCCACTTAGTGCATTACTCTCACGACCCCCAAGACCCAGAAAAGTAAGGAACCGTGGGCGGTTTGATCATTTGTGTACCCAAGCCTCCAAACTTTTGAGAAACACCCTGCATATTTCCTCCAGGGATTTTTCGGCTATTAAACATTTGTGTAAGAACTACAATCGGGCATTAGCCGCTAGGAAAAGGGCATTACAAGCAGATGCCTGGTCAAATCTGGCCTAGGTTGCTAAGACAAAGGATATGACATTATTTTGGAGCACGGTAAATGCCCTTTTTAAAAAAGTGATTCATTCCCTGAACTTACTTCCTTTGTTACTGAAGAGGCATGGGTCACTTCTCTGCCATTTTTGATTCTAATAAGAAGGATGATCTGCTGGTAATGGGCGAGAGGGTATTGTGCAGGCATCATATCCCGTTGCATATCACCTTGGAGGAGGTTTGCCTTGCTTTCGAACAGAGTGCAGGGGCGAAAGGCTCCAGGACCCGACAGGGTAACAGCCGATGCGTTTAAAGCGCCGGGGGATTTACGGGGCCCCATCCTGACTCGGCTACTTAATGCGGCCGTTGAAGGTACGATTCCCTCCTTTTAGGCTGTATCAATTCTAGTACCTACCTTTAAGAAGTGGGATACATCCAACCATAAATGCTACCGCCTGATTTCCCTCCTGGACTCTTCAGCTAAACTGACATGCAAAGTCGTTTACAGAGGTTAGAGGAGTGGACAGTGGATAAATCTATCCTGTGGGAGGTGCAGTTTGGGTTTAGGAAAGGTTTGGGAACAGTGGAGCAGTGTGTAAATCTTGACCTGCTTATTGGGAAGTATACCAAAGCCAAGGCAGGGTCTCTTTCTTTGTTTCACTGACTTCTCTTGATAAATACTCGATATTATGGTCTTCTCTGATTTCCCTTGGCGCCCCGAAGAACGTAGTCTGTTTCCTCTCATGGCTGTATGAAAATCTGTCTGCCAAGGTCCAGTATGGCCCCAACCGGTAATGTTTCCCTTCGTTTAGAATTAGGCGGGGAATCGGGCAGGGTTGCGTATTGGCATCTTTTCTGTTCTCACTCTATTAATGGGTTGATGGTGCTCTGCAGGCTGACTCGCCTACCATCGCTGGTCGTCCTGTTCCCGTTTTGTTGTACGCCGACGCCGCCGTTCTGTTATCAAAGACACCCGTTGGCCTGCAGAAACTGATTAATGTATTTGGTGACTATGGAAGCTAGAAATCTGAAAATCAACAAGACAAAAACATACACATTGGTTTGTGGGGAAAAGGGTGCAGTAGCGCAGCACCTTTTATATCAGGGGCTCACCAATCACGAGAGTAAACTCATTTTGTTATCATGGGGTTTTATTTACTATTAAGGGCACATGGTCTCAACAGATTTTAAATGCCTGCTTGAAGACGAGTCGAATTTGTGAAGGGATTTTCAGGTTCTCTCATAAACTTGGTAGTCTCCCAGTCAGGTGAGAGGGCTGTCAACTGCTACATTTGGGGGAGGCCTGTGGGGTTATGCACCTAGTAGTTCCCTTCAGGTCGTGGAGAATTCCAAACGTAGACGTTTGTTCTGTATACCAGCCTCTGCGTCCTCTTTTATTGTTTATATGGAGGGGGGTTGCATTTTTTGGAAGACTCGCTTCTATTGAAACCTTTATTACTTTGGTTTTCTATTTGGGCTAAAGCTGAAACATGTTTTACTTAATCTGTTATTTTAGATCCCTTAACTCTAGATCACGTTCTTAAAATTCCTTGGCTTTCCTATATAAATGAATTCTTTAAATTACTGTTCAGTGTACCGGTATCGCAAGACCCCCATAGAATGTTATCCCTTGGTAAGACTGTAATTAAAGCTTCCTTTTTTAATTCTAGACAGGAATATAGAATGCGTGTAGAATCTAGGAAGCCTACGGTCGTTTTATATATGCTGAATGATTTACAGGAGGGATGCCAACTGTATTTGTCCAGGGTGACTAATATCCAGCATCGCTTTGTCTTAACCAGATTACGGTTGGGCACACTACACCACTTAGTTGCCTTCCCGAAATGAAAATCTGCTGCCAGACACGCTCCATTGCCCTTGTGACAGACTATCGAAGCAAAGCACACAGCACTTTATGCTATTTGTGATTTTTAAGAGCACTTAAGGAGGTAATATCTCAAACCGATTTTTCTTGCCCAGAATATAAAAGACTATAAATGTGCTCTACTCTATTTATTTACACTTGTTTCAACTCTACTTTTTTTTTAAATGGGGCAATACATCTTTGGAAAAGTTTTATATTGTAGTGAACAATTTTAGGGAAGGCTCTGGTGTTTTAAATACTGTTTTTGTTTCTTATTGATGTGTTTTATGTTTTATATTTATTGATGATGTGTTTTTTATGTACTTTTATGGCCACCTTGATTTTCCCAAATAAAGATTTTTGATCTGATCCGGTCTGAGTGTCCAACTCATCATGAGGTATTTTCACCATTTCTTTCTTAAGCTGGCATTTTGATCCTTATTTTCATATTTATTTCCTGAACTGATAAAAAGCACCTAGGCACAGTCTTGCTGGGCCATGTTGCACAGTGCGATCCTATGCAGATCGCACATAAGTAGTGAAGTCCAAGCACCCTAAATCCTTCAGGATATATTAAGCACATCTATTTCATCACCTCAATCCTACTTGGTGGTGAGGAGAGTGGAAAATAATGAAAGTTTGAAAAGATCAAAAAAAGCTGAAAATGCAAAAAGTGAGACAAAATTAATTCAGCCGTGCCAGAACAGAGGCACTTAATTTCCGCTCACTCACTCACTGTGACACTGTATATGTAGCATGAATGAGGATTGCATATCTTCCACAAGACGAAATGCATCACAAAGCACCGCCTACATTTAAACTTGCCGCATATGAAAAGCATTTCATTTCATTGATCCTACTTATTTAACAGAAGAAATAATTACTTATCTAGGGTTGTAGACAAAGGTGATCTTGCTGTGTTTGTTTTTATTAATGTTTGTTACCTTTGACTAATTTCTATCACCCAAGATTATAGAGAAAAGGTGTGATGTTTGGAAAGCTGTCCACAGCCACTTCTCACTTTAATTTATGTGTTATAATTGTATGGGACTCTAAAAATGTCAGCTTGGAGTGCAATGTGTATGCTGATGACAATCATGTGTTAGAAGAGACAAACTGTCGCTCTGTGTAAAAAATCACAGTACTGGCTGTCAACTATAAGGTCTGTAGTGTGTTTGTGAGGGTGGAGGGGGCGGGGGGCGGTGAAGAGCACTTGATCAACAGTGCTAGGGGCTCCTACCCTTCTTTTGCTGCATAAAAGCAGCAATTGGAGCATCGTTTTCCCTATTATGACAATCATGGGTAATGTAAAATTGTGCCCAGCACTGGGGCTCTTCCTTCAACACCCTCGTGGTGCAATTATTGTGTAAGTTTTAACAAAAAAGAATTTTCAGGGCACGCAATCAAATTGATTTTTAGTCTTTATTTGAATTTAAATGAAAGTTGCCAATTTGTTCTAATTTGGCAACTTTGGGTCGATTTGCCAATTTACAATGTAGCTCATTGGTGCACCTTAGGCATACACTATTGATATTATTGACTGCGCCTTGAGACCCTCACGGGTGAGTAGCCGCGCTATACAAACCTTGATTGATTATCAGCTGTTCCATGGTGAGCCCATCAGAATATATACTATGGCTGGTTTCATAATGCCCATTCTTATGTGTTCTTTCCCACCGCTTCTTGGTGGACTCTTCAGACAATATACCAATGCCCATTCCAAAGAGTTGCTTCTCTGTCACTTCTGTTTCAGCTCCACTCCACATACTTTAATCAATTGAATGTGACACGTCCCATAGTTACCACCTTTCACCTCTGCCCGCTTCTTATGCTCATTGTTGTGTAAATGTATGCACCAAATGACTCCAAAATAGCAGCCATCTGCTGGAAGGGTCATATCTGTTCTCACATTTTTCTCCTACGCAATCACGAAGTATGTAGACTGTGTCACCTACACACTGTAGACTATGTCACCGACACGGGTTGAGCAGTGTCTGCTATACACACAAAATACAAGAGACAAATGAATTTCCGTGCCTTAGTTATCTGGGGTATGGAGTGCAATATAAATGCAACTGCAATACAAAACAATATTCATGCAGCCAATGTCCTTCAAGCATAAGAAAGAAAACCAGGAGCAGCATCAAAATGTAGTTCTAGTACGTGTTGATCAAATGGACGGGGCCCTGTATGAATGTAGTAATGTACAGCAGGGTGGCAACGGTAGAGTTAAAATCAGAATAAAACACAATCTAAACAAATATAAATTTGGTGAAAGAGAGCCCAGATTGCAGGGTCAAAAAGCACAAGCAAACACCCTGCCATACTTCTTGACATGCACCCTGGAAACAGTAGTGAGCTCTCTCTACTGTCATTTCTGTTTCATTCATTATAGTAGAAGCGCTGATATGAATGGACAAGAGTGGTAAACGCATTGCAAATATTTGTTACTACCTACAAAGTTATAATTGTGTGAACATGCATGTTATTTGCATACAATTTTCCATGCCACTTCTTCTGATACTTCCCTGACTGCTCACTGCGAATACATCTTTCTGACTAACATTTTGGGGAAGTGATTGAAGAAAATTGAACACTCTACTTACAGGTCAATGACTTCACGCTTGTTATTGCTGGCAGTGGACAGGTTCTTCAGCTCATCCCTTTGAATTGGTTGTCAGAAGTCCAAGTAAAGTTTTAGTCTTCGAGTGTCTTGGTCATGGGGACAGTATTTGCTTTTCCTTCCGAACATGCGTTTTGCACAAAGGGTATTGCCTGATTTTTAGCCCCTTCCCGTAGTGGTCGACTCCCCTCTCTGTCTTTATCCTGTTTCACAGGACGAAGGGTTGCCACAACTTTTAGACGTGGGAATCATGGAATGTGTCTTATCTGCGCGCGAGCACTTCAGGTCTGACTGTTGGTTCTGACTCTGTAATTTACTGGGTAGAAGTCAGGCCTCTAGTAAGACGTGCTCGGCATCTCAGCATGCCATCCATGTTCTCTTCTAGTCATACATGTGTGTGGATGCTGCAGACTGGTGTGTGATTAGTTAGAAAGAACTTCGTGGGTGTACCTCTGGGGGTGGCAGGTGCCACAGAGTGCTGCCGTCGAAGGTCGGTGGCTTCCTGACAGAGCGGCTTCCCTCCATGGCTGCTTCTCTAGTTAGCTACTCATTTAGTTATTTCTTTGTTATACCTGCTGAAAGTGCTGGCGGTGTTTACGATTAAGCAAAGTGTTTGTCTGACCTCATTAAAGACCGTGATTGTGTGGCATTGCGTTTAGTCAAAGCTACTCTCTAATGCTGCTATGTCCGGCCGGCCTCAATTATCAGACTTCAGTTACACCACAATCCGTGCAACTTAGGTAGCCCAGGCGTATTGGCTTTGCCAAGGCTTGTTAAACGAGGCATGTTGTAGCAGAATTCAGTACTAAGGAGTTGAATGCACGAATAATTGTGTTTCTCGCACACATCGAGTTGGCTCCTTTGGCTTGGAATCTCAATTCACAAACTGAACCCTGTCATGAATGACTGCCGGGCAGTGAATGCGGGGCAGTAGGTATGCTTTTGCCCACCAGACCAGGCTGTCCGCGGTAACATATTGTCGGGGGCACGCTGGCTCCGCTTTTATGCATTGGCTGGCCGCGAGTCTCGTAGGCACGCTGGCATCTGCAGGCCCCGACTCCACACTCATGTGCGCAGCGTCGACAGACAAGGACCTTAGGGGTGCAGACCGCACCGGGTGACACCATCACATAGGGTGACACCGTGAGCCTCTGCTTTAAATCGCTACATAAATCAGGAGGAATCCGCCTGATTTATGTAGCGATTTCCGCACTGGGTGACACCAACCCTAGTGACGCCACTGCCTTAAGGCACCGTTCTGGTCAATACACACGTTTACTCTTTTGAGTTAGTAGTGGCAATCTAAATCCGTCCTCCCGTGCTCCTATAGGACATGATCGGGGGAGCACGGGTCTGTGGTGCGGACTGGGCGTGCAGTGCGCCTCCTCTTGCCGCAGTCTGGCCCAGGCCAGGGTCGTGTTAGGATGAAAGGAGGTGCGCTAAGCGCACATTCCTGAGCACCTCTTTGTGAATAGGTGGGGTGTGCTGCAATCGGCACCCGCCACATCCACAGCATGCCCTATCAGCAGAGCCGGTCTTTGCTAAAATAGCGCCGTGGGCGAAGAGAAATTTGGCGCCCTTGCTGATGCTAGTGAATTAAATGAGGCAGCAGGGGGTCCCTTTTGTGTTCACTGGTCAGTATCTGGATGAGCAGGGACTGGCCCCTGAACACAAACACCCCCCCGGACCTCCCTCAGCTCCCCTAAAGCACCGATAGCCTAGCTGCCTCACGCAGATGATGGTTTTGTTGATGTGTGCCAGGGGTCAGATGGCAAGGAAGGGGGCTAAAGTAGTGTTAAAAACATCGCCCGTCGTATGGTAATGAGGGATTAAAAACATTTTAAACTGGCAAACCAGACAGAACGAACAGGCAGGGACAATGACAAGGCTGGAGCAAGATGAGAATGGCGCTGCGGTTGGCATAACCTTAATGCAAAACACACAAGATGATGGACGGAATGTTGCACAATGGCAAACATTCACCCCCAGTCACAGATCTGGGTTTAATCCATCGTTATTTTGCTTCACCACGCCACCCCAGTTCAGACATGGCCATATGCAAATCAGTCTTGACCCTGTGCCTCATGGGAACAGTCCAGACCGAACTGCCAAGCCATGTCTTCCGTGGACCGGAATCAAGCATCCTAGGACCGGTTTCGGGCATTCAGCCCTCATCAGCCAGGATAGCCTGACTCCAGTGGTGCAGTGAGCACGGGACCCACGTCTGGGCATACCCTTCCCACTTGGGGCGAATTGCAAAACACACAAGATGATGGACGGAATGTTGCACAATGGCAAACATTCACCCCCAGTCACAGATCTGGGTTTAATCCATCGTTATTTTGCTTCACCACGCCACCCCAGTTCAGACATGGCCATATGCAAATCAGTCTTGACCCTGTGCCTCATGGGAACAGTCCAGACCGAACTGCCAAGCCATGTCTTCCGTGGACCGGAATCAAGCATCCTAGGACCGGTTTCGGGCATTCAGCCCTCATCAGCCAGGATAGCCTGACTCCAGTGGCGCAGTGAGCACGGGACCCACGTCTGGGCATACCCTTCCCACTTGGGGCGAATTGCAAAACACACAAGATGATGGACGGAATGTTGCACAATGGCAAACATTCACCCCCAGTCAGAGATCTGGGTTTAATCCATCGTTATTTTGCTTCACCACGCCACCCCAGTTCAGACATGGCCATATGCAAATCAGTCTTGACCCTGTGCCTCATGGGAACAGTCCAGACCGAACTGCCAAGTCATGTCTTCCGTGGACCGGAATCAAGCATCCTAGGACCGGTTTCGGGCATTCAGCCCTCATCAGCCAGGATAGCCTGACTCCAGTGGCGCAGTGAGCACGGGACCCACGTCTGGGCATACCCTTCCCACTTGGGGCGAATTGCAAAACACACAAGATGATGGACGGAATGTTGCACAATGGCAAACATTCACCCCCAGTCACAGATCTGGGTTTAATCCATCGTTATTTTGCTTCACCACGCCACCCCAGTTCAGACATGGCCATATGCAAATCAGTCTTGACCCTGTGCCTCATGGGAACAGTCCAGACCGAACTGCCAAGCCATGTCTTCCGTGGACCGGAATCAAGCATCCTAGGACCGGTTTCGGGCATTCAGCCCTCATCAGCCAGGATAGCCTGACTCCAGTGGCGCAGTGAGCACGGGACCCAAGTCTGGGCATACCCTTCCCACTTGGGGCGAATTGCAAAACACACAAGATGATGGACGGAATGTTGCACAATGGCAAACATTCACCCCCAGTCACAGATCTGGGTTTAATCCATCGTTATTTTGCTTCACCACGCCACCCCAGTTCAGACATGGCCATATGCAAATCAGTCTTGACCCTGTGCCTCATGGGAACAGTCCAGACCGAACTGCCAAGCCATGTCTTCCGTGGACCGGAATCAAGCATCCTTGGACCGGTTTCGGGCATTCAGCCCTCATCAGCCAGGATAGCCTGACTCCAGTGGCGCAGTGAGCACGGGACCCACGTCTGGGCATACCCTTCCCACTTGGGGCGAATTGCAAAACACACAAGATGATGGACGGAATGTTGCACAATGGCAAACATTCACCCCCAGTCACAGATCTGGGTTTAATCCATCGTTATTTTGCTTCACCACGCCACCCCAGTTCAGACATGGCCATATGCAAATCAGTCTTGACCCTGTGCCTCATGGGAACAGTCCAGACCGAACTGCCAAGCCATGTCTTCCGTGGACCGGAATCAAGCATCCTAGGACCGGTTTCGGGCATTCAGCCCTCATCAGCCAGGATAGCCTGACTCCAGTGGCGCAGAGAGCACGGGACCCACGTCTGGGCATACCCTTCCCACTTGGGGCGAATTGCAAAACACACAAGATGATGGACGGAATGTTGCACAATGGCAAACATTCACCCCCAGTCACAGATCTGGGTTTAATCCATCGTTATTTTGCTTCACCACGCCACCCCAGTTCAGACATGGCCATATGCAAATCAGTCTTGACCCTGTGCCTCATGGGAACAGTCCAGACCGAACTGCCAAGCCATGTCTTCCGTGGACCGGAATCAAGCATCCTAGGACCGGTTTCGGGCACACCTTAATGCACACAGCTCCCTGCGCCCTTCAGAAAACTGGCGCCTTGTGTCTGGGCCCAGCTCGCCGATGCTAAAGGCCGGCCCTGCCTATCAGCCTAGAGTCTTTGCAGTGCCTAGATCCGTGTGCTTAGATCAGATACCGCACTCCGCACATGCATAATTTACACATGCACCAATCCCCTGTTTGTGCCTGTGCAAAATGTGCCCGTATGATTGGAAAAATGGTTTGCGAATCCCCAGTACGGCATGCTAACGACTGAAATAAAGCAGAAATGAGCTGTGGAGATGGCATTACTCGCATGTGATTTTGGGTAACATAACTGGGCGTTTTACTAGAGACGCTAAAGTATCCCAGCAGTAGATATCCCACTATGGATGCAATACTCCCCGGAGTCCAGTAGATGGAGTCCTTGAGAAGAAAGTGGACTCTCATCTAATAAATGAGCGAATGAATATTGCATTTCTAAAACGAACTGTCACACATTATAGAGCATCCTGGCGCTACAGTGGCTCGTGATTAACCTTTTGACTTCTGTTGTCCCCACTTACTCATCACTGGAATCCCCATTGAATCATTGTTGGAATCCGGGGAGCCCCATTCATTGGGACCCCGACCTAAGAATTTTCAATGATTTGAACCGCAAAACAATGCACGAAAAAATGCAAAAACAAGCATTAACCAAACAAATATACAATTGATGCATAAATGATGAAATATTTTATATAATTAACAAAAAGTTTAATTTTAATCTAATCTAGAGGTTGGAGTTTTGTCTAAATTCAATCGCAGCCACTCATTGTCCATACTTTATTTTGTTTGATGCACTTGCACTGCTCCTACGAATCAATTTAAAGATACTGTTTTAATTTTTAGCCTCCGATTTCAAATTCCTTCACATTTTAGAACATTTAAACATTTTCAATTTGACATTTGGCTTCTCTATTTAAATACAGTTTATTAATCTGCTAATATGTTTTAAATTTCTAAGCAGTCGCGGACCCCCTGAGTAGGCCTCACGGACCCCATGGGTCCCTGGACCACAGGTTAAAAGCATTTCTCTTGAACACCGCTGATTGAAGAGCCAAGAAAACAGCGCAGCACCTGCTGCTTCCCCATTCTTCTGTGGAGCTGCAACTTCACTTGCTTTCCTGATTATTTGAAATGCTGCCAGCGGGTGCTTTTTATTTATATATTGTTTAATTTTAACCATTACTTCGTAAATAAGACAGAAGCGTTTCTACCCAACCCGTGCCCTATTTCTTGCAGTATGATTAATAATCAAACAATGCCAGGCTCAGTGCCCACGGACCACATTCACACTAGTCAACGGGAATCCCGGAGCAGTAAGGTATGCCCATTTGGCAGATGTGCTTCCGCACCATGCAACTGGTAAAAACGCACTCTTAAAAATACATGGGATAGACTTTGCAACATAAGTAACAACGCCTTCACACGCACATAATCTTAGTTCAAACAGAACAGAAAAAAAAATTCTCTGTGCAGAGTAGTGTCTGTGATATTGCCAAAGTTCCCATCCAAATCATTTGTGCAAAAATGTAAGTCTCGGAGAATATATTTCCATTGTTTGTCAAAAGAAATCATGAACAGTGTCCAAGTTATTTGGAATTCTTATTCAGCAAGCCTGCACAAGTGTTCTGTGGCCCAGCATGCAGTTAACAAATGCGCTCTCTTCACCCATGCATGCCTGTTTGACAAGGAGTCTACTACTGTATTATATTGACTACCTTTCCAGAGAGGTATACAGTGATGGAGCTCTCTTATTGGTGTACATTTTTGCACCTTCCTCTCGAACATATCCAAGTCAGTAATTGTATCAATTCCGAGGCCTTACCCTACCACATCAAGCTGACGTGGGACAAGGAGCAGAGATGGTCGTCGTTTTCTGGAAGGCGGACTCTTGCCATTGCTAAAACTTAACATAGTGAGCCCTGCATTCTGCCACTATGTTGTGTACTAAAATCAAAATTACTGGGCAAATATTGGACAATCTCGTTGAGTCAATCAATCAATCAATCACGGCATTTATAGAGCGCGCTACTCACCCGGGAGGGTCTCAAGGCGCTGGGGGAGGGGGTAAGTTACTGCTCGAACAGCCAGGTCTTGAGCTGCTTCCTGAAGGAGAGATGGTCCTGGGTTCGCCGAAGGTGAGTGGGGAGGGAGTTCCAGGTCTTGGCTGCCAGGTAGGAGAAGGATCTTCCTCCGGCGGTGGTTCTGCGGATGCGTGGTACGGTGGCGAGGGCGTGGCTGGTTGATCATAGCTGGCGTGTGGGCGTGTAGAAGGTCATGCGGTCGTTGAGGTACTTTGGGCCCAGGTCGTGGAGGGCCTTGTGTGCGTGGGTGAGGAGTCTGAACGTGATTCTCTTGCTGACGGGGAGCCAGTGCAGGTCTTTCAGGTGCGCGGTGATGTGGCTGTGTCGGGGATGTCCAGGATGAGTCGTGCGGAGGCGTTCTGGATGCGCTGGAGTCTCTTTTGAAGTTTGGCTGTGGTTCCGGCGTAGAGGGTGTTCCCATAGTCCAGTCGGCTGGTGACGAGTGCCTGGGTGACGGTCTTCCTGGTTTCAGTGGGGATCCATCTGAAGATCTTGCGGAGCATGCGCAGGAGTGTTGAAGCATGAAGATGAGACGGCGTTGACTTGTCTGGTCATCGACAGGGAGGAGTCCAGGATGAAGCCCAGGTTGCGTGCGTGGTCCGTTGGCTTGGGCGCGGTGCCCAGGGGCCGGGGGCCACCAGGAGTCGTCCCAGGCGGAGGGTGATGAGCCCAGGATGAGGACTTCCGTCTTGTCTGAGTTCAGTTTAAGGCGGCTGTTCCTCATCCAGTCGGCGACGTCTCTCATCCCGTCGTGTAGGTTGGCTCTGGCGGTGGTGGGGTCGTTGGTGAGGGAGAGGATCAGCTGGGTGTCGTCGGCGTAGGAGATGATGTTGAGGTTGTGTCGGCGTGCGATGGCTGCGAGGGGGCTCATGTAGACGTTGAAGAGGGTTGGGCTGAGTGAGGATCCTTGTGGAACGCCGCAGATGACTTCGGTGGCTTCGGATCTGAACGGGGGAGGCGGACTCTCTGGGTTCTTCCGGCGAGGAGCGAGATGATCCATTCCAGTGCTTTCTCTCGGATTCCGATGTTGCTGAGGCGCTTCACTAGGGTGCGGTGGCAGACGGTGTCGAACGCCGCAGAGAGGTCCAAGAGGATGAGGGCAGCTGTTTCCCGTTGTCGGTTAGGGTTCTGATGTCGTCGGTGGCTGCGATAAGGGCGGTCTCGGTGCTGTGGTTGGCCCGAAACCCGGACTGCGAGGGTCGAGGGATCCATTCGTCTCGAGGAAGGCGGCAAGCTGTCTGTTGACGGTCTTCTCGATGACTTTGGCCGGAAACGGAAGGAGCGAGATGGGACGGTAGTTCTTGAGGTCGGTGGGGTCCGCCGTTGGTTTCTTCAGGAGGGCGGTAAGCTCGGCGTGCTTCCAGCTCTCCGGGAAGGTGGCGGTGTGGAAGGAGGAGTTGATGATGTCCCGGAGATGGGGTGCGATGGTGGCGTCGGCTTTGTTGAAGACGTGGTGTGGGCAGGGGTCGGTTGGTGATCCGGAGTGGATGGAGTTCATCGTGCGGGTGGTGTCTTCGGTGCTGATCGGGGTCCAGTTGCAGAGGGTGGTGGTGGCGGGCGTTGGTTCGGCGGTAGGGTGCGTTGTTTGTGCGTCGAAGCTGTTGTGTATGTCGGTGATCTTGCGGCAAATATTGGACAATCTCGTTGAGTCCTGGACAGTTCTGAATCAATTTCAGTATCATGGAAGGAATATGTATTGATCTAAAGTTTAAAGCTGACATCATTGCATTAGCCTTTCATTAAATCAAATTTTTAAAATCCTAGTATACGGTATATTGTTGATGTTTTTTAAGCAGAGGTGTATCTTTTTAAATCCCTTCTAAGGGAGAATGCAAATCATATTGCTGCCTCACTCTAGACATAGATAAATATAACTTAGGTTGCAACCTTGTATTGCATTTTTATTGAGTTGTGTAGTATTTAGTTTTGCTGTGAGATTAAAGTACTTTTGTTTCCAAAAAAGAATGGCACTGGACTAGGCGTAATGTTACTGTGTCGGTTAAGTTCTGAGCTCTTGTCCCCCATCAGACCTCTGAGAAGCCGTGGACTGCTCAACGTCACTACTCTGAGAGTCAAGTGTGGAGAGGATTGTACTGGCCCAGTTTGCAGAGCCATAGTAGGATAGACCCTGGCATACGAGTGACACACAGCCACCACATTTGGGCCTATTAGCCCTTGTCTGCCCTGTGGCCTCCCGCGGGGGCTAACAGCAAGTTATTACTGATATATGTTGCAGCAACCTGGCATTTAACAGAGTTTACTATATTCTGCTAATATGCATTCTCGGAGGATGCACAAACAACAACAAATGGACACACCAGGTGTGGCCTAGCAATGTTAAGACCCCATTGTCAGTAGCAGTTTGAAATAGTGTCCATTGATTTTTACTCTTTCTAGTTATTAGTCTTAAATATAACTCTGACAACTGCTATCCATACACAAATTCTGCTGTGTAGTCTTTATTAACCCTCCCCGGTTTACTATGGTGATCAAGTAAAGGAAGTATTTTGTTCTATCGCTGAGATCACTGTGAAATATGGTGTAGTTATTTTAATGACCATTGGGGATCTAAATGTTAAAAGTCCTACTAAATAAGTGAGGCCTATATGTGATGAGGACCCATGCAAGAAGAGTTATTAGGAAAGCTGTCAATAAGTTACGCCCTCAACTCCAGTACTCTCAGTCCTGGTCCTTTAAATTCACCTTAATGCTACTCAATTCAAAGTATGCCCTGTACAAGAGTAGTATGCTACACAAAAAGATAGATACACAATGTAAAGGAAATAGCAAACACTCTTAGCGAATGTAACATAGAGTAGAACATGTGAAATATAATCAGGAATTATATTACTGACGTGGATTACCTGAAAGTTTTTTTACATTGGTTTGTTTAGAAATTGATCAGTGTTTTTGCCTGTAAATTTAAGGACATGCTTCTAGGGCCCAGTAGTGAGCCTTTTCAATTTGCTGTCAAGGACAGGCATAGTTTGTGCAATTCCAGCTGTGTTTTTAGTCAGTGTTGGTAGTAAAATGAACTGCCTTGATCCAAACATTTGAGCCTTTCTGCCTGAGAAAGCAGAGGTTGTATTTGTAGTGTTTCACAAGGCGACTGTGGAAAGGCGTACCTTGTGATACCTGATACAGCATGTGAAGAATCCCAAGGGATTTCTTAGTCTTATGTGTGAAGAGACATGAGAAAACACTAAAGAAATAATAGTATTTTGTGCAGAAAAATATGAATATATGAGCAAGAGTTACACTATCAATATATATGAAACCAAAGAACTGCAGATGCTACGTTATTATTATGAGTAACATAAGTCAATAAAATAACATCAGCCATGCAATTGATAACTATAGGCCCTCAGGCTGCAGGTGGATGGTGGCCACCTTTGCAAAACCTCATGTGGTTACTCTGTTGTGATTTTTTACTTTGTTGCCTTAGTTTGTTTCTTGCCTTTAAAAACTGAGAGAAACAAAGATACCTATTTGTGATGAAATAAGCATTTCTCTTGGCTATTTTCAAAGCATTCAGTTATTCAACATTTTGAGACATGTTAAACCTTCTCTTCTTTTTCTCCATAGATTTGCGGTGGTTTGGTGGTGAACCACTCATTTCCTTTGGTAAGAAGACTGCAAAGCAACCTATTTACGTAGGTATCTGTTCACTGTAGAGGTTTGAGTTAATTAAATAGTTTGTACATAACTTTTCATAAGATTTCATATTTTCTACAGGTGGTGGATGTGGCAAAAGCAATTATAAGTGCTATCAATGACCCAGATTCAAAAGGGAAAACATATGCACTGGTTGGGTAGGTCTTTATTAATATACATTTAATACTTGAAGTAGTTTTTTTTGGATCATAAATTGTTTTAACACATTATCTATTTCTTAATACTGATAAAATTCAAGCAATAATGCGTTCCTTAAGCTAGTGAGCGCCAGAAGCAGAAGAGAGGATAAGAGGTAGTAAGTGGCTTCACCTTTACATGTGTGGGAACAAATCAGATTTCTAGCTCCCAGCTAAATGTTGGAATTTAGTTTTGCATTCTGGAGACTATAGGTACAAATGTTGTTGGCAGCATGGTCTACACATCAGTAATCTCTGTGGAGTGGGTATTACTGGTTGATGCCAATGCAGCAGATTCATCTGAACAGCCTCATCAGTTTCATGGAATTATATCCTTAGTGCAATAGCCTCTTTAAGGACTGCATGCTGAGAGCTATTGAAATGGCCAAGGGGACAATTTGGTTCCATGACACTCTGTGACTGGACCGTAGCCACCCAGAAAAGTCAGTAGCTTTGGATATTGAATGAACAATGCAACCAGCGCCACTGTATGAAAATTGTGTAGAAGGTCCAGCTTGTAAGAAAGCAACTTAAAATGATATTTGTTTTTCTTTAATATTAGCCATTCTCAGCTTGGTCTTCAGGACATTGTGTAAATGTTTAAGGTTTTCCAAGACTTGCCTACATTTTTCAGTGAGCTAGTTAACAAAGTAGGTAGTGCAGTATTACAGCTGGAGCAATTCGCCTGTAGGAGATAGACTTGCTTCATTGAATCAAAGGCCCAAAAATCTAGCAAATCTTCAAAGTTGATCTTTTTTTTAAATGTTATTTAGCCATACCAATTAACTGGAAATGCCCCTTTCAGAAAAGGACAGAATTGTGATTTTATACTAGTCAGTCCGAGCTTACTGAGTTGTACCCAGATTGTACCAGATTGACCCAGAGCCTGTCCTATGAAAGGAAAAAGACATTTGGGGTCTCATCTTTTTTGCTTCTGTTTAATTACAACAGTTTATTTCCATGTTAAAAAATGTGCTTCTCAAGAGACCAACAGATGTTTACCCTGGAGCATTTTCAAAGCCATTAAAAGAAATGGTTAGTAATGCAGAGTTTCTGTGACTGTGGGTATGTGGGCTAGTCTCATACAAGAGTAGGTTAACCCCTCAGGAAGAGCAGATTGGTTAGTAACTTCATGCGTAGTCTTGTGAGGCCCTTGTGCTTCCTGTTTGTATTTGTGTCTGACGATATGTATATGTAATAAAGAAGAAGTACGTGGTTCCTCGGTGAATACAGAGTATTTATAGCAGGTCGTGAAAGGAAGGGGATTCTTCCTTTCGGAACTGGTGCCCTCACACACCCAGCAAGCTAGGTGTCATGCTTCATCATCTGGGCCTGCTACTCGTCGGGTCGGCGCTGCAATACCCGACGGGCACCCAAAAAGGGGCTCTTTATCGGAGATCTTTTGTTCCTTGCCGGTGGGTGCCGTGGGTGTAAGGGCCCTTTTGATTGTGTGGATGTAGTAGTATGTCCCGGATCCAGCGGAGAGGGGTAGGTCAACCACACAGCTTTCATTGAAAGCAGACACATAACTTATGTGTCCACGGCCCGCTGGATACTGACGAGGCACGATTCAATTAGTGATTGGTTCGTCCATAGAAACAACGGGCGCACAACCCACTTATCCAAGAGTGGTAGGTAGTTCACCACACCACTGGGTGTAGATAGACTCACTTTACGGTCCTGAAGAATCGCCTTTGATCCTTAAGACAACAATGGCGAGAAACATGTTGACCCACTAGGAATAGAGCGCCCTGATCTTGACCCATTATAGTCAGATAGACGCCTCTCCTTTTTCTATTTTAAATCAGGCAGGGGGCCTACCAAGAATAAAATATGTTCCATAAGGCACCCTGACTTGTTTTAACTCACTTCACATACTACTACATCCACACAATCAAAGGGCCCTTACACCCACGGCACCCACCGGCAAGGAACAAAAGATCTCCGATAAAGAGCCCTTTTTGGGTGCCCGTCGGGTATTGCAGCGCCGACCCGACGAGAGCAGGCCCAGATGATGAAGCATGACACCTAGCTTGCTGGGTGTGTGAGGGCACCAGTTCCGTAAGGAAGAATCCCCTTCCTTTCACGACCTGCTATAAATACTCTGTATTCACCGAGGAACCACGTACTTCTTCTTTATTGATTATCTAGGGCATGTACGTTGGACCTTTCCAAAAGCCCATTGTCCCCATCCTTTTGTAAAAGATATGTATATGTATACATACATATATGTTCGAGGCATATGAGCTGCAGAATTCATACTTTTGCATAGATCGCCATCTGGTGTTGGGCTCGGATGTTTGCACTTTGTTGTTGTCTTGGAAGAAGTCTTTTGTAGTCACGAGATAGGTGACTCCTCCCTTGGACGATAGTGCACATGGGCATCGACTCCATCCTCAGATTGTTTTTTTTTTTTCCGCCATCGGGTTCGGATGTGACTTGTTGCGCTCCGGGCCGGTGTCGTTACCGAAACCCCCTTCCACGTGCAATCACCCATCACTCGACGGTATTGTCTCGATCGCGTTTCCGCTCTTCGACGCGCATCTTCGACATTCGAAAAAACTTCGACAAACTTTCGACGCGGGCCGTCGGGGCTACCCACGCCGATCGGACGTCAATGGAACGGACTCCGTTTAAGAAATGTCCCCAGTGTGGTGCTAAATTCCCACACTCTGACCTACAACAGTGTGTAATCTCTGCCTCTCTCCCGAACATCGAGAGGATACCTGTGAGGCTTGTCTGGCCTTCTAGTCTAAAAAGACCATTTGTGACCGTCAGGCTCAACGCCACGAGATGTCCCGAGGAAGCGGCTCCATTCTGGACATTTTCCATCCAGATCCCAACAGCCTTCCACAACAAGAACAGGTGCAACCGGTCTCAGTTTCCACAGATGACTCCGACGCTGAAGACGAAGTCACCCCAGCTCAACGGGCCGTGAGTACCGAGACCCCTGCCCCACCCAAGCCCATACCAAAGGCTCCGGTACCACCTCCGCCACAAGGCCCAGGTTCACACCGGCCAACCATTTCAGATGCCCCGCCCTCGGGCCCGGCTATGAAAACCAAAGATGAGCCTTCCGGCTTGGGCTCCAGCCAGCCGCACTCCGGTACCAAAAAATCACCTTTGGCACCAAAAACCAAGGCTACCGATAAGCCATGCCTTCCTTCATCGGCACCGGAAACCCCTCCAGCACCGAAACAGCTGAAGGACAAACCCTCAGAGCCGAAGCAAACGGGGAAAACTTCAACACCGAAAACCTCGGAGCCGAAACACTCCAAGGGAAAACCTTCCAAACCTCCGAAGCAAACCACTCCGGAACCGAAGCAATCCTCTCCGATATCTTCGGAACCACAAAAGACTGCTAAACCAGACACTGTCCATGTGGCTAAACAGTCTAAGCCCCCGCACAAAGAGAAATCTTCGACACCGAGAAAAAACACCGGCTCCGAAGAACTTTTTGGCCCCGATCCTACTCAAAAGACCATCTATATACATCAAAAGACTGGTCATATTCTCTCCAAACAACCTAAAAAAAGGAAACCGGACCATTTGCTGAATCCACATGGGTACTTACACCTCTCCACCCCCTACACCTCCTCCTCCACCTGTTAATCCCAATTTACTTATCTCTCCACTACACTCTCCACAACACACTTTTCAAGAGGATAGTGATAATGGGGATGGGGATGGACACGGAGACAATAACATAATTCCGCAACCAGATAATTATGATTATGAGGATCCCCCACAAGACCCGGATCCATGGATGGACTATAACACAGATCCCGACTTAACAGACCCAGATCTTTATCCCTCTAAGCCATCCCCACCTGACGATAATGTCAATTTTGCCCAACTGATCACTAGGGCTGCAACATACCATGGGGTAAAACTACATTCTGACCCTGTAGAGGAGGATTTTCTCTTAGAGACTTTTGCTCAGCCTCAAAAAACCACACATGTCCTACCAATGTTAAAAGGACTCACTAGACACGCACCAGAGGTGTTTAAGGACCCAGCTTGAACTGGGGTTCTTAACCCAAGAATTGACAAATACAAGGCGGCTCCTAGTGACCCCATATACATTAAAGGTCAACTTCCTTTAGATTCCCTGGTGGTAGCCAATGCGCGTAAAAGGGCCAATTCCCAAGGTTCAGGTGACGCCCCGCCCCCAGATAAGGAATCCAAATTACTATATGCCTCAGGTAAACGTATGGCATCTCAGGCCGCAAATTATTGGAAAATAGCCAATACACAAGCTCTCTTGGCAAGGTATGATAGGGCTCACTACGATGAGCTAGAGAAACTCATCCAGCACCTACCAGACCAATACAAACAAAAGGCCAATGACCTCATACAAGAAGGCAAATTGATCACCAACACATCCATCAAATGTGCCTTAGACGCCGCAGACACCACGTCCCGCGCAGTCAATACTAGCGTATTGTTACGCAGGCATGCTTGGCTTAGGATATCCGGCTTTAAACAGGAGGTACAAACCAGTATCCTTAATCAGCCCTTCGACCAAGAGCACCTCTTTGGCCCTGCAGTGGACACATCTTTAGAAAAGTTGAAAAAGGACACTGAAACCGCAAAGTCTATGGGAGCCTTGCAGTTATCCTCTCCTAGGGGCTCCTTTCGCCGCTCTTTTTATAGAGCGGGATCAAAAACTAACACAACGGAGCACCCAACCTCATCTTACAAAAGCCCCAATCAGGGTCCCTTTTCCAGAGGATACTTTAGAGGAGGTTATAGGGGCAACAACAACAAGGGCAGAGGCCGGGGTAACAACACCCGCAACTCCCCTACCACCAAGCAGTGACTTCCCTGCGCTTCCCCCCGACCACTCCACACCTGTCGGGGGACGCCTTTCACAGTTCCTACCTGTCTGGAATTCCATCACCACAGACGGGTGGGTGAGACAAATTATCCAGTATGGTTACTGCCTGGAACTCACGTCCACTCCACCACACATTCCGCCCAAACACCGTCCAATGTCCACACAACATTTGACTCTACTCAAACAAGAGGTTCTCTCTCTACTAGCCAAAAACGCAATAGAACCAGTTCCCTTACCCCAACAGGGCACAAGGGTTTATTCACTCTACTTCCAGATCCCAAAAAAGGACGGCTCTCTCAGGCCAATATTAGACCTCCGACCCCTAAACTACTACATCCACTCAGACCATTTCCACATGGTCACTCTCCAACAGGTGCTCCCACTACTTCAACAAGGCGACTTCCTCTCCACCCTGGATCTAAAGGACACCTACTTCCATATTCCTATTTACCCTTCTCACAGAAAGTACCTCAGGTTCACAGTGGATGCACAACACTATCAGTTCAAAGTCCTTCCCTTCGGGGTAACCACGGCACCCAGAGTCTTCACCAAATGCCTCGCAGTGGTGGCGGCCCATTTAAGAAGGCAGCACATTCATGTGTTCCCTTATCTGGACGACTGGCTCATAAAGGCCAAATCCCACAACAGTTGTGTGCAACACACACACAAAACTATCCTTCTACTTCACAACTTGGGTTTCACAATAAACCTCACCAAGTCTCACCTTCAGCCATCCAAAATACAACAGTATCTAGGGGCCACTCTAGACACCTCAAAAGCTCTAGCATACCCAAGTCCAGGCAGGATTCAATCCATGCAGGCGCTAATATTACAATTTCGCCCTCAACACTCATTACCAGCTCGAGTGTTTATGCAGCTAATCGGCATGATGGCTTCTTGCATTCTCATCGTGCCTTATGCAAGACTCCAAATGCGTCCATTGCAAGAATGCTTGGCACATCAGTGGAACCAGGCTCAAGGACAGCTAACAGATCTGGTGTTGGTAGACGGCCGCGCGCATCACTCTCTGCAGTGGTGGAACACACAAAACCTTTCCAAAGGGCGGCCGTTCCTCGACCCGGTTCCACAGATAGTACTAACAACAGACGCGTCCCTCACCGGCTGGAGGCTCATCTACAAAGTCAAACTGTCCAGGGCTTATGGACCCCTCAACAGAGACACATAAACCACCTGGAGTTACTGGCAATCTTTTTAGCACTAAAATCTTTCCAACTTTTACTGCTAGGCAAAGCTGTCCTGATACGTACGGACAACACGACAGCGATGTATTACATCCAAAAGCAGGGGGGGGGGACACACTCTCTCCAACTCTCCCGCTTAGCGCAAGCTATATGGAGATGGGCCATTCTGCAAAAGATATACCTCCTTGCAGAACATCTACCAGGAGTACACAATCAGATTACGGATCTGCTCAGTCGACAAACACAACAAGTCCACGAATGGGAACTTCATCCTCAAGTTCTTCTTCCATTCATTCAACTGTGGGGACATCCAGACATAGATCTGTTCGCCACACACCACAACGCAAAATGCCCAAACTTCGCATACTGGTATCCACACCCATTGCCCAAAGGCAATGCGCTATGGATGAACTGGTCAAACAAATTTGTTTACGCTTTTCCACCTCTCCCGCTCATTCCGTTAGTGGTTCGGAAACTCAAACAACATTCCCTCAATGATCCTGGTTGCTCCAACATGGGCCCGACAACCATGGTTCACAACCCTTTTGGAACTATCAGTAGTTCCACATCACAAGCTACACCTCTCACCCAAACTACTAACGCAGAACCATGGAGAGATAAGACATCCAGATCCCAACCAACTCAATCTTGCGATCTGGCTCCTGAGGTCCTAGAGTTTGGATACCTCAATCTCCCACCAGATTGTATGAACATCATCAAAGAGGCTAGACGTCCTACCACAAGAGCATGCTATGCAGCAAAGTGGAAACGATTCGTTGTTTATTGTACAAATAACAACATCAACCCACTAGATGCTTCCATTCAAAACATTATCTGTTACCTCCTGCACCTACAACAATGTAATTTGGCATATATATCTATACGCCTACATCTAGCTGCAGCAGCTGCTTACCTCCAAAATAGACAACACTTGTCTCGGATTCGAGTTCCTGCTATCAAAGCATTCATGGAAGGACTAAAAAGAATAATTCCACCTAGACTTCCACCCGCCCCAGTCTGGAACCTTAATATTGTCCTTACCAGACTCATGGGCCCACCATTTGAACCTCTACACAAATGTGAATTACAATTTCTCACTTGGAAAGTAGCCTTTCTAGTAGCTATCACATCCCTCAGGAGGGTTAGTGAGCTCCAGGCATTAACCATACAAGAACCATTTTTACAGATGCATCATAGTAAAGTGGTTCTTAGGCCTAACCCAAAGTTTCTACCCAAGGTAATTTCTGCCTTCCATCTTAATCAGTCGGTTGAACTCCCAGTTTTTTCCCCTCAACCGGACTCAGTGGCAGAACGCGCTCTTCACACACTAGATGTCAAAAGAGCATTGCTATACTATATAGAAAGAACTAAACCTTTTAGAAAGACTAAACAACTTTTTGTATCTTTCTCCCCACCTCACAAGGGCAATCCCATTTCAAAAACAGGGATTGCAAGATGGATTGTAAAGTGCATCCAAATATGCTACCTCAAAGCTAAACGCACGCTAACCATTCCCCCTAAAGCTCATTCCACACGCAAACTAGGGGCTTCTATGGCATTCTTAGGAAATATTCCACTAGATGACCTCTGCAAAGCAGCAACTTGGTCTACACCACACACCTTCACTAAACACTATTATGTAGATGTGCGAGTAAAGCAACAAGCTAGTGTGGGCCAGGCTGTACTTAAAACACTTTTTCAAACAACTGCAACAGATAATAGCCACCACTAGGGGAGAGCACTGCTATACAGTCTATGCAAAAGTATGAATTCTGCAGCTCATATGCCTCGAACGGAAAATGCTACTTACCAGTATGCATCTGTTCTTGGCATGTAGAGCTGCAGAATATCATACGCCCATCCGCCTCCCCGGAACCTCTATCTGTTCCAGTGCTATCTTACTTAGATACATTAACATGGACATCTTTTCTGTTTCTTACAAACTCCATCATTTCCCATCATGGCGAAAAACAATCTGAGGATGGAGTTGATGCCCATGCGCACTATCGTCCAAGGGAGGAGTCACCTATCTCGTGACTACAAAAGACTTCTTCCAAGACAACAACAAAGTGCAAACATCCGAGCCCAACACCAGATGGCGATCTATGCAAAAGTATGATATTCTGCAGCTCTACATGCCAAGAACAGATGCATACTGGTAAGTAGCATTTTCCTTATTTAAATTCCCTAGTGGCAGTCGCCACGAGATAGTTATAGTTCAGTCTGCTTTTCCATAGAAAGAATGTGTTTTGGTTTGCTAATAACTTTGGCCCTGTTTGACGAATCTTCACAAAACTTTACAAAAATAAATTAATCCCCCTCAGTCACCTCCACTTCTTCCTGGAAAGTTTTGGGGTGATCTGTCAAGTGGGGACCGAGGAAAAAAGGGGGGCCCCGAAAACACGAAATCCCCATGCATTTTCCATAGACTTCTTTAAAACGGGCTACAGCAAAAACGGAATTACACCAAATTCGGCAGGAAGGTCCCCCGGGGGCAGATTTTGAGAAAACACCCTCAATTCACAGGGGAGGCCGAAAGATTGATGCACCTATTCTTGTATGGGAGCGCGGCGTGATGCTTGGGGGGTGGCTGAACCACCCAGGTTTCCCTGCATGGCCGCCGAGCCCAGGCCCAAATCCCGCAGCTACCTCAATTGGTGAATTAGGTCATTTATTTAAAGGAAATGTTGATGTCTCCATATTGTGTTTTGGGCCATTTGATGTCGTGGGTGCTGTGCACATACATGTGAGGTACCATTGTTATCAGGAGACCTGGGGGAATGTTGTGTGGTAGGAAATTTGGAGCTCCCTGCAGATTCCAGAACTTTCCATCACAGAAATGTGAGGAAAATGTGTTTTACATTAAAGTTTGAGGTTTGCCAGGGCTTCTGGGTTATAAAACCTGATGAGAGCCATGCAAGCCACCCTACCATGGATTCCCCCAGGTGTCTAGTTTTCAAAAATGTGCAAGTTTTCTAGGTTTCCCTATGTTTTGGCTGAGCTAGGGCCCAAAATCCATAGCTACCCACATTGCCAAAAAGGGGTCGGTTTTAAGTGAAAAAATGTGATGTCGATGTTGTGTTTTGCAACCTTTCCTGTCATGGATACTAGGCCTACCCACACAAGTGAGGTACCATTTTTATGGGGAGACTTGAGGGAACAATAGGTGGTAAGAAATGTGTGACTCCACACAGATTCCAAATGTAAGCCAATGTGTAAGCAAGAAGACATTTTGAAAAAATGCTCTGTGAAGAACATACTAGTATGGGTACCCACAAATTTAGAGATGTACAAATAACCACTGCTCCTAAACTCAGTATCTGGTGTACATTTCAGAAATACATAGGTTTTCTTCATACCAATTTCTCACTCTTCATATTTTATCATATGAATTACTGTATAGTCGATACACAATCAGAAACCATTGTAAGGTGCAGCTCAGTTGTTGGCTCTGGATACCCTGGGTTCTTGGAGAACATACAAACCCTGTATATCCCCGTGACTTGAAGGGTCTAGCGTATGCAACGGTATATTGCTTTTGTAAGTCGCCCATCCTGACAAAACATTACAAATGAAAACATTGTCACAGATGGCTGTTTTTTCGTATTCATTTTCAATATTTCTTTATATTAACAGTTTCTTTGGGAAAACTGTGAGGAATCTACACAAATGAACCCTTGCCGAATTCAAAATGCTGTCTATTTTTCAGGACTCTATAGCTTTCCAGGATTCACGCCTGTTTCTACCACAAACTGGAAGTAGGCTGAAGGCACAAAATTGGGAAAAATGGGCTACTCTTTGAAAAATGGCAAAACTGTGGTAAAGAAATTGTTTTGTTTGATTCAGGCCTGCATGTTCCTGAAAGCTGGCAAGATGGTAAGTTTACTACAGCAAACCTTTCATTGATGCCATTTTGAGGGGAAAAAACAGACACTTTTGGGGAGCCCTTTTTCCTGTTTTTCTCAAACCCCAAATTTACCCATAATTTGGTTATTTTCCTGATCCCCTGCAGGAGAATCCACCACCTGTACCTTTAGAATCCCCAGGATGTTGGAAAAATGGGAGCAGATTTACTGTGGATACCTTATGGGGAAAAAAGATATGCAGGCCAAAGTGAAAACTACCTCAGATAGCCAAAAAAGGGTTTAGCATTGCAAGGGGAAAAGGCCTAGCAGTGAAAGGGTTGAATATGGCAGACTTTGTAATGTTTTGACCTGACGGCCCTGTGGCAGATGGGTTAACAGGTCACGTTTCACTTTAGGAAACCTAGTGATTCTCTTGGCTCTAAATTAGGCATGGTAACTGTGGCTTTGGTAGGGTGGAAGCCTCACTGATTTGCAGTCTGACTTCTGCTCAGTCAGACCCTAAGTGGCCCCCTATTTGTATGAGAAATGTAGACTCCAGGATTAAGGCATTAAGGGTTCTAAAAGTTAGATCAAAATACATCCATACTGAAGAATTAACATAAGTCATGTAAAAAGCTTGTCAACTTAATACTGTTAGATCTCTCTGCAGCATTTGATATGGTCCATCATGATCTTTTGATAAACCACTTAGGCACGATCGGAGTGCCGGGGACTGCACTGACCCTGTTGCATTCCTTCTTTTAAGAAAGAAAACATCAGTGGCCCTGGGCTCATTTGTTTCAGAGCCTTTCTCACTCCCATGTTAAGTCCTACTCTGTTTAATGTACATATGTCATCACTGACTTCTCTAATAAGATCTTTCTGCTTCTTACTTACCACTTATGCCGATGACACACACATTTTCGTGTCATTATCCAACCAGGACATCGACACAGGCAATACATTTCATGATTTCATGAGGGCCATTAGCAATTGGATGAGCAATAACTGCTTAAAACTGAATTCAGAAAAAACGGAAGTCATTCTTTTTGGAAACAAAACTTCCTTCCGGTCTCCATCCTGGGTGGCCAGACGAATTAGGCTCTCTGCCTACTCGGTGGGGAAAGCCAAAAACCTGGGTGTCCAAATTGACAACAAACTCACCTTTGGTGACCAGGTGAGCTCAGGTACTGCCTCCACCTTCCTCATTATGAGGACGATTTAAAAGATTCTTCATTTCATCCCTTATGAGTCACAAAAAAGTTTTGTTACCTCTCTTGTCCTGTCAAACTTGGACTGTTAACGGACTCTACCTTAATATGCAGCAGCAACATCTTAACAAGCTGCAAATGCTCCAAAACGCTGCAGCCAGGCTTCCATCTGGTACACCTAAATTCAGGTACGTCAAAACTGAAATCCAGAAACTCCATTGGCCACCATTAAGGCACTGGATCAAATTCAAAGCCCTTTATACAGTCTTTAAGGCACTACACAATACAGGTCCTTCCCACCTTAGGCAGAATTTTAAATGGTACAAACCCAACAGAACACTTCCTTCTTTGGGAGCCAAAACCCTTGTTGTTCCCAAATTCAAGAGAACTACCTGGGGAGGCAGAAGTTTGGTCACCTGCACGGCCAAGGCATGGAACTCGCACCTTATCCTATTCGTGCTGCCTCCAACCTGCTACCTTTAGAAAAGAGCTGAAAGCGTGGCTTTTAAACACCTAGGCCCAGTTCATTTTCCTGTCGTTCCTGTCCAATCCTCTGAGCTAGCGCCAGGACTACCTTGGGGTTATTGAGCGCTCTACAAATTCATTTAACGTAACATAGTGTATCTTTCTTCAGTCTGCTGCTCCATGTTCCATCGGTGGTGACGAAAATAGAAAGAAAATGATGCCGCAACCCTGCAGTCATTGACGAGCAATGTCGGGCTGGGAAACAGGAGATGTAGAGATTTAATTAGCAGAAAAAGGCAAAGAGTAATTCTACAGATTATGAAAGTTATCAGAGATGCCTGCTCCATCATTTTTATTTAGACACTCTCTTCTGATGAGCAATACTACCATGCTTTATACAGTTTGAGAACATGAAGATATAACTTAAGAGGCTGATTTTATAGTCCCAGCTAATGGCATTAGGGCAAAGCTCCACATCTGTCAAATGTCCTTAACTGCGGTGTAATCAGTTACCTTGCACATCTCTGTTCTTGATGGCTTCTTGGGCAAACTCATATCAGTTAGTTCTGACCACATTGGATATCCCAAATGATTACTAATACAAACCTGAATGAGGAATATGAGTGGGACCCATTGTTGAGGATTGAATTCTTCTCTGTGCGGATAGGTTATCTTACATTGTTGATTGGTTTGTGGTACAGAGGACTTCCCCAAAAATGACATACCTGGATAAGAAAGTAAATGTCCAGGTCACACAGGAAACGAAAATGTTTCTAATCCCTTCCCTCTATTTCTCCCATACAGATGCATTTGCCATTTTTGTTTGTGTCAACCTTAACATATGGTTCAAGTGGACATATTGTTTGTGTTGAGATATGGTTCGATTAGACATAGTTCCATATCTACCTACCCATTCAAAGGCAGAACTGATTTGGTCTGCATGGCAAAGGCAAGTTTTGTCTTGCTTCGTTCTTACCTGAATCACTTAATCTGGTGTGACTCTGGTCTTCGTGCCTTTATCGGGAAGCAAAGGCAGAGAGAGGACTGTTGCCTTTGCCAGGTGAAGGCCCTCTCCTTTCCACATAATCATGGAGAATTGATTGAAGCCTAAAGCTGGCATACTCTGCAAATTTAAGATTGGCGTCATGACTAGAAGATCTTGGGCGGTTCGCTTTTAAAAATCAATCTACAAGATATCCTTACCATCCAGCCCTTCCTCTAAGTCAGTCAGGACCAGATCTTTTCACTGATATTGTGACTTCTCTAAACGTTTAAAAGACATGACAAGTCCTCCATTGATTAGAAAAAAAAATAGCAGAGGCCAGCCAGGACGCTGTTCTCCTCTGATGGCTGTCAGAGCAAAAATAGGGAAAACTGAATATTTTATTAGCTACAGTCCCATTCAAGGAGAGTAGTAAAGTGAAAATAGAATGTCTTTCTGAGCCTACAAACATGGCGACAGGTTAATCAAGACCCTTGGATACCTTTTGCAGTTAGGCATATTTTCAGTCTCAGTTCCTGCTGTCGTCCACAAATCTGGTTGCAACAAAACAATGCCTCCCAGACCATAGATCAATGGTTATTTCATCAGTGGAGATCTCAAAAAATATATCTCCACTTATATTCAATTAATGAACCCTGCTTCCTTCTGTGATCTTTCTGGAAAGTTGCTAGCGTTTTCCCTTTTCGAGATTAATGTATACAACTCAAGAGGTTATACCAAATCATTACTCATATACCAGATAAGTTGGCTATATCAAACATTTATCTTTAAAGGGAACAATGAAAAGGAACAATAACATTTATATTTACATTTTGGACAAAGATAATACATTGATAAAGACAGTACACGAATGTAAGTCACACAAAGAAAATAATTGATACATTCTACACAATAGACATACTAGACATTACAATCATTTTACCAAGAAGACATACTGTACATTACATATGCCCTAATGGACTATGTCAATTTTCCATGTAGTGGATCTTATATGCCCTACTAAATTCTAATGTCGGGACCTCTCAGCTTTGTGTCCTCAACCCTATTCTGGTGTGGGGTCCTAAAGAGGTCAGAGTACGGATATAATGATTGTTGGCTAAGCCATCTTAATTGAGCTTAGGCATTTAGTACTTTTTCTCAATCTTTAAACAGAGTAACTCTTGGCCTCAATAAAATATGTGCCAACGCGTTTCGACCTTCGTAGTTGGACCGAGAATAATTTTGATACAAGGTCTTCCTCCGGGCTGGGGAAACTTTTGTAGGACACTGTAATTACATAATAAGGGACATGAGAGTGTTACTTAATTGGACTGCTACATGAGTGCTATTTTAAATATTGTTATTGTTCCTGTTGAGTTACACATACCAGATATGTACCTTGATTGTTCCTAAGCGTGTGTTTGGAACCCAACTTGGACGGAGATTTGTCCGTGAAGGAGATTGTGGATCAGATGTCTTCACGTTTTTCTTGTCTTTTGTTCTGTATTTCTTAATTTCTTTCTTTTTTCTAGGAGTTACATGTGGGGGTTAAAACTTAGACCATAATTCAGCAGGAAAGCTCAACAAAGCTTCTCTAGGTGTGAATGATCGTATCTTCCATGCAAGTTGATTCTGTGCGATGTTGAGTGTGCTTGAACACTGTGCGCTTTGTGACAGGGATGCAATTCAAGTGAAAAAAGTTTCATATTTATATAACATTCACTCTGTGTAAAGGAGCATTCTTGAGTGAATGTGTCGCGCTTTCACTTGAGTCGTCTTGTGAGTTACCGGTACGGTGCTGTGATCTTAAATGATTCACTCAGTGATGGCAGGCATGCTTAAGTGCCCTTGTGGCGGGTTACTCAAAAAAGTCTCATGTACTTCCTTGTGCAAAACGGGAGGGGTAGCGGAGGGACGAGTCTCAATTACCTTTCTTTTATCGGCTCCGGTAGTTTCTCAGGGAATCTCCAGTAAAGACGCTTGTCCGGCGGCTCCGATGCTCGCAGTGGCGGCTTTCTTTAAGTCGACCATCTTCGCTGTAATTATTTCCTCGTTCGAGCCGTACGCGGTGACGTAGGCCGTACGTCGGCACGTATCGCCTGACTCTTGCCTGACTTCCTTGTGTAAGGGCTTTTCGTGGTAGTCATGGAGACTAGGAACTCGATCTGTATGTAAACTATCCCCGTTTGGAGGAACGGTTTAGTTTTCTGGTGTACCGTCCTGTCCGTACCAGCTTCTTTTGAGAGGACCTTGATGCCGCAACTGTTAGATGTGCAATGGATTGGATGCCTCTTTTTGTAAGGAAGCCATTTCACTTTGTGCAAGTTATAGCCAATGCATGAATGTCGCTATTGAGCGGTTGATGGTACTGTTAAACCTGCTTGTTCGACCTGTGGGAGTAATCAATGATGTGAGTGGAGGTGCCTTCATATGCAGTGCAGAATCTCACTCATCTCGTTTAGGCCATTTTCTGTGGTCCCCAGTCGCAGTATAATTTTTGCTTCAAACCTGGAGAGAATGGTATCAGAACTTCTGCCAGTGACGTGTTTGAGGACTGTCCATTTTATATCCTTTTTCCACGCAATGGTGGACCATGGGTGCGTTTGGTACTTTGCACTTTATTCTTGATCTGTGCTGGGTGATCCTCTTTTTAATGGCTTGTCTGGTTTTCCCAACAATCGCCAGTTTGCATGGACACACAACACAGTATATTACATTTGTTGTGTTGCAGTTTGTAAATTCCTCGTGCAGGATGCTTTTGCTTCCATAGTCAAATTTTGCACCTTCGATGGTACTCGCGCACGAAGTGCAGTTTCCACACCGTCGATGACCTTTAATGGGGGGTAAAGCTAACATAGTTTGGATAGATACTTGAGATCTTTTCACTTTGGTGTTTGCACGTACCAGTTTATCTTTGATGTTTTTATTCCTTTTGAGGGCGAATACTGGTATTTCCTTGAATTCCTCTAGGCCTTTCACAATCTGCCAGTTTCTTTTAACTATTTTTTGACTTCGTTGGTGATTCCCGAAAAGGTGGTGACGCAGACCAGTGGCATATCTTTTTTCGCATCTTTTGGTGTCAGCAAGGTTTCCCTTGGGGTATACCAAGCCCGCTTCATTGATCGCTTCACCAATTTTCTTGGGTAGTTTCTTTCGACCAGTTTCTCTAGGAGTTTTTCTAGGAGAAATCTGTCACCATACTCCACTCTTTTCCTCCCACATTTCCCTTGGATTTACTATCCGAGAAGTCAGCAGCTACTTGAATTCAGAACTGTGTAGTTATACTCTATTTCGACTAGGATTATTTGTCACAGTTTGTTACAGTCATCAAAACATCTTGGGCTTATGATTCTGCATCTCCACCTCTTTAGCCTTTTTTGTCCCAAGGTGGCATTCATGATGGTGATAATAGGTCTGTGTTTGTTAACACTTGAACTGAATTTGCTTTGTTCCGCAAATCCATGTCTGGGCATTTGTGGAAGGGAAGAGGGTTTGCCATGAACGCAGAGTCCTCTGGGTTTGGCTTGCCTTCATCCCCAGGGTCTTACAATGACACAAGTGGCAGCGTTTATTTGTTAGTAGCTACCAGAGTGGGCTTTGGCTCACTTGTCCGAAAGAGATTCCTCCTGTTCGACTTGTTCTTTCAGTTAATGAACCAGAGTTCACTCTAATATTCTCCCGGCACCTCACATTCAGTACTGCCACTCCGATTTCCTCCAGAGAACATGCCAGATTCACAAGAGATTTCCAGAAATTTCAACATCCTCTTCTGGTTCCTGATTCTAGAGGCCATTGTGTGTTGTGGGTTTGTGTGTGCACGTGGTTCTTTTGACTAGGATCAAGAACACCATGCTCTGCTGCATCTGGCTCAACTGAAGCATCAGGTAAAAAGATTCCACTATCCTGGTCTTTCATCTACGGTCAAGTGAGCTTCGATCCGTTTGGTTATAAATAAGAAAGTGGGCTTCAGTATGGTAATTGGTGGACTCAGTAGCAGAACTCTTGGTGCAATTCTTTCCTGCGAAACCTACCAGAACTATCATTCACAAATGAATCTCGGAGTTTGAATAGGGAGGCATTGTGACCCCGAGAAATACACAACTTTGACTATCGGAAGTCGTAGCTTAATTTCTTAATTTGTGGCTCTGAGGTAATTTGTAGGCAGATGGGGAAAGCTAATGTCATGTTCTGCGTCACCAAACATGGTGGGATCCATAACCCTCAGTTTTGACTGCTGAACTTGAGGGCTGTGGCCGATCAACAAGAACATTCCCCTGTAGGCTACTCGCTGACAGGAGCTCTAAAATACGAAACGGAGTGTCTCAGGAAGAGGACTCATACTGGCTGCACATGGTAGCTCCATCAGTTTCTCTTGTTCAAGAGCACAGGCTGTTGCACAGCCGAATGTCTTTACATTAGACTACAACATTAAGCTTCTGGTGTATGTTTTATTTTAGTACAAAATGAAGGGTTCAGTGGGACAAGCCTTCATTTGTCGGTAAAACAATTATAGTTCTTCATGCACTCTATATGTGCAACAGAAAGTGAGAACTGCTTAGTGGTGTCAAATGATCCTGGTGACTTTCTTATGGCCTGACAGGCTTTTTTTGATCCTCATCCATGTTGCATCTGCTTCCTGCTTTTAAAATTCTCTTTTTGAGTCCGTTTGATATGCTATACTAGCATAAGGACTGATTTTTCCATCCTTCTTTTCCATGGCTCAGCTTAACAGCCTGAGGCTAGAGCAGCTGATCTAAGAATAGCTGAGGCTTTCTCTAGACACTGGACATTAAGGGGCAATGTCTTTTGATAAGGCATTAGAAGAGCAAATGGCTTAGCGTTTGCCAGTGTGCTTTTTACAAATCGATATATCCCCAGCTTTATTCCGTGGGTGATGCACCTTCATTTTCCACCCGCCTGGGCAGATTTGAATACCTTTATTGACTTGTGGCAGTCACACCTTTTACGTATTCACTTACCGTGAGAGGCAGCCCCTCCCTCCCCCCCTCCCCCATTTCAGAATGCTGTGTTCAAGTTGAATTAAGAGGGGTCGCTCAACTTGCATCCTTCAGTGTGAATAGCCCACTGCTTGCTTTTTAATCATATTCTTTTGATTCACTAACCTGAAGTTGCCCTTCGACGGGAAGAAGCTGTTCGGCACGCCCGTGGACGAGACGCTGACGCAGCTCAAAAAAGACAACGAAACTGCAAGGTCCATGGGAGCACTGCAGTTCAGGGGTATGAGAAGGGGCACCCCCTCACGAAGACCTAATGGCAGAGGTGGAAACCAGCCAGGAACATCGCACCAGGCCTTCCAGCAAACATTTCAGGGAAGCAGCCAGGCACAACAGGGTCAGCAGCAGCAAGGCTGGCAGAACCAACAAAGGGGCCAGTCCTTTCGAAGCCGACCAAACGGGCGAGGCAATACGAGAAGAGGCGGCCAGCAACCCGCCCCCAAGTGACTTCACAATACAAAACGTGCCCGCACTGACAACATCTCGAGTTGCGCGGCACAACATAAGACACGGACAACACCTACAAATTTACCATCATACATCATGGCTAACTGTGCAATTAAAAGTGGTTTTGTAGAAAACTGCCTTTTATGTTGTCTGTAATATTGGCACTGCAGTATCTGAAATGCAGTTATGGTCCGCTGAGCTTTACAAGATGTTCCACTGGTAGACTCTTGCCACCAGAGCCCATCCTTTGTTTTAACTTTTTATTTTAAACAGGAGGTAGGTCTCACTTTGCTTTTTTACAACTCCTTCTTTTCAAATGCTTTAGAGATGATCGCAAAGCAGGCCTTGTGCTAACTGAAAAGGACGAAGGCCTTAGTGGACTCCGACAGGATCTTTTACATCGAAGTGCTCACTAGGGGCCAGATGTACGACCATATTAAATTGCGAGTCGCAATTTACGCTCGTTTGCGAGTCGCAATTTAGTATGTACAACAGTGTCAGAGACACTGATTGCGATTCCCAATGGGGTCGCAAAATGCGAGGCTCATTATTCAGACCCCCAGGATATTGCGGCATAGATTTGCAAATTTTGCGGCACAAAAATGAAAATTTTGCAGCATTATTGCGGCACTTTATTTTACTCTTAATCATTCCTTTTCAGCCCTAAATCAATGGAACCTGTTTTAGCAGAGTATTCCACTTTGAAATAGGCATGTTTAAAGTTTCTGCAGCTCTACGGAAGCACAGCTCCAATCTACTAACCTCGTGGGAGGGGGCCGTATTTCTCCCTGGAATTTTCTAGGGCCCATGAATGTACCCCTGCCGGGGCACCACTTTCACCACTCCCTGGTTTCAGTCACACTGCTCCCTTCACTCTCTGGTTTAAGTCACGCAGCCCATTTCTCTCTCTGGTTTCAGTCACACAGCCCATTTCTCTCTCTGGTTTCAGTCACGCAGCTCCCTTCACTCTCTGGTTTCAGTCACGCAGCTCCCTTCACTCTCTGGTTTCAGTCACGCAGCTCCCTTCACTCTCTGGTTTCAGTCACGCAGCTCCCTTCACTCTCTGGTTTCAGTCACGCAGCTCCCTTCACTCTCTGGTTTCAGTCACGCAGCTCCCTTCACTCTCTGGTTTCAGTCACGCAGCTCCCTTCACACTCTGGTTTCAGTCACGCAGCTCCCTTCACTCTCTGGTTTCAGTCACACAGCTCCCTTCGCTCCCTGGTTTCAGTCACGCAGCTCCCTTCTCTCCCTGGGTGCAGTCAAACAGCCCCCCTTCGCTCCCTCGGTGCAGTCCCACAGCCCCCCTTCGCTCCCTCGGTGCAGTCCCACAGCCCCCTTTCGCTCCCTGGGTGCAGTCACACAGCCCTCCTTCGCTCCCTGGGTGCAGTCACAGAGCCCTCCTTCGCTCCCTGGGTGCAGTCACAGAGCCCTCCTTCGCTCCCTGGGTGCAGTCACACAGCCCTCCTTCGCTCCCTGGGTGCAGTCACCCAGCCCCCCTTCGCTCCCTGGGTGCAGTCACCCAGCCCCCCTTCGCTCCCTGGGTGCAGTCACACAGCCCCCCTTCGCTCCATGGGTGCAGTCACACAGCCTCCTCTTGTATCGCGTGCACTGACTCCCTTTTATGGGTAGTGCTGACAGGACAGACATCTCGCAATAATCATCCTTCAGAACCAGGTTGCCCAGTTCCAAATTTGGCAGCTCTGACCATGGTGTCACATCCTCTTCCCCCACTAAACACCATACTGCCCCACTGAGAGCAACTCGCACTGCTGTCAACTACAACCCAATTGTGCCCCGCTATAAACACCTGGATGCGGCTCAATTTAAATTACGCACTAGACAAGAGCAATATGCTGCCTACAAAAAAAAAGTAAAAACATCCTGGAAAAAGCAAACACTCATAGGGAATGCAAAATTAAGTAACGCATGTGAAATGTAAGCAGGAACAACATGGTTACTTTAACACTTTTACACTCACTATTCAGAAATCCGTGAGTGCTTTTGCCTGAAAAGTTAAGGACATGACTACAGGGCACGGAATGGACCCATTTCAATGTCCATTTCTTATATCCTTACAAAACGTAAGCAGTATGATAAAAAGACTGCTTCCCTGAACACCGAGCCGCAGTACACATTTTGTTTTCCAATCCACGTGTTGCAGTACCTCCAGGATTGGTGCACTAGTTCCCCGCCCGGGGGAAAACAACGCTATTCAAAGAAAGACAAGAAAACAAAAGTAGCGCTTCACTGGCAAACTCTGTAGAGTGGCGCAAATATGTTTGGGTGTGAATAAAATCAATCTAGCCACTTTGCTACCACTCTGTCTGGCTTTATTTAGTTATTTTTCATATTTTGAACCTTTTATTCCCGCAGCTGCATTTTGGAACAGTGCTTTAAATGGGCCGGTACTGTCCGGCACGGAGTACCAGCACTTTTTTGTTTTGAGAGGGAGAGTACCAGCACTTCTCAAGAGAAATGCAATACCTTTAATTAGAGAGTACCGGCACTTCTCAGAAACAAGCAGGTACTCTGGTACAGAGTACATACACTTCTATTTTTCCATTTCAAGCACTGCTTTGGAATAGAAAAATGTCAGAAAAAGACTACATTTCCAGTGTTTTTAGGTCGAGCCTGTAGCAGCGCGCATGCGCTGCTCTGGCGAGACTTATAGTAAGGGGCTTTCAAAAGCTCACCACACGCTTGTGCGTGTGTGGCCTATTGCTTGCGGTTACCCGCACGGGCGCCATATGTTTTGAATTATCGTGCCCAGACACGGGCGCGATAATTCAAAACACATGGCTCGCTGTGGCGCGCGCGCGCACCACTCGCGTGCTCGTGTTTGCAACCAGGTGATTTACTGGCTAAGACTTCACACGCAAACCATTACAGCCTGAAAATGCCAGCCACGTTCAGCGCAAGTCCGCCTCCCCTCTTCATTTCCGACTGATGTCTCCTGTGCTTGCGCTGCTGCAAGGCTTTGACTCGATGACATCATCCCAAAGTCTAGCGAGAAATCCACTCCGTCGAGAGCCGGAGCCGTGGCAACCGCACAGGGAGCTTTGTAAACAGATTACAAAATCTAATGATAATTTTAAAAGAGATGCGTCATCTGTACGGTAGCAGTCGGTCCAAAAATGCTTCCCAGAAGCGCATTCAGTTGATGTTCGTTCTTACGGTTTTTGGCAAAGCAAAATAAAACTCATTTCAGAACGTTTTAACAATGTTTTTCAATATCTGAATTTTAATAGTTCATTCCAATACATTATTTGAAGAAATATATTTCTGTTTGTCATTTTTTGAGATCGTTTTGCCTAAATGGAGTATGATGTTCGCTTGTACATAACTGAATATTTAATATGAAGTAATCAAAAAGTGTGAGTTGGAATGCTTGAATTAATCTCTGTCACTGATAATTATTTAGGGCTGCAGCCAGGGCCTTTGTTTTCAGTGAGGGCTCCTAAGCTAAGGTGGAGGAGTTTCACTCCACTGACTTCAATAGGAAAAACAAGCATTGGCATAGCCAATAGGTCTCACCTTTGGGACCTTATAAGTATTTAGTTATGCAGCACAATATCCTTACTGCAACAACATTAACTGTTGCATGGCTAAACACTTATAAGGTCCCAAAGGCGAGACCTATTGGCTATGCCAATGCTTGTTCTTTTTGGGATCCATTTCACAGGGCTACAAATAAACGAAAGAAGGAAAGAGAGGGTGAGAACCCTTTCTTGAAGTCCCGGTTTTCAGTAAGAGTGGAGAACGCTCCTTCCAAATAGCGAGTCTCTAAACACTTTTTTGCGACTCGCAAAATTGTGTTGGTACATGGCCATACCAATTTTAGCATGCGCAAACGGGTCGCTAACCTGTTTGCGCATGCTAAAATTGGTCGTACATCTGGCCCTAGGTCTCTTCCTGCATTATGGGATGCTACATACGTGAGGGGATTTCCCTGCCAGATTGTTTGCCTTCCTTGGTCTTACAGCACAGTGTGTTCCTCTGGTGTCTCAGTAAAGTGACCACTTGGGCTACAAACGATGCCTCATGCCATGGATGTCTGCTTAAGATCAAATAGTTTGTTTCAACTTTGCTAATTTCTTTTTGGCTAGAAGTCTGTCTTTTTATAATGTAGTACCTGCAGCCTCATTCTAAAAAATCTAACTTTGGGCACTATTGAAATGTTTTCATAAATTCTAGAGCAGGCCTGGAAATGCCAGTAAGTGCAAGTTACTCACCGTAGTGACACTGGTTTGGTATTCCTAGGTTGGCCTTACTCAGATGGTCCACCTGCCAACGCCATGGTAGGGTACTGGTATTAGAAGCCTACGATGCCCGGCTGCAGATTGGGCTGTGTATGCTTCTGGGCCTCTAAATCACCAATTTCCATGCTGGCTAAACACGTGCTCTGGTTCTCCACTTGCTGGCCTGGCATAGAGTGGAAGGTTGACTTAAGGCTACTAGCGCAAGAAATTAGCTCGTACTTTATAAATACAAGTATTTCGCTAACCGTGTTTGTTCTCTCCACAGCAAAGTGAAAATTTCATTAGACAGGCAACAAACTAGACGGCCATGATTAGCTTATGTTTTGAACATAGCTTTAACTATGAAAGAATAAAGGAACAGCAGAATTGTTCTGTGCTCTCACAGTTGTTGTACCATCATTGTGTATGTGGTAATTTTGGATCTGAAATCTGGTACCAATTTTCAAGTAAGAAGGCGCTGCCCTGTTCTACCTCCACCGGTCCTCCAACCACGCAGATGGGATTCTGAACCTCTACTATCGAGCTTTTTGTACACAATCTCATATATCTCATCACCATGTTGTTCAGCATCACATTGCTCTCTAGCTACTGTTGTTCTCTGTAAATATCTGCAAAAGCATGAAATTAATCCTGTCTTGACAACACTGTTGATTATCGCCTTGTTGATTGATCTTAAAGTTGCTTGGCATAGTTGTTAAGAAAATAGGACAGTTATTTTTCATCGAGTGCCATTTCATATTAAGCTGAACTGGTTGCAAAAGGTAAATTGTTACAACCGAAGATAGCTGCAAGTGGTGTCTTTTTAATGAAAACATGAGGTAACAGAAGTGTTATCCATGTTCTTTGCCCTCAGTGACTGGCATTGTAAATATTTTTTATGAGCAGTCTTTATAGAAAACTCAAGGCTGTGTCAGGTTAATAAAGAATGATTGACATAGTTTATGTATGTATGTATGTATTTGGTATTTATTAAGCGCATATATCACCCATAGGTCTCATAGCGCTGAACTCATACTCAGAAAGGAAAACCAGAGAGACGGGTGGACCGAGCTAGAATAGCCAGGTTTTGAGGGATCTACGAAATTTCTTGTGATCGGTTTCCAATCGGAGATGTAGAGGTAGTTTGTTCCAAGTTTCAGGCGCAATTCTGGAAAAGGCTCTGCCTCCATTTCTGATTGTGCGGACCTTAGGTACCGTTAGGAGGTGTTTGCTAGTGGATCGAAGGGTTCTTACAGGTTGGTGTTTGGTTAGTTTTTTGGCTAGGTAATGTGGTCCTTTGTTATTGAGGGTTTTGTGTACAAGACAGCAGAGTTTAAAGTGTATCCGCTTTCTGACTGGAAGCCAGTGTAAGGTCTTTAGACTGGGCGCCGAGGGTGATCGCGGGGGCAGGTTTAAGACCAGTCTGGCCGCAGTATTCTGCAGGACCTGGAGTTTAGCAAGATGCTCTTCATTTATGGAGGCAAGTAGTGAGTTTTGCAGCGTGAATCTTTCTGGATTCACTATGATGTGCATTATTCCGCGGTCTAGTGGTTGGGTCCGGAATCGTAGTCTTTTTTCTCTTTTTTTTTTTTCTCGTAGCCCAGGTGGGCGTCGACGCCCCACCATTTGGTGTCCTTCCGTGACGTGGGCGCGCTTCCTCCGGAAGCTCCCACCCTTGGGCGCCATCTTCAGATTCTTTTTTCCGCCGTTGGGTCTGGATCGTCGTGAGAAGCTCCAGAGTTGGAAAAAGAGAGAAGAAGTAAGAAAAAGCAGAAAGAACCGAAAAAAATTGAAGATCTTCATCAGAAGATAAAGAACATACTACCGGGACAACGAAGTCGGTGAGAAAATAGAAGAAACTTCGACGTCCAACGGAGAATGCGCACACAGGGGGCTCCCTGAGCGCTGGAATGGACAAGACACCATTCAAATTCTGTCGTAACTGACACCACAAGTTTGCGCAGAAAGACCAGCATCCAGTTTGCAACCTCTGCTTGCCTATCGACCATCAAAGCGCCGACTGCAACGCCTGCTCGGCATTTGCCACCAAGACCCTCAGGGTCAGGGAAAGGCAGAGGAGAGCAAACTACAACATGCAGGGCCAAGGGCCACCCCCCTCGCTGCGGGACCTGGGCCTCTCCAGTGGGGAAGAGGACAACGTCGCCGGGGGTCCAGAGGACTGCACGGTCGTAGAGACCGATAACACGCCGAGGAAGGAGGTAAGAGAGACGTCGACCCCAAAAACCCCGACAGACTCTCGAAAGTCTGAGCCAAAGTCCACAAAAGGAGCACCGGCGTCGAAGCACTCGACAACCGCAGCTGCGTCCACGGACAAACAGCCCAGCGGATCCTTCGAAAAGGACTCCCGGTCGGCGAAAGCTCTAGATGCACCAAGGTCGTCGAAGCACGGTTCCCAGAAGCCGCACCCGACACCGAAAGCAAAAGAGCAAAAGGCAACTTCGACGTCCACGTCAGCGACCTCGAAGAGAACAGCCGAAACCCTCCACGCCGAACAATCGGCGGACATGGAGAGGAAGAAGAAGAGGCTCGAGGCCGAAATGGCCAGTATCCTCCAAAGAAAGAAGGACTTCGACGAGCGGATGAGTAGATACTCCATCCCTTCGAAGCCCTCAACGGTCGTCGAAGCAGAGGCACAAGAGGAGTTCGACAGCACCGAGCCGCCGAAAACTCCCGAACCATCGGAGCAACAGGACGAAGAGGGCCTGTTCTATTATACAGAGGGTGATGACGACCAGCAATCGCACTTCGGCTCGACACCCTCGGAGGCTCAAGACCTGGAATGGCAGGATCTCGACGCCGAAAACCCGGAGGAGGCCGTGGAAACGTATCCGTCGAGGCCTTCGCCGCCGGACGACATAGGGATTTACAACATGGTCGTCAAGAACGCAGCTGCCACCTACAAAGTGGAAATGGAGGAAGAAAAGCCAAAAGCCTGTTTTCTCCTGGAAACACTGCTGCCAACACAAACTAGGAGCCAATTCCTTCCTATGCTCCCTAGTGTGCTAGACCAAGGCAGGGAAGCTTTCAAGGAACCTTCTACCTGCAGATCTGTCACCCCCAGGGCTGAGAAAAAATACAAACACTCTTCCAAGGACCCACCATACATCCAGGGATCTGTACCGGCTGATTCCATCATAACAGCAACAGCGAGGAAGAGGGCCAACGTTCCCACAAACTCCGGACCGCCTCCAGACAAGGAGAGCAAGAGGATAGACCTCACAGGGAGGAAAATCGAAAGGAATGCGGCAATACATTGGCGCATTGCCAACTCCAATGCCCTTATAAATAGGCACGCCTACCAGCACTGGGAAGAAGTTGGGCAGTTGCTCAAACTGCTCCCCACCGAACAACAGCAAAGAGAGGCACACCTCATAGAGGAGGGGAAGAACATGGCCAACACCTGCCTGAAGTCGGCCTTGGACGCAGCTGATACATCAAGCAGGCTGATGATGATCGGGGTCACAGAGAGAAGACATGCCTGGCTCAGGATCTCTGGGTTCAAGCCAGAGGTGCAAAACAACATCCTGAAGTTGCCCTTCGACGGGAAGAAGCTGTTCGGCACGCCCGTGGACGAGACGCTGACGCAGCTCAAAAAAGACAACGAAACTGCAAGGTCCATGGGAGCACTGCAGTTCAGGGGTATGAGAAGGGGCACCCCCTCACGAAGACCTAATGGCAGAGGTGGAAACCAGCCAGGAACATCGCACCAGGCCTTCCAGCAAACATTTCAGGGAAGCAGCCAGGCACAACAGGGTCAGCAGCAGCAAGGCTGGCAGAACCAACAAAGGGGCCAGTCCTTTCGAAGCCGACCAAACGGGCGAGGCAATACGAGAAGAGGCGGCCAGCAACCCGCCCCCAAGTGACTTCACAATACAAAACGTGCCCGCACTGACAACATCTCGAGTTGCGCGGCACAACATAAGACACGGACAACACCTACAAATTTACCATCATACAACTCCCGTAGGAGGCAGACTAAAACACTTCTCCCAGGAGTGGGAGAAGATAACAACCGACAAGTGGATACTCAACATCATACAGTTCGGATACTGCATAGAACTGGTAAGAAAGCCACCAAACAGGAGGCCGGCAAACAAAACACGCTCAACAGAAGAGCTGTCACTACTGTGGCAGGAAGCACAAGAACTCCTCCACAAACAGGCTATAGAAAGAGTGCCATACAGAGAAAAGGGCACAGGAGTGTACTCCAACTACTTCCTCGTACCAAAGGTAGACGAAACATTAAGGCCCATACTGGACCTACGGTTCCTAAACAAATACATAAAAACTCAAAAGTTCAAGATGACGTCCTTGCAGGAGGTCATACCTCAAATAAGGCACGGAGACTTTATGGCCACAATAGACCTCAAGGATGCCTACCTATACATCCCTATGAACCAAAAACACAAGCATCTACTCAGATTTACCATCAGCAAAATGCACTACCAGTTCACGGCCCTAGCCTTCGGCCTAAAATCAGCACCGAGAGTATTCACCAAATGCCTAGCTGCCGTAGCAGCACATCTGCGAAGACAGGGGATACACGTATACCCCTACCTAGACGACTGGTTGGTAAAGGCAAACTCATACAACCAGTGCAAACTACATGCTCAGCAGGTCACACAAACGCTGACAAAACTGGGCTTCTCCATACACGAGGAGAGTCATCGCTGGAACCAGAACAAGTGAAGATCTTCCTGGGTGCGAGAATCGACACCATTCAAGGAAGAGTGTTCCCCAGCGAGAAGAGGACCCTCGCACTACTGAAGGAGACTCGCCACTACCGGAAGGGGCAACGTCTGACAGTGAGGACAGTGAGCAAACTCATGGGCATGATGCATACACTTAGTCCCCAATATTCGGCTACACATGAGACCATTCCAGGAATGGCTGCAACAGCAGTGGTCACAGGCAACGGGGAGTTGGGAAGATCTAGTGGTTGTAACGCACGCAGTGCAGGGAGAGATAGCATGGTGGAACAGGGACAACATATCGAGGGGAAAACCGTTCACACCACCAACTCCAACAGTGACCATCACAACAGACTCATCCCAAATGGGGTGGGGAGCGCACATGAAACTGCTCAAAGTGAGGGGTTTATGGACGCAAACAGATGCCGTCAAACACATCAACTACCTAGAACTCAAGACCGTATTCCTTGCCCTCAAAGCATTCCAGAAACAGCTGTACGGCCAAAGGGTGTTAGTACAAACAGACAACACAACAACGATGTTCTACATCAACAAGCAGGGAGGAACACAGTCGGTGGCGCTCTCAGATCTAGCGCAACAAATACGGAAATGTGCTATCCCATTACAAATAGACCTACTGGCAATACATCTGCCGGGGAAGGACAATGTGGAAGCAGACAGACTAAGCAGACAAACGTCGACCTCACACGAGTGGGAGCTCAACGCTCAGGAGACGCAAAAAATATTCAAAAAGTGGGGAACACCACAATTAGACCTGTTTGCAACACACCAGAATGCAAAATGCCAATACTTCGCATCCAGGCAACCAGGACATCAATCCCAGGGAAATGCCCTATGAATGAGCTGGTCAAAGACATTTGCATACGCTTTTCCACCGATACCGCTGATACACAAAGTGCTCAGCAAGTGCAGAACAAGCAACATGACACTAATTCTAGTGGCACCTCAGTGGGCCAGGCAGTCCTGGTTCTCACAGATCGTGGAAATGGCACAGGAACCACCACACAAGTTCCCAAAAAGAAGGGACCTGCTCTCGATGGAACACGGAAGAGTACTCCATCCAGAACCAGAGAGCCTCAGCCTAGCAGCATGGCTCCTGAAGACCTAGAGTTCGCCCACCTCAAGCTTCCGCAAAACACGCTAGCGGTTCTGCGAGAAGCAAGGAGGCCGACCACAAGGAAATGCTATGCAGCTAAATGGAAGAGATTCACTGAGTGGTGCATCAAGGAGAGGCTCCACAAGAGATTCACCAGAGAGTCAACTGTGCTAAGATACTTAACACACTTACTAAAGAGTAACCTGAGCTGCACATCACTAAGGGTGCACCTGGCAGCTATAGTAGCCTATACAAGAGGAGAAACGGGAAAAAGCTTCTTTACATCTCAAGTGGTAAAAAGATTCCTAGAGGGAGCAAAAAGAATAGCCCCGCCAAAGAGGATGCCGCCGCCGGCATGGAACCTCAATGTGGTTTTAACGCAGCTTATGAAAGCACCATTCGAACCTATTCACAAGGCCTCGCTTCATATGCTCACCATAAAAACAGCATTCCTGGTAGCGATTACCTCGCTCCGAAGGGTGAGTGAGTTGCAGGCCCTTACACTACAAGAACCCTACATTCAAATTCACAATGACAGGGTGGTAATGAGGACTGACCCACACTTCATGCCTAAGGTGGTGTCCAAGTTCCATATAAGCCAAACTATACAAATTCCCAGTTTCTTCCAAAAACCATCCACCAGCGCAGAAAGGGCGCTGCACACGCTGGACGCCAGAAGGGCAGTAATGCACTACATTGAAAGGACTAAAGGTTGTAGGAAGACAAAACAATTCTTTGTGTCCTTCGCAAGCAGTTTCCTGGGCAGACCAGTAACAGAAAATACCATTGCACGATGGATCGCACAAGCAATTCAATACTGCCACAAACAGGCAGGCCAGGAGCTACAAGGGGCAGCTCAGGCTCACTCAACCAGGAAAAAGGGAGCAACAGTCGCCTTCCTGGCAAACACACCTATCCAAGACATTTGCCTGGCGGCAACATGGGCTTCAGTGCACACTTTCACTAAGCACTACTGCGTGGATATACAGATGAACAAAGAAGCACAAGTAGGTCAGAAAGTGCTTCAACATATTTTCAACAACCAATGCTCATCTTCCACCCAGCCGCCACAAACATAGCAAACCGCTACAAAGTCTATGCACAGCATAGTGAATCCAGAAAGATTCACGCTGCAAAATGAATAGTTTCTTACCTGTCGGTGTAGTTTTGCAGCTTGAAGACTTTCTGGATTCACTAGCGAACCCACCCGCATCCACCAGAAAGATGAGACAGGAGGAAGATGGGACTAACAAATGGAAAACACCTTCAAAAGGTAAAAGGATAAACAAAACAAACACAAGACAAGAAAAAAAGAATCCGAAGATGGCGCCCAAGGGTGGGAGCTTTCGGAGGAAGCGCGCCGACGTCACGGAAGGACACCAAATGGTGGGGTGTCGACGCCCACCTGGGCTACGGAAAAAAAAAAAAAAAGAGAGAGAAAAAAGACTACGATTCCGGACCCAACCACTAGACCGCGGAATAATGCACAGCATAGTGAATCCAGAAAGTCTTCAAGCTGCAAAACTACACCGACAGGTAAGAAACTATTTGTTTCCATAGTCCAAGCGACTAATGATTAGACTGTGTACTAGGGGCATGCGGGAGGATAGTGGAATCCACTTGAATATTTTCCTAAGACTACGCATGAGACCACAGCTAATGCGGACCAAGTTGTTGATATGGTCTGACATGGAGAGTTTGCAATCCATTATCACCCCGAGATTGCGAACAGCTGTCTTGGGTTTATGAGTAACTGGCGAGAAACTGTACCAGATGGCATGTTTATTTTTAAAAGATCAGTAGTCTGATTGGTAGTAGAGCATTCTGTCTGGTATGGGGAAGGGGATGAGGTAGAAATCAAACAGCAACATAATGGAAGCACTTGCTATCTCTGTACATTGGGCATTATCTGGACTTTTTGTGACAAGATGCTCAAAACGTAGTGGTGGCGTAGGCTGAAATGCACTTGTAATTCAGTGAACGGGACATCCGCCACTTTTGTGACTGAGCACCCAGTCCGCCAAACCCATAAGGGCCTTTTGTCTCTGCGTGTTGGAAATCATACAAAATAAGTTTTATTTCTTTTTGCGTTTTGCCTTTTCTTGAACAAAATCTAAAGTATGCACTAAACGTCATAAAATTGTACGTTATCACTGCCCGCTTGCAGCCATATTCAGATACGAACCCTAAGCTTCATCTTCCTACTCGATTGTGCACTATTAAAGCAAATTTAGCTCTAGTCAAGAGAAAAATATTTAGTGTATAAATGAAGCATGTCACATGCATGTGTGTGAATTAAACACTTACGTTGTTTTTGTATTTTTATGTAGGCCTAACCGATATCTTCTTCATGACCTGGTCCAATATATATTTGCTGTTGCCCACAGGCCTTTCATCGCTTATCCAATTCCTCGTCCTGTTTATCAGTAAGTAAATCCTTTAGACTTTAGTTAGTCAAGTAAATTCCTTGAATTCTACAGCACTGTGGTTGAGGTCATAATTAGCAAACCGCTTAAAAAAACACAACAGTTGATCCAATAGGCTTTTGTGCTTGTAGTCTGGAAATGTTCTAGTCGACTCCTTCCAGCCTGTTGACCCAGAGTATGCAGATATCTTACGTGAACCAAGAAAGGGTGCTGGAAAGCATACATGCAGGCCTGTGGATGGCATACATGTAGAAGATGTTTTGATAGCTTTCTTGCATGTAATACTGAAAAATAGCATGAAATCCCCAAGTAAGATGTAGGGTAATGGTTGTGTAGACCTATTTAGTAACACCAGTGAATAATGTGTTAATTGCTCCATGTTGTTCTTCTGAGTGCTGTAACAGTGGATGTTTTGTTTTCATGGGCACATGTCTTTATGCACAAGGTCATCATTTTAACTCATGTATTAGCTCTCCAATGTTAGAGGATTGATTTCAATCTGGACAGTATGAACCATGTGTCTCCTAAACCACTGCAGCATTGAATAGCTCTAGTGACTGTTAAACGTAGATATTGTGTGTTTTTTTAGATGTTTTTAACTTTACTTTGCTTTTGTATTATAAACCTGGTTAAGAACAACAACGCAATAAAATGAAGCAATCACGTCAAACGGATTTTATGTAAATATATAACTAAATTCAAGACTTTTCACAAAGCTAGAAGCTCTTTTATGATGTCATCACCTGTCCACCCATACACCCTCCCACTTTTGTATTTAAAGTAAAAGGAAGGCAAATGACATAAGATCTTGTATTAGTTATTGTCTAATCTGATTTATGATTTTTACAAATGTAAAATGTTGCTTTAATTCACAGTTTAATTGCAAGGTTTTTTGAATTGAATCCCTTTGAGCCATGGACATCGCGGGATAAAATCGATCGGGTAGGTGTAGAAACTGCTATTATCCTTGTCCTGTCATTCCGCCTAATCATAATATATTTTCACAATATCTGTATATCTTTATGAAGTATGAATATTAGAATAAGATCACCATAGGATCCTCACTGAAATTAATAATCAGTGATTATCTTGGCTTATGTGCAGGGTCACTCAAATCATTTTTGCATAGAGAAATATTTCACTGTTAATAATAAATGACTTTGTGAAGACATTCTCTTATTTTTTTTCTTTTTCTACTTATAAGACAATGATTTGCACTTGTACCAAATGGCCACTAAATACGAGATTCGGTAAATCTTTCTCTTTGTATATGTATTGATGTTTGTGTGTATATAAATATATATATGTATATATATATATAACAATACTTCTGTTGCTTTCTTTAACAGAACAGCACTCCAGAAAATGCTTCAAAATAGTTTTATTTCATCTATCGGCAAGCACGGCAGAACACCATCCGCTGTCCTTGTCGATAGACGAAGTAAAACTATTTTGAAGCATTGTCTGGAGTGGGGTTCTGTTGAAGAAAGCGCCGGAAGTATCGTTATATAAATACTCCTGGGCGTTTCACGAGCACCCCCGGTGTTCAGGTCGCGCACCAGCTATACGCACACACTGGGATATAAATATATATATATATATATATATTTTAAAAAACCAAAGGTTCCAGGGTCTTTATAGTTAGGCTCAGATTTCACTCGTACAAAACCATTGAAATTCAGCAGTTATAGTTAACTGACCTAACTATAACTTATGCCCCTGCAATGCACAGCTCCCGGCCTTTTATTGAACTATTTTGAAGCATTGTCTGGAGTGGGGTTCTGTTGAAGAAAGCGGAAAGCGCCGGAAGTATCGTTATATAAATACTCCCGGGCGTTTCACGAGCACCCCCGGTGTTCAGGTCGCGCACCAGCTATACGCACACACTGGGATATAAATATATATATATATATATATATATATATATATATTTTTTTTTAAACCAAAGGTTCCAGGGTCTTTATAGTTAGGCTCAGATTTCACTCGTACAAAACCATTGAAATTCAGCAGTTATAGTTAACTGACCTAACTATAACTTATGCCCCTGCAATGCACAGCTCCCGGCCTTTTATTGAATTTTTATTTGGGGTGGGGGGTCACGCGCCCCCCTCCCCAGGCCGATTTTGGCCCTGGGGACCTCATGCCTCGGACCCCGGCCATTATACTATGGGGAGGGAGGCCATGCGGCCCCTCTCCCCAATCTGATTTTGGCCCCCGGGACCCAGCCTTCATTGAAAAGGGGAGGGGGCTGTATGGCCCTGGGCCAGACCCTATCCCCGGGGCATGGCCATTATACTATGGGGAGGGAAGCTGCGCGGGACCCCATCCCCCCGGCCATGTCACCTGGATGCCCCCAGGTCACCCAGTGTGGTGTGGGACCGTGGGGGAGCCGCGGTCCCAGCTGGCTCTCCGCCTCCTGCGGGAGCCGGTATTGCTCTGACAGACAGGGGGCTGGTGAAAGGCAGCTCCCTGTCTGTCCGATCAAATTTTTTTATCTGTTTCTCTGCATGCACATTTGCATGCTAAGAAACAGATGACGATTCCGCTTTCTGCAAGCCGGACCGGTTTGACAGCTCCGGCTTGTAGAAAGTGGTGTTATATTTGCTTTTGTTATGTTATGTTATGTTATAACAATTTATTGAGTGCATGTATACCAAAGGTGTCATGGCACTAGCTTTCCTGAGCAAGAAAGGAAAACCAAGTTGATAAAAAAAAAAACAGATTTTGAGCTCCTTCCTAAAGGAGATTAAAGTAGGTAGGGCTCTTATGCGGCTGGGTAGACTATTCCCGAGCTTGATGGATCCTGACATAAAGCTTCTGCCACCCCAGTTCGCCTTTCGGATTCTGCGTAGAAAATACGTTTTGTTTTTCCCGGAGTTTTATATAGCACGAACTTGACCCGAAGGTATTGGAGCGCTTTACATGAGCACCAGTTGCATTTCAGACGGACACATTCGTTTTTTGTTAGGCACGGGTAGATTAAGTGATTTGCCCAGAATCACAGGATGTTGAGCGTCCTTGCCGAGACTCTAACCCGGTTCCCCAGTGTCTAGGCCGACCGCTCTAGCCGTAAGGCCACATCCTCTCCTCAAGGTTTGCCCCTGCAGAGCGCAGAGGTCTGTGAGGGAATACCATTTCAAGGACTGTCTGAGGGCTGGTGCTATATAGAGCCTTATAGGTGATACATAGGGCCTTAAATTTGATGTGGCTTCTTACCGGAAGCCAGTGCAGTTACTGAATTTCCTTTGCAATAGATTGGAATTTGGGAATGCCTAGAAGAAGCCTGGCTGCTGCGTTCTGCACTGTCTGAAGCTTGTTAAGTTTTTTTCCTGCATATTGAAGTAAAGGCCATTACAATAGTTTAACTTAGATAAAACTAAGGTGGTAATCACAGTCTTCTTGGTGTTGACAGGAATGTAGGGCAAGATTTTTTTTTTTATTGATTTGAGTCGATAAAAACTAGAGCAGGTGATAGCGTTGACCTGCTTCCAGAAGTTCAATTTTTCATCAATGAACACTCCTAAGTTTTTAGCCTTGGTCACCGGGATAGGTAGAGGGCCCGATTCATTTGGCCACCAGGCGGGGGACCAGGCTGGGAATATGTTTCCAAGCAGAACCATCTTGGTTTTACCTGAATTTAATGTCAGGCAATGCTTACTCATCCAAGAACTGACAGCCAGCATCCAGTCATGGAATTGAGCCGAGATTTTGGTGCCATTATTGAAAGCTGACAAGACAATTTAAGGTTCGTCAGCATAGGAAGTCAAAGGCAGATCAAATGATCTGATCAGATTGGCCAACTCAGTGACGTAGATATTAATAGTGTAGGGCTGATTGATTAACCCTGCGGAACCCCACACAGAAGTGTGAAGGGAGAGGATTCATAATGGCCCAAGGCCACTGATTGTTGTCTCTCCGAAAGAAAGGAAGTGAGTAAGGTTAAAGCTTTCTCTTTGATCCCGAAGGTACTCAAACAGCTAATCAGCAGCTTGTAGTCGACAGTGTCAAATGCTGCCGACAAATCAAGGAGGATAAGTGCTGCCGCTCCACTGCTATCCAATGCAGCCCTAATTTCCTTTGTGGCTTTGATCAAGGCTGTTTCAGTGCTGTGCCCTGACCTAAAGCCAAATTGAGTCTCGGCAAGAAGTTGATTGTCTTGTAGATGGCAGGCTAACTGAGTATTCATAACTTTCTCTACTATTTTAGCAGGAAGTGGGAGGTGTGAGATCGGGCGGTAGGTTCTGCCGGGTTTAGGTTGTGTTTCTTTAAAAGAGGTAGTACAGAGGCCTTTTTCCAAAGGGAAGACTCCTGTACTAAATGTGGAGTTAAAAATGGCTGAAAGACTGATGCCTATGAGTTCGGGGGCCTGTTTAAGAACCGAAGGAGGTCATGTGGAGAGCCGAACTTGGCCTGAATAATCATATTGGTTATCTGATCCACGGTTACCGGAGATAATTCTGTGAAATAGGATTGAATGGAGTTGGTCTGAAAGCTATCCACCCTAGCAATATAGGAGGTAGATACCTTGAATGTAGAATAGATTTGTTCAACTTTATCCGGGAAGGTAAGCGCTAATGAATCACAGAGGGCTTGGGAGTGATTTCTAACTGCATTACTAGAATTTGTTGTAAGTTTGGTTGCCACCTGAAAGAGCTCTTTGGTGGAATCTTTAGCTCCATCTATTAATTGACTATAATAGTTGCTCTTTTCCTTTATTAGTAGGTTTTTGTATTTAGACAAGGTGAGCTGGTAGAGGGAGAGCTCCCTTGCGTCATATCGCCCCCTCAATCGTTTTTCCAGTCTTCTACAATTTTGTTTTTGAAGTCTGAGAGCCTCAGAAAACCAAGGGGCTGACAGGATTTTCCTATTGTTTGAGGGCTTTTTATAAGGTGCTAACTTGTTGGCAGCAGAGTTTAACCAGTTGTTGAGAAACTTGTTCAGTGTCATCTAGCAGGTAAGGTTTAGATTGGAGCAATTGCTGGATAAGCAGATTATTATCAATGTTCTCCCATGCGCGAAATTGTGAGAAATGGCTATTCACTGAGCTCGGATAGTGAAGTTGCGGAACGTTAAATTCCATCATGATGGCATGATGATCAATCCAAACGAAGGGTAGGATCTCCTTGATGGTGATAAGGAAGCTGTTAGTGAAGAGGCCATCTAAAGTATATCCAGCGACATTTGTGGGTTTGTTAAATGTTTGAATTAATCCTAACATACTCAGGGTGTCGAGAAGGGCTTCGGTAATTTTGTCTGCCGAGGCCTCGAGGTGAAAGTTAAAATCTCCTAATATATGAAAATCTTTTTCACAGGCACTGGCCTCTAAAAGAGAGCTTATTTTGCTGAGGAAGTTACCTTTGGGGCAAGGAGGGCAGTGAGTAGCATGCCTTTATGAGAAAAGTTATTGGTTATTTATAGGTTAAAAAGGAAAGCTTAGTGTCTCGCGATGGGATTGTCTCAAAAGACGCCCTGAAGTCATCGTGGTAGATCAGAGCGAATCCACCCCCTCGTTTTAGAGGTCTGTCCTGTCTGTTTACAGCTAAGGGCGGGCACTGCTACACAGAAATCGGGGCTAGCTGAGGGATCTGCCCAGGTTTCTGTGAGAAAGAGCCGATCAAGTGCCTGGGACTCAATAAAGTCTGCTATTTCAAGTTTGTGTTTAGGAAGGAAGTGTGCATTAAGTGCGCAGCGCGTCTTACAAATCGGTTCTTTTGTGTGCCGTGACTGATTCTTAACATTGAGGTTGGAAGGAGGAGGGGACATGAGGGAGGCGGGGGCCATTAGATTGAAACCGCAGTTATGGCAGAACAAGTTACTCTTGAGGGAATATGAAGTCAAGTTGAAACCAATGCAATGGGGGACAAGGTTGTGGTGTTGAGTGCGTGGCGGTTGTAAATCTTATGATTATGGTGATGGGAGGCAATTAGGCCAGGGTTTCTGGCGCTCGGCACGTTCTGGCCGCCCGCAGACGGGCTTGCTTTTGGCGTGCGGACGTGCTCTCAGCTGAGTTACGTGGCCCTCCCTTAGAGGGGGCGTGCCAAAGCGCGAGCAAGGAGCTCCGGATAAACAGATGGCGAAATGAAATGGGCCTTAAAACCGGGGTCCAGCAAACCCTGCAGCTTTCACAGGCTCCCCTGTGAAGAGCTGTAACCTGGTAAATTAAAACAAAGAAAATTAAAAGTGAGAATGGTAAAATCAACAAATTAATAAAAACCGGGAGGAATACTCCCTCGAATATGGAGCCCGAACTAACTGGGATCCAGGTACCTCCTAAAAGGCACGAGTGCCTACAAGGAAAGAAAACAGGCAATTATTGCTCAGGAGGAGCTGTTAGCTCCCACCATACAAAAGCAAACAGCTACCTCCTGAGGGTGGGCACCTCGGGAGGTAGCAGGAGCCGGCCCTGGGGAGTGGCGGTCCTCAGGGCCATCCAGGGCTCCACGAGGGGGGGCGCGAGGCCCCCCTCATTGTAGTAGTTAGCCCCAGGGAGGTGGTGGTCCCTGGAGCTACATGGGGCCGCCGGGCTCTCCTTAATTTCAATAAATTGCCCCGGGGAGGTGGCAGTCCCTGGGTCTATTGGAAAGGCAGTATGACCCCCCCTGCAATCATTTTATCTTTAGCCCCGTGGAGTTAGCGGTCCCCAGGGCTGTGAGGTGGCTGTACGGGCCCCCCCACAATAATTTTATCTTTAGCCTTGGGGAGGTGGCGGTTAATGGGGGCTGCGAGGGATGCCTACACCCCCCACATTCATTTAAACTTTAGCACCGGGGATGTATCAGTCCCTGGGGCTGCAGGGAGGGGGGGGGCAATGCGGGCACTCTATATCTGCATTCATTTTTTCCTTGTCACAACTTCCATCCGGCTCAGCGACAGGGTTTGCACTTGGTGCCCCATTTCAGGGTCTTGCCCCTCGCAGTGCCTTGTTGCTCGTCTACCGTTTGTCTTCTCTAACAATGTAGAGTCAGTGATGGAAAGGACTCCTTTTCAATATTGACCTCAGTGTCACTCTTAAGTATCCTTGCACTGGCCACCACTAGGTCTGCAACCTCTGCCTGTCACTAGAGCATGACGAGGCCGTGTATTTTGCCTGCCTCGTGTTCCGTTCGAAGAAGACCATAAAGTCGGCATGATTGGCGACTCGCTCGATGCAAAATGGAGCACCGACAGGAAGACAACACTCTCGACATCTTCGAGAACAAGACATTGAGGAGGAGTTGAGGCCGACCCCTTGGGCACGTAACCTCTCCAGTTTAACCCGGAATCAAGCTCACAAGAATCCGAGGCAGAGGAACAGTAAATCTGGAAGCACATCAAAGTGGGAAGTCTTCAAACATGAGCAAACTCTCTGTCCCACCAGTTGCACACCGGCAATGTGCACAGGCCAAGCAGCCCCTCAGCATGGGGGTGCATGCCAAGCCTCGAAGCACAACTTCAGGCTTCTGGACCATCACTAGCTGTGGCCTTGATCAGCACCAAAAGAAGGCTTCGGAAGAGGAAGAGCTCGACAGAAGAGACTCTTCATCCATCTGCAGACTGGGAAGATCTCTACCTAGTCACCTCCCAAGGTGTTGGGCACTCTTCACAGGAAGAGAAAATAGTCTTTTGATGAGTCGATTACATTTGAGCACTTGCCTCCTAAGCAAAAGAAACAGCAGATAAGGGCAGTAGCTCATTACCTCTGTGTCCCTGCTTTACCTCCTTCTTCACCACAACTACACTGCCCCCACCACCACCACCACCACCACATAGGCCACCTTCTTCCCCAGAGGATTCTCCCCACTCCTCTTAAGGGGGGGCATGCCTTTATACCCTATAGATTCCTACGAGGTCCCATGTGATCCTTGAACCTAGATACGACCTGTGGGACGACTACAGTGTCAATACCCCCTTGGACACGGATCCAGATCTCCATCTAGCCAAGCCATCCCTGTTTCATGATACCACAGAGCACCACATTCCACAAAGACGACCTTCACACTGTTTGAGGAAGATGAAGACTTCCTGATCAAGACACTGTCCACCACTCGGTGTACCATGCAGTTCTTGTCCATGCTCAAGGGCACGCTGCAGACTGCAGGTGACACCTTCAGGGAGCCCATAAAGGCCAGAGTGGTTACACCTAGGGTAGATAAAAAATACAAACCCTCACCCACTGACCTGCCCTACATCCAAAGCCAGCTCCCACCAGACTCGTTAGTGATCCTCACTGCGTGCAAGGGGACTGGTGATGCCCCTCCATCAGACAGAGAAAGTAAGAAAATGTATGCAGCAGACAAGAGGATAGCTGTGCAATCGACAACTCGCTGGTGGATTGCTTATTCAGTTGGCTTACTTTCTTGTTACAACAGGGCACACTGGGACAAGATAGAGGAACTTCTCAAGCACCTCCCAGAGCAATATAGGCAATGTGGCCAAAAGCTCATCTCTCAGGGCAAGATAATTTCCAGTGCAACCATCAGGTTACTGATACTGTAGCCAGGGGCATCAACTTCAGTATCTTCATTGGGCGTCACTCTTGGCTGCGTGTCTCAGGCTACAAGCCAGAGGTCCAACAGAATCTGCTAAACCTGCTACCTGACAGGGAACACCTCTTCGAACCACAGGTGGATCAGATGCTGAAAAAGATCAAGAAGGACACCGATATGGACAGGCTATGGGAGCTGTCCAGACAACTTCTCCCTGAGGTGCCTTTTGGAGGACCCAATTCAGAGGGGGTGCCAAGTCCACTTCCTCTGGTGCTCCAGACGCTTATCAGAGACAGCAGCATCAGCCTTCCTTTCTGGGGGACTTACAGAGGGAACACCTCCAAGGGCAGAGAGGTGTGGCTACGGGAGCCACCCCACAAAACTGACTTTCTCTCTTCCCACGGTCACACTACACCGGTCAGGAGATGACTACAGGGGTTTCTCCCACAGTGGTAAGAAATTACCTCCGACCAGGCGGTCCACTCCATCATAAGGCAGGGTTACCGCTTACAGCTCACTGCATCCCCACCAAACCACGCCCCCCCAGAGTCTCCTTCAACCCCCACACCCTCTCTGCAGTACATCAGCGACTCCTTCAAAAGGAGGTACAGGCGCTCATACTGAAGGGAGCGATAGAGCCCCTGCTGCAACACCAGTGCGGCTAAGGGGTATACTTCCTTATTCCCAAGAAAGACGGAATCCTCATGCCTATGCTTGCCCTGAGGAGTCCATCCTGCCAGAGCACTTTCATATGGTAACGCTACAGGACATCACCCCTCTGCTTCATCAAGACAACTTCATGACCACCATCGATCTGAAAGGCGCCTATTTCCACATTCCAATCCACCATGCCCACTGCCGCTGTCTGCAGTTCATATTAAGTGGTCAGCATTTTCAATTCAAAATCCTACTGTTCAGGCTCACTAAGGCCCCCAGGGTGTTTACAAAATGTCCTTCTGTGGTAAGCGCTCATCCCCGACAGAGCGGCATACATGCGTTACCTTACTTGGACAACTGACTGATCAGAGCACATAACAGTGCCTCATACACTCTCAAGCCACCATAGCTCTCTTAAACCATCTAGAGTTCACCATCAGTACTGTCAATTCCCATCTTCAAACCCTTCAGATCCAGCCATTCTTTGGGGCGGTTTTCAACACGGTCACTGGGGAAGCTAAACCTAGCCAGGCAAGGGTCCACACATTCCAGCGGTCACTGCCGTTTTTATTTAGCCAGATCACCATATAACAGTCCGAACCATAAAGCATCTCATTGGCATGATTGCCTCCTGTATCACCATTGTCCCCCATGCTAGGCTACACATGCTCCTTGTCAAGAGTGCCTGGCAGCACAATGATCACAAGCAGAGGTCCATTGGGAAGATCTAGTGTTGGTGTGGGCTAGCATCCTCCGATGTCTACTGTGGTGGAACAGCAACAATCTGTTGCAGGGCTGGTCCTTTCAAGTCTCCGTTTCGTAAGTAACCATCAAAATGAACGCATCACTCACCGGCTGGTAGGGCGCTTCTACAAGACATGACCATTCAGGGCATGTGACCCTCTCTAAAACAGAGCTTCCACATACATGACTTAGAGTTGCTGGCTATTCAGCTAGCAATCAAGGCCTTTTTCTTGCAGGTCCAACACAAGGTGGTGTTTATCAGGACAGACAACAGGACAGCCATGTTTTACCTCCAGAAACAAGAGGGCACACTTTCTTAGCAGCTGTCGGTGCTAGCACAGAACATTTGGTGTTGGGCACTTCACAGCAACATACACCTAATAGCGGAATACCTTCCGGAAGTGGAGGACTTTGCAGACCTGCTCAGCAGGATGTTGCAACAAGTCCAAAAATGGAACTCCACCTGCAAATCCTACTCCTGTACTGCTGTCTTTGGGAGTTCCCTGTTGTAGACCTTTTTGCAACTGCCGAAAACACCAAATACCAAAGCTGTGCCTCCAGTATCTAACACCCATAGTCCATGGGCAATGCACTATGAATGAACTGGTCAGGAATCTTTGCCTATGCTTTTCCACCTCTCCCACTCCTTGCGTGCGTGGTTTGGAAGCTTAGGCAAACCTCTCTCACCCTCATCTTAATGGCTCCCACCTAGCCCATACAACCCTGGTTCACCACCCTTCTCGAACTGTCTGTAGTTCCCCTTGAGAAACTGCCCAATCACCCAGGCCTGCAAATGCAGAACCATGTCACGATCAAGCATCCCGAACCCAGGCAGCTCAGTCTTGCAATTTGGTTCCTAAAGCCCTAGAGTTTGATTTCCCTAAACTGCCTCTGGAATTCATGTCTATCCTAATAGAGGCCCGTAGGTCTACTGCTCGCGCCTGTTATGCGCCAAGTTGAAAAGGTTTACCCACTACTGCCTTCCCAAACACATTGACACCAGCGGTCTAAGATATAGTCTGTTACCCCCTCATCTTCAAACGTCAGGGCTTGCTTACACTTCTATCCGTCTGTGAGAGAGTGCCTCTTTTGACATGGTTAGCCCCCCAGTTTATGCCTGGAAAATGATGTGGTTTGATTGTAGTGCACAGGGTCCCTGCCAACAAGGTCCCCTGTGCCAGTGCTTCGTCCCTAAAACTATTCCACAATTGACCCTTCAAGTCCCCTGTAAGTCCCGAGTAAATGGTACCTGGGTACCTAGGGTATTGGGACTGAAGAGGTTCCCTAGGGATCCCTCACCTAGGCCATGCAGACTGCCTTTGCAGCATGCATGGCCTGGTGCAGACAAAATGACAAAGTTGACATGGCATTCAGCCTGTGTGCCATGCCAACTAGCGCTGCTTAAGGTATTGGTAAGTCATCCCTCTAGCAGACTTTACAGCCCTAAGGCAGGGTACGCTATATCACAGGTGCGGTTATATCTGCATAAGCAAATATGCCCCTACAATATTTAAGTCTATTCTTAGATATTGTAAATTGCCAGGGAAGCCATAGAGAGTACATGGACTGACAACTCGAGTTCCACAGCACATTGATGGCGTCCCTGAAAAAAAGAATGTTTGGTACCAAACTACACCTCTCAGTAATCCCGCACTGATGCCAGTGTGGGATTTCTTGAAACATGTACTCAGAGGGCACCTTAGAGGTGCCCCTTGAAAATCTACCAACCCTGGTGGTGTCACAGACTGCCTTTAGGCAGCCTGCCACCACCAGACATGTTTCTGGACCGCTGGGTCAAGAGCCCCCGCTCTCTGGGACCAGAAACAAAGCACAGCGTGGGCGGAGGTGCCACACCTCCTCTCTCAGGATGGGCACAGTGCTCAAGAGGGAAGCTTCAAAGGCCTGTCGCCTTTGTAATGCGACCCCCAACCTCTGCTGCTAGCAGCAGATTGCAGCCTGGGTTTACACCCCCACTTTGGGTGGGAAAAACATGGAAGAATAGAAGGTGTGCCCACCTATGCCAACTCCGCCCCTAAGGTGAAGGAGGCGAGGTGAAATGCATCTTTCAGTCCCCGCCATCTTAAAGATGGGGGGACTTCTCCAATCAGGGCTAGGACTATGCCCCCTCCCCCAGGCGGGTGGCATAATTGAGGGTGTAGACACCCCAGGTAAGGAGCCCATAAATTCCCTTAAAATTCCCCTAAATTTAGTATTTAGGTGGCTCCCCCAGACCCTGAAACTAGTTCCTGCCGACCTGAGAAGAAGGGTGAAGACGACACCGTGCAGCTAAGACTGAAGACACCTACTGACTTGACCCCAGCCCTACCGGCCTGTCTGCAGCGTCAAAAACCTTGCGAAAGTGAACAATTGGACTCTAACCTATAAAAGTGGATTGTCCTGTCTCTTCTATTGTAAGGTGTCTCCCAAACAATATGCTCTCGACTATGTATCATATAATTCTTTTCCCCTACATCTTTACATGGCTCTCTTACAGAAAAGCACCTGCAGCCAGCGACCTCCACAACCCCTAGGAGGACTGCCTGCCTTTGAAGAAGACTAGAACTCCAGAGGACAGTGCCCCTGTCCACAAGAAATCAACCCAAAGGACTCGGCTGCCCTCTGAAACCGCGAGTCCTGTTCACTCTGCACCCGACGCCTCCAGCCCGTGTCCAGGTGGCCCACTGATGAAAAAAAGGTTACCCAGCGATCCTGACCCCAAGTCCAGCATTGGCTGATCCACGACGACGCCTGCAGTGTGAATCCAGAGGCTCCCCCTGACTGCGACCGGCCCCGTTAAGAAAACGTGACGTCAAAGGACACCCCTGCATCCAAAGTCCCTGGGCTTTGGAAAGCTCGACCAATGATGTCCCTACAACCTACAGCATCCCAACTTACCTCTGCTGTCGCTGGTTTCCTTCATGCAGCCTCCGGTTCGAAGCCTGCAGCATGTTTGTCCAACCGAGTTTCTCCATTGAAAAACATTGGGTGCCCGTCGCTGTATTTGCACCTTTCACCCGGCCACCCCTGTGCTGCAGGTGGTGTATGTTTGGTGCTGCCGTGTGGCCCCCTCTTTGCTTGCTCTAAACCCCTGCTCTAAGCCCTGAAGCTTGGCCCCTGCAATCCATTTGCTTACCTGCAAGCAGCGTGGCTTCAAGCATTCCCAGTCTCCATTGAAATGCATTGGGCCTATCTTCGAATTTGACCTCTGCACCCAGCCGCCCCTGTGCCGCTGGTGGTGCAGACTTTGTGCTTACCTGAACCTCGTCCTTTGAAGACCTTTAACCCCAAAGACAGGAACTGTAAGTTGGGTACTTAACCCGTGTAAACGCATTGTTGTTTTCCTCCATAGGTGAACATTGAATTGTTTGAAAATTGCACTTTTGAATCGGAAATATTAAAATTCTACTCATCTGCGGCAAAATCTTTTTCTAGAGTTGTTTCATGATTGTGATACTCCCTGAAGTAATGAAGTGCCAGGAAAGCATCATCCCATTCTAAAAAAAAAGTTATAACTATTATTCAGGTCTTACAATTAAACCTTTCCCTGCTTCTGACCAACACATGGAAGATGTGACTTTCTTGTTTAGATACTTTTCCTTACTTCACCCCCACCTCAACTTACAGGGCTCTCTTTTTATCAACCAATGGAAAAACTTCAGCTCTTGGAGCTGGAAAGTGAACAATTGGACTCTAACCTATAAAAGTGGATTGTCCTGTCTCTTCTATTATAAGGTGTCTCCCAAACAATATCCTCTCGACTATGTATCATATAATTCTTTTCCCCTACATCTGTACATGGCTCTCTTACAAAAAAGCCCCTCAGCATGGAGAGGCATCTTAATTAAGGAGACCGTATAGTATGCCTTAATTTCACATCCTTTTTGAAGGATTAGTGTCTGGGCATTCCATAGGGAAGCTGTTTTGTTAACTCTAGGACACCTTATTTTTTCACAGAAGAGCCCTAATGACATCAGTTCCTAGTCCGGTGAGCAATAGCTTCTGGTTTTGTCCACATTCGGATTACCTCTCATCAAAGATTGTGGTCAGTTATTTTCTTTCCACATCTTGGACTTAACTCTTAGGAATTTAAAAACGAGTTTAGTGTCTCTTAATAACACTTGTATATGGTTAATATGAAGGTAGTATGCACATGCCTGTAGGATTTCCCTAAAAATGATGTCTGCTTAGTTGTCCTGGCTTTGAAAAAACAACCTAAGATTTACAATTAATCATGGACTGGTTCTTGATTATGAGAGTGATGAAGTGGGCATGAGCAGAACCCTCAATGCAAATCTGGTACTGTTTTAAACACCACTCCCTGCCATTGCTTTTTAAATGGAGCTCAGGAGGCTACCAAAAGTCTGTATGTTCTACCATATGTTTCTTTTTTCTGCATTCTTATTAAAATCTAGATGGGTGAAATAAGTTGTCAACATATTTTCCATAAATGCTTGCTTGTGCCACATACTTCAAGCTCAGCTAGTGTGAGGCTCACACTCTTTAAGTTTCTTTCTGCCCACTTTCTTCTAAATGCCTATTTTTGCTCACTTTATTCCAAATGGCTCTACAAGAATATTTTTTCAGTCATTCAGGTCTGAATTCACCACTATGATCGTCATATGGACTTAATCAGTGGTCTTACAGTATTTCTCCAAAAGAAGTTCAGCCATGACTGAAGCTGTATCCAGCACACTGGTAAAGTTGACTTTACAGAAAGTCACTCAGGTTGTCTGTTCGACTCTTTGACTATACAGTAACTGCACTTAATTGCCCTTCATATATTGTGCCACTAAGTGTATAAGCGCATGACTCAAGTATCATCGTTTGCATTGCCTTATGTATGAATGCAGTGAACAGTAAAAACATTCCAAGTGTTTTGTTCTTCCCATTTTTTGGTCTGACGTAAGCCAAGGCCTTTTGATTTTACGAAGTATATATATATCCATCCAGTACTCTTCATCATTTGTCTGGTCAATTGCCATACACAGTTTACTTTCCACCCACTACAACATGGTACAGTGGGTCATCTCCCTTCAGCCACTGGATAACTATACTGTGACATATTGCATTACTGTAAGCATCCGCATCCCATGTGGAAGGGGCAGGCGAAGGAGTGCTCATGAAAGAAGCCCGAGCAGGAGAAGCAGATCCTACGGGGTGGTGGGTGCTTCAATTTCATGTGCTTCTGAACAGTCTATGGGCTGGGCAATTGTATATTTCATTATTGTAAGATTATGTTTATTATATATATTTCATTTGCTTTGGCTGCCAACTTTCTTCCTGCTTCTTATGCCACCACTGCAGCATGTTTTCTATGGCACCAGATCAGACATCGCATAACATGCAGTGTGCACACCGTTAATAACACCCCCACCCCACTCTTCCCATCTATAGCCGCCTGTACCTGTGATGTCTTTTTTAGTTTGCATCTAAATAAAAACCCTAGTTTCTATTAAATTCGAAGCAATTACTTTATACAGTTCCGAGCCGTCTGTGAGGGCACACCAAGTTTCCCACTTTCTGTGCTTGTTGTTTGTTTTCTGATGAAGCGTTTCATTTCCATATCTAGCCATGTGTAGTAAGCAGCTCTCCTTGGTCCTGAATGTTTATACAGATGTGTACATATGCGTATGCATGCTAGGTTTCATTTACTTGGGGTGTTACCTAGAGATATGAGCATGGATACTGTGAAAAGTGCACGCACAGATGAGAAACAAACACTTCTTTCTTGCGATAAAGCCCTAAAGAGATGTTTTAATTTTCAATTTTCCCCCTCTTCTGAAGTAACAACTTAATGCTGTTCCGGTTCAGGTAAGTGTGCTGCCATCTTGAGGAACTTCAAAGAGAGGTGGCTGTCGAAGCCTGGGCTCCCTTCTGTCCATCTGTCTAACTCGTGGGCTTGAGTCCTCCATGAGGCTTTCTGCTAACTGGCCTCAGCCGCACCCCTTACAGCTTTGTCCTGTTTGCAGAGCATTTTATGTCCCCACTGATCCTAGTGCCTATGTCACCATGTTGGCAAGTCTTCACCGGAAGCATCCTTGACACCCCTAATGTCCCCATCCTAGTTATAGCTTAGTTTTGAGTTCTACTGAATTTGTGTGAGTTATTTGTGATTACCGCATCACATCCTTCTCTGATGCTACTACAAATTATGTACTGAAGTATACAAAAATATGAAGGATGGAGTGCTTGAATCCATATCAGCCACTGGTAATTACTCAGGCCACATCCCAGTCCATTGTTATTTTGCACACCGTGCCACATCAGTGGCCTCAAGACTGATCTGCATATGGCTCAGTCCAAACTGAGGTGGCATGATGTGCAAAATAACAATGGACCCCGAGTAATTACTAGTGGCTGAGATTAATGCAATTATTCCACCAATCACTTCTTTGTATACTTTAGTGCACAGTTTTGCCCACACACGGGCCGTGTGCGCTCTGTGCCACTCGAACCAATCTACACCTGACTGAATAGCTCCAATCAGAGTGAAACCGGCCTTGGGTTACTTGTGTTCCTGCTCAGGGAAGACCTGGCCTGGCAGTTCGGGCTGGATTGTTCCTGTTGGAACAGGGTCAAGACTGATTTGCATGCATATGGCCGGGTCCAAACTGCGGTGGCATGGTGATGGATGGGCATGCTGCCTGAGTAATCACCATTGGCTGAGATTAATTCAAGCATTCCATCCAGCATCCTTTGTATACTTCAAAATGTGTGGCAAGAGGATAGCACTGATACTTTAGGCTTTCAAACCCCTTACTTCTGATTCAGTAACTTTGTCATCAGTGTGAAAATATTTAGTTAAAAAGTAAATGAAAGTAATTGTGTAGATTCTTTTACATACCTGATCATGACACCTTTGTGCCAAATTTTCCTGAAGAGATTTTAGTGACTCTTTAGCTTTGGCTAAATCTAAAATTCTCAGTGCCACGGTAGAAGTCGTCATGTTTCATTCAAAATTGTGGGCCGTCATAGACTTGACCGCCATTTCAATCTCGGCCGTACTGATTTCTTGCCCTAATCTCTGTGCTTCTACATTGGTTAGCTGTGGGAGGCTGAGTCTGTTAAGGTATTTTGTGCATGCCTCCAGGTCTAGGGTCTGGTCGTTTTTATAGAGTTCCTGATAAAACTCTTGAAAGGTTTTTAAGATGTCTTTGTGTCTTGTATGGGTTTTGTTGTGTGAGTCTGTGTTGGATGAGATGGTAAATTGGTTACGTATGTGTTTTAGATAGGAGGCTAGGAGTTTCCCCGCTCTATTTTTTTTTTTTTATATAGTTTTATATAGCGCGAACTAGACCCGAGAAATCGGGTATCAGAGCGCTTTACATGAGCACCAGTTGCGTTACATGAGGACACATTCATTTTTGTTAGGCACAGGGAGATTAAGTGATTTGCCCAGAATCACAGGATGTTGAGCGACGTTGCCGAGACTCGAACCAGGTTCCCCCGCTTCGAGGTCGAGCGCTCTAACCGTAAGGCTCCATCCTATTAGCCTCGCAAAGGTTAATGGCCTTGTATTTGTTGACCCACAGTCCGGCCCTCTCACTCAGGATTTTGTTATATTCATACTTTTCTTTGGTTAGCTCCGTTAGGGTTCTAGTATCGTGCGTGGCCCTGGTATGGACAGTTTCTAGGTTTTTGTTGTCCTGCTCGAGCTGGGCCAGGTGTAGGTTTGTGTTCTTGTTAATTTTGGATTTAATTTCGATTATTGTGCCTCTGACTGTAGCCTTGAGTGCGTCTCATAAGGTAGTGGGGCTGGTCTCCGGTGTGTCAATGTTTCTAAGGTATTCTTTTATGGCCTCCTCAATCTTTTTTTTGTTTTCAGGGTCAGCCAAGACGTCACTGTTAAAACGCCATCTTCGGGGGATGTCTTCGTTGTGGCATCCGCTCAGCTTTAGGCTGATGCATGAGTGGTCTGACACTAGCCTAGGCGCTATGTCAGTATGTTCTATAAGGTGTGTGTGAGGGCCTGTGATTAATATGTAATCTATCCTGCTGTACGAATTGTGCGGGTTAGAGTAGAAGGTGTAGTCTCTAGTGTCCGGGTGCTGGAGTCGCCATGGGTCCTTGAGGTTGAATTTGGAGCAGATGTTCTTTAGCGTGGAGTGTGCGCTTGTGGGTTGGGAGTGGCAGAGTGATTGTCTGTCTAGTATGTGGTCCAGAGGTATGTTAAAGTCCCCCGCCACCACCGTAAGGTCGTCCTGTGGGAGGCTATCAAGTTTGTGCGATACCCCCTCCCAGAAGGCGGGGTTGTCTATGTTTGGGCCATATATGTTGGCAACATGAATGAGCTCCTCCCCCCTTCTCAAGTGTGTTATCAAGAGTCTTCCTACCTCGTCGTGATATTGTGATTCTATTGTTAGGTTGGAGTTTTTAGATATCAGTGTAATTACCCCACGTTTCTTCCCTTCTGCCGGTGAACACGCCACCTGTGATATCCAGTTACCTTTCACTAGTTTGACATCACCCAGGGACAGTTTGGTTTCTTGTAGCAGGACCACATCCCCCTTACTTTTAGCGAGGTAGTCTAATATCTTCTTGCGTTTGATGGGGTGGTTGAGCCCCTTGACATTGAGGGATACTATCTTTAGATCAGACGCCAGATTGAGTTTGTTGGTGGGGGCCATTATCTATGGTGAGTCATGTCTGGTAAGCCTAGTCTGCGCCCCCAGCTCTCGTTTGTTGTATTTCCTCCCCTCCCGCTAGTCCCAGCCATCTGGTGTAGGGCGGTTGTCCGTCCCGTGCAAGCCCCAGTGTTAGGTCTCTCACTTCTGAGTGTTACACGGGTCAGAGTGTACCTTCTTGTAAAGAGATGTGAGAATAAAGAAGTGAAAATAGAAAAGACGACAGCGACAAGAGAAAAAAAGGAAATCAGTGCCCCCCCCTCGCCCTCCTCCCCACCCTCCCCCCCTACATAAAAACATCGTATGCTGAACGTGCGACGACAGGGTCGCCGATCCGTCTCCCTGGGAGTTGTTAGTTATTGTTCTGTGTTTCGCCTATCCCAAGAGTGCATCCTTACAGTCATTTTGCCGTGCAAAAGTCTGTGTTAGTGTTACCCCCCCCCCGCCCTCTTACGTTGACATGGCAGATTAGGCAAAAAGGATATGGTGATCGTTATCGATTCCGTGCGAGGGGACAGTGTGTCAATTATGCCGCTCGCTCCTTAGTACTTCGAGTGTCTGTTGTCCTGGGTACGGTCACTTTGTGGTAGTGTGCAGAGGTCCCCAGCGAGGTAGTTAATGTTGTAACCGTGATCTGTGGATGAGGGGCATTTGCGCAGGGTTGAGTCGTCGTTCGCCTGCGCGGTGCGCCGCAAATGTTCCCTCTTTTGCTAAGTCGCTGGTCGGGGGTTGTGAGACAGCACCAGCTGTCAGTTGTTGGTCAACGGGCTTGAGGTGAATGGTCGGTTCTGGCCCGTAGAAAGGGTAAGCCCATTTGTGCTTGGGCTACAGGGACTTCGGTGAGACTTGCCTGTGCTTTGTGCAGTTTTGTGTCGCTTGCGGTATCTTGAGGTATTTAGTGCGTGCTAGTTAAAGTCTAGTTAGCTATTGAGGTAGATATGGTTGCTTTAATAGTTCGTTACGAGACTTTTACCGGTTTTGTCTCATTCCGCCCTCCGCTCCGGTGAAGCTCTTCTCTTACTGGTGGTTGCTTGGGAGGTCTCCATTTCTTGGGCTGCTGGGCCATCCAGGTATCTGCCTAGCTCTCTCGGGTCATCGAAGACATGGGAGCGACCATTGTCGCTTATCCGGAATTTTGCAGGACCGATAAATGAGAACAGTATGTTTTTCTTCCTCATTTTGTCTCGTAGGGATAGGAAGCCCTTCCTAGTGTCCACTGTGGGCTTGGAGTAGTCCTGCATGAGGATTATCTTCTGCCCATTCCATGTGATCTGGTGGTTTTTCCGTGCGTAATTGAATATGGCTTCTGTGTGTTGTGTTCTCAGAGGTTTGCAGATTATTGGGCGAGCCGCGCTCTTTGTTGCGGATCTGAAGGTAGGAACTCTATAAGCTCTATCCAGCTCGAAAGGATGGTCGAATTTTTGGTTTGTGATTTTTGGGATCATGTCTTCAAGGAAGGTCAGGCATGACCCCGCTTTATCTTCTGCCCCCTCCGGGACACCTAGGATTCTTATGTTCCCCCTTCTATTTCGATCTTCCAGCTCCGCTGTTTGCTTCTGGAGTGTTGCCGTAACTTTGGTTAAAGTTTTAAGTTCTTTGTTTACTTGCAGGTCCGCATCCTCAATGTCGCTTATCCTTTGCTCCGCGGGTACACAGCCACCTTTTACAAGTCCTTTCTTGAGCACCTGAAACCCACCATGAAAAGGGTGTTCAACCACTGTGCGGAGAATGGGTTGGTATCACAATCCATGTCCGAGGCCAACATAATTGTCATCCCAAAGGAAGGCAAGGATCAACTGCTACCCAAGAACTACAGGCCCATATCCTTAATTAATGTGGACTGCAAAATCTACGCAAAAATACTGGCTACAAGACTAAACCCCGTCCTACCCAATCTAATAAGCAACTCACAAGTAGGTTTCCTAAAGACCCGTATGTCTAATGACAATACCAGACTCCTCTGCCACATACTAGAACATACCGCCAAACTAGCAGAACCAGCTGTGGCTATCACCCTTGATGCCGAGAAGGCGTTCGACAGAGTTTCATGGACCTTCCTGGAGCAATGCATGCACTCATTCAACCTAGGGGAAGGGTACATACGGAAGGTGATGGCACTGTACGGGGACCCAAGAGCACGCATTGTCATTAATGGATCGCTCTCCGAACCACTCACACTACAACGCGGCACTAGACAGGGCTGCCCACTGTCTCCCTCACTCTTTCTGCTAGCATTGGAGCCCCTGATTAGCGACATCAAGGCTAACGCGAAAATAAAGGGGGTCAATATTAATGACGTGGAAATAAAACTGCCCGCTTACGCGGATGACATTCTTATTGTGACAGAGCAACCTAAGACCTCTATAGAGGCCCTGATAGAAACCATAGAGATATACTCAGGACACTCAGGATATAAGCTCAACAGGGACAAATCAGAATGCAAACCCCTCAACATCCACAGCACTAGGGACACCCTGGGGGTTCGGGCCTGGCCTGGCAAACAGGGTTCATCAAATATCTAGGTATCCACTTTGGTAACGACCTCATGACCACACTAGACCAAAATGAGAAGCTATTGATAGAAAAAATAAAGAAACTCTTGGAGTCCTGGTCCCCCAAATTTATAACCTGGTGGGGCAGAATAGAAATGATCAAGATGATGATCACCCCAATGATCAATTACCTGTTGAGCATGCTACCACTACTACTTACAGATGACTTCCACCGCAAAGTGGATAACCTGATTAGTAAATTCCTATGGCGTGGAAAGAAGGCACAAATAAGTATAAAAAAACTAAGGCTGGATAAAAAACTGGGAGGGTTAAATCTAGCAGACTTTAGAACCTTCCAAACCGCATTCCTAGCAAAACAAGGGGCCTGCTGGATGGCACCCCCTCAAGGATACATGCCGGTATGGCTACTAGTCGAGAGAGCCATACTCAACCCGCTGGTGCTGCTAACAGCTAACAAACACACTCACGCCTCCAACCCAATCTTCAAAAACACAAAAATTGCCCTACTTAAAATAGACAAGAAAATGGAGAACAGCGTAAAGAACTCGAAACTGGAGTCTCTTTGGGCCAACAGCAAGATCAAATACAAGGGGAAATGCCGAACCCTTGACACATGGATGGAGAAAGGCATCTCCTACCCAGCCCAACTAGAGGAAGAGGGCCACCCCATCACGTTTGCCATAGTGAAAGATAGACATAACCTACCGGACATTGAGTTCTACAACTTCCTAAAAATCAAAACAGCCCTAACCAAAGCCACACTATCACCGACCAACCCATCAATTATACAGTATATGGCGAAAATCGACCGACTAGGTCATCAGGTATCGCACCTCTACAAACTTCTACGCCCAAACTCCACCAAACTTAACGATAAGTCAGCTAACTACTGGGTAAAGCAAGGCAATATCTCACTTAATGAGCAAGAGCTGGCTTTGGTTTGGACCTCTCCCTCACGTAATAAAATCTCCCCTGTACTAGCACAAACAAAATTTTGGCTACTCCACAAGGCGTTCTGGACCCCCGCTCGGTTAGCCTCGCTAGGCCTCAGGGAAAATGATCTATGCTGGAACTGCGACAAGGAGAGGGGGGATCTAGCACATCTTATCTTCTACTGCCCAAAACTCAAAACGTTCTGGGAGAAAATCTTTGATTTCATAAAAAGGGTTCTGGGGTGCACATTAACTCCTGAATTCTCTTCCCCTAACCACCGCATTTATGACCACAAGACTTGCTTCACTGCATGACAGGGATCTGCTAGACCTCCTATTGACCGCGGCAGTGAAGCTGGTCCTGTCCAACTGGAAGGACACAGCTAAGACCTCATACAAAAGCTGGGTCAACTGGGTGACGCACCTCAGAGGCGCAGATAGCATTGCTCTGCTAAACTCACCCTGGAGGCCAGCCACCAGGGGGATGTGGAAGTCACTCGACACATATCTAGACTCCTACGAACCCCCGTGAGGCCACGCGGGCTCCCTAGGGGGGTGTCGGTTTTGACACATGGCTACAAACCCAGACTAGGCTCACTGCTATAGAACCCTTCTTGTACCCTATCTCCACCCTTTCTTTCCTATTCTCTTTCTTTCTATCATCCTTTGCCTAATTTCCCAGCAAGTCCATGTAGAGGGGTTTAGCTAAACATGTATACCAAAGTACCTGTAATTACTGCAACACAAACGATGTTTGGCTGGAACCTCGTAACAAAAATGCTAATGTACTTGTTTATAAAAAATTAATAAAATACTTTGAAATCAAAATTGTGGGCCGTTCGTTATCACGTGTTGAGTGTCCCATGGCATTCGTACCTTCCAATTATGCACGGCTTTGCCTTCTCATCACCGAGCACTGTGCCTTGTCGTGGTATTTTCCCTGCAGTCTTTTTCTTGTACGGTATTGCCTGGAGCACTCGGGCTCGCAAAGGGTCTTTTGGTCGCTACGGTTCTTTCTGAAGGCTTTCTGCCTGGAAGAGCCGAGCATACATGTGAAGTACTTTGCCCTTGCAATATAGTTGTGTTTTAGACAAATGTTAGAATTGGGCTTTGCCAGAAAGGAACCTCATAAACACAGCACACCCCATAATTTGACAGTAGGGGCCCAGATTTTCCAGATTCTTAAAATCTATGACAATGAATAAGCATGGATAATTATTTTTATTATACAGCTTAATTTTACGAATGTGGTATCCAACCACTTCCACCTGACCACACATTAACCTAGTATCAGAAGATTATTTCCCAAACTGTGGTTGGAAGGGGAGGTGCCATTGCTGGATCCTGAGTAGTTTGTGAAGTGTCAAGAATGGTGTTCTGTGCCCAGAAGGAGAATGATGCTTCTGCTGATCACTTGTTTGCACTAGGCAGTCATTAGAGGAACATTTAAGGTGCTTGTATCATGTAATAGGAGGTTCCCATAAGGCCACGTTTTATCTTCTGGAGGTTTTTAGGTGGTCTTTAGGTGGTCAATGGCAGAGAACCATGAAGACATTGTTGTATGTGGTCTGGCAGCACACCTTGCAGTAGGCCCCATAGTAGGGCAGGGGTTTAAGGGCATGAATATAAGAATGTCATCCAACATAAACTTTGCATTAGTCTCTGAAGGGTAGGTCCAATAATAGAGACGAAAGTTTTGCAAATTCAGGTATTTTATACTGTTACGTTGCTTGGTTTTATGGCAAAATGCGGATTAAATTCAATCAAAATTAACTTTGCAGTGTTATTGTTAACAATTGTAACAAGGAAAAGAAGGCAGTAGAGATGGGTGAATGAATATGATGTGGCTGAGGGAGCGTAACACTCTAGGGGTTTGGTTATCTCAAAGGGTTTTGGAATCATATGAATAACCTATTGGATATTACATACACCAGATAACTAACTCTCCTTCAGCTTTTAGTCTCAAAGAGGTCATTTCTTAGCTTGATATGTTTTGTTAGGCAAAATAACTTTTGATTTCATGTTTCTAATCATAACTTCTTTCAATTTAGGTACACCAATTCAGCCACAGTAGAGGAACTCTGAGGTCTGCCATTGTCTGGTGAAGTTTGTAAACACATTGTGCTGTGAAGCAAGTTAGAAAAAAGGAAACACTTTCATTCCTTCATTTATTTTTCAGTGTGCAGTCAAATACTAAATCACAACTGATGAGAAAGTCATGTTCGTATCATATGTAGCTGTAGATACACATGCTCTGCATACTCCTGCCATCTAGTGTTTTCCACGGACATTACAACTTGTTTTTCTTCAAAGGAGTTTTGAGTTACGGTTGTTCTGTGACTCTCCCCTTAGTCCATAGTGGGCATGGGCACAGACTCAACCCTAGGCTGCTTTTTTCAGACGTGTCCAGCGACAGCTTTGAGACCTATACGATCATTACCTTCCTTGCTCACCTTCGAGACCGAAGACTTGGTTAACAGTCACCGCGTGGTTGGTGCCTATTGAGTGGTTATCACTCTTTCGATGTAAAAGTTCAAAATAGCCCACACCTGTTTGCTAAATAAAACAAGCATTTGCAATGCAATCGGTCTCGCCTTTGGGACCTTATATGTATTCAGCTATGCAGCACATTAGCCTGGGTGCTGAAACATCTACTGTTCTTTAACATGGAGGGAAAGTAAGCACTAAACTGCGTGACACGCCAGGTATGGGAACACATGGAGAGAAATATTGCCTTTCAGCAGGAAATGGTATAGTCCAAAGCTCTGTTTTTAATATAAAATCAGGGCCTTTGGTGGTCATATCACTGAAAATACAAGATTTGAAAAAAATATTATTGTCTACGGGTGCTCGTGGAAGACCATTTCTATGGACTGGAATCTAGAGAATGCTAAAGTGATTCTGGTATTTTACTGACCTCTGCTGGTCGTTTTTTGTCAAGAAAGTTAAATAGAGGCAATTGCCAGAAAAATTAAAAAAAGAAAGTCCCTCAGCAGAAAGCAATTCTGGTATTTTACTGACCTCTGCTGGTCATTTTTTATCAAGACAGTTAAATAGAGGCAGTTGAACAGAAAAAAAGTCCCTGAGCGGAAGCAGACCAGTCCTAGGGCTGATCTCCAAAGCCCACAAAGTACATACACATATATAATAAGTATATACTAAAGTATATACAAGAGGTCTCGAATGCTCGACCTAAAAACAATATTTATAGGCACATAGGCATGGGCAGATTCACGAACTAAATGCTGAAAAAGTGCCCTAGATAATTCCCCGTCTGCATACTAAAATAAGGAAGTAAAAAAAAAACATTTATAGAAAAATTGGGAATTGTCAGCATATGAAAAGAGTTCATCAGTAATTACTAATTGACCTACACATCAGAATTTCGATAGGCGGTCAGCCATTCATATTCCTCAGAAAGCAGCCTATAATCAGTGATATCAGTCCGCTCTGAATCTCCCACAGATGCACTGGAACCTGCTAGGGGAGGAAACAAAGAGAGCCCCGGGAAAGACATAGATGGCACATTCACCTGCTTTAAGCACCACTGAGCATGGCGCCGAGCAGTGCTGGGAATTACTGGGATTACCTGACATATGAGCCCATGCCACAGGTGACTGTGTTTAAGTTATTGACCAGCTCCTAGGGCACTAATGTGCCCATTATAAACGACCCCTGTAGGAATATGGAATTGACTGGAAAGCCATTCCCAAACCGCCCAAGACCAGTATATTTTTAATTAATCAGTAGGCAGTAATTATGCGGCAGAGTTGGTAGCTCTGCTGGCAAGGGGTAGGTCACTGTCCACGAAGAGCTGTACCCCAGCTGCACACTAGAATGTTTTATACGTCGTCGACAATAAAGATGAGAGAGACCAGATAATACAAAGGGCCACAACCAATCGCATTTTTGAATGAGGTGAAGTGTAGCCTTGTGAGTAAGTCCCTGAGAGCACCACCATGTTGTGACTCAGTTGGCAGTTACAGCCAAACTGTCTAGCCTCGCCTGACACAATGATGGCTTCTGCTGGCAGCCACACTGTGCACACGTAGTTAGGATGACCCAGGGCTCTGGAATTATGCGGGAGGGGATCACTAAATTATGGGCAGGATTGACTAAATTATGGAGCACCTTTTTGATAGTATTACTTCATTATTTTATCATTTTTACACATGGTAATACTGTCTAGGCAAATATTTCACCTCATTAGTACCAGTCTAACAACCAAATATATAAATAAGCAACTGAAAGATGACCAGTTAACGTTTGTGAAGGGTCTTCCAAAGCGTGTGAACACATCACCACGTTTTCAGTAACCTTTGATCCTTTTGAGTTAGAAACACATTTTTTTGTTTTGTTAAAATCTACAGATTATGCACCAGATTATGGATAATTATGCAAAAAAAAGCAGCAAACAAAGGATCGCATAATTCTAGTGGCCCTCCCCATGACCTAATATTATATTTGAATTCTAACTTTTTGATGGTCAAACTGGACTCTCTCCTTACCTGTTCAGCGGGTGCAAAGTGATGACTCCACAGACACTATCGTAACCCCCACCCCAGCCCTCACCCCCTCGGTTGCCAAAACATACGGTTGCAGTTCCATCTTAGGATGGTGGAGTGGCCCTACGGATGGTGGAGTGGCCCTACGGATGGTGGAGTGGCCCTACGGATGGTGGAGTGGTTCAGGATGATGGAGTGGTTCAGGATGGTGGAGTGGCTCTAAGGATGATGAAGTGGCTCCAAGGGAACCACAGAACATTTCATTAAAGAACACACACACACGCACTGGCTCTGCCTCCTGCTCCCTTCTGAAGTGTGCAGCTCTAGCACATGGATGGGTAGTGCCACTGTCCTGACCTGAAATCAGGGACAGGAGGTGCCACCAGAACAGCAGCCCCCGGAAGAGGACTGCCAGCTGCGCAGTTGCTTCTCCCACACCGGGTCCCAACGAGCTTGAGGACTCCGCCCAGAACTGCAGCATAAGGACTATGGCACGCGGAGGTGGACACATTTCCTTTGAGACATTCTTGTCACCTCGCCCCGTCTACTCACCTATGTCCCAGGCCCAGCACATACATGTGAAACGAGGAGCAGTACTGGCGACGGTGCAGTTCCTATTCAATAGTGTATATTTTTACAAGCTAAATGAGGAAATATTTTCTTTACACGTTGCTAACACTGACAATATGTGCACAATAAATACAGAAAAACTGCAAATAGAATGTGTATACGTGCAACCGGAAACTTTCAAAGTCAAAGAAAAGTTCGATATTGAGTGCATTTGTACACATACCTTTCTTTCGTGAGATCACTCGCGGGCGGTTCTGTAACTGTCTCGCTCTCTTTCCCTGCTCCGTCACCCGAGCTTTCTTCTTTAGACTCACTCCCGACATCGTCTTCGTTCTGTGCAAGTTTTTGCAAAGGTAAATTGGAAAAAAGCGACAAAAATCCTGTCATGCTGGCGTCAAGACGCTATTGTTGGACAATATTTTAAAAGCTTGCCCAAGTTTTGCAGCGTGAATCTTTCTGGATTCACTATGCTGTGCATTATTCCGCCATTTCGTGGTTGGGTCCGGATTTGTAGTCTTTTCTTTCTTTCTTTTTTTTTTTTTGTTGGCCCAGGTGGGCGGCGACGCCCCCACCATTTGGTGTCCTCGGTGACGTCGTCGCGCTTCCTGCGGAAGCTCCCACCTTTGGTCGCCATCTTCAGATTCTTTTTTCCGCCGTGGGGTCTGGATCGTTGACGAGAAGTTCCAGAAAGTTTGGACGAAGAATCTCAAAAATTCAATCATCACCACAGAGGATCGTTTCCTGAGACACCGGACGAGGAGACGAGTACCGGAGGCGACGAGAAGGATGACGAGGTAGAAGGTCCACGACCAAAATCTCGACGCCTACAGAGAATGCGCTCACAGGGGGCCCCCTGAGCGCGGTTATGGACAAGACACCGTTTAAGTTTTGCCAAAACTGTCACCACAAGTACGCCCAGAAGGACCAGCACCCAGTCTGCAACCTCTGCTTGCCGCTCAACCACACCAGCGAAGACTGCAACGCGTGTTCGGCGTTCACACCGAAAACCCTCCGGGTGAGAGAGAGAGGCAAAGAAGGGCGAACTACAACATGCAGGGCCAGGGACCAGCTCCATCGCTCCGAGACCTGGGCCTCTCGAGTGGAGAGGAAGACAACATCGCAGAGGGACCGGAGGACTGCTCAGTCGTCGAGGTCCACAAGAAAACGTCGAAGGAGATAAGGGAGACGTCGACCCCGAAGCACCCAAGCGACGCTCGAAAGAGTGAAGCCAAGGCCCCGAGCGACACACTTAGAAGTGAAGCCAAGTCCTCGAAGGGAGCGTTGCCGCCGAAACACTCAATGAAAGCAACAGCATCCAGGGACAAACAGCCGAGCGGATCCTTCGGGAAGGACTCCCAATCGGCAAAAGCCTCCGAAAAACCAAGGGCGTCGAAGGTAACCTCCGAAAAGGAAGCCTCGACGCAGAGAAAAGAAGGCCCGGCGTCATCCTCGACGTCCGAGACCGCAAAGAGAGGCGCTTCATCCATCGACGCCGAAAAGGTCCACGAGATGGAGAAAAAAAAGAGAAGGCTCAAAGCAGAGATGGCGAGCATACTGCAACGGAAAAAAGACTTCCACGAAAAGATGGCGCTATACGCCATTCCGTCGGAGCCAACACGCGAAGCACTCGGGGAGGGCTACACCGAAGACATCGAACCCCCGAAAACCCCCGAACCACTCGAAGAGCAGGGCGAAGAGGACTACTACTTCGAAGGCGAAGAAGAGCCGCAGTCTTACCGGGACTCGACGTCCTCGGAAGCACAAGACTTAGACTGGCAAGACCTCGACGCAGAATCACCAGAAGAAGGGGTAGACTCTTATCCCTCGAGGCCTTCGCCGCCAGACGACATTGGAGCCTACAATGTGGTCGTCCAAAAGGCTGCAGCAACATATGGGGTCGAAATGCAAGAGGAGAAGGCGAAAGCATGTTTCCTTTTGGAAACCCTACTGCCTCAACAAACCAGGTCCCAGTTCCTACCCATGCTTCCTAGCGTCCTGGACCAGGGAAGGGAGGCCTTCAAAGAACCGGCAGTCTGCAAAGCTGTTACACCTAGGAGCGAAAAGAAGTACAAACACTCCTCAAAAGACCCTGCGTACATCCAAGGGTCAGTGCCAGCAGACTCCATTATCACGGCAACGGCCAGGAAAAGGGCCAATGTGCCCACTAACACAGGTCCACCTCCAGACAAGGAGAGCAAACGAATAGACCTCGCAGGACGAAAGGTGGAGAGGAACGCAGCCATACACTGGCGCATCGCCAACTCCAACGCCCTCATCAGCAGACATGCATACCAGCATTGGGATGATATGAGCCAGCTCGTAACACACCTGCCACAACAATACCAACAAAGGGAAAATCACCTAGTGGAAGAGGGCAAGGCTATCGCAAACACTTGCCTAAAATCAGCCTTGGACGCAGCAGAAAACTCCAGCAGGCAGATGATGATGGGGGTGACTGAAAGGAGACACGCATGGCTCAGGATCTCGGGTTTCAAACCGGAGGTACAAAGTAATATCCTGAACACGCCATTCGACGGCCAGAAACTGTTTGGAGCCCCAGTCGACGAAAAGTTGACGCAGCTTAAGAAGGACAACGAAACTGCGAGGTCCATGGGAGCACTGCAGTTCAGGGGGATGAGAAGAGGAACCCCATCAAGGCGGCCCAGTGGTAGAGGGGGCAATGCGCCCGCCATTTCCCACCAATCTCCCCAACAAGGATACCAGGGGAACAACCAGGGCCAAAGCCAACAGGGACAACAACAGCAAAATTGGCAGTATCAATCCAGAGGACGGTCCTTTCGAGGACGCGGGTACTTACGGGGACAGTCCCGAAGAGGGGGTCAGCAGCCCACCTCAAAGTGACTCCGCAAAGAAACCAAAACCTCCCCTATTACCACCAAGGGAGAGGAGAAGTCAACAAAAGGAAAAACTAAAAAGCACCCACAGCAAACAAATAACCACCGAGCATACAACCCCGGTGGGGGGCCGAATAGGAAACTTTCTCACACAATGGAGAAAGATTACCACGGACAAGTGGATACTGAACATCATACAGCACGGATACTGCATAGAACTCCAAAAACACCCCCCGGGCAGAAAACCAAGACACCGCCCAGTCCCCGCAAGGGAGCTCGCCCTCCTACAGCTAGAAACAGAGGAGCTGCTCAAAAAAAGAGCGATAGAAGCAGTTCCAATCAACGAAAGGAACAAGGGAGTATACTCTACGTACTTCCTGGTGCCAAAGGTAGACGAAACACTAAGGCCAATACTGGACCTCAGATTCCTGAACAAGTTCGTAAGAACTCAAAAATTAAAAATGACGTCACTTCAGGAAGTAATACCCCAAATCCAACAAGGGGTCTACATGGCGACCATGGACATGAAAGACGCATATCTGCACATCCCCGTCAACCACAAACACAAACGTCTACTAAGATTCGTGATAGGCCAGAATCACTACCAGTTCACAGTGCTAGCCTTCGGGCTCAAGTCCGCACCAAGGGTGTTCACAAAATGCCTAGCAGCAGTGGCAGCGCACCTACGGAGAAAGGGCATACATGTATACCCCTACCTTGACGACTGGCTTGTGAAAGCAGGATCATACAGACACTGCAAAGATCACATCAAACAAGTCATACAAACACTGTCCAGACTAGGTTTCTCAATACATTGGGAGAAATCATCAACAGAACCGCAGCAGATCAAGATATTCTTAGGGGCACAGATCGACAGCACACAGTCCAAAGTGTTCCCCAGCGAGAAGAGAACTATAGCGCTCCTGAGGGAAACACGTCATTACCGCAAGGGGCAAGTTCTGACAGTGAGGACGGTGAGCAGACTAATGGGGATGATGGCATCATGCATCCACCTGGTCCCAAATGTCAAGCTGCACATGAGACCGTTCCAAGAATGGATCCAGCAACAGTGGTCACAAGCAACAGGGAGTTGGGAAGATCTAGTGGTTGTCACACACGCAGTGGAGCGAGAAATAGCGTGGTGGAAGGAAAAGAACATATTACAGGGAAAGCCATTCACACAGCCAACTCCAACAGTGACCATCACAACAGACGCCTCACAGCAGGGCTGGGGCGCGCACATGGACAGACTCCGCGTCAGGGGGCTGTGGTCACAACAAGATGCAGTGAAACACCAACTACCTAGAACTAAAAACTGTGTTCCTAGCCTTAAGAGCCTTTCAGAAGCAGCTTTACGGCAGAAAGTGCTGATACAAACAGACAACACAACCACCATGTTCTACATCAACAAACAAGGCGGAACACAGTCAGCACCTCTATCAAGCCCGGCACTAGAGATTTGGAGATGGGCCATCCCTCTAAGGATAGACCTACTGGCAATACACCTTCCAGGAATAGACAATGTAGAAGCAGACCGACTCAGCAGGCAGACGTCGGCATCCCACGAATGGGAGCTCAACCAACAGGAAGTGCAGCGACTGTTCCAAAAATGGGGTACACCACAGATAGACCTGTTTGCAACACTCCAGAATGCAAAATGCCAACATTACGCATCCAGACAACCGGACCAAGGGTCCCTAGGGAATGCGCTATGGATAAGTTGGTCGAACGAATTTGCATACGCTTTTCCCCCGATACCACTGTTACACAAGGTACTCAGCAAATGCAGGAGCAGCAGCATGACACTCATACTAGTGGCACCTCAGTGGGCCAGACAGTCATGGTTCTCACAAATAATGGAAATGACGCAGGAACCAGCGCACAGGTTCAGCAGAAGAAAAGACCTCCTGACAATGCAAGACGGAAAAGTGCTCCACCCAGAACCAGATAGCCTCAGCCTAGCTGCATGGCTCGTGAGGACCTAGAATTCGCACACCTCAAGCTGCCACCAAGCACTATGGCAGTACTCAGAGAAGCAAGGAGACCTACTACAAGGAAGTGCTACATTGCAAAGTGGAAAAGGTTCTCGCAATGGTGCCTTAAAGAGGGACTGCAACGAAAGGTCACAAAAGAATCAACGGTACTAAAATACTTAACGCACCTACTACACAGCGGGCTGAGCTACTCGTCACTAAGGGTTCACTTAGCAGCCATAGTGGCCTACACCAGGGGAGAAGCGGGGAAAAGTTTCTTCACCTCCCAGGTGGTCAAGAGATTCCTGGAGGGAGCTAAAAGAATAGCCCCCCCAAAAAGGATGCCAGCCCCGAGCTGGAACCTCAACACTGTGCTAACACAGTTGATGAAATCACCGTTTGAGCCCATACACAAAACTACACTGCAAATGCTCACACTAAAAACTGCTTTCTTGGTGGCTATCACATCAATGCGAAGGGTCAGTGAACTACAGGCTCTTACACTACAAGAGCCCTACTTGCAAATACACAAGGACAGAATTGTCATGAGGACGGACCCACACTTCCTGCCAAAGGTGGTGTCGCGGTTCCATATTAACCAGACAATACAAATACCAAGTTTCTTCCAAAAACCATCAACGCCCACAGAGACGGCGCTACACACGCTGGACGCCAGAAGGGCAGTGATGCACTACATAGAAAGGACAAGGGAATGCAGGAAAACAAATCAACTCTTCGTTTCCTTCGCAAGCAGTTTCTTGGGACGACCAGTAACCAAAAATACCATCGCACGATGGATTGCGCAGGCAATACAACTCTGCCACAAGCAGGCAGGACAAGAATTACAGGGAGCCGCGCAGGCTCACTCAACTAGGAAGAAATGAGCAACGGTTGCGTTCCTAGCGAACACACCTATCCAAGACATTTGTCAAGCGGCAACATGGTCTTCCGTGCACACGTTCACCAAACACTACTGTGTGGATATCCAGATGAACAAAGAGGCACAAGTAGGACAGAGGGTCTTACAGCACATTTTCAGCAACCAATGCTCATCTTCCACCCAACCACCGCAATGACAGAAAACCGCTACAAAGTCTATGCACAGCATAGTGAATCCAGAAAGATTCACGCTGCAAAACGAATAGTTTCTTACCTGTCGGTGTAGTTTTGCAGCTTGAAGACTTTCTGGATTCACTAGCGATCCCACCCGCCTCCGCCAGGAAGATAACATAGGAGGTTAAGGGTAAAACTAGACTACATACAGAGTTTAGAGGGATCAAAAGGAAAATAGGAGGATAAAAGAGAAAGACATAGACGACAAAAACAATAAGAGGAAAAGAAAAAAGAATCCGAAGATGGCGACCAAAGGTGGGAGCTTCCGCAGGAAGCGCGACGACGTCACCGAGGACACCAAATGGTGGGGGCGTCGCCGCCCACCTGGGCCAACAAAAAAAAAAAAAAAAAAAAAGAAAGAAAAGACTACGAATCCGGACCCAACCACGATATGGCGGAATAATGCACAGCATAGTGAATCCAGAAAGTCTTCAAGCTGCAAAACTACACCGACAGGTAAGAAACTATTAGTTACACACGATTTGCAGCAATAAACAGATGCACGCATTAGAAAGTATTATCATCAAGGAAATGTAACTGAATAAATAATGTTTCTGTTGATTTGTACGTGCAAAGCAATCTTGAGCATACAAAGCATTCGCCAAGTTTGCAAGGTGCAGAAGAGAGCATAAGGGCTGACTCTGAGGGCACCATGGCAACATGGGCATGTGAATTTACCTGATGGCTGGGATGCATGAGGCAATGTGACAATGGAAGGAAGACATTAAGTGTGTGTGTGCATGCTTCGTGTGCCCCCCACCTGCCTAAATTACCTCTGTAGAATGTAAAGCAGTCTCTATGCTTCACTGTGGCAACCCTCTTTCTGTGAATGTCTCCCTCCCCTCTCTGCTCTCAGTCATTTAACGGAGGGTTAAGGACACACCGCTCTGGGCGGGATGTGCTGTCTGCCCTTGGACTAGCAGAATCCCAGGACGACAGAAGCTGCCCTTTGCAGTAACGCGCCATGAAATAGATATTTTCCTTCAGAGGACTGTCTGCCCCCCTCGGAACGGCAGACCCTTGTCATGCTTCAGATATGAAAATGGCTGTGGGGTTGTCACGCTCAGGCGCGCAGAATGCTTTCTTGGTACTGAAAGGCGTGAGTGGGATAATAGCTGCCAACTTTTGCTTTCTAGTGCAGAGCCCGGAGCTGCAGCCAAGGCAGCGCCGCCTCTCCAGGTGAATGGGGATTTCTTGTCTATCTGGAGCGCGCAACGCTGCTGTCTCCCGGGCTGGGAGTAGCTCCTTGTCCCGAATTAAGGTGAATCCATAGACACGCAGTGGAAGCGTTTGCAAGAGCATTTGGTATCACAGTGCAATGAGGGTTGTGCTACAGCTGAGCTGCTAGTTTCTCCTGGGGAACCTCAGTTTGTGGTGGCGATGCACTTCCCTTCTCAAGGGTGACACGTGTATCAAGGAAGCATGTCTAACGAGCGAGCACCTTCACTGACTAGACCACAGTGATGCCTCAGCAAGGACCGATGTCTTTTTCTCACCAGTGCGCTCCATGCCGGGTCACACGGCTCCTGGAAGCTGCCTGCGAGCGCTGGTGCTTTAGAATCGCGCGGACGGCGGAGGCGGCACGGCTCCCGTGCTGCTGTCCCCAAGAACTGTGTTATAGCTGGACTGTCTCTCCAGTCTCCGGAGATGAGAACCCTCCTGCCTGCTCTCAGTTGAAAAAAGAGAACAGAGATAGAAAGTGAAACTATTCAAATAAAAGTACACAGCAGAACGGCTTGGCCGTAACAAGACTTCCGGAGCAACCAAGGGTTTTTTTCTGGTGCACCCCAGGGACGTCACTTCCGGGATGCCTGCGCACTATTTTAAAACAAGCATTTGCAATGCAATACGACTCGCATTTACGCGAGATGTATTGCATTAAAAATGGGAGTGCGGGCGTGAAAAAAGGCACGAACTGGAGTGGGGGGGGTGAGGGGTTGGCGGAAAATCACGGACTGCGTGAGGGGGTGGGGGGACACAGGTAAAAAATAATGTTGAGTAAAGGGGCCAATAGCCTCGGATGTGTACAAATTACGCTATGGACGCTAGGAGGAGGGACTAACAAGGGAAAAACCAATCAGAAGGCACCATTTTGGATGGAAGCCAAACAAAAAGATGAGCGGAGAGTGGGTGGAGCTAACGCGAAGCTTCCCCGCTAAAGTATATACCATATGCCTCGCAAAGCGAGCAGCGCATGCGCTGCAACGCTAGGCGAGACCTAAAAAGGTGCTCCCCTTATGTCAGAGAAATCATCTGAATTACTTTATTCAAGGAATCATTCAGATTACATATCAAACTTTGGGGCTGTGCGCTTTTCTCATTATTGCGTTTCTTTTAATCTAGTACAAATGACTGGCGATAGAATGAGAAGCAAGACTGGAGAATTGCTAAAGCTGACACAGCACACGTTGCTCGATAACTTGACTCGACTGAGTGCCGGCGCTGCTTTTATTATATTAATTGATTGTACAATACACAGTGCTTGAAATGGAAAAATAGAAGTGCAGGTACTCTGAACCAGAGTACCAGCTTGTTTCTGAGAAGTGCCGGTACTCTCCAATTAAAAAAAATTGGTTTCCCCAGCACACGCTAAAGTCAACATGTATTACATAAATAACCGATATCAACAATTCTTGTCTTTCTTTGTATTTGTTACGTTTAATCTCATATGTTCTTGTTTAGTTCTTTTTTTTAGTCAGCACGTGTTTCGTCGTCCATGCCTGGTGGGCGCTACTTCCTCAGGGCTGTTTTGTAGTGTTATCTTTTAACCGGTTGTAATTCCGTCTTGGTTTCCCCAAATAGTTCCTTGTCTTCGTTAGTTTTTCTCTCCCAATCGTGTCAGTATTATCCCTTATTATTTGTTGTCATCAGTATTACTGCCTTCTGAGTGTTTGCTCGTGCAGCCTTCCGTCGTCCCAGCAAGTACGCTTTGACAAAGCGTACTCGCTGGGACGACGGAAGACTGCACGAGCAAACACTCGGAAGGCGGTAAAACTGATGACAAATAATTAGGGATAATACTGACACGATTGGGAGAGAAAACTAATGAAGACAAGGAACTATTTGGGGAAACCGGGACGGAATTACAATGGGTTAAAAGATAACACTAACCATACCGACGAAACAGCCCTTAGGAAGTCGCGGCCACCAGCCATGGGCGACGAAACACATGTTGGCTAAAAAGAGGCTAAAAAAAAGGAACTAAACAAGAACATTTAAGAATAAACCAAACAAATGCAAAGAAAGACAAGAATTGTTGATATCTGTTATTTATGTAATACATTTTGACATTAGCGTGTGCTAGGGAAACCAATTTATTTGTATAAACTGGGTGATTTTGGTCGTCGAACTGGGGAGTGGGTGATCTCTCCACCTCAAAGCACCGCACATAAATAAGTTAGAGCGCCACAGAACCTTCTGCAAACCTCACCCCCGCTAGCGTATCTTCTCTCCCATTAAAAGTATTACGTCACTCGTGAAAAGTGCCGGTACTCTCCCTCTCAAAATAAAAAAGTGCCGGTACTCCGTACTGGCCCATTTAAAGCACTGACAATACATACAAAATGATGACTTCTGGAGCAACATATATTTTTAACATAAGCTTGTGCTTGAAAGAAGCATTTTTTTTTTTTTACTTTTAGTTTTATTTACAACTAGTGATTGACAATTATTGCAGCCCGGGTACCCAGCTCAGCTATTGCTATGTTGAAAAATAAGTGCAGCGACTGCAGGAGCCTTACTTGGCTGCAGTGTCAGGGGCGCAGGCGCACACACAGCTGTCAGCACACAAACCTATTTAGTCTGCATCTTCGCGCTCACTACTGGAAGGAAGGAAGCACTGTCAGAAGATAATTTAAAAGAACATGACCGATTGTTGTGCGGTTTAAGATAAAGCTGTACCATAATTGGTCATGTTGTATGCTCTTCCTGCCCCCGTGCTGTCATGCTCGACTGTGCTTGAGCTTGGGTGTTGCTTTGTGCCTAACAGCCAATCCCCACACAGCTCTTATGATGTTTATTACATGAAATAGCATGAGAACTGCACCGGGATTGGATGGACAAGGCATTCCAGCGCCCTATTAAATACTTGGAGGGCTGCATTTGGTGCCCCGGCCCTGCCCTCAAGGCAGAGTGCTTTCTTGCTCAGAAGCCTAAAGTGCGCATTTCAGGCTGGCCGATTCCCTAGACTGGTCAGTCCGTCATGCCCACTTTAAATTGCACAGCGCAGCCGGTTCAACTCTCCCTGTGTCCCTGGAAATAGCCACATCCCCTCCTTCAAGCATTTACGTGACAACAATAATGTAAGTAATTCCTGCAGCCCTCCCACGGTACGAAGCTCCACAAACATAAATCTACACAGAGAATGAAAATTTCAACGGGTGTGGGGGGTGTTCTGGCTCAAAGTGGGGGGGGGCAACAGTCTTCCGCCTCTATAGAGAAGCGCTGCTGCGTAATTATGAATTTACTGTATTTGCTTCATAATTCAATGTGGGACAAACTTTATTTGTTGCTCAAATGGGTGCAAATAATACTGCTAGAGAATGTCCCACATAATTTACATTTTTACCTGGTCATTTAGATAACCTGGCCACATAATTTGGTCCTCCATACTGCATAAATCTTGTGGCCCTGACAATGTTATAGCTCTGCAGAATGGTTTGAGGGCTGCCATTACAATGATGAAACCCAGGCAATGTTCCTCACACATTTTAGATCTGAGTTCCACAAACCTCTGCCTTCTTCTCCACTTTGTTCAATATTTATAATCATGCTCTGGTGGCGCACATCTGGCCCCATGGCTTTCACTATTACATGACACCCAGATATTCTTACAGTATGATTCTGTCTTGTTTATTTCAGCTGCACAATTCCAAAACTATTGTGAACTGGAACTGGTTAGCAGCCATTGGCTCAAGCCGCACTGATAAGATCTAGGTGATGGTGGTAAGAGGTAGGAGCAGCAACTGGAAGTCAGAAACCAAATAAAGCATCAGGAACTGATAAGGTTCCATCTGATCTAGATTAAGCCGAAACATACTTGTGGCTGCCACTGCTTGTCTCAATTTTTTAATGGCTTCCTACACAGTGGTTCTGATGGGTACTTCTAATGCAAAATACCTCGACGTGCCAGATTTGATCTGGAGATTTTTCTCAGCATTACTGCTGGGCACCAGCATGTGGTGTTGTGCGGATTCGCTGCAACTTCACCCAGACCTCAGTGACGATGAAGCCATATATATGCATCACTTTTTCTCATATTTTTGACAATTTTGTCTTCGAAATGTTCCTACAATGTGCAAGGGAACATGCCATGCCCTCTGTGAAGACTATAGGGTTTAAACATTTCAGGGACTGCCAAGTGCAGATGTCTGTGACAGAGCCACAGGAGGTGTCTCTGTCTAGGGTCTTCGCAGCACTCCAAGTCCTGTGTGAATGCCACCCAGATGAATACCAAAGTGATCCGGGATGTGAAGCCAAATTCTACATTGCCGAACACTGTTAAAAGGTGTATAAGAGCCGGTCCTGGTCAAAGTCGAGAACGCAGACCTGTTCAGGTTTTCGAGGCAATACCTGCGAAAAGTCCTCTTCACACTCCAAGTTAAAACAGAAACACAAAAAGTCAAAGAGTGAATCTCCCTCGTTCTGGACTCTCATCCATTGGAGCGGTGAGGATGTCAAGGTGCCTCCCGGTCTTCTACAGGGGATCCAATTCCACAGTTCACACAGTCAAATTCCTAGGTCATCTGTGATACCTCAACAATTGGAGGCTTTCAAGGAATCCATGTTCTCATCTTTGATATCCTTCTAGTGTGCCTTCATGCCCCAAGGATCTGAAGAGGCCTCCAGTCAGACTACAACGGCGGATCATTCCTCAACTCTGGGGCCAACTACCAATGGGACTTTGAATCCAGCACCATGATCCCTGCCACATCGATACCACCGAAGGAAGAATCTATTTTCTTAGCGGATTCCGAGACTATCCTGGCACGACCTCGACTGAAGTCACGCCCTCCCCAACCGTTGTCGCAGCCAGTCCAACCTCATTCTGACAGAGTGCTGCAACTACCTAGGACTCTTCACATTCTTTTGTCTCAGACTTTGAGCACAGTTAACATGATGAAACTGGACATGTGGGGAAAGATGCATGCCATTATTACGACAAGGACGCTCTTTATATGGACCTTCAGAAGGCCAGTGCACTAGACACCTCCCTGGCTGCTGGTTTCAACTCTCTCCCTGGCTCTTCCACAAACTAATCAGTTTCTTTTGTGGTGGTGATCAGATGGGCGATCAAAGTTTTAGACCTGCAACTCCTGTCCATTAAAGTTAAAACTGATGTCCTGACTGAGGTCCTACAACCTGGACAGGCTTCCACAGAACTGCTTCTCCCTTTCATTGAAGCCCTGACAGACGCAGCAGTGGGCCCTTGGGCCACACCTTGCTCCTGCCCACCAGTAAATAAGCAAGTCGTCAGAAGACGCAAACCTGCCCCCGGTGATCCTCCGTTCCTCAAGCAACACCCTATGCCTGAAAATCTGGTGGTCCAGGCATCCACAAGTAGAATAAATCCTTACTCATTTCCTAGTACGCCTCCTGCTTGGGAATCGAAACGCATGGAGGCATTTGGGAAGAGGATGTTTTCCTCAACTAGCCTCGCCGTTCACTCCATCTATGCTAGCTGTCTCCTGGGATGATACTCGCATGCGTTTAGGTATATCGTCTGCAAGAATTTGCAGACAGCCTCTGAAAATTACCTTGCCAACCTTGCACAGATCATACAAGATGGTCAGGGCACAGCAAAGTATGTAATCCGTGCTGGGCTGGACACCACTGACTGCTTGGGCAGGGCAGTCAATATCAGTATGGTGCTTCAGTGCCATGTGTGGATGAGTTCCATAAGGCTTCTTGGGTGATGCTCTCTAATGGACGTACCATTTGACAGCACCCATCTCTTCAGAGATGAGGCAGCCTCGTCCTTGGAGCACTTCAAGTAAAGCATAGTAATAGAGTGCTCACTTGGCCTTTTTGTTCCTGTGCGGCAGTGTTCCCAACATTTTTGCACTTTTAAAAGGGGGTTGTCTGAAAGACCATGCCAAGCCCCACCTCACAGCAGCAGACCTCATTCCTTTTCCAAACCGGGGTCAAGGATCCAGCTGATAACGTCCAGGCCCTCTGGGGCAGCGCACTGCTCAGTCCCCCTCTCCCATTTTACCACCACCGAAATGATTTAGCTTGCCCGCGGCTGCATGTTGCCATCGCGTTGGAGTCAGGGTCAGGTATTACATCCATATTTGGCAGAGCATTACATCTGACAGATGAGTCCTCCAGATAGTCCAGAAAAGATATTCCCTACAATTCCTCTCCGATCCGCTGCATAGTCAACCTGCACTAGAGTGGCTGTCCGAGGAACATTTGTCCATTTTGCAACAGAGAGTCTGGGCTCTTTTGGACAAAAAAAAAGCCATCAAGAGGGTCTCCGCATTGGAAACCGGGACTGGATGTTACTCTTGTTATTCCCTGGTGCCGAAGAAAAACAGATGGAGGTCTTCTTCCCATATGAGGTCTTTTCCCTCTCAATTTCTTTCTGAAAAAAGCCAAAGTCAAGATACTCACATTGGCCCAAGTTCTCTCTGCCCTAGATCCAGAAGGCTGGATGGTAGCGCTGGACCAGTAGAACACCTATTTCCCATCCTGTATTCCCACAGGCTTTACCTGCAGTTCAAGTTGGGTTTCAAGCATTTTCAGTTCTCTGTGGCTGCTCAACTGGAATTAGACTGGCAGCATATCCCTCTCCTTAGCCCACCCAGAGTTGACGGTGGTGATGGACGTGTCGCTGCTGGGTTGGGGAGGTGAACTAACAAAGGTATAGATCAGAGGACCAAATCAATCTGTTGGAGTAGCGGGCCATTTGCTTGGCATTGAAGGCCTTCCTACCAACCATAAAAGGGAGAGTGGTACAGGTCGTCAAGGACAGCACCACTGCAACAAGCAGGGTGAAGTGAGGTCCTGTGCCAAGAGGCCCTCTGCATTTCCCTGGTTGTGAACCATCATGCAGAATCTCTAAATGCCAGGGCAAACGAACTTAGCCGCCAATGCCTAACTGATCACGAATGGCAACTACATCTGGAGATGGCGCTGGGCGTCTTCCAGCAATGGCAAGAATCTTAGCTCTGTCTATTTGCTTCCGTCAAAAAGGCTCAATGTCAAAACTTTTGTTCGCTACAGTTCCCAAAAAGCCTCTTGTTCAAAGATGCATTCCACCTAGAGTGGAGCACAGGACTCCTGTATGTGTTCTCGCCCCTGCTTCTCCTGCCCAGAACTCTGAAGAAGATCAGGAATGTTTGGGCCCCAAGTCATCTTAGTTGCTCCGGATTGGGCCAGGAGAGTGTGGTACCCGAAACATCTGGGCATGATTATCTGTTCTCCAATTGGGCTGCCACTTTGTGGGGATCTTTGTTGTAGCAGCAGAGTATGGGTTTGCTCCTGGGCCTGCACAATCTACACCTCCACACTTTGAGATTGGGTGATAACAATTGACTGCTTTCGACCTCCCTCCCAAAGTAGTGGATGTTATTCTAGTGGCCAGGCTTCCATCAATGAAAACTGTTTACGTCAGTGGTTCTTAACATTTAAACTTCTGTGAACCCCCTCTCAGTTTTTACTGAAATCCGAGAACCGCCACTGAGTAATTTCTGGAATCCAGGGATCCCCACCGAGTCATTACTGGAAGCCCGGGACCCCAGCCTAAGCAATTTTGATGATTTGGACCACAATGCAATACACAATTAAATATTTTATTTAATTCACAAACAAATCTAAAAAATGACATTTCAATGGGAAGGTTAGAGCTTTTCTAAATTCACTTAAGGCAACCCATCGTCCATACTATATTCTGTTTGGGGGTGGACAGGCATATTGTCCTCTTCCTATAAGATCTTCATTGAGAAACGAAGGCGGAAGTTAGATACTCCAATGATTTCAAAGTAACCCGGCAGTCTTCCATAGAGAGAGGGGTCCGACAGGGTTGTATTTTGGCCCCTTTTTTATTTAATTTATATATAAATAATTCAGAGAATGTACTACTGGAGACCAAGGTGGATTATCCCGCAGGTGGGACGGCATGGCCTTCCTGCCCTCTTGTACGCAGATGACGCGGTCCTGATGGCCAGGACGGAGAGGGGTTTGCAAACGTAGCTTAATTCGTTTGTCCAATTTATGGAAGAGCAGGACCTGTTGGTCAATAATTCAAAATCCTATGTGATGCAAGTAGGTGCTCGATCGAGTAGGCCCTACAATTTTAAGGTTGGGTCCTCGCCGGTCCCCAGGACGTGTGTCTTTTCCTATCTGTGGGTTCTGTTGGACGCCAAGATGAATTGGGGGCCCTTAAAAACTCGTAAGAAAAGTGATCTTACTAGGGCGAATGCGGCTATTTTTAACTTTGCCTCCAGATTAAGTAAAAGACCAGTTGGGGTAATACTGCAGCTTTATGGGGCCAAGTGCATCACAAAAGTCTTGCATGGAAGTGAAATGTGGGGCTACATTGCCTTTGATGACCTTCAAATCAGCAAGAATATCTTTTTGAAACGGCTTTTAGCTGTACCTCAGGGCACCTCCACTTTTATTGTTCATGAAGAGCTGGGTTTGGGCTATCTCACTGATTTGTTGGCTGTTCGCCCCCTTTCATTATGGTTACAAATTTTGACCAGCAATGGGACGTCATTAAATAAATCGATCTTAAAGGACTGTATGGCCTAGATCATGCCTCCCATATACCGTGGCTCAAATACATCAGGGAGTGTTAAGTGAACCTGGGGAGAGCAGACCTTTTTTTTTTTATTTTTTTTTTTTACCCAGAATCGTGTAACAAGAAGGACCTGGTTGGTATCAAGGAAGCCTTTTTTAGACAGCAGTCAGTAGACTGGGAAGCTAAGGAACTCTTGAAGCCTAGTGTATGTCGTTTCATTTTGCTAAGAACTACGCAGACGATTGAACCTTATTTACTGGGGTTTGTGAACTCCTACGATCGTTTTCTGTTGACCAGGCTCCGGGTCAACCTTTTCCGTCTTCTTCTCACCCACCCAAGAGGGCTGTGTAAGGGACAGACGCTGCTGCCCTGTGGTTGCGACAGTAAGTCTCCACAGGACATGCTTAATTTTTTTATGTTTTGCAGTTTTTATGACTTACCTAGGAAGTCTTTTTTTCATCCCGATCTTGAAAAAAGCGAACTTTAGGCAAGTGCCTCCCGCCTATATCTTTTTATGAATGTTTTCGGATAGTACAGCTTTCCACGTGCTTAGCTTTTTAGAATCTGCAGTAAGACTTAGAACTAGCTGTGATTAATTTGTATGTTTTAACACCCTTTCTTTGGCACGCTGCACTTTGTAAAGTTTGGTACATTCTGATTGCTTATTAACTGCCCATATTGTCTTTATATACAGTCTCAGTCACTATTCCAGGAGGCAAGCTTTTATTTGAGGAAGTTTTTATTTGTATTTATTGTGTGCTTTTATGGTTTTTGTGCAAGAAACCGAATAAAGTTGATTTGATTTCATATATTCTGTTTGATGCCCTTGCACTCTCCCATGAATTAATGAATCTGAGAATGCCAACTTAATTGTTAGCCTTCAATTTCAAATTCATTCACTTTTACAGAATGTTTATACATTTTCAGTTTTACATTTTGCTTCTTTATCTACGTGCACTTTATAAATCAGTTAATATTTTATAATGTTCTAAGCAGTTGGTCCTAGATCAGATGTTAAGAACCTGTGGTTTACGCGGTATGCTAAGATAAGTTTGTGGCCTTGTATAATTCCCACCATACAGACCCATTACAGGCAAAGTTGGTGGATGTTTTTCTTTTTCTTTTTTGTGTTGTCTTTAGCCCATCAGGACCTTATGGTTGACACTCTTAAAGGTTATTTTTTACCTTTTGGCCTTTTTAAATTTACCAGACAAACTGTCCGGTGGTCCATATGTTTCCACCCAAGCTATTTATGATGCTGCAATCGAACCTTAATTTGGTCCTCACTTTCCTTGTGTATGCCATTTGAGCCAATGCAGAGCTGTCCTTTGTCTCCTCATTCTCGAAACATTCTTCCTGATAGCGACAACTTTAGCTCATCATGTGAGAGAGCTTCAAGCTGTGTCCGTTCATCCACCATGCACCACCTTTTTCCTGCGAAAACTGGTGTTGCGACATTATTGCCGAAAGTTGTTGCACCCTGTCATGTCGGACAGTCCATCACCCTTCTGCCATTCTTTGCTCCACCTCACCCCTCGAAAGAGGAGAGACTCTTTTGCTTGTACCCCAAAACAGATTTGAATTTTTACATCGATCGTACTAAGGACCATCAGCTCTTTGTGGGGTTTTATCGGGTGAAAAAGGATAGGGCAGTGCAGAAAAAGACCATATTAAGGTGGATAGTCCTCTGTAGTCAATTCTGCTACACATTGGCTAACAAGCAGCGCCCGGGCTTGCTCGACCCGAGCCAAGGCTGCTACCACTGCTTTGATATAGAAAACAGTCTGTCCTAGACCAATTTATATACAAATTGATACCCAGGTCCGTGGACTCTTCATGGGTTACCCCATTATGATATAATGGCTACCACTGCTTTGGCACGCGAGTGCTTGTTCTGGACATCAGTTAGGCAGCAACATGGGCATTAATACACACATTCACAAAGCATTACTGCCTTGGTAGCCAGTTTCACCAGCAAGGGCATTTTCTGTGAAGAGAAGAATATCATGATTAACGTTCACCAAAATAAAATTCACCGTCATGAAAATCAAAAGATCTTTACAGAGCTCCTTTGTTTTCAAAAGAACTAACCCTTAAAAGATGAGTAGTTTCTACTATATGAGCTTAAAGTTAGACCAAGAGCTGTCCTGGGAGGCCACTAAAAGGCATTGAGCCAAACTGAAGAAGCGGTGCAGAGATGTAAAAACAAATTAGGAGGCGACTCACTAAGTACCATGCTGCACGTCTTTAAAGTAAAAGTGGTAGACGGCACTACATACGGATTACAAGTCAGGAAAACCGATTTCTGAAAGCCCTCTTGAAACTGGGCCAGAGTACCCCACTAGCCACACTGGGGCTTAAATTTGGCCTTTGTGACAAAATTGCTTTGCCAGCTGCTATACTGTGGATAAGATGGGCACAAATGGGAAGTATCTTCGCAGTTATGGATCTGAAATGCTGTAGGCAGTCTGTGTGGTATTACCATATAGAGGAATCATTGTGGAAGATTGAGCCACATGATCTCTGAACTAATCCCAACCTTGTATACTCCTGTACTGCTAACTGGGTCAACGATGGCCACTGGTGCTCTCAATTAGAACAGCTACTTCAAAATGCGAGAGAGCGGTTATTGCTGTCGGGATACGCATCTCTAAAGACAAAACTAGGATTGAAAACCTGCTTAAATTCGATTACTCTGGAGCTTTTTCGCACATGGTATATCCGTTTCAGTTTAGGCACACTTCTGCTACAAACAAATAAAGCACAGTAGGGCCGTCAAGGCAAAGCATTAGGGTTTTGTGATTCTAATCACAGAGAAAAGTTAGTACACTGTGATATATCTTGACCCTAAACAGGTATTTAGTATAGGAGATTTTTGCTACCACTGTTCAGGCATGTGGGGATAAATAATTATTGGGAAACCATGTCTCTATGCTAAAGGACTAATTGCATGCTCAATTTTAGATCAGTTGCACTGTTCTTTAGGACAGCATGGCTACAAGCGAGGGCACATTCCTGAGTTAGGCCAAGTAAACCTTATGTAGGCACAAGCTATAATGCCCTCCTCAACAGCATTCTTAAAATTTGAAGTACATTTTATGTTTAGTCCTCTCAAGCCAAAAGCTTCTGACACTCGGAGTTGGCAGTGTTCAGTTTCATGGATTGTTGTAAGAAATTGTGCATGATTTTATTCTGCATGTCATGCGGTATTCTTATCCGTCTTTTTATGCCGTATTTATTATTGCACGGCTACTTTTAGCCCCAACAATAAAGATCATTGAATTGAGACACGCTAGGCTACTTTGTTGAGAACACCACTACCTTTCTGAAGCATTATTGTGCAGACACAAGTTTTTCCTGCATAGGTATCTTTTGTAGACTCACATACAATTTACCCTTCTCTCATGTTAAGCTATGATTACCAACCTCCTTTATTCATCTGAAGTATGGAAATAAGAAGAGGTCTCTGTGGGTGGAGTTTATGCCGCTCCACCCCAGCTACCCAAGAGACTTCCACAGCCTGGTGAATTTAAGGAAAAGGACTAATTTAAAGCATATGTATCTGTGAACCATAGAACCCTGGAGAAGTGTAACAGGTAACTACTTTAACATGATTCATTTTTGTTTGATATTTCAAGTTTGCAATTGTTTTATAGCTTTAGATCTGCATGGCTTTTACCACCTTTGCAGAATGTCGAACCTGTACACATCCCGCCGAGCTTTTTAGACAGCGCCTGATTTAGAGTTTGGCAGATTGGATACTCCATCACTAACATGGCGCATATCCCGTCCAATGTATTACAAGGGCATTATATCCCACTACACTTTGACTGCGGCGAATAGGATAGCCATCACCTTTCTGACTGCGTATCCGATCTGCCAAACTCTAAATCAGACCTAGTTTTAAACACTATTTGTAGTATGCTAGTCTTAATTACGTTTATCTGAAATTTCATTGACAATATTATCTTAAATGCAACTCCAGCATATGTGAAGTGATTTTGAATTGTGTATATTTTTGTTAAAAGTTTCATACTACAGACAAGAAGTTTCCAGATCTCCCTGGTTTAGAAGACTTGGGCATTCTTCCAACTCCCGTCGAACAGAAAGCCATAGAAGTTATTCGTCGTCATCGGAGATATCGCTGGTTGGAAGCTGAATTGGAGGAAGCCAGGCCAGCAAAACCCGTCAACTTTTAATATCATGTTCGGTGACCTAACATTCTTCTAGTCTGCAGACCGTGATAGCATTGACATGCTTTTTCGGCATTTGTGCACCCTACTCCCTGTACATATGAAATTAAGTCTATATTAAAATTGTCAGACATTTTTTGTGTGTTTATTGTATTCCCTGAAATGAGTTGCATAATCGGTGACTCCGTTCAATGTATTACTTCTAACCTGCCCCAGAAACAGTTTTTTTTGTGCTTTAATACTGCATTTATCCAAAAATGTTCAAGATAGAATTACATGTTACAGCTTTCAGTGAGTTTATAAAAGCTATACTTCACGTCAGTCAGACCGAGCGAAGGAGGCAAGGAAAAACAGCAGGAAGCATGTCATCTTTCAGCAATTTCTTGAAAGTAGTCAAAATGATTGACAAACAAACGGAGGACTAGACAAACAATATGATGTAGGAAGAGTTCGCTATTGTAGTAATTTAATAATCTTAAGGAACTAAAACATTGAAGAGTTACAAGAAAAAGGAAGAGAGGCTCCGTAATGATTAAGTGTATCACGCTGGCATGGTTTTAATATGTCCTGCATAAGCTAGATAGTAGCATTTCATACATTTCTACTGTAAAAAATATGCAACAAGCACACTTAAGTGTTGTTTTCGCCGTTTCATGTTATTCATAGACTTAAGGGTAGAGTTGTCACAGTCTTGATGTTAGCGGTGCTTGAATACACGCACAGCAAAGAGGGTCCCACAAGGATAAATCCGTTTTTCCTGAGGTTGACCGTGGGTCGTCTTTGGCTGCAGCATTGAGGCAAACGTCTTGGGAAATGTGTATGAGATATGATGTATAACAAAGTAAACTAATATGAATACACTTGAAGGAATGAAAAACTTAACAGTCCAAACTGTAAAATAATAAATGTAATTAGCTAAGTGGATTAGAAATAAAGAAAACTCATTAGGGGGTTCATAAAAAATCATTAATGGAAGAAACAAATGGAAGTCATCCATTTAATTTTAGTCAAGAGAAATAGCTAAAGTCCTCATTTTTATTTTTCATCTTTGAGTCCCTCTATAGAAATATTCTAATGGAACCAGCTCTGGAGGTGATAGTGCTCCATATCGAAAAGCTCTTCAGACAGCATGATGTTTCTACTCATTTATTTTAATTTTGTTCGAGCTGGTCTGTGCTAATACTTTTTTCTTGTTTCGCTCTTTTTATTTGCAAATTATACGAATATCTGTGGTATTGGTTTAAAACATTTTTACTCTTAGCCTACCATAAAAAATGTTTTGCAGTTGGGTCCCCCCTCTAAAATTTTATGGCAAGACTTGGAGGTACGGGAGTGGTAAGGATGAGCACAGGGGGCTGGGAGTATGCTCTCATTTCAGGGGTACTTTTCTGTAGCTCAAATTCTGCACTAAATGTGAGCAGTATAAAAGAGCAAATATGTCACAGGAAAATGTACCCAAAAACTCTGCACCACATAATTAGGATGTTGTGAGCCCCTCACCCTCCTTTGCTCCAATGCAACTTTACCTGCTGCACTAATGATAGCTGCAGCTCTGAGTAGCAGACTGCCTCTCTGCCTTTCCCTCTAGGCCTGGCCATCGATCCAGTCCTAAAACAGACTCTCTGTCCCTTTCAGAAAAAAATGAGCCCCCCACGTGTTGCCCCCACTTTGCAGTAATAGTTTCCTCCGCTCTAATACAAGCAAGGGCCTTTGCCTCTTTTTGAAAGTAGGTCAGTCATGATTCTGAGGCAGTGGGCCTCTAAATCCCCTGGGATCCGGTTCCACTTTACCTGCTTCACTAATAATAGCTACTGCCTTGCCAAACAGGCAGTCTCCTCTGCTTTTTGTTAAAAACATGGGCCCGATCTTGCGCCGTACCCCTTCTGTGATTTCTATGAGGCCTGAAGCTAAGCGGTCTCCTCTGCTTCAATATTCTCCTCCCTTAGGCCATTGGTATGAGGCTGAAAATACTGACACAGCAAGGGTGCACTAGAGCCTAATTTAAACAAAAAAGGATAGTAAAACAGCCGTAATTGGGGTTTAGTTGACTTCTCAGACCACTGGGCCTCAGTGCCACTGCACCTGCAGCACCAATGTTACCTACAGCCTTATAAAACAGGCTTTGTCCTCTGCCCACTACACAGTGCTATCTGAAAGAGACACGTTAGTGACAGATTCCTTACCTTAGAATATCCCCAGGCGTCAGGCTGGATCCGGAAAGTTTTTTGCGTAGCAGTACCCTTGCGCGTCGGTAGGCGGCGTCGTGCGGCTCCGCGTCCGTCGTCGGGCGTCGTGATCGCCGGGATGACGCCGCGGGCAGCACTTAGGCGCCGCCCTGCGCGCTGACGTCAGTTCTTCTTTTCCGCGCCAGCAAGCGCAGATCCGGGAAGAGCAGTGCCCTGGTCATTTTTTGACCAATCTTTTTTGGTGAATTTTTCACTGTTTTTCTTTCATCGACTTCAAGGTGTCGTAGGGATGCCCGGGTTTAAACGTTGCGGCGCCTGTGCTCGGATGATGTCCATCACAGACCCGCATCGGGAGTGTCTCTTCTGCCTCGGCCGAGGCCACGACACGGAGTCTTGTTCCGACTGCCGGGCCCACAACCCGAAAGCTTTGCGAGAGCGGTCTCGAAAGCTCCTGGAGGCCCGGCATTCGGCTCCGCGCAAGCCCCGGTCGCGTGAGAGGTCCAGGGGTCGATCGCGGAGTCCACACCGGTCGTCGGCATCAAAGTCTTCTTCGTCCGGTAAGTCAAAACACAAAAAGTCCAAAAAGCATCGTCGCTCTAGGACTTCGCCTCGCCGGTCTCGCGACTCGGCTGAGGCCCCTCCCGGCACCGTCCCCGCGGCCCCGGACATGCCTGTGGAGTCGCCCCCGCAATACCCGTCCTTCCCGGGTTTGGGGGCGGATCCGGCCAAAGTACAGGAATTCCTGTCGGCCATGGCCCGCCTCTTCGGGCCTCCAGGCCCCTCCGGTGCGCCTTCGGGCCCCGCGGGCCCTGATAGGGTTGCTCCGGCGTCGCCTCCGGCCCCGGCGCCGCCCGTGCCTCCAGCCTCGATCCCGGCTCCGGCCTCGGCCCCGGCCTCGATCCCGGCTCCGCAACCCCCATCGACGCCGGTCGACCTAACGACACCTCCGCCGGCGCCGATGTCTCCGGTGCCGTTCTCGACGCCGCCTGGGGCTCCGGGCGGCGTCGTCCCCCAGTTCCTTCCGGCTCCGGACATGGACCCGGACCGAGCGCCGCTCGACGCCGGTTCCGGCGCCGATGAGACCTTGGGTCCCAAATGTCCCTCCTCCCCCTTATTTTGAACCAGAGGAGGACCAGGAGGACTGGGAGGGGTCTGATGACCCTCTGGCACTACAGTGTCAGTACGATGAGGACTGGACAGAGGGTCTAGGGGATGCCAGTGGTCTAGATACTTCCCCTGACACTGGCATGCTGTCTCCTCCCGTGGCTACGGAGGATGGAGCCAATTTTGCAACGGTGTTGCGTAGGGCGGCTGGAGCCTTACATCTCCAACTCCCTACTGTGGCGGTCAAGACTAATCTCTTGACAGAGGTGCTTCAGCCGGCAGCCTCCTCTACGGAGACTGTGCTGCCGTTTAAAGACGCCCTCACTGACGTTCTTTTGGGCGCCTGGTCCAAGCCCAACACAGGGGCTCCTGTGGATAGAAACGTGTCCCGACGCCATCGCCCAGCTCCGGGCGACCCCCTGTTTCTCTCTGTCCACCCCACTCCTGAGAGCTTGGTTGTCCAAGCCTCCGCTTCCCAAACCGCCTTCCCTACCGCCCTCCGGATAGGGAATCCAAACGCCTGGATCAATTTGGGAAGAAAGGTTTTTCTTCCTCCAGTGCTGGCTTGCGGTCCATCAACACCGCTTGTCTTTTGGGCCGATATACCCACTCCTTGTGGGATTCGGTGGTGAATGTTTTGCCCCAGTGTTCTGAGGAGGTCCAGACACTGCTTTCCCGCGCCATTGCGGAAGGAAGGGATGCGGCCAAATACACGATACGATGTGGCCTTGATACCGCCGACTCGCTGGGCAGGTCTATTGCAACGACGGTGGCGCTGCGACGCCACGCCTGGCTGAGAACCACTGGGTTTTCAGGGGATGTCCAGAATACTCTCATGGACATGCCCTTTGATGGAGTCGGTCTTTTTGGGTCCAAAGCAGACCATGCGTTGGAGCGCTTTAAGGACTCACGGGCTACTGCCAAGTCCCTGGGCCTTTCTGCTACACGCCCTCCGCTGACTTCTGCTTTTCGCCCCTATCGTGGCCACGGTAGGGGCGCCCTTTCACGTCAGCAGCCCAGCCACCGGCCCGCGCAGCAGGCGTCTTCGCGTGGCCGAGGACGTGGATTCCGCCGTGGCGGATCGGGCAACCAGCGTGCGGGTCAGGCCACCACCTCCAACCCGTCCGCGGCCTCCAAACCCTCCTAGTCCCTCCTTTCAGGTGCACAGCACGCCAGTAGGGGGCAGGGTCCGCCATCACCTTCCCCACTGGCGTACCATCACCTCGGACAGGTGGGTCTTGGACATTGTCCGAAGGGGCTACTCCCTCCCCTTCGAGTCCACCCCCCAGCCATGCCACCTCAATTCCACCGCATGTCAGGGGATCACTTGGTACTTCTGCAGAAGGAAGTCACGGCCCTCTTGGCCAAGAGGGCCATCGAGCATGTTCCGACCCCAGAAGTAGGGCGTGGTTGCTACTCCCACTACTTCCTGGTGCCCAAAAAGGACAAGGAGGACATGCGTCCTATCTTGGACCTCCGGAACTTCAATCGCTTCCTCCGGAAGGAGAAGTTCAAGATGCTCACCCTAGCTCAGGTCTTGACTGCCCTCGACCCTGGAGACTGGTTGGTAGCGTTGGACTTGCAGGACGCATATTTCCACATCCCCGTCCTGCCGGCCCACCGGCGTTACCTTCGGTTCACGGTCGGCCCGAGCATTTTCAGTTCACTGTGCTCCCCTTTGGCCTTACCAGTGCCCCTCGGGTGTTCACGAAAGTGATGGCGGTGGTCGCAGCTCATCTGCGCCGGGCAGGGGTTTCAGTCTTCCCCTACCTCGACGACTGGCTGCTGAAGGCGGGCTCGTCCCAGGCAGTCGTCTCCCACCTCCAGACTACGGCCGAACTCCTGTACTCGCTGGGGTTCTCCATCAATGTGCCGAAGTCGCATCTGATTCCTTCTCCACAGCTCCTTTTCATCGGAGCAGTTCTGGACACGACGCAGTTTCGGGCCTATCCTCCCGAACGGCGAGTCCGGGATATTCAGGCTATGATTCCAATCTTTCAGCCTTTATCCTGGATTTCGGTACGGATGACCCTGAGGCTGCTGGCCCTCATGGCCTCCTGCATCCTGCTGGTCCATCATGCCAGATGGCATATGCGGGCTCTGCAGTGGGACCTGAAGTTCCAGTGGGCGCAGCACCAGGGCAACCTGTCCGATCACGTCCAGATCTCGGAGGGGACTGCAAAACATTTGCAGTGGTGGCTCTCGAACCGGCAATGGGTCATGGGCAGATCCCTCTCCTTCCCCAGCCAGAGCACACAGTTGTGACGGACGCATCCCTTCTGGGATGGGGCGGTCACATGGGAGAGGCGGAGATCAGAGGCCTCTGGTCTCCGGCGGAGTCCCGGCTCCATATCAACCTTCTGGAGCTCCGGGCGATCCGACTTGCACTCAAGGCATTCCTTCCCTCTGTCAAAGGGAAGGTAGTGCAGGTGTTCACAGACAACACCACCGCCATGTGGTACTGCAACAAACAAGGCGGGGTGGGGTCGTGGACCCTTTGTCAGGAGGCTCTGCGCCTCTGGACATGGCTGGAACATCAGGGCGTGTTCCTGATGGTTCAACACCTGGCAGGTTCCCTGAACGCCAGGGCGGACGAACTCAGCCGCAGGTGCATGATGGATCACGAATGGCGTCTTCACTCGGAAGTGGCGCAAGGACTCTTTCTACAGTGGGGAGAGCCTTGGTTAGATCTATTCGCCACCGAAGAGAACGCGCAATGTCATCAGTTCTGCGCGTTGGAATTTCCAAGGCGGCACTCGCTCGGCGACGCTTTTCGTCACGAGTGGAGTTGCGGTCTATTGTACGCCTTTCCGCCTATACCACTTCTACCCAGAGTGTTGAAGAAGATTCGGCACGACCGGGCCCAAGTCATTCTTGTGGCTCCGGACTGGGCTCGAAGAGTTTGGTATCTCGAGCTACTCAATATGAGCGTAGATCCCCCGATCCGTCTGCCTCTTCGGGAGGATCTTCTGTCGCAGCAGCAGGGGACGGTCCTCCACCCGAACCTGTCCAGTCTACACCTGCTTGCGTGGAGATTGAGCGGCGGCAGTTGATTCCTTTCGACTTGCCTCCCGAAGTTTGTGATGTGATTCTGGCAGCCAGGCGTCCCTCCACTAAGGTGGTATACGCCTGCAGGTGGAACAAATTTGTGGCATGGTGCACAGCAAAGGCTGTGAATCCCCTTTCTGCCCCTCTTTCTGAGGTCCTTCTGTTCCTTCTCTCTCTGGCCCAACAGGGTTCTGCCCTGGGTACCATCAAGGGTTATCTTTGTGCTATCTCGGCCTTCCTCAGGCTCCCTGATCAGCCCTCCCTTTTCAAGTCCCCTGTTGTTAACAGGTTCTTAAAAGGCATTACTCACCTCTTCCCTCCTGTTCCGTTTGTGATGCCTCAGTGGGACTTGAACTTGGTTCTTACCTTTTTAATGTGCGCTCCCTTTGAGCCTCTACATAACTGTCCTCTTCGTCTTCTGACTCTGAAGACAGCCTTTCTGGTGGCCATCACCTCCGCTCGGCGGGTGAGTGAGCTCCAGGCTCTATCTTGCAAACCTCCCTTTCTGTCTGTTCATCCAGACAAGGTTGTTCTTCGGACGCGTCCGTCCTTCTTGCCAAAGGTGGTTACTGCTTTCCACATTGGGCAGACCATCACTTTGCCCACCTTCTTTCCGCCTCCGCATCCTTCCAGAGAGGAAGAGAGGCTCCACCATCTGGACCCAAAACGTGCGCTCTCCTTCTATATTGACCGCACAAAACACTTCCGGGTGGATGACCAGCTCTTTGTTGGCTACGTGGGCGCCAAAAAGGTCGGGCGGTGCACAAGAGGACCATCTCCCGCTGGGTTACCTTGTGCATCAAGACCTGCTATTCTTTGGCTAAGAAGGAGCCTCCTGTTGGGCTGCGTGCCCATTCCACCAGGGCAACGGCTGCTACCACGGCCTTGGGCCGCGGTGTTCCGCTGCCGGTTATCTGTCAGGCAGCTACGTGGGCCTCGCTGCACACGTTTACGAAGCATTACTGCCTTGACAGTCCGGTCCGGAGGGACGGCTTCTTTGGCCGTTCTGTCCTCCAGGACTTCCTTGTCTGATCTTTGTTCGCAGACCCACCACCGGGGTTGGTATTGCTGGGGTATCTATTCTAAGGTAAGGAATCTGTCACTAACGTGTCTCTTTCAGATGCACAAGTTACTAACTTGTGTAACGATATATCTGTAAGAGACAGTAGTTAGTGACAGATTCTTACCGCCTCACCCATCCTCCCCGTTCTGCTAACTGATTTCTAGGGTTAAGGACATCCCTTTCAGGGCCCTAGTATTTTTCAGACACCTATGTCAGCTTCTTGCATGGCTCTGCGTTCCTGGCGCGGAAAGTCGTGTACAGAACTGACGTCAGCGCGCAGGGGCGGCGCCTAAGTGCTGCCCGCGACGTCATCCCGGCGATCACGACGCCGACGACTGACGCGGAGCCGCACGACGCCGCCTACCGACGCGCAAGGGTACTGCTACGCAAAAACTCCGGATCCAGCCTGACGCCTGGGGATATTCTAAGGTAAGGAATCTGTCACTAACTACTGTCTCTTACAGATATATCGTTACACAAGTTAGTAACTTGTGCATTACTCCTAGGCCTGAGGCTCAAACTATCCTGTCTGCCCTTACGGGTAATAAAAAAAGGAAACAAAGCCCCACATCTCATCCCCCCCATTCCTGGTGCTGGGGCCTAGTTCCGGATGCAACAAGGGTGAACTGGGCTCTAATACTTGCAAGGAAAATGGGCCTCTACTCCACTTTTTGCTAGTAAGACAGTCATAATTGGGGGGCCGTGGACCCCTCACACTCTTGGTCCCAGTGCCACTGCACCTACTACATTAATGGTAATGCTGGCCCTTTCATAAAAAGACCAGCCCTAATGTGTTGCCCATATGTCTTTTCATTTGTAGATGGAAACATTAACCCGCAGATAGCACTCCTCCAATGGGCCATGTCTTTGTTATCCATGGTTTTTGCTCTTTTCTAGCTCAAACAGATCAAAAGTTACAAAAATGTGGTGACGTGTTCTCATGCAGCAAAAGGCCTTAACAAAGGTTAACTGGTCACCTTTCATTTGCTTATTTCTGTATTTGGTTGTTAAACTGGTACTAATGAGGTCAAATCTTTGCCTAGGCAGTATTTCCATGTGTAAAAAGTACAAAATAATGAAGTAGTACTATCAAAAAACATGGCACATTATTTCACATACTTTGCCTTATTGCACATACTTTGCCTTATTGCATAATTTCCTCAACTCTGCTGTATAATTTGGCTCTCCCCTGCCGCATAATTCCAGTGGCTCTGACTGAACCATTCTGCAGCAGCCTGTCTTACGCTGGGTGTAATACAGTTTTAAAATAATGATTTGCATATTGAAGTCAATAGTTCTTTATTCAGCCAATATAGACCATAAAGGCACATATAAAAAATAAATATAAAATAACATTTTGGTACATATGTGGTGGTTTCGATAAAAAGGGTAAGGGACTCGTCCAACAGGAACACAACAACAAAAACCTCAATTTTGGGTCCGCTATGTTAGCAGGAAGAAATCTGGGCCACCTAAAAACCATCAATCTAGTCATGTCAATTAAAATTCCATTATGAAAGTTCTTTTGAGTGAGTTGCAGTGTTGCACTGAAACATAGCTTATAACAAAAACATTCGTATGAAGTGCAAGTGCAGTGTTACAGTACAAAAAATACAAATTGCAAACACGGGCCATCCCCAGTCCTAACCCTCAAGTTGCTATCCATGAAAATATAAAATATCACAATACAAATGTTAAAACAAACGACTTAGTTAAAGACCCTCTAATCATTAAATAGCTTTTTCCTCAGTTTAAGCGCACCCGAAAAGAAACTTGCAACTCCAAAACATACCAAGGGGGAAGAAAGCAGTTATAAATACAGCAAAGCTGGTCTCACTTGTACAAATTGATTATTTCTTACCAGTGGGAGAATAGATCTTAACTTTAATGTGCGATAAAAATCACAGAAAAATATAAAATGTGTAATGTCTTGCTCAGAATTGTCACAAGAGCATGGTTTTAAATCTCCTGGCTTAAAACATCCTTTAGGGACAACTAGAAACCAGTGTATTGTATTCAACCTGAACCTTGTCAGTAAAAAATGATGGTGAGCGTTATTAGCTATCGACAAATAGGGTCCTCACCGAAGACATGTTTTGATCAAGATATATTGTTACACAGTGGGTTTAACAAGTTCCCTTTTCTCTCTTTCGCATTGCCACCTGGATAAAAGCATGTTTTTTTTATATCCTGCATCTTCCTTGGCTGTAATGGTCTCAGATTAGTAAGCAGTGCTAAACAACCCGCACTCTTCAAAATCTCCTTGACGTACCCTACCAAGTGATCTGCAGTCCTCAATCACAAGTTGGTTAAATTAGGAGCGGGGCTAGACCAAATTCTGAGCCATAACATAATGGGTGTCAAAGCAATAAGATTGGTGATATAACCTAATCCAACCTCATCATGAACCATAAGCAATGGAGTACTAGCGGTAATGGCGAGTCTACGCAGAAATTTATTTTCAACCACCTGGAGTTCTCCCACATCTTTATACTCCCAAACATCACTCCCATAACTTGCCATTGGAATACACTTATCTCGATATACATTTGCTAGGGCTTGCACCAGTTTGGCGCAGAGTCTCTTGGCAAAATCCATTGTCGCACCTACTGCCCTCATTATAATGTTCTTTTTGAGGGATTTTTGTGCAATCCAGGACCATCTATCATCGAAAAGTACCCCCAAATAGGGGAAAGTCGAGACTTTAGTAAGTTCGACCCCTTTACCAAAAAACGTAATCCCAACAGCCTTCCGACGTCCATTCGTCATAGTGTGTGATTCAGTGTCGTTGGTTGACAAATCTAGAGAATCCATAAAATCAATAAAGGCATTCAAGAGATGGAGGCCCACTGCGTTCCGTGCAATCAGGACTGCATCATCTGCGTATAACAATGCAGGAATACGTTTAGAACCTTCCCTGGGAATTTCCCTACAAGCAGCTGTCAAAACCTCCCCCAAAGTATTAATGTATAGGGTAAATAGCAAGGGTACCCCCTTTGTGTACCCACCCAGGAGGCAGTCAAGCTGCCATTCTCATCATACCGAGGCAGAGGGATTGGAATGGGAGCTGTGTAAAAAAAGCCACTAGCTCAGCTTCCATACCCAAATCCAGAAGATGAGGCCAAAGCTTGGATCTGTTCACCCGGTCGAACGCCGAGGTGAGATCCATAAAAGCCATATGCAGACAACCCTCCCTTAGCTATAGTGTATTTACCCACAATCATATGCAGGTTGACACACTGGTCCTACGTCCCTTTCCCTTGCATACAGCAATATTGTAGCTCAGATATTCAGATTCACAGAGCTTTCTGTTACAGGCTGGGACTTCGTAGCACTATACATACACAAGCCCCGTTTTCCAACTGCACCCAACAGGATTCATATCTGTAAATCTTTGGCTCAGACACACACATCTGCAGTGATTGCATAAGCAATTGAGGATTCATAAGTATTAATTTGAAATTATTTTTCATTTAAGGTATGCTCTATTTTACGTGCAGGTAACTGCAGGTGAAAAAAATAGTTACAGAATATTTTGTTCCTTTCAATCATGTCTTTGACCCTGCCAGGCACTTCAGTTGCTGCTTGTCAATGAAGACAGCCTGGAAACGTGGTAAATAAACAAATCCACACTTCCAGGTCATTTTCATTTACATGTTCCTACTGAGGCATTTGCGCGCCCCCCTGGGAACATTGCAACGGCCCCCCGGAGGTGGGGGGGAGGGGGTACCAAGGTTTCGAAGACCTGTGATCTATGGGCTGCACTTTTGCTCCAAACCCATCCAAAGATTTTATGAATACCTTTGGGAGGAGTAGGTTTGGAGGAGATATAAATACCCTTTCCTGCAACTTAATGTACTACAATGATGTCATATTTTGCATCTGCCGCGCGATCCACATTATATTTTTGCAGTTTAATGAATGGCTCAATGCCCACAGCTCTGCTTTAAAGTTTACTTTGGCATATGACAAACATAGAATTGCTTTTTTATTTTACTAGTATTTGAAGAAAATTATAAATTATTAACAATACCCTATAGGAAAGAAACAGATCAGATCACTGTGTTACATTACAATATCTACCACGTAGAAAGTTAAGAGAAGGGCCTTTTGGGCAGTTCCTTTGGATTCGGAGAAACTGCTCAAAAACAGTTTATTTTATATTCAGAAGTATTATGTAAAATGCTTATTGAATGAAGGCGTTCGACCGGGTGAACAGATCCAAGCTTTGGCCTCTTCTGGATTTGGGTATGGAAGCTGAGCTAGTGGCTTTTTTATGTGTATGTTCTATTCACATGAAGACACTTTTGAGAACAAAATCAGGACAAAGAAGCTGCTCCAAAAGTGTGTGTGTGTGAGCACTTTTAACCCTTACTCCAATTTCAATCAAAAATGTGCTGAAATGGAACTGGCATACCAGAGATACATTCGAACAGCTATTATAAGAACCTTTGTTTGCCCCAAAAGAAGAAGAAAATTGACACGTACTTCTTAAGTCACACGTACCCAGCCCAGATATGGTGCTAATTTTAACATCACTATGGGGGCTACCTCGTATTTAGAGCTACCACAATTTTGGTAGATTTCAGTTCTGTGATTTCACAGGCAAACTATAGACTCTACTCAAAGTAGTCCCCGTCACACAGAAAAAAGTGAAAAACTGGAACTAATAATGTGATGTGTATCATACTGTGACCTTGTGATCTCATTTATGTTGGTAGAACAACCCAGGAAGTCCTCAAAAGGATCACCAAGCACAGGTCCTGAATTTGTTGTAAACACTAAATGCACCATTAGTAACACATTACCAGAAAAAGCTATATAGAGAATAGGTGAGATTGAGTGTATGAATGGATTTTTGTTTCCTGTGGTCGTATAAATATTCAGGCTGGTTCTTTGTACAATTTTTATAGGAGAGTGATTTGCTGCTGATGCTATCTTTCGTTAGTACAGCTTTTTGACTACTTTTGTTTTGTAAATTCTCACACGGCTTAGCTCAGTCTTTGACCCCCATTGACACCTTCATTCTCTTTGTTCCCTAGGGCATGGGTACTCGCAAACATTTTCCCATAGGCCAAAAAGTTTGGTCTGTGATGTGACAGAGGGCCGCACTGATGCCAGCAGTGGCGGTTGGGTGGTGGGGGGTTGGTGGTAAGGTGGGCGTAGGGGAAGTGAAGCATATACATCTAATGTCTACATTGCACAATGAGAAAGCAGAAATCCTGCGATTAACCACTATGTCCCCACTTTACCAAATTGTGTGATCCTAGGCAATTGTTTTATTTCACTTTCCCTCCTTTTTTTCGTTATCATATATGAGGACCTCTAAATACATGACATTAGGATGTGCACTGTACAAAACCTTCTCCTGTGTTTGATTTAATAAACTATAATGTTGCTCATGTAGAGTAATAACCCAGGCCGCCCTAACAGTGCACATAACTGACTTGCCACTTATTTCACTATTGGCATTGTTGTTAGTGTGTGGGGGGAGGGGTAAATTAATGTTTCTAAATTCTTGTTTGAAAATTATCACTTTAAAAAAAGTTCTCAATGCACTGATAGAATCTAAAGTGAAACGTTTCTGCATAGTATACACTTTTTGAATTTTGACGCAACTTCATCTTATTTTTCACTTTTGCTGCAAGATGTCTTGAAGGTGTTCCTAAAGTTAAGTGGTGCAGGAGTAAATAAATACTTGCCTGTTTAACAATTTTTCAAGGTTTAGTGCTGAGTTGAATAAACAGTAGATCAGTGCTGCAGTGGGCCAGGGGGCTGCATGTAAAGGTCAGGAGGGCCGCATGCGGCCCCGGGGCTGTACTTTGAGTATCAATGCCCTAGGCGATGCTAGTAGTCAATGCCCTGAGTGTGTCTGCCCTGTGATGATGATGTTGGGTGGGGTTAAGTGTCAATCCCCCCATAGCAGTTCTACATCCTGGTTTTCAATGCATACTCCACATCTAAGAATATCCCCAGGGGCCAGACTAGATCTGCAAGATTTATCAGCATAGCCACTGCCAACCAGTAGGCAATGTTGTGCCGCTCCACTTCGACTCCACTCTGACCCAAAAGTGACAAATGGATCTGCATATATGTGCCACCCAAATGTTCTGATGTCAGTTCCTTTCTTTATGCACCTTCGTACACGTAATCGGAGCTAGCTCCTACTTTTTTCTCATCAGTTGCTGACCTTTTTTCTTTAAATTATTTGCTAGTGTGCAAGGGAATACATCCTCACTTAAAACTACTGAGTTTAAACCTTGTACGGACTGTCATGAACAAATGCATGTGAAAGATCCCCATCTGGTGTGCCTCTGTTGTTTGTGTCGGGCCATGACTCAGTCTTTCGAGGAGTGTGCCCGGATGCATCCAAAGGTGATTCAGGACTGGGAAGTTAAGCTGTAAGTCACCAAGCGCCCAAGGAAGATGCTGCCACTCAAAACCAAGGATACAGACCAGTTTCTGTTCTCTGGGCCGGTCTTGCGTCAGATCGTTGGTGCATTCTAAGTTGTTGGGTAAGTCAAAGTTGAAAAACAAACAAGAAGTGTAAGGGGGCCTCGTTGCAGCTCACTACTCTCAGTCTGAGAAGTTGTGAGAACATCAGGATACACCACGGAGTCCCTCACGGCCCCCTACTGAGGAGCCGATTCTAACGCGGATTCTGATGCACCCTGAATTTCCAGGTTTGTCAATGACACCACAACATATTGACACATTTAAGGAAGCTCCTTCTGGTGCACCTTCGGGCCCTGTAGTTGCGCAAGGCCTCCAGTTGGGTTAGGGCTGGTAAGTCTACCATCTGTGCCTCCTGAACTCACTCCAACTCCAGACCCAAGCCCAGGATCACGATCGATGCTGGTTCCTGCTGCATCATCGCCAAAGGAGGACGTCAAGCCTTTAGTTCTGTCCAGCTTCAGTCAAAACGGAGAGAGTTCAGCCCCTGTGCATCCAACCCCCATACATTCCGAAGACAGCGTCTTTGCCTAGGAGCTGTCCTTCAGTACTACAATAACTATTCCGATTGGATTCTAACCAGAGATAACCAGCTTTTTGTGATGGTGGAGACAAAATGTCCCCATAGCATGAATATGACAATTTTTATATGGACATACAAGAGGTTAGTGGGCTGGATAATTCCCCTGGCATGGGGCTGGTCTCTCCCCTGGTTCTTCTACGGTAGAGTCTGCATAGTTAGCCATGGTCATTAGCCGGGTGGCTAAAGGTCTTGGATTTAATATTGCCTTCCATTGAGGTAACAACTAATGTCATGGGCACTTGGACAAAACCCTGCTCTTGTCCCCTAGTAAATGGACAGGTGCCACAGACCCCCACTCCCAGGTGATCATGTCTTTCTAACGTAGGTTATTCTAAACTTCCTCTTTAGAGCCTATTAATACAGGCTTTTACTAGCAGGATTAACCTCATTTTGTGTTGGGAAGGTACTCTCGTGCATTATGGGACTTTGTTGCTGAGATCTTACCAGCAGCCCGGGAGGAATTTCATGACTGTTTGGCACAGACCGTTCCAGATGGCTAGAATGCTGCCAAGTAAGTCCTCTATTCAGGTCTGGCCACAAAAGACTGCTTAGGCAGATCGGTCAGCACTAGTGTGGATGATATTCATGGGCTTCTCGGGGGACATTTTTGGCATCACTCATGGATATGCCTGTTGAAGGGTCTCGCCTCTTTGGACCTAGAGTGCTTTAAAGAGAATATAGGCACTGCACGCTCCCTCCTTCCTTCCACACCCACAAGGCAGTATCCTCAATAATTTTGCCCTTTCCGCTATGGGCTCCACCTTTAAACAGCGTCAAGGCCCACCACCCAAATAACAGGCACCCCAGTCCTTTCAGGGTCAGGGTACGGGATCTACCTGACTGTGTCTAGGTCAGCAGGAGCAACAACTGTCCTAGTACCCAGCCCCTCAGGCAACAGCCTCCAAGTCGCTTTAGTTTGTCCCTAGCATCACACGACCACCCAGTGGGAGAAAGGATCACTTATTTTCTCCATGGGGGCAAGCCATACATTTGACAGGTGGGTCCTGCAGAGCGTCCTATGGGGCTATGCCATGCGATTCCTTCCTGCCCCACCACCTACATCACAGCATCTTTTGGAGGACCTTTTCTCCATTTTGCAGCAGGATGTTCAGGCTCTTTAAAAGAAAGGAACCATATTGTGAGTTCGTGCCTAGGAGATCGGAATGAGGTTTTACTTTCATTATTATCCTAATGCCGATAAAGGGCAGAGGCCTTTGCCCTATTTTCAATCTTCGACACCTGATCTTCGTCTCAAAGAAGGACAAATTCAAGATGCTCACACTGGCCTTGGTTCTGTCTGACCTGGATCCAGGAGACTGGATGGTAGTATTGGACCTGCAGAACGTAGGATTTCCATATCCCAGTCTACAGGTGCTACCTGTGGTTAAAGGTGGGTACATTCATTTTCAGTTTGCAGTGCTCCCTTTTGGCTTCACTAGGCCTCCTTCGGTGTTCACAAAGGTGATGGCTGTCAAGATTCCTTTCATGCCCAGTGATCGTGACCCCCTGGACCATTCCGCTGTCCCTATTGCTGCTATCACCACTGTTGTCACCCTCAATGTTGCTAAAAATGAGAAGGCCTCCTCTTGGTTCTAGATTCTTCCACCGACCATGCCCATCCTAAAATCTCACAAGCTTTCATGAACCGGCGGCCATGTTTGGCACGGGCATATAAATACTGCGCCCTGCTGGTGGCACCCTGCTTGGCTTCCTGAATCTCTCACAGAGCATCTACCCACTTCCAACAGCCGAGACAAACCGTGCCTATTCCCTTACCCATGAAACTGTCCAGAGCTATATATCCTTTGCAGCAGCAACTCACAAACCTGAAATAAAAGAAAAGACACTAAGAAAACACCTGGAATTCCGGTAAGAAATATTAATGCACATTCTGTTCACGCTTTCAGACTACTCGCTACCACAGGAGTATTTGATGACACCCTTCACTGATCTGCATCCATATCGCAAGAGACTTCATTGCATCAGGAGCAATGTGAAAAGACTGAATGCAAATTTTGGTTAATATAATCAATAAGGATTGTTATTGTGAACAATGTGAAAAGCATGAGGCATCTAGGTTCGTAGAGCAAAACAACTTCGAGGAACATTGTCCTGTTATAGCATGACAGTTAGGATCTTATAGGTATTTGCAAGGTACTAATTTAAGAGGAAAAGGGGAGGAGGGAATCAAAGGGATCTCTAGTTATGTTTTCTTTTTTTTAGTAATGAGGACCTAATGCATGTTTTGATTTCTTAAGGTGAAAACTCTTAGGGAACAGGATTGTTGTAGAAGGTGTATCTTCCTGAAGAAAGAAGGAAAGGCACGCATTCAAACCTGAGGTGCAAGGTAACCACCTAATCCAATAATCTGGGAAGTGGTAAGGGACAACTGGTGCTGAAACTCGTTGCCCCATCTGCTCTTCTCTACGGGATCATTCAGTAGAGTGACAGTTCTAGGGTCTCTGCAGAACCACAGGAACGAAATTGAAGTACACCCTGAAATGGTCCTGTCCACTGCAACCGAGTAGCCAGTCTCCCTCCCTGTTGTCCCCATCCCCTGGAAGCTACATCCATCACACTGTCTTAAAAAAATGTGTGTAGGTAACTAGTCTACGGGGAGATTGGTACTCTACCCTTCGCTTCCACTAACCTCCACTATTGGTCAGGTGAGTGGTGCCTAGCCTTTTGACAGAAAGCCAAACCCACGATTTCTGGTCTGCCTAAGCAAAGATGAATTCCGGCAAGGGTGTCCAAACCCAGGACTCAATGCGGCAATGTAGGAAACCTCACCAATTTCTGTGCTCGCCGGAGCCTAGCAACCTTACAATCTGAAGTTCTGACCATACACAAGAAAACCCAACTCTTAACGACTGACTCACAGAGATATATGCCTAGTACTACTCCGGGGGGAGGGAGCTTTCCCGAACTCAACCCAAGGTACCTGCTCAGGTCCTCCAACAAGCACACTTCACTGCCCCTGGGGAAACTGTTCCCAAAACATCTCTACCAGAAGAAAATCCAACAGCACCAGCCATGAATCTGACGGTACTGACTCCCACCCCAGTTCCATTAGCTCCTCCAGAAGGCTTCGCTGGATATAGTGCTAAGGGATTTTCATGAACCAGCACCAACTCCATTTTCTTTGCAAACCCACAACCTTTCCTGACAATGCTTCTAAGGTTGCTTTCATGCTCTCCTACCTGGCAGGGAACGCCCCTACTTGGTCCATACCCCTGGTGGAAAATAATGAGCCCCTTCTATATAACGTCCCTAATTTCAAAGAGGCCATGAAGAAATTGTATGCACGACATACCTTTATGCAAGCGAGTGACAACGAGCTGTTGAATCTTAAACAGGGGAATACGGATTTGCTCACCTACATTTCTAATTTCAATCAGTTGGTTACTGAAACGCAGTGGCCTGAAGACAAGAGAGCCTCTTTGTTTTATAGAGGGCTAAGGGAAGACCTTAAAGCCGTGTTGTGAAACTGGATCATATGTTAGGTGAGTGCAAGGGAGAAAGGTCTCATACGGACAGGAAGGTTGTCTTGTTTCAAGGAGAAAAGAATGAAGCTGACACAGAGGAAACTGAACCCTCTGAGCCTACACAGATAGGTGGTCCCTTGTCCACTGAAAAAAAGGACAAGAGACGAAAACTTAACCTCTGTCTCTACTGTGCACGGGAATGCCCTGCTAACCTAAGAAACCAGTTGTGAAGAAAGTAGCCCTAATCACGGAACCACTAACAGTTAAATCAGAAAACTAATAAACTCAGGGAAGAACGTTCCCTACTCCTCGAGTGATAAGGTTTCTCCATCTTTATCCCATGTTCAACCTAGTGTACCCAAGCACCTAATGATTATTGTCACCATGATCCTTTCCCCTCAAGTTTGAAACACCCTGCCAGTCTTAGTAGATTCTGGAGGCACCGGCAACCATTTTGATAGCTCTCTTCCAAAAGTCTTGGGGTTGCCGGTCCAGCGGAAAGGAAAACCTTGAACCAGTACAAGACATGGACTACTCCAAATTATCCTCTAGGTTAACTTCGAGCCAAACTGAACCTTTGCACCTGATTTGTGGTAATGGACATTCTGAAACCTTGAGCTTTGACCTTAATGACACACCTGACTTTGGAGCTAAGTTAGGGATCCCCTTGTTACAGATGCATGATTCCAAGATAGACTGGGCTCTTCGAAAAGTGACAGACTCTCAGTTTTGCAGGCAGTTTTGTTACTAGATAGCTACATATTGTTTAACCACTCTGACTTGCGCAAGAATGCCTCAGACCCTATTAAGCCAGACCTCTCTGTCTGAGGAGTATAGGGAATATCTTGATGTCTTCAATAAACAAAAAGTGTTAACCTTAGCCTCCGCACCAAAGTTTCAATTATTGCATAAACCTTGATCCTAGGACAACTTGCCCTGTAGCCATGTAAATGTCTTATCTGAACCAGAAACACAACATCTTAAGGTCTACCTAGAGGAGCTCTTAGCCTGCGGGTTCATCTGGCATTTGATTTCTCCCATGTCATTCCCACTCTTTTTCATTTCAAAAAGAACAGTGAGTGTAGAGCATATATTGATTACCGAGCTCTCATTAAGGTCACAATTAAGAATCAGTACTCATTGCCTCTGTTCCAGTCCTCTTGGATCTAATCAAATTCCACCAGCTACAGAAAATTGGACTTAGGCAGCGCCTACCCTCTCATCAGTGTGTGGGAAGGAGATGAATGGAAAATTGCCCTCCGCTCAAAATAAAGATTCTATGATGTTGGAAAATGGCCCCTTTTAAAGTGTCACCACCAGACATTTTGCCTTCTTCCTACTTTTTGCTGATTTTATTTTTACTGGCCTTAGAATTCTGAGTGCTTTACGACTGCTAATCAGTGCTAAAGTCCATATGTTCCCTCCTCTAAACATGGGAACATTGGCTCATGCCCAGTTGGCATATTTAATTTACTTATAAGTCCTTAGTAAAGTGCACTACATGTGTACAGGGCCGGTAAATCAAATGCTACTAGTGGGCCTGCAGCACTGATTGTGCCACCCACTTAAGTAACCCCTTATACATGTGTCAGGCCTGCCATTGCGGAGCCTGTATGTGCAGTTTTTACACTGCCATTTTGACCTGTCCGAGTACCCCTCTTGCGAGGCCTAAACCTTCTCTTTTTATACCTATAAGTCACCTCTAAAGTAGGCCCTGTCTAACCCACAGGGCAGGGTGCCGGGTATTTAAGAGGCAGGACATGCACTTTTAAGTTTTACAAGTCCTGGTAGTGAAAAACAACCCATTTTGTTTTCACTACTGCAAGCCCTATCTCTCCCATAGGATAACACTGGGATTACCTTGTTACCTCTTTAAAGTGAAATTCCCAATTGTGAAGAGATAGACATTTCAAGTTTGGTGTCACTGAACTCACAATTTAAAATTACAACTTATGATGTTGACGTTTACTATTTGGTGCCTTCTGCCTGTCTCTGAATACACAAAAACAACAATTGATGGACAGAATGCAGAACAATGTCATACATTCACCCCAGTACAGAGATCTGGGCCTAAATCCATCGTTTTTTTGCTCACCATGCCATTCGTTTGAACCCAGCCATATGCAAATCAGTCTTGACCCTGTGCCCAATGGGAACAGTCCAGCCAGAACTGCCAGGCCAGGTCCTCCCTGGACTGGAAACAAGCATCCTAGGACCGGTTTCGGGGTTTCACCCCTCTTCAGCCAGGATAGCTTGATTCCAGTGGCATGGAGAGCACGGGACCCACGTCTGGGCATACCCGTCCCACTCGGGGTGACAAATGCAAAAACAACAATTGATGGACAGAATGCAGAACAATGTCATACATTCACCCCAGTACAGGATGCTTGTTTTCGGTCCAGGGAGGACCTGGCCTGGCAGTTCGGTCTGGACTGTTCCCATGGGGCACAGGGTCAAGACTGATTTGCACATGGCTGGGTCCAGACTGGGGTGGCGTAGTGGGCAAAAGAACGATGGATTTAACCCAGATCTTTTGACTGGGGGAGAATGTTTGCATTGTCAGCATTCCGTCCATCATTTGTTTGCTGTAACACTTTTCGCCCTAAGTGGGATGGGTATGCCCAGACGTGGGTCCCTTGCTCACTGTGCCACTGGATTCAAGCTAGCCTGGCTGAAGAAGGGTGACATACCCTGAAACCGGTCCCAGGATGCTTTTTTCCGTTCCAGGGAGGACCTGGCCTAGCAGTTCAGTCTGGACTGTTCCCATGGGGCACAGGGTCAAGACTGATTTGCACATGGCTGGGTCCAAACTGGGGTGGCGTAGTGGGCAAAAGAACGATAGATTTAACCCAGAAAGTTTGACTGGGGGAGAATGTTTGCATTGTCAGCATTCCGTCCATCATTTGTTTGCTGTAACACTTTTCGCCCTAAGTGGGATGGGTATGCCCAGATGTGGGTCCCTTGCTCACTGTGCCACTGGATTCAAGCTAGCCTGGATGAAGAAGGGTGACGTATCCTGAAACCGGTCCCAGGATGCTTGTTTCCGGTCCAGGGAGGACCTGGCCTGGCAGTTCGGTCTGGACTGTTCCCATGGGGCACAGGGTCAAGACTGATTTGCATATGGCTGGGTCCAAACTGGGGTGGCGTAGTGGGCAAAAGAACGATGGATTTAACCCAGATCTTTTGACGGGGGGAGAATGTTTGCATTGTCAGCATTCCGTCCATCATTTGTTTGCTGTAACAAATGTCTCTGAATACACGTCGGGTGGAAAACAGCTGCCTTTCTGCATTCCCTCTAGACAGCCACACACAAAGGAATGGTAGGTAGGCATGACTGAGAGGCCATCTGCATGCTGATAGGTCCTCCTGAGCAAGATGGGAGGAAGGAGCTGACACACCTGAAAGGGCGGTGTCCTGTTTCCACACAAATGGTTGCATACTTCCCTGTAGTGAGTCTGTAGCCTGATAAGGAAGGACAGGAACTCTATGCACTTCAAAGCTCTTCTTTGAAGTCTCCCCCACTTCAAAGGCACCACTAGCACTAAGTACTAGACCTCTGACACCATGACTTCAGTACACTTCTGGACCTATGTCTACTCTGACAGGAAGAAGAACTGCTGTGCTGCTAAAGGACAAGTTACTTACCTTCAGTAACACCTTATCTGGTAGAGACAGGATCTAGCTGCAGAGTTCTTATCTTAGAATCCTCCCCAGGCACCAAACTGGATGCGGACATTTTTTCAGCAGTACCGCTGCGCATCGGTAGAGGGCGTTGAGCGACTCCGTAGCAACGTGGTCTCTGAATGTGACAACAACGGAGTCCATATAAGCCCTCTTGCGATGCGCTGACGTCCGTTTCTTTTTGACTATTTTTGCGCAGAGCCACTTAGAGAAACAGTCTCTGGAAACAGTGTGCCAAAAAGGGACAAATCATGAAGGAACAAGTACAGATTGAAAGAACTGTAGTAATATGCAAAGAAGGGATCTTGGGGATAACAGGGCCTTCAGTTCGGAGAGCGGGGAGGATGGGTGGGTCGATAAGGAATCTGCGACTAGATTCTGTCTCTACCAGATAAGGCGTTACCGAAGGTAAGTAACTTGTCCATCTGATAGAGACATCTAACTGCAGATTCCTTTTCTTAGAATCAGATACCCAAGCAATACCATCCTTGGAGGAGGGACGGCAAACTTACCTCACCAAAGATCCCCAAATAGGAGAAGTTGATCCGAAGATAGAGAGAGACCGGACCATCCGAAAATGATAGGGGAAGCAGATTGTCACCAAAAGGACTGATCTCCAAGAAGGACTATGGAAATTCCGTAGGGAGTAGTAAGCTATAAGACTGTGAGAAACATGGTGTACAACCGTTAAAAGAGGCAGCATCAAGGGGGAGGGCAACCTAAGATCGGGGAAAATAAAAGGACAAAGGACAATAGTCCATAGAGTCCAGGCTCAAAACCAGTGGAAGGAGAATACATAGAGTGCTCAGCCACAGCAACACATACAATGAATAAAGAGAAAGAGAACAATGAAGACGGAAGAGCACCGCTAGGGAAACAACAAGAACGGTAAGAAATCCACTCTTACATTCAACATTTCGGAGATATATACAGGGCATCCTGTGATAATATGAAACAGACAGGACAACCAAGAAAGTTGAAGCAGGTCCCTAGAAGGGTGTAGGTAAAATGCAGCGACATACACCATATAGAATGCCGGACAACCATATGTGCAAAATACACACACAAATATATATACCTGAAGTAAAAGACATTTACAAGAGAGCTATTCAAGAGAGAGGTTTATACATGCAGAGACATCCAAAGAGAAATGTATATAAGGATAAAGATGCATATAAAAAACTTAGAAATTCCCTTAGACACACAAGTCATACAGGGAACAGCATAAGTATATACACTCCTCCGAAGGTGACCCACATCCTCTGCCAGTGAGTGTAAGGACGAGAAGTGGAAGAACAAGGAAAACTCTAAGAATAGAGGTAACCAAGGAAGGACAGAGACAATACATCCTACTGTCGGAAAAGTAGAGGGTACAACAGCAAGTGAGGTGGAAGTAGAAAAACAAGCTGAGAAACCTCAACACAATGCTGCATAAGAGTAGGAAGTGGAAGACCTCGCCCACCACAGGAAAACAAGGACAACTGTCCAAGCACCAAGAGGAAAGATGCCAGAGGTGGTAGTAATAGAAGCAAAGAATAAGCAGCATGTGGAAAGCTCACCATGAAAGAGAAGAATAATAATAATAAGACCATCAGGGGAAATGAAGGGCTGTGGAAATGAAGGGCTGGTGGAGATTAAGGTCAACATATAGTTGATTATGACAATCACACATTGTCCAACTTATGGAAGCAGGTGAAACGGGTAAGAAACCTGATCAACGCTTCATGGAAACTTGAGGAAAGATAGAATATGCCCCAAGTCGAAGTAATGAAATACCCCCACCAAAGAAGTGGGGGTTAAGTAGAGCCTCTCCCATAGAAAAAGGGGGAGGGAGGAAGAGACAGGAAAAAAAGGGGAAATCCAGCCTCTTGTAAAAGACAGATACCAGACAAGGATCCAAACAATCAAGGGGACTGTAATCCCAGGTGAAGAGAACTGAAAGAACAGCAGGCACAACAGCTACCCCACAGTGCGATGGCAAACATGTATAAAAAACCCAGCAGAAGGCAACGGCAGCGTCCATACCCCAAGTAGGTAGGTAGAACACCGAAAGGGTAAAAACACATACAAGAACAGCAGACTGCTAACGTTTAATAGCACCAGGAGCACAATTGAGGAGAAAAGGGCCCACACAAGAAAACAGTGCCGAGGCGCAAATCGAAATAATACGCCAACAAGATGCCAATACCATAAGGGCATTAGAGAGGTGGAGCCGTGGAACCCAGGCCCGAACCAAGAGGAACATAATATGAGTAGGAGAAAACCATGTGTTCCACGTAAGACAGAACAAAGAAGAATCACACAGAAGAGGTTCGATGACCGGAACAAAAGTTAAAAGAGTATGCCTGCCTGTGGTACCAGTGTGGCCCATATTGAGGGGGCAGAGAAAGAAGAAATCGAGTCCTTATAAGAGATACTAAGTGCATAAACAGCTTATAAAATGCCTCTAAGGCATACAAAATAAGGTCCCCGAAAACTGAGAACAAGGTTACAGTGCATGCGCACAACATAACAGACAACCTGCCACAGAGAAAGTATTGGGGTAGGAAAAATCAAGCGACAGAAAGAAGCTGTAAGAACAGACTCCCACGAGACTGCAAACCAGGTTGTGTTCCAGATGGCTGGAAACGAAACCCGTTACTGACAGCATAATTGAGAAGAAAAGTGCCTGTAGAAAGCAGGAACACCACACTGGGTGTAACCCTAGAAGGGAGAGAGTACTCCGCCCTATGAAAGCAGACAACAGTCAAAACAAGGGGAAACAAACTGTCCCAACAACCCTAATACAACAAAGAGTTAAGACTCTGCACCACCATGACTATCTCTGAACCGGCATAAGGTTGAGTCGGCATGCGCACCAAAAAGATAGGCGCCATCAAAAGGCATGTCAATTAAAGTAGTTTGCACCCGCCCCGAAAACCTGGAAGTACGTAAACCATGCACGCAGACGTAGAGCTATGGAAGAGGCCATAGCCAAACCAATAGACTCGGTGGCATCCATACCACAGCAGATGCTAAGAGTGGCAGCTTGTTGCCCATCGCGTACCAGGGGAACAAGAGCATTTCGGGCTTCCTCCAGAAGGGAGGGGAAGAAGGGTTCCACTGAGTCTCACAAGGCATGGGAGAAGCGTTCGAGGACACAAGAAGTGTTCAGAGAGCTCAGGGCAGCACTAGACAAAGAGAAAATACACCTACTACAAGCGTCAAGTTTTCTGGCCTTTCTCTCCGGAGGAACAGGAGGGAGAAAATCAATATTATGGGTGGCCAAAGCACTCGGCACCACAAAGCTCCTAGTAGAGGGATGTCTAAGGAAACAGGAGGGATCCCCTATGGCTGGGCCATGCCTGTGAAAACTAGAGCGATCCACAGGGTGCGCTGTTTCAGGTTTAGCCGAAGCACCTGTAGGTTTCAAAATAATCATAGGGCTATGCCCCTTATGTTACGCTATTAGATTAGCCTTACATAGCTAAATATAGCAGTGGTAGTCATCTATATTGACAACCCACTAAGCTATATTAAGAAAGATGATGTTTTACAGAATAGGTTAGTCTTGGACAGGTGGCAGCCATTTTGTATACTGGCCGCCATCTTACATTATGGCTATGTTTAAGTACGCGGTGAGCTCTAAACTGCGAATGAGGTAGGCCCAGACAGCTGGGCCATGACACCTGTTGTTCACCTGATAAGTATACGCCCAGTTTCGTTTCTCTATTCAATAAGGGGCGCTGCCTCGCTTATGAATAAGCCTTTCTGTGTGCGTAAGTAATATTCTATTTGCAGCACCTCTCCTACGTTGGGAGGAGCAGGGATGCAGCTGGCTGACCTTTTTTTTTTTTTTTAATTTTTTTTTTATTGAGAGTTCATAGATATTACAAACATACAATTATAACATATATAAATACATATTCCAAAATATTAAGGAGAGAAGATGACAATATTAGTCAAAAGTGCAAGCTATTTAAAATTTATAAATACTTGATTCAAAGTATTCAACAGTACAAACATGGTATTCCTGTAATACAGAAAAAGATCAAAGCTAAAGTGCAAAGTGCTACATACCTATAAATTCTATCATTTAATACCAAATATTACAGAAGTAAAAAAAAAAAAAAGATCACCCTAAGATAGAATGCAGACTAGAATATCAGAATTATTACACACCTATCTGATCCAACCTATTATGTCAACTGCGATGTATTATCCTATCATTCAAACATACTCCAATATTTCTCATACTTTCTTATGGCTCCTGATCTTATAGCATATTTCCTTTCTAATTCTTGTATTTTAGATAATTTAGCTCTCCATGCATTAAAGGTAGGTACTTTCTCAGATTTCCAAAGTTGCAAGATTAAAGATCTTGCTATTAATGCTGCAATAAACAAAGACTCCTCATGCGAAGAAATAGTAGGAGAGCAGCCCAAAACTGCAATGGATTCATCGAATGATATGAGGGGATCTATTGTAATTCTAAGATATTTCTCGATCTCCTCCCATAGACTCTGAATTTTTGGGCACTTCCAGATGATATGCGCCCAGGTGCCTTTCTCAGCGCAGCGGAAGCATTTATCTTCTATATGAGGGTATATATTATGAAGAAAGGAGGGTGTTCTATATATCAACCATTTCGAATAGTATTGCATGCGTTTAAAATTTGCCCCTCTGAATAGAACTTTGTTAAGCTTGTTAAGCCTATTCCAAGTTGGTTTAAAAATCTGTATATCTTCCCTTTTCTTCCATCTATCTCTAATTTTTTCATATAGTGAGAAGGAATTATTTTCCTCAAAGATTTTAATCCAGATACTAATCTTCCGACTAATGGGGCAATTTAATGCATCGCTAACGCTAGTTTTATAGCGCAGATTTTCCATATCTAATTTTTCCAATATAGGTTTTAATCTGATAAATGACCACTTTAAGATTGTGTTAGAATGTTGAAGTCCCGTTTCAATCTCCGCCCAGGTTTTCCAACAATTCCCCTTAATAAAATCCTGAATCTGGACATACCCATTTTCTTCCCACAACCTTAGTATATTCTTCTCCAAAATACCTATATCCCCCATATATATATTCGAGAGCCTGGTTGAATTATTAATTCTTGGAATATCATAGTGTGTTAAAAGCTGAGTTTTTTGTTTAAAAAACCATTGTAGGATCTTATAACGTACTTTCTTAGGGTACTTAGTAACTCTTGTAGGATCGATAATATTGTATTCCCTTAAGATCTTTTTCATAAAAAAATTATCTGCCTCTTGGGGATCTAAAAAGAAAAATCTAAAACTGTGATGTGCAAATGTCGCATAATAATAATTTCTAATATTCGGAAGAGATAATCCCCCTTCTGATACAGGATATGTTAAAGTGCTAAGTGCCAATCTTGGTACCTTATTTGCCCATAGAAAAGAAGAGAACATACTATCTATCTCTTTAAAAAAAGAGGTCTGTATTGCACAAGGGGCTGCACTGAAGAGAAAGTTAAACAATGGAAGAATAGACATTCGAATTAACGCAACTCGTCCTATTATTGATAGCGGGAGCTGGTTCCATCGTAATAGCTGTGAGTTCACCTTTTTCATCAGTGGGATATAATTTAAAGAAAAAAGGTCTTCTACTTTCTCCGTTACCTGAATCCCTAGATATCTCTTGGGGCGGGTGTTGTATATCTGTCTAAACTCAGGTGATAAAGAATTCACACCACAATTGCATAATATAATTTCTGTTTTGGTCTTATTGATTTTATAACCACCTATTTCTTCGAAATCTGCAAATACCCTCATAACTTCCACCTGGGTGTCTATCTTTGAGTCCAAAAAAGAGCAATGTCGTCAGCATAGAGTTTTATGTTGGTCATGCCTTGAACTGGGACTGTACAGGCTCTTTTTTCCCTGATTGCAATTGCCAGTGGCTCTATAAATAGAGCAAATAAAATCGGGGAGAGGGGGCAGCCTTGTCTAGTGCCTCTATTTATTTGACATGTCCCAATATTAGTAGAGTTGATTAAAATTTGCGCATGGGAGTTCGAATAAAGTTGTTTTAATAAAAATATAAACTCAATTGGGAAGCCGAATTTTCCTAAGATCGTAAAAAGACAATTCCAAGAAACAAAATCAAATGCTTTTTCAGCATCTAAAAACCAGATCTTAGCCTCAACCTTATTAATATTAAAAAAATCCAATGCCTCTAATAAAAAATTTGTGTTAGTATAGAGGTGTCTCCCTGCTACAAAGCCGCACTGATCCGTCCCAATAAGTGAACCCACCATCTTATTTAGTCTATTGGTTAAAAGTTTAGTGAAAATTTTATAGTCAGTATTTAAAAGACTTATTGGCCTGTAAGAATTCACATTTTCGCTATCTTTGTCTTTTTTTAAAATGCTGACCACTACTGCGGTACGAAAAGATGCTGGCGGATCACCCCTTGTAATAAATAATTCGCAAGTCTTAAAAGTTCGGGGCGGAGTATTATAGCAAATGTTTTAAAAATTCCGCGGGAATACCATCTTCCCCGGTTGCTTTACAGTTTGGCAGGGAGCTGATAACTACATCTAATTCTTCTTTAGTGAATTCAGCAAGTAACAGCTCTTTAGAATTATCTCCCAAATTTGGAATTGGCAAATGCTGTAGGAATTCATTAATTGAATCTAAGGAGACCTGGTGAGATGTCTGATAGATGTCTTTATAATGTTTAAGAAAGACCTCACCTATTAATGGTGTAGTCGTTACACGCGTTTTAGTTACATTATCCTTAATGCATACGACTCTATTGCGAACTTGCTTCTCCTTTGCTTGCCAGGCTAGCAATCTTCCCGTATACTCACTATTTTCATAGCTTGACTGAAGGTATAATCTACTTGCCATATCACCTAATTCATAGTAAAATTCCCTCATTCTTGTTTTTGCATTCAGTACTTCTTGTCTAGTATCTAGGGTCCTATTTCTAAAATAAGCTTGATTTGCATGGGCCAATCTGTTTTCTATCGCCACTCTCTCCTCCTTTTTAGCCTTCTGTTTTGGTATCTCTTTTGAGGTAACTATGCCTCTCAATGTTGCCTTAAATGCATCCCATATTACGTTAATTGGGGCAGAATCCTTGTTTATATTAAAAAAGAAGGTAATCTCCTTTTCTATTTCTGCACACCATTGTTTCTCAGCTAAATTAAGTCTATTGAAATACCACCTTCTTGATACTTCTACATCTATCTTTCCTAAAATAATTTCAAGTTTAATAAGGGCATGATCTGAAAAGGGATTTACTATATGCTCATATTTACTAATTTGAAGATTATAAGAAGTTAGAAAAAAGTCTAGCCTAGATGCTGAGTCGTATTTTGCCGAATAACAGGAATACTCGCGTTTTACCGGATTATTGAGACGCCAGCTATCCAGGATATCTAGATCTGACTTACAGCTCAGCAAGGCAATAGCAAATTGTGGTTAATTTTGTCTTCGATCATTTTTGGTTGAATCAACCGCGGGATTTTGTAGAAAATTAAAATCACCTCCCCATATGATCTGACCCGGTATACCAGAAAGTGCTTGCTTTAGCTGTAGGATAGAAAGCGGGTCATCAATGACTGGTGCGTAAAATGTGGCAAATATAAGATTTGTCTGATTTATTTTTCCATGCACGAATGTCCATCTACCGTTCGTGTCTGAATGTGATGCTTCAACATGAAATTGGACATGCTTACCTATAAAAATGCTCACACCTCTCTGAGCTGCCCCCAACACAGATGAGCAATAGAAACCCGCCCAATTTCTAAACATTTTGCTAGCATTTGATAAAGCACGAAAATGTGTCTCTTGTATAAAGATCACATCTGGGCGGTAGCCCTTTAGCCAACTCTCTATTGCACACATTTTACGTCTATTATTTAAACCATTGGCGTTTAAAGACAATATCGACAATTTATTCCTATTCATATGTAGAATATCTTTCTAAAATACAAACTGTACGAAGAACACCAAATGCACCTATGAGCCATAGCTTTCAATTTGACTCTTTTCTTCCTAGTAAAAAGGTGGCTGACTATTTTATACGCTAAAATGCAAGCCCTATCTGTTATGCAGACTGCACAGATGTTAGACCAATAGGATGTCATACATATGATAACAATTATACAAAATATGCATTAAAATAGAAATCAGACAACTACCAAACAAATAAACTGCAATGCCTATTATGTCAAATGTATATAAAATGTGATAAAAAACGATCGTGCAGCTATTGGACCAATACATTACAGTACAGATAGAATAAAAACAATACAGATAATATCAATTGTGCAAAATGTGCATTAAAGTGCAAATTGCGCAGCTTTTAAACCGATACAGTACAGTACCAATTATGACCATTGTGCAAAATATGCATTAAAGTGCATTAAAGTGCAAAGTTCCATGTGCAATATATATGCAATGTATATTTTCTATTATGTGGTACCACAACTTACTCCTAGACCTCAAAGTACTCATTACTTGGTCTCCTCTTCTTGGATTTATTCAAGCAAATATTTCCATCTATGAACTCTCTTTTTCTAACTGCTTCACCCCCACCACCACCCCCCCACCCTCTCCAGAAGGAGGGAAAACCCAACCTCCCCCACTATCCTTCCCTCCTTCTCCCTCCTTTTACTGGATGCCATCTTGTTGCATCCTGTTACGTCCCCTGATTCACCTCGCAACCGCCCTAAAAACCACTACTGAAATACAGCTGCTTGTTATTCCACACAGACTTTATAAACAGAGAGTCTCCTTCTCCTTCTCCCTTTCCTTATGTGGCATTAAGGCCCTCCAAAAGGTTTTGGGCTTCTAATATGTCCGTCAAGATAAAGAATTTTCCTTTGGCTAAGACTTTTAATTTAGATTGTTGCACAATCATTGCCTGTGCCCCTTTGGCCTTGAAAGAGTCAATCATTTTAATAAAGTTCTTGCGTCTGAGGGCAGAGGCTGCTGACATATCAGAAAAGATTTTAAAATTTTTAATTTCATCCGTTGTAAATGATCTCCTTGCTATTGCAGCGTTTAGAATTCGCTCCTTAATTCTATAGTCTAAGAAATTTATTAAGATTGTTCGTGGGTACTTAAGGTTGGCAGGCTTGTATGCGGGTACCCTATGCGCTCTTGTGATTGTGAGATCCCCTTGTAATTCAGGCATTACTTTTTTCAACAGAGACTCAGTCCATTTTACCATTTCTGCACTCTCCAGTCCCTCCGATATTCCCACAAGGCGTAAATTAGATCTCCTATTATAATTCTCGAGATCTTGTAACTTCGATTCCATCTGGCACTTACTTTTATTCAACACCTGTAGATCCTTCTGCATAGTGACAATATTATCCTCCAGAACTAAGACACGAGTTTCCAGCTCTGTGACCCTTGTGGGTAGGTTACCTAATTTTTCCTCCATCTTAGTTAGTCTATCATGTAGTTGTGATATTTCGTATATTTGTGTCGCCTTCAGATCTCTTACCTCTTGCAGAATGATTGTAAGCATTTCTTGTACTGAGGTATCAAGTTCAGCATTTTTTTTCTTTTTTTCTTTTAGTCCCAATGTTTCGCCGACTTTCATAGAGTTAGAGAATATTTCCTTTTCTCCTTCCTTTTTCCTTTCCCCCTGCTCTAGTTCTGATTCTGGTTCTGATTCTGAATCGGATATGGACACAGAATCCAGCTTGTCTGACTTGTCTACTGACGCCCGACTCCCATTCTCCTTTTGCGAGATCCGTGGAGGTATCTGAACGTCTTGAGACGGTGTCTGGTTAATCAGAGATCCTTCCCCCTGGATAGCTATAGTTATTTCTGCAGAATCTAACACAGCGTGTGATTTCGCTTGCAGCTGTGAGTGCATTGTTTGAACTGAGAGGGTATGTGCCGGGGTGGGGGGTGGTAGCGTTTTTGACCTTGGGTATCCTGTGGATCTACCTGACCTGTTAGATCTTCCGGCCTTTGCTCCTCCCTGTTCACAAGAGGGGTGCTGGTCGGTATACTCCGTGTTGCAAGGGTGCTACCAAAAAGGGGATACTGTTTGACATTCCCCACATTATCCTCCATCCTTTTCAATGTATCCCCTGCTTCACCCCCTTTCTTACTTCTTCTTCACCCCCACAGCCAACATACTTAACTCAGCTGAAATTTCAGATAAGGTCTCCTCTCCCTCCAAGGTTTTATCAGAGGCATTTTTGACCGATCTGTAAGTTTTTCTCAGCCAGTGCCAGTGTTTTGGCTTTAAAATCCAATCTCTGATGAGCGTTTCTTTTCCCTCTTCTGACATCCTTGGGTGCTAGCACGGGTGTCGGTGGTGATTGACCAGATTTTAGGAACTCTTTCCCAGCCCCAGTTTTAGGCTGTTTATTTCGCATTTTGAACTCGAAAAAGTTGACACTCCTTAACTCTCCTGGCACTCGACTGCTACAATCAAACGCTGCAGTGATTGCTTACCGCAGCACCAGGTCTGCTGTAAAAAGTCTTGCGTCCCTTTCCGTGTCCGGCACCCCCCTCGGGTCTCCCGCCTTTCTCAACAAATTAGAAGAATACAGGAGGGCCGGGCACGCGCAACAAGAAGCCAGCAGTCTCTCACGATCGTACAGGGAAGGGCGACCGATTCAGACCGATTCAAAGGTTTCCAGCGTTTCGGAGAAATCTCACAGAAACGGAGACGGAGACGGCAACCATTCCAGCACAGCTCCTCTCACGGGGCAGGGCGGGGCATCGATGAATCAGGAGACGTTACGGCAACGTGCGTGGGTCACGTTCGCCGCATCTCGCAGCTGGCTGACCTTGACTAAGAGATACCGTGTGCCTGCCTCGGGCTGGTGATGTACGCCCCTCTGCCTCCCTAAAGTACGCATCCCTAAACCTGTAACTTTCCCTTGTAGGCGTGCTCTAGATGTTTATGACGTGTTTGATGTATCATACTATGTTGCGCATGATTATTGAGTCAGTCCATTAGCAAGCATTGCATGGTGCATGTTGTATTTGGGCTCCTCTGCAGAGTATAGATAATAAACTGCTTGTTTGCATTCTCTACTGGCTGACCGACTCTTCATTGATATAGGTAAGGCCGAGAGGTGGTGTAGTAACCCGAGTGACCCTATACGGGTCACTTCCTTCAGTTGGCGCCTGAACAGGGACCCTGTGATTAATCACCCCTCACACCCGTAAACGGGTCATGAGGTCGGGGTGCAGGCTGGTCTAGCGGGCGGATCAGGGGCCCCCACAAGATAGAGCTCTGTTTCTATGGCTTGCCCCGCCCGTCTGATCGAGGGTGCCCTGCCTAGTGGTGATACGCCGGGGTCCAGAGACGGCGAGACCTTGGAGTTGACCAGATTGGTCTGGAGAATCGGCGGTAGAGAATCACGTGTGAAACCTGCGTTTGACAGGTGAGTGACGTTGTGTACGTTTTAGTACTTAAAAATGTACTGGCGCCAGTCCTGAGGTGGTGTTGGACTGAACCGTGCGAGGCAGACCGTTGACCGCCTTTCGGTGTGAACTTGAACTGCTCCGGGTGATTTGGGTTTTTGAGACCCGTCTCATAGTGGTTCTCGGGTAGCACCGGGAGGGGCAGGGCCTTCGGGGCGTGTTTCGTGGACGGAGCCACACTACCGACTTGAGGGAGACAGAACCGATCGGTCTGTGCTCCATAAGTGGTACCGGACTGTGAGGGTGAGGTCGCCCATCGAGCTGTATCTCAGTAGTCTTGAGCCACAGATGAGATGAGCCTTAGTGGCGAACCTCACGGGCAGTGCCGGACCGCGTTTGACAAGGCAGAACCTTGAGTTGTACCCTTAAGTATTGTGGACAAGCTACTTGGGCTGTGCTTTAATAGCGAGTTTGAACTGTATTGTGTGAACGAGTGCTGGGGCTGAATCTCGTGGTGGTTTGAGAGTCGTTAACGGCTCTACGAGCTACAAGATGCGGGATAGGCTTTAGATCGTGTCTAATCACAATAGGGTCGAGCTGGGCTATCCATACACGTAACAGAGATTCTTAAGTGGTGCTTAGTGAAAGGCTGCTTGGGCCGTGTTGTATCGCATACCTTAAGAGGTCTGTTCGTGCTGATTCTTGAGTGTATTTTGTGTATAATTTTCGGACAGAGCAGTGGATTTGCTTTGCGCTTGCGCAGTGGGAATTGTGTAAGTATCCTATATTAAGATGCCGTGTTTTAGTAAACTTGGATGTTTTGTATGTCGATGTTGTTGTTCAAGTGATCGACTGGAGGAAAGACAAACTGCTCCTCCAGAGGGTACCCCGAATTTTGATATGTACATAAAGCACGGTATTGGCCTTATTATATTTAGCACCTTATGGCATAAATATACGAAGGACAATGCTGATTTGCAGTGGCCACTTGTTGGCTCGTTTGATGAACAAAAGTTGAATTTTCTAGAAGGAAAGCTGTTTGGTAAGAAGAGTGGGCAGTCAATGTTTGATATGTTGAGGGTTTGGCAGAAGGAGGCAAAGCAGCGGCGAATTAGAGAGGAAAAAATACGAGGAAAAGACAGGCGCTGACGATCGCGCAGAAAGCCATGGCTTATGATAAAGCGACAGTAAACAAAGGTGTTGAGTGCGCAGATAGGGCGTTTCGGCTGCAAGCTGAGAAGAGTTATGTCGTTCAAAATGAAGGTGATGCTTTTGTTGAAGATTTGTTAGACACCCAACCCCCACCACCTTATGCTCCTCTACAGATATATCCTATTGTTCCAGCTTCCCAGGCCCCGGCTTCAAGGGCTCTGGCTTCGGTTCTTGGCCCCACCAGTCCTCCTCCTAACATTCCGGGTCTACATTTGACGCCTTCTGGGTATTATACTGCTTTATCGATGTCCGGGTTGGAGGGTAATACCTCTCCGTCTGTGGCACCTGTTTCTGCATTTTCTGGTTCGACGCGTGAGTAGGGTGTTGGTGCGTTCTGCAGTAAGTAATCAAGAAAAGGAGATGGTGGCGAATCAGGCTGCGCAGTGGATTCGAAATCCGATCTATATGGTTGAGGATGTATGGATTGTGATGAAACAGTAGGAACCGCTTATGCAACAACTTGCGCTTAAGAATATGTGTTCAATGCTGATGAGTTTGTGGGAGCAACGCTTTAATGCTGAGGTCCCAAGGGAGCTTTCTGAGATACGAGATGAAGTGTATGGTTCCGGTATGGATTCTGCTGCTGTGTTGAATAAAGTTACTACTTTGTTAAAATATCGAGGTAGTATGCTTAAAGAGGGTTCCACAGCATTAGCACAGTTCCCTATGAGAGAAGTTCACCCCATATATCATCCCGAGATACCAGCAGAAATAAATGCAGTGGGCGACATTGTTCGGCCCCGGGAGGGGGCACGGTTTCAAGAACAATGGGTTTATACCCCCTGGAAGAGAAGCGAAGTACTTTCTCTTAAAAATCAGTTGCCAGATCCTAGAAAGAATCCGACTGCTTATTATAAAGAACTGACAGAAGCGGCCGATTCAACAGTTATGACGTTAGCTGACATTATGTTGTTTTTTGGGTTCCTGGTGCCGATTGATATATGGAGGCAGGTGCACTTGGTGGATCACGTGGTAGAGTTAGGAGCAACATGGGATCAGATAAAGCTGTGGGATCAAGAACGTAAGCCAGGTGAGAAGCCAAGAGCGGAAGTGTTAGCTTTACCTGGCCGAATTATTACGTACATGCATTCGTTTATTGCTCCCAAGAAAGTGGATTGGGATAAACTTACAGCATGTTGTCAAAAGAAAGAGGAGAGTGTGTCAGATTTCTTTACTAGGTATGAGGGGGTGTTTTTGGATTTCAGTGGTCAGGATTTGTCAGTGGATGGTGGAGTCCGGCTGTTTGTCGACAGGTTTGTTAATAATTTGCTTCCTGAGATTGCAGCCCGGATGAAGGCAGCGGAAAGTACCTGGTCCACGTCCACTCCCTCGGGAATATTGAGTATGGCGCAATATTATGAACATCGAGAGAACGAACAAAGGCAGGTTGTAGAGAAGAAAGGGAAGGAATTGAAGACAAAGGTGTTGTTGCAGGAGGTGCAGGGAAGTAGTGGAAGAGGAAGGGGTCAGCCGCAAGTGCAGCAGCGATGGTCCGTACCGCGAGGTGGTGGAACGAGTGCTCCATATGTACCTGTGGGACCTAATCAATGTGCATATTGTCGGAAGGAGGGGCATTGGCGAAATGAGTGCCCTGAATTGCTACAGGCTGTTGGGATCCCTAGAAGAGGGGTTTTCGGGGACGTGGTAGAGGAACAGGAAGTCAGGGTGAGAGAAGACCAGAACGAACTGAGAATGTTGAAAAGGATCAGAATTACTTTGATGATCCTAGAGGACGACAGTATTGTCGCGAGGAGTATGATGTAGATGAAGGAACAGGGATGTCCATCCACAGCTAGGATAGCGACGGACAGGGTGGGGGACCAGTTTCGGTGAATGTAGATCAACGCGGACCCTATATTGCTGCGGGTTTGCTTGGTACCTTTCAAAAGTTTTTGATTGACACGGGTGCTATGAACAGCTCCGTTTCCCGTTCGCTGGTCCCTGGGGCAGCTCTGTCTGGCAAGAATAATGTTTCGGTGGGATTTTCAGGTACGCCGGTTGTTAGTCCCATCTCTAAGCCCCTTGCTTTGACAATTGGTCCGTTTTCAGTGAAATCCTTGTTCCTTTTAACTTCAAATTGTGGGGAAAATTTAATGGGGCTAGATCTGTTAAAACGGCTGCATGCAACCATTTTCTGTTCCCCAGACGGTGTTTACATGTCGATTGGACCTGATGTGGCACGGGCGAAGCAACACTTTGCCAAAGACGCCCCTCTCCCCGATGAGTTCAAGGACGTGCCTAGTATGCTGTGGGCTACAGGTGACACGGACGTAGGACTGTTGCAGGTACCGCCAGTGACTATTCAGGTTAAGGACAATGTTTCTCTGCCTTGTATTCCACAGTATAAAATATCGCAGACAGGAGAGACTGCTTTGTTGAAAATCATAAATGATTTAATTGCGTCTGGTGTGGTTGAGGAAACAGTTTTTAATGTGTGCAACAGTCCTATTCTTCCGATTCTTAAAAAGGCCCCGACAGATTCACCTGATGCCCATTCTGATGTGTACCGATTTATTATTGATCTTAGGGAAATTAATAAAATAGTGGTACCACAATTTCCTGTTGTTCCTGATATCACTTCGATTTTGACTATGATCCCTCCTACAGCTCAGTATTTCTCTGTGATTGATTTGAAGAATGCGTTCTTTAGTATTCCGATTCATCCAGATTCCAGGTATCTTTTCGGGTTCAATTTATCTGGCAAAAGCTTTGTGTTCTGTCGCGCTCCTCAAGGGTATACTGAAAGTCCTAGTATATATAGTCAAGCCTTGAAAGCGCAATTGGACTCGCTAGTGCTTCCAGTTGGTAATGTACTGTTGCAATATGTTGACGATCTCCTCGTGGCTTCTGATACTGAAGAAGGATGTAAGGAAGCCACGGTCAAATTGTTAATGCATCTGGCACAAAATGGACATAAAGCGTCCCTTTCTAAGTTTCAGTATTGTCAACAGGAGGTTACCTATTTAGGTCACCTCCTATCGAAGGAGGGTAGAAGATTGACACCTGAACGTATTTCTGTAATCAATAAAATGGGCGTGCCAAAGACACAGAGAGAAGTGCGAGGTTTCATTGGAATTACCTCATACTGTCGACATTGGATCCCCAACTATTCTCTGATTGTGAAACCCCTCCTTTATTTAACTACGAAAGATGTGTGTGAACCCTTGCCGTGGACGTTTGAGTGGCAGCATGCCTTCGAGCAATTGAAGCATGCGCTTTGTTCTTCTCCTGTCCTTGGTACTCCTGACTATAGGAAGCCCTTTGTATTGTATGTACATGAAGTGGATGGTTGTGCGTTGAGTGTCTTGACACAGGCTTTCGGTGGTAAGTATCGGCCCTGTGCTTATTTTTCTGCAGTCCTTGACAATGTGGCTAGAGCGTTCCCGAGCTGTCTGAGAGCCGCTGCTGCGGTGGCAATTGCAATCAGACAATCGGCAGGGCTCGTTCTTGACACTGACCTAACGGTCATGGTACCCCATTCTGTAGACACTCTATTGAATAGAACGCAGACGCAGCACCTTACTAGTGTGCGTCTGACTGGATAGGAGCTAACTTTGTTCGCTCCGCATGTCACCATTAAACGATGTGTCACTCTGAATCCAGCCACATTACTACCCCTCCCTTCGACGAGTCATTATGCAGATGCGCATGACTGTATGTACAGAACAGAGGAAGAAACGAAGGGACGTGTAGACCTGACTGATGTTCCCTTATCTGACCCCCAAGGGGAACTATATGTCAATGGCTCTTTCCTTAAGCTACCAGATGGCACTACTTCTGCCGCATATGCGATCACCACATTGCGCACAGTTGTAGAGACTTCCAGCGTCCCATATCAATCTGCACAGGCTGATGAGTTGGTAGCCTTGTTGAGAGCTTGTGAGTTAAGTGAGAAGATGGCTGTTAATATTTACACCGACAGCCAGTACGCGTTTGGAGTCGCTAATAATTTTGGGCGGCTCTGGGCGGAAAGGGGGTTCCTGACATCCCATGGGTTGAAGATACAGCATGGCCCGTTGATCCATAGATTGCTGTCGGCTTTGATGTTACCCAAAAAGCTTGCAATAATAAAATGCAGTGCCCACAAGGTAGTTACAGATGACGTGGGTAGGGGCAATGCATTTGCGGATCAAACAGCTAGAAAAACTGCTAGATCGAAGATGAGTAAGATGTTTGTGGCAGGACCTGCTAGGTGGGTACCTGATAATGCGATGTATGAGAACACTGTAAGTAGTGTTAAGGACATACAGAATGAGGCCACAACAGATGAAGTGGCTGTATGGCAGGAAAGGACAGGTACTCTAGATGAGGATGGGTGCTGGACTGATTTGTCTGACAGCCGGAGATGGCTGTTGCCCAATGCATATGTTTTCCCAGTTGTCACTATGGCTCATGGTCCCGCTCATATTAGCGCAAAAGGGATTTGTAAATTGTTAGACCCAGTGTGGCGAAATGATCTCATTCCCAAGGTAGCTGCCCATTTAGTGAAACATTGTATGATTTGCTTAAAGCATAATCCTGGGAAAGGTACTCCTGTGCCTTCTGGGAATTTTGCACCACCCTCATTTCCCTTTGAAGTTCTCCAAATGGACTTCATTGAGCTAGAACGAGTGAATAATTTGAAGTACGTTCTAGTGATCGTGTGTGCTTTCAGTAAGTGGGTGGAGGCGTACCCTGTGAAGGAAAATACTGCTAACGCAACGGCGAAAGCACTCATAAAAGAGTTCTTCCCTCGTTTCGGTTTGCCTCGGTGATCTGGAGTGACAACGGCAGCCATTTTAATGCCCGAGTCATGCAGTTGGTGTGTGAAGGGTTGCACATAAATCAGAAGTTTCATGCGGCAAATCACCCCCAATCTGCAGGTCTTGTGGAGAAATATAATGGAACGCTCAAGTTGAAGCTAGCTAAGATCCAGGAGAGCACAGGCCTGAAGTGGCCGGATGCGTTACCATTAGCCCTTTTGTCCACAAGAATGACCGCACACACGAGGACTGGTCTATCTCCCTATGAGGTAGTTTTCGGGCGCCCTGCCAATATATGGGGTGTCCCTAGGCCAAAACGATTTAGTGAGATCGAGTATCCGATGATGATAGATTACCTGTATGAGTTAACTAAAAATCTTCGTTCTGTTGATCAGCAGATCGGAGAGTCGCTGCGACCACTTCCAGAGAGTCCCGGACATAAGTTGCAGCCCGGTGACTGGGTTCTGATCCGAAACTTTGCGAGGACAAAGGCTCTGGAGCCTCGTTGGCATGAACCGAAGCAAGTCCTCCTTGCAACAAGGACTGCGGTGAAGGTGGATGGGAGAAAAAATTGGATACATGCCCACCATACCAAAAGAATACCGCTGCCACTCCCTTATGACCGATGGGTCCAAGAAGGAATCGGATATCATGAATCTGAGCACGTACCAAGGTTCATCCCGTTTTCGGATGCTCGGCTAACTTGGACGGAGACAGAAAAAGAGAACGAAGATGTGTTATTGGAAGCTGCCCCTCCCGAAATAAGGGCAGCACGAGAGTCCTCTGACACTGAACAACGAGTGTTGGAGTCTGGGAGCTTTGTTGAGCCTGAGTCTTCGTTGCTTTTTTCTGATCAAACAGTGCCTGGGTCTGTAAGATATGATCTACGCCCACGACAAAATAAGAGCACCAGAGGGAAATAGAGAGTTATGGATTTGAGTTTATGGTAAGAGCACAATATCTGTGGTGCCTGCCACAAAAGAGAGACACTGGTGCACTGCTTTGAAACATTTAGACTTTCGCGTGAGCTGTGGGTGTTTGCCAGGAGGGCACCCCAACCGACACAAAGAAGGATTGGATTACTGAGTAGGCCTAGACTGTGAGGCCCCACGCGGAGGAAGTCACCTGTTACAGTATGATGGACAATAAGAAGCCTACCAAAGAGGCTTAGAACGGACTTTGGCGTAGTTGATCATTGATTGAAGAAGGTTGCAAGTGACTCCATCATTATTGTAGAAAGTAGGTGTTAGATATGTTCCCGTTTGGGCGAGTTGTCGCGCAAGAGGAGCAGCCTCTGGCGGCCCCGCCCATAGGTCAAAATGATCCTGGATGGCCTAGTTGGACCACTAAAACCAAAGTTGTGGTTTTATTCTGCATTTTTGTTATGATGATTATATTGTTTGATGTGATATTTTATTTAGAAATTAAGCATCCAATGCATGTTCTGATAGGGACTACTCCTGATCCGCCTGAGCATTCGTTTGTTTCCCTAGCTCCACATAAAGAAAGACATAGGTAGACGTATTTTGGAAATGCTTTTCTTCAGATGCTCCAAGAAGTACACCAAACGACTAATGTGACAAAGTGTTGGATCTGTGGTTTACTTCCTTCTATGACTCATAAGAATGATATTCTTATATCCTTGCCTCTGTCATATCTAGGGAGTTGTGAAGCATGGTTCCAGCTCCTTACTGTAGTGTATACCCACTCACATGCAGATACTGCCCAACTGACTAAAGAAGATTATGAAGCAGTGTTGGAATACATAGTGATGCACCAGGGATACGCTCCTGGAAAAGGAGGGAAGGCAGGTACTTTGCATCCAGATGCCTGTATGAATGTTTATGAGCAAAGTGCAAACATTTCTTGGGTAAAAGATGAGATGATGGAGTTCCAAGGGTTTAATATAACAGAGTATTTTAGATCCTTTCATGAGAGAAATATCCCAGATAGTGAGGTCCTACCCATTCCAATAATTGATACACTAGCCCCATTTTGTGTAGAAGGGTTTGGGAGTGTTCCTGTGGGGAAGAGTCATTGTAATTATACGTTTACATTGAACACGACAAGTAGTCCACCCTTGCTTACACCCCCAAATGCATATTTTGTCTGTGGGACACATGCTCATGTATGGCTCCCTAGGGGGTGGGCAGGACGCTGTTATGTTTCTTTCCTTCTACCCCCAGTTTACTTAGCCCCATCCAATTATCATAAGGATCATAAGTTGCAGCAAAGGGGTACCTCATTGTCACGAGTAAAGAGGATTATCAACACTGAAGATGTTGATCAGACAGATACCACGATGCAGCAATTTGCTGATGCTATGAAGGGATTGTTGCCTCTATGGGGACCTATGTATAATAGTAGGCGAATTCGCCATCTTACTAGAGTAGTGGAAGCGGTCATTAACACTACTGCTGGTATACTCACGAATATTACAGCTGAGCTTCAGGCGACCAGGCTTGTTGCTCTTCAAAACCGGATTGTCCTTGACGTCATTCTTGCAGACAGGGGTGGAGCCTGCCGTGTGATTGGTAGCAGCTGCTGCGTTTACATACCAGACCACGCCCCTACTGTTTATTCAGCTATTCAGAAACTCCATAGGTTAGCCTCTGAAATACATGAAGATAACGGTACAGGGTCTCTGACACAGTGGTTCTGGGGCCTAATGTCCGCATGGGGATGGAAGATTCTCATGGGTTTAGTAGTAGTTGCAGGGATCATCTTCACTTGTTGCCTTTGTGTGAATTGTCTTCCATCCTGTTGCACTTATTGCATGGCTAAACTCACCCCCTCTGTTCCAATAAGTGAGTCTAAAGCCAGGGATGCGATTATGATGCTGAAAGAACTTCAAGAACTGATGGATATCGACGAAGGCATTTTCGAGGACTAAAGATTCGAATTTAACAGAATCTCGCCTTAGTTCTGCACAGTTGCAAACCCCCCCCCCCCGGTTTCCTCATGCTGACGACTGATAAAGACCCTGCCTGATGGCCTCTGTACTTCTATATTTAGCTTATAACGCTAAAAGGAGGGTCTGTAGGTTTCAAAATAATCATAGGGCTATGCCCCTTATGTTACGCTATTAGATTAGCCTTGTATAGCTAAATATAGCAGTGGTAGTCATCTATATTGACAAACCACTGAGCTATATTAAGAAAGATGATGTTTTACAGAATAGGTTAGTCTTGGACAGGTGGCAGCCATTTTGTATACTGGCCGCCATCTTACATTATGGCTATGTTTAAGCACGCAGTGAGCTCTAAACTGCGAACGAGGTAGGCCCAGACAGCTGCGCCATGACACTTGTTGTTCACCTGATAAGTATACGCCCAGTTTCGTTTCTCTATTCAATAAGGGGCGCTGCCTCGCTTATGAATAAGCCTTTCTGTGTGCGTAAGTAATATTCTATTTGCAGCACCTCTCCTACGTTGGGAGGAGCAGGGATGCAGCTGGCTGACCTTGGCTAAGAGATACCGTGTGCCTGCCTCGGGCTGGTGATGTACGCCCCTCTGCCTCCCTAAAGTACGCATCCCTAAACCTGTAACTTTCCCTTGTAGGCGTGCTCTAGATGTTTATGACGTGTTTGATGTATCATACTATGTTGCGCATGATTATTGAGTCAGTCCATTAGCAAGCATTGCATGGTGCATGTTGTATTTGGGCTCCTCTGCAGAGTATAGATAATAAACTGCTTGTTTGCATTCTCTACTGGCTGACCGACTCTTCATTGATATAGGTAAGGCCGAGAGGTGGTGTAGTAACCCGAGTGACCCTATACGGGTCACTTCCTTCACACCCAGTAGGATATCGAAAAGACAGTCATTATAAGTAAGTACGGGCTCAGTGTTAGACTGGTCAGGATGTAGAATGCCAATTAAAGGGTCTGTTGGCAATTCCACAGAAGGAAGTTGTAAATCCAGTACAAACAAAACACGATTGAGCATGTCCGCCAGAGCAGAATTCCTCTCCGTAGCCAAAACAGGAGGCTGATGAAGATTCCAAGCCAATGGCGTCACCCAAGTTAAGTAACCAGTTAGACTGCATAGGGGGTGGAGCCGTCCACGAAACGGGAGGGGGACACACCACACAGTCTGTAGTACTCTCACAACCATAGTCCTCAGAAGAAAAACCAGAGGAAGGGAGTCTGAGACAGTTGGCTCCATCGGTGCCGTATCCAATGCCGCAACAGAAGCCGGTCGATGTCGAGAAGGCGACGCCTCGACGTTTGAAGGAGCATCGATTGGCATCGACGACACCACTATAAGAGCCGGCAGACAAGAGCCTGACGCAGACATCGGAGTCGACAGCCCAGAAGCAAGAGCAGAGGGTGGGAGCCTCGACGGGCTGTGCATCGGCATCGCTAAGGTGTCAGACACAGGAGGCCGACCTGAAGCCATGGGAGAGCCCACCGGCGGGGTCACAGGCACAACATTATGCACTTCCGTGGGTCCACAGGTGGCACTGCAACTTTGACTGCCAACATCGATACTTGCCACCAGACGTCAAAGGAGAATTGATGCCTGCAGAAACTGCTCCTAGCACAGACGTGCGGTCGGTCTGTAGAGCACGTAGGGGATCCAGGACAATGAGAAGTCTGATGACTGACATGCGACGTTCCCTGCGCACTTGCGGTCGGAGCTGGCGACAGAAGTCACACTCTTCTGAGTCATGCTACTCACCAAGGCACCACATTCAAACCAAGAAATGTCCGACATTTGTTGTCCTCAGGAATCACAAGGCTTGAACCCCGAGGACATTAAAGAAGGGTAGAAAATGGGCACACTGCTCCGTTGATGAAAAAATGTCAAGTAGGCTGAAAATTGGCCAGAGGAACTGCAGTGTAGATCCTCTTTGTTAGCGTGGGAAAGAAGGAACTGACGTCTGCGTTCAGGGAAGGGCTTATATGGACTCCGTTGACGTCCCATTCGGAAACGATGCCACTACGTAGTTGCTTGAGGCCCTCTACCGACACGCAGAGGAACTACTGAAAATATTTCCGGATTCAGTCTGGCGCCTGGGGAGGATTCTAAGATAAGGAATCTGTGGCTAGATGTCTCTATCAAATAGGACTGCCACTCTGCTGCTTTACTGGGCTCTGCCTTGCTGTGCACTTGCCTTGCTGAGCTGCCCTGCTGTCTGCTGTTCTCGTGCCTGGGTGAAAAGGACTGAACCTGCATCACTTGAACCCAGAGTGACTTCAGGGGCTTGCTGGCGTCTCAGCGATATCAAAGACTTGAACGAACTGCATTTGCACCTGGACTCTGCAAGCTGTGAGTCTGCCCTGACAAGTGGTGCCACCCCAGTCCTGGACCCTTGGAAGTGAGGCCTAAGGTGCTTCTTCATCCAGAACCCACACATCCTCATCAGGACTGGCGCATCTTCGCCTTGGCGTGAACTGGTACCAGCGCGCCCTCGTCATTGTGTGGAGCCGACCCGGCTAATCGGACTCGGAACCGGTGCATTGCCTTCGGAATCAACGCATTGCCTAATGCGGGAGCAGCAGACGGGCATCGCATCCCGACACGGAGCCTCGCACTCTGAACTGACACATCGCCGCAATTGCGTGGAGAAAATCAATGCATCTCTTCCACTGGGTGACTCGACACTCACCCCTCACTTCAGCTGCACCGCGCATCCTCGTTGACGACGTTACTGCTTGAAGTATTGCACAAGGTTAAGCCTTACTGCTTTGTGCCAAGCTACCAGAGGGTGAGCACAGGATAATTTAGGGTGTGTTGTGACTTACCCTGACTAGCATTGTGGTTTCTGCTTGGACAGGGTGCATACCTCTGCCAACCAGAAACCTAACCCTTTGGATTATGTAACGCCCCAGTGACATTCCAGTATTTTATTAACGAGGTACTGAGGGATTTAATGTATGTATTCATAATTGTCTAGATTGACAATATTTTGATTTATTCCCAAATCATATAGGACCATGTCAGGGATGTAAGAGCAGTTCTGCAAACATTACGAGACAACCATTTGTGCACCAAGCTGGACACATGCGTATTTCATTATCTAGGGTAGATTTTTTTGTGTTTCATAATTTCCCCATCATAATTTCCCCATCCGGGATCCAGATGACTATACAGAAAGTGGAAGCAATCCTGAACTGGCATTCCCCCACTAGCATTAAGAAGATCCAGAACCTGTTAGTGATTGTGATGTATTTTTTTATCGTAGGTTCATTGCTCGTTTCTTTGAGATAGTGACTCCCATTACCCGGTTACTACGAAAAGTAGTTCCTTTCAAGTGGTCCACAGAAGCAGGACAAGTGTTCTGCCCCTTGGAAGAAAGATTCACCACTGCTGCCATCCTCAGACACCACAACCCCACTCTACTGTACTTGGTGGAAGCGGACGCTTCCCAATTTGCCAATCGGTGGTGTGCTTTTCCAAACAGATGAACTCACTGGGCACGTGTACCCAAAAGCCTACTTCTTCAACCAATGAACAAAATTACACTATTGCGGGAAGAGAATTATTAGCCATTAAATCGCATTTTAGGAATGGAGACATTACCTTGCGAGGGCACAACACACCGTCACCATTTATTCTGACTACAAGAACCTACAGTTCTTTTGTTCAATTAAATCACTGGCTCCACTTGAAATGTGGTGGCTCCTATTCTTTAGTGAATACGATTTCGTGATTATATATCTACCTGGACTAACCAGGGTAAGGTGAGTGCTGTATCATGTTTACACAAACCCTCCACTTCTGACCTTGCAAGAGAAAACACACCATACATCCTATCCTCTAACAGAATAGTGGGACCCAACGTAATCTCGGATTTCTGGCACAAGCTACAATAGGCATATGACAAACTAGATCCAAGAGAGTGGTCAGTTAAACCAGATCATAGCATTAAAAATGGATGCTACTATACTACTATCATTCTCCACTGCTTTATGTACCCTCCCCAGCCTTTAAACAAGAAATCCTAGACTAGTGCCATGTAACCTCTCTAGCAGGGCACCTTAGGGAATTGCATGAGGTGGATTTGGGTGGGAAAACATGTCCAAAGACGTCACAACCTATGTCCAAATGTGTCCTGTTTGTGCCCAAAACAAGATAAGCTCAGCCAACCTTTCTGGGGTATTAGTGTCCATGCCGATTCATCCAGCACCCTGGCATACATAAAGTATGGATTTGATCACTGATATGCCTGCAAAGACAGGCTAAACTTCCATTCTGGTCGTAGGGGATACTCTGACCAAGCTGCTCCATATCATTCCCCTGAAAAAGCTCCCATCTGCCTGTGAACTTCCAGAAACATTTCTCCATAAGGTGATCCAGTTACACGGCATCCCCTCGAATTGCAGCCCTCAATTTGTTGCTAAATTTTCGGAGGGATTGTGTACTTCTTTGGACATAGATGTCAAACAGACAAACAGAAAGGGTAAACCAATGTTTGGAACAACTAGTTCCCTGTCTGTTAGGCACCATGGCCAATGATTGGGATCCGGATCTCAATTAGGCATATTTTGCTTTTTATAATTCCTCCCACTGTCACTGGTGTTTGTTTCCCCATTTTATTGTAATCGGGGATACCACCCTTAGGAGTCTCCGGTGGCCTGGCCTTCAGACTATACACTGGTTCTGGCAGTACAGGATCACCATGACCATCTCCTACGGATCTGGTCTACGGCTAAAGATCACTTTTTCGCTACTGTAATGTCACGATGTGAGATGTGAATTGGAACAGCTCACTGTCGTGCCTGGTGCACGGGGGTGGCTCTGTGCGCCTCCCCGCGTACGTGATTACATTTGGTTCTGACCGCGCTGTGGGTAGGCGTGTTAATAAAAAGCTGCACGTGTGCGCGCTGCGTCAGAGCAGACACACGCGGGCGGAGTGAACACCACAACTGCGTATGCCTCATCATTTTCCTCCAGGGCCTATATCGCATGCTAATGATTGATATCGACAAATACTGAACAGGTCCAATAATCCCTCACATTCTCTCACAACATTACATTGGCGACGAGGGCGGTGGTTGCGACCCCACGTGGCGGCCGCGCTGGTATCGATTTCAGCGCGGTGCTCGTGCCAAGGGGCGGATCGCTCACACGTGGAGGCGTGCCCGGGGCAGTGAGTGGAAGGAGGCTGCCGAAGTGGTGTGCGCCTGCTGCGACAGAGTCTCCGTGTCCCTGTGTGCTCCCAGAAGCCAAGCGGCGGAGCGGTGTGGCTCCCACGTGGCCGGCTGAGGGGGCGGCAGTGCACCTCAGAGGACGGCGAGCGAGACTCATGGATGGTGCTCGCGTGCATGCGACGTTGATCCAGTGAGTACCGTGTGGGGGAATAGTGGCACATACAGCAGTGCAGGCATCGCGCCAGGCGCCCAGCGCACAAAGAGACATTTCTACCAATCCTACGTTCCTCACGGAGGCCGCATCGACGGCGCATGTGCAACGTCGGTCTGTCTGACGGCGAGCCAAGAAACTAGACTTTGGTGAGGCGACTGGAGAGTGTGTGTGGAGGGGACACTGGAGATCATGGCACAATTTCCCACCATGGAACCTTTCATTATGAAAGGGGCACCATCGGCGCAGGCCCCGAAATGGAGGGAATGGGTAGAACGACTGCTATTGTTCTTTGAAGCCACGCAGGTGGAAGATGATCAGAAAAGGGCGATGATGGTGCATCTTGGGGCAAAAGATGTCTATCAAATATCAAAATTAATCCCAGAAGCCACACCAAAAACTCACCTCACGCTAATCGCTGCTTTGAGTGCGTATTTTGAGCCGATGGCAAATCGTGATTACGAGCGATTCATATTCAGGCAGGCCAGACAGCGGCAAGATGAATCGTTGGATGTGTTTTACGCCAGACTCAAGGAGTTAGCGGCCACATGTGGTTTCCGTGAGGAGGAGGAGGAGATTAGAGAGAAAATAATACTGGGGTGTGCGTCCACAAAACTGCGTGAACGAATATTGGAAGAGTCGGGGAAGTCCCTGATAGACATTCTGACCATGGGAAGGACAAAAGAGCTGTCCAAAGTCAGGGCAGCTCATATGGAAACAGCTTTGCAGGTCCCAATTAAGCCCAAATCCGTCAATGCCATTGCCCCAAGCGCTGGAATGACCCAGATGAGACCCAAGGGGTCCAGGAACCGGGCTGTGGTTACTGTGGAGGGCCCTCTCACCGACCGGGAGAATGCCCCACGAAAGGAAAGCGCTGCACAGCGTGTGGCAAAATGAATCATTTTATGAAGGTCTGCAGATCTAGCGGAAGTAAAGTGACAAGAACCCAGGTCAATCTCATCCCGGAGACACAAGCAGTGAGCAGTGATATGGATGAAGACACTCCTAAAGAACATAAGGTACACTCAGTATTTATGGTGAGGTCAGCCTCAAGCTCCACGCACAGGCTACCACAATGCTCCATCTCGGTAGGAGGGACTGAGACAACTGCTATAGTGGACACAGGGGCCACCATCAATATCATGTCGCGGGAAATGCACAAGAGCCTGAAGCAACAGCCAGCATTAACCCCAGCGAAGATCACAGTGTTCGCGTATGGTCAGTCAAAGCCTCTTGCGATCAGGGGAAGATTCAAGACCACGCTGGCCTACGATCAGAATAAAGTGGATGCCGTAGTATATGTCACTGAAGAAGGCAGGGGCATGCTGCTGAAGTGCCGCTCAGCAGAGGCGCTGGGAATTGTGTCATTTGCTTTTGGCATTCACAGAGAAGGAATCAGCCAGATACTCCAGGAGTTCCCGACGGTATTTCAAGGGATTGGGCAGCAAAAAGGCAAGCAGATACATCTGCATATCGACCCATCCATTCAAGACGTAGCTCTCCGACACCGGAGGGTTGCCTTCCATCTAAGACCGTTGGTCGAACGAGAGTTACAGAAGCTGGAAGAGGCCGGCATAATTGAAAAGGTAACGGGCCCGACCCCGTGGGTGTCCCCCATCGTCGTTGCTAGAAAACCGAAGCAACCTGGCGAAGTCGGGATATGCGTTGACATGAGACTTCATAATGGTGCCATTAAGAGGGAACGCCATCTCACCCCCACAATTGATGACCTTCTAGGGGAACTCAGTGAAGCGAGATGGTTCTTGAAGTTAGATCTTCGAGCGGGGTACCATCAGTTGGTGCTGGATGAGCAGTCAAGATACATTACCACATTCTCGACACATGTGGGACTAAGAAGGCACCGGAGGCTAAGCTTCGGAATTTCCAGTGCCGCAGAGGTGTTCCAAAATACGATAAGGGAACTTCTCATGGACCTGCCTGGAATAATCAATGTAAGCGACGATATCTTAATCCACGCCAAGTCAATTGACGAACACAATAGCCGACTGCGGCAAGTTCTTCAGAGAATCCACGGCTCAGGGCTGACTCTCCACAAAGAGAAATGTGCGTTTCTCAAAAGCCAACTCCAATTCTTTGGATATCTCTTCTCAGCGGAGGGAGTTGCTCCTGACCCGGAGAAGGTCTAGGACATTAGGGACGCTCCGGCTCCTACGAACATCACAGAAATGCAAAGTTTTCTAGGGCTGATCAACTACTGTGGACGTTTCATCAAGGATCTTTCTTCGTTGACCATCCCTCTCAGGGAGCTCACGAAAGCATCAACTCCATGGGTATGGGGCCCTGAACAGCAAGAGGCTTTTCAGAACACAAAAGACGCTCTGTCAAGTCACACCATGCTCAAATATTTTGATCCGCGACTCCAGACTCAAATAGCAGTGGATGCTGGACCGAAAGGTCTGGGTGCCGTTCTACTACAGAGAAAGACTGATGAAGATGAATGGGCTCCCGTGGCGTTCGCAAGCCGGTCCTTAACGGATACGGAGCAAAGGTACTCTCAAATAGAAAAGGAGGCGATCGCTGTGCATTGGGGATGTCGCCATTTTCATCTTTATGTCTATGGAAAACCATTCTCAGTCACCACGGACCACAAACCGCTCATCCCTCTATTCAACGGAACTGCATCCAAGCCACCACCTCGTATAGAAAAATGGATGCTGCAGCTGCAAGAGTACCACTGCACGTTGGTATATCAACCAGGGTCCACCAACCCTGCAGACTATCTCTCTCGCCACCCCAGAGCTGTCACTACTAGCGAGGAGAAGGATGCCGAAGAAACAGAAGAGTACGTGAGGTACGTTTCAGAACGGTCTCGACCGCTACCAATTTCGGTGGAAAAGTTGTGTGCGGCCACCGGGCAAGATGAATGTCTGCAGAAAGTCTTAGAAGCAGTGAGAGACAACAAATGGGTGAATCTCAGACATCGCGAGGCTCTAATGAACCCTGACGCCAGGAAGGTCGTTAACAGCCTCTACCAGGTGAGACAGGAACTAACCGCAGACCCAAATGGGTGCCTTCTCAGAGGCCATCGACTTGTGATCCTAGCAGTGCTGATTGACCGTGTGGTAGGGCTGGCCCATGCCGGTCACCAAGGGATGGTGAAGACAAAGAACAGATTGCGTACCAAGGTCTGGTTTCCTTTCATGGATGCCAAGGTTGAGAAAGCTGTCCGGTCATGCACCTGGTGTCAGGCGACTGGTGAAGCAAGCCCCCCTGCCCCGATACAGACAGAGCGGCGGCCAAAAGGCCCGTGGATACGGGTGAGCATGGATTTTGGGAGCCTTCCCGATGGGAGACACACCATGGTTGTCATTGACGACTACTCCAAGTATCCAGAAGTAGAAGTATTGTCATCATTGAGTGCTGGAGAAGTGATCCCGAAAATAGAAAAAATAATGGCAACCCATGGCCTCATTAAAGAAGTCAGGACTGACAACGGGCTACCCTTTCAGGGCCAAGAGTTTGCAACCTACCTATCGTCACAAGGAATCAGTCACAGAAGAATCACCCCAAAGTAGCCTCAGGCGAATGGGGAGGCCGAAAGATTCATGAGGACTTTAAATAAAGTCATTCGCATTGCAGTGGCGAATGGAGACAGTGTTGAACAGTCCCTCTATTCCTTCTTAAGGGATTACTGCCAAACTCCCCATGCCACCACGGGTCATGCTCCTGGTCACCTGTGCATGGGGCGGGTAGTTACTGACTCCATCCCTCATCATTCCAGTTGGGCACCCACAGACATTGATGACACGGCGGTTGAACATCAGCGGGAACGGGCTAATGACAAGGTGAGCCTGACTAGGAGGGCTGCTCCATCAAGCCTCAGTGTAGGGGAATTAGTCCTCGTGCAGAACCGGCACTCTGGCAGTAAGTTCAGGCTGCCGTTTGAAAGGAGCCCATGGCGCATCATACGCAGGTGCGGTACTCAGGTGACTGCCAAAAGAGGACATTAGACAATCACTCGAAACATCTCTGCTTTCAAGCGCTATCACTCTCATCCACTGGAGGACATTAATGTCCCTGACAGCGAAGATGCAGATGAAGATTGGCACTCAGGGGGGTTTTCCCTGCCTGAGTCACCCTCGGCGGAAGGCTTAGACGCATCTCCAAAAGTGACCGGCGGCATACTCCCCATGACCAGAGAGGGGATGCCGCTTTTGTCTCCGAGCTCTCCACTCACCTGCCCAGTTCACTCAGGAGTGCCCAGTGACTGAAAAAAGTCGAGACTGTCGCACCAGGTATGGTCTGAGGCAGAATCCTGCTCCATCCAGCCAGCTACGAGATTTTCACTGCTGAACTGTAAGTGACTGCGGAATCGCGATCGCCTGCTATCGTGGGAGATTGTTTACTTTGTTTGGTTTTTGGAGGAATGTAATGTCGCGATGTGAGATGTGAATTGGAACAGCTCACTGTCGTGCCTGGTGCACGGGGGTGGCTCTGTGCCCCTCCCCGCGTACGTGATTACATTTGGTTCTGACCGCACTGTGGGTAGGCGTGTCAATAAAAAGCTGCACGTGTGCACGCTGCGTCAGAGCAGACACACATGGGCGGAGTGAACACCACAACTGCGTATGCCTCATCATTTTCCTCCAGGGCCTATATCGCCTGCTAATGATTGATACCGACAAATACTGAACAGGTCCAAGAATCCCTCACATTCTCTCACAACATTACAGCTACAAGACTGAAATGAAACAACAGTCATATCGCAAAAGACAGAAAGGCCTGAACTATGCGATGGGTGACTTGGTTTGCTTGGCCACTAAGACCACTTGTGGTTGCCTAACCCACATAAACGTAGCCACACTTGTGAGCCCTTTGCCTGTTGACAAAATCCTGAACCCTGTGGCAGTCAAACTCGCCTTACCTGAATCCTACCATATCCACCCGGTGTTTCCTGTCTCCATTTCGAAGACCTTTCACTTCTGCGACTCTGATGTTCCCTCTCCCCCAACTATTGTCATCGATGGCCATCGCGAGTATGAGGTCAGCAAGGTTTTGGACTCCAAACACGTTAGGGGAACACTCTCCTAACATTTAAACTGGAAGGGGTACCCCCGCAAAACATATCTTGTGAACCCACTGTGCATGTTTGCGCTCCCTGCCTTGTGTGTCTCTTCCGTGCCTGCAATTCTGCTAAGCCCTACCCTGTGAGCAGACCTTCGGGGGAAAAGCGGGCACGCGGCGCACCACGTGGCAGGTATGATCCCCTCATGCCCTATGGAAGACTACTTTCATGCCTAGTACTCATGACACCCTGACTTTCTGAGAGCATCTACCCGCGCACAGCAGCCAAGGTGACCCATGCATATTCCCTTACCTGTGGAACTGTCCAGAGCATTCGGTCCTTCGCGTCATCTTCCTTTTCTCCAGCAGCAACTTGCAAACCTGAAAGAAAAGAAAAGACGGTAAAAAAACACATGAAAATCTGGTCAGAATTATTACTGCACATTCTGTCCACGCTCTCAAACTACTCGCTACCACAAAAGGTTAGTGCACTAATCAAAGAAGTATTTGATGACCGTCATCACTAATCTGCATCCATATCGCAAGAGACTTAATGCATCAGGAGTAATGTGAAAAGACTGAATGCAAATAGCGGTTAATGTAATCAATAAGGATTGTTATGGTGAACAGTGTGAAAAGCCCAAGGTGTTAAGGTTCAAAAAGTAAAACGACCCTGAGGAACATTGTACTGTGAGAGCTTGACACTTAGGATGTTATAGGTGTTTGCAAGGTACTCGCTCAACAGGAAAAGGGGAGGAGGGAATGAAAGTGATCTCTAGCTATGTTCTTCTCATATTTTTAGGTCGAGCCTATAGCGGCAGCGCGCATGCGCTGCTCGCTTTGCGAGGCATGCAGTTATCTAGTATGGAGTGGAAGCTCCGTGGAAGCTCCGCCCACTCCCCGCCCATCTTTTCCATTGGCTTGTGTCTTTGTCCTTCTGTAAATGCTATCTTCTTATTAATTTTGAGGCTTGTTAGTCCCTCCTTATGACAACCATGTTGTCATTTATCACCTCCCATGGCTACTGGGCCCTTCACTGCGAGTGTTACACAGTACCTGGAGTGTGCGCACTCCTTTGTGCCTCCTTATCCCCCCCGCCGGCACTCCCGTTGTCCGTACCCCCGCCCTCCCTCCCATTGTCCGTGATGCAATAACGAAAGAACAGTGAACCTGGACAGCCACCCTTCTGTTTTACATTGACTGTAGTTGGGTCCAGTTTACGTTCATGAATATAATAAAACCGGGGTATGCCTGCGTGGAGACCTGAAGTGAAAGAGCCTATGTCCATGTTGTTCCTTGTGCTACCGCGTCCGTAGTCAACTAAGGGCCTACGCCTGGTGTAACTAACTAGACAGACTTGGTCCTTCTGACATGACTAACCCTAAAATGGCACGGTGTTAAACTGTGCCTACTCCTAGTTTCTTTGAGCAGGGAAACTGCTGATCAGAACAAATATAGAAAATACAGCCGATGCATTGCCGGTATTGATTAATGAATGGCGCCGGCTTCAAAGAGGATAATGCCGGTGGTGCCGGTATAATACCGGCCAAGTGGCACCCCTACGGGACAGAAATTAATGTTGTGAAAGCCGTTCGTACTCTTAGCACTCAGTCCTCCGACATGGGTAAAGCCATGCTTCCTATATCCAGCAACATGGCGACCAGGGTTGACACATGACATTGTTGTGGCTCCAAGCCAGTAGCTATCCATACGTTTTGGTCACCTATATCAAAGCTTTAGCTAACCTTCTTCCACTTGCAAGTTGCATGGACGAAGATGACGTTAGTAACCGCCGCAGAGACGGGAGAACGTGATAAACGCTATAAATCGGGTGAGGTACTGTTGATTATTAACCAGGGTCGGACCGGGATCACAATTTGGCCCGGGCACTGACGAAAAAAGTGGCCCACATTCGCGGGCGTGCCATTTCATGAAACACACAAGGAATGTAAGTGGGAGTATATTGTTCTTGGGAAGGACACAGGGCCAAGGTGACAATGTCCTACAAGCTGAGCAACTGAAAAACAGCGAGGCCCCTTTCTATTACAAAATTATTCCCCAGCCCTCCAGCTCAGGAGCACCTGAAAAACAGCAAGGCCCCTTTCTATTTCAAAATTATTCCCCAGCCCTCCAGCGCAGAAGCACCTGAAAAACAGCGAGGCCCCTTTCTATTACAAAATTATTCCCCAGCCCTCCAGCGCAGGAGCACCTGAAAAACAGCGAGGCCCCTTCCTATTACAAAATTATTCCCCATCCCTTCAGCGCAGGAGCATCTGAAAACAACGAGGCCCCTTTCTATTACAAAATTATTCCCCAGCCCTCCAGGGCAGGAGCACCTGAAACACAGCGAGGCCCCTTTCTATTACAAAATTATTCCACAGCCCTCCAGCGCAGGAGCACCTGAAAAACAGCGAGGCCCCTTTCTATTACAAAATTATTCCCCAGCCCTCCCGCGCAGGAGCATCTGAAAACAGCGAGGCCCCTTTCTATTACAAAATTATTCCCCAGCCCTCCAGGGCCGGAGCACCTGAAACACAGCAAGGCCCCTTTCTATTACAAAATTATTCCCCAGCCCTCCAGCGCAGGAGCACCTGAAAAACAGCAAGGCCCCTTTCCAATACAAAATTATTCCCCAGACCTCCAGCGCAGGAGCACCTGAAAACAGCTAGGCCCCTTTCTATTAGGAAATTATTCCCCAGCCCTCCAGTACAGGAACATCTGAAAACAGCGAGGCCCCTTTCTCTTAAAAAATTATTCCCCAGCCCTCCAAGGCAGGAGCACCTGAAAAACAGCGAGGTCCTAGCTATTTGTAAATTACTCAGCCCTCCCCAGCCCTTCTCTGCCTCAGGGCAATGGCCTGGCAGGAGAGGGGATAAAGCAAAAAACACAGCTGCTGGGCCATCCATGAGAGTGGGGTGGAGGCTAAGGTGAAGATGGTGCGAGTTCCCAACATCACCTGGCCCCCACAGCGAGACCCATTCTTCCTCGCCCACTATGCCCTGAATGAGAAGGGCTGTGGGCGAGGTGTTAATGCAAACACAGTTTCAGGGCAGCGTGGGCCCCAGGGGGGCCGAGGTGAAAATGGCTCAATGGCCTGAGCAACACCTGGCCCCCTGGGAGGCCGATTCTTGCACACAATCACCCCTCCCTAGGCCACCATCAGCGTGATTGATTGGCAGGGCAGGGGGTGAAGGAGAGGCCACAGCTGATCATCTCTGAACGGCCGCACTGCAAGGCTGCTTTCCTCTCCCTGTCCAGTGCTCTCTGTGGACTGGGAAAGGGAAAAAAAACGGCCCACAGAGGGCACTGAGACACCGGTCTTCGGCCAATGCCCGAGTGCCCGCAGTACCAATCCGTCCCTGTTATTAACTACGTGATTTTGGTATGCCTCGCACTGCGGTTTAATTTCTTTCATAAGTACCATTACACTGGCAAACAATTTTTATTTACGGTGCTTTGAACGGTAGGCTTTATGTATGGAGCACTATATTTAAACACATTCGCATTATTATTATGATTAGTATTATTATAATGGCACAAACCATGAGGGTGCATGTACGCTGTTAAACATTTTTAATCATTTGATATATTTGTAAAAGCAAAGTTCTGCATGTTGGCATCGTGCACGTGATGCGAGTTTTTAGTCAATCAGGAAGCAGCTTAGTCACGCGGAGTATCGAAAATATTTGGCTCTTCGGGAGAAGCAGCTCGCTGATGGGCTAGCTGAGGCCTCGAGACAAGAAAGACCCCTGAATAGTGCCTATATAGGCAACACTCCCCACCCAAACCAAAGCATGCATGATGGAATAAATAAATACACAACACAACTTTTGTTTGGGAAAATATTGCTGCAGGTTTATTCCATACAAAAGTATGCAATATGGTGGGTTATCTTACGGGCGATCCAAGGGCAGGCAGCGGTGACTAACCTATGCTGCCCTGCCCGCCTGATGAGCCAAAAATGCACTGTGGTGAACCCAATCAGTGCTATGAATTATGGAGTGATCCCATTCCCTAGGATCACGTGACCCATTGGGCCATCTTACTCACGCCCCTTTCAGGGCGGAGCGTTGCAAGGCAAGCCCCCAGTTGTTCAGGTCCACAACCGCCCTAAGGACTAGCGGGGCGCCGACAAATTTCTTCCAGGGACCTCCCATGAGGACTCCTGGGATTTGGCACTGGCACCCCTATTGTGCTCCTGCAGAGGTACCCTTCTGCCTCCAGATCGCCCTGTAACTCCGCCTCCAACACAAAAAGAAAACATTACAAAGTTCCACCTACACAGCTCCCCAGCACACGCCGGGTAAGAGGTAGGGCGGGAGACGGCGTGTCTGGCGCAAAGAGGGCGCCAGGAAGGCAAGGGGAGGTATAAGTACCTTACCCCAACCCTCTGTGCGCCGGTAGTGACGCGTCCCGCGCGCCGTGCTGAGGGACTCCTCCCCGAGTCCCCCGACTAGAGGGGTGATGGTTGTGCCTAATTGGCACTGAGGGGGCTGACCTTTTAGGGTGGCCCACTGCGTGGGCAGCCGCATAGTGCCTATATAGGCAACACTCCCCATCCAAACCAAAGCATGCATGATGGAATAAATAAATACACAACACAACTTTTGTTTGGGAAAATATTGCTGCAGGTTTATTCCATACAAAAGTATGCAATATGGTGGGTTATCTTACGGGCGATCCAAGGGCAGGCAGCGGTGACTAACCTATGCTGCCCTGCCCGCCTGATGAGCCAAAAATGCACTGTGGCGAACCCAATCAGTGGTATGAATTATGGAGTGATCCCATTCCCTAGGATCACGTGACCCATTGGGCCATCTTACTCACGCCCCTTTCAGGGCGGAGCGTTGCAAGGCAAGCCCCCAGTTGTTCAGGCCCACAACCGCCCTAAGGACTAGTGGGGCGCCGACGAATTTCTTCCAGGGACCTCCCATGAGGACTCCTGGGATTTGGCACTGGCACCCCTATTGTGCTCCTGCAGAGGTACCCTTCTGTACCCTTCTGCCTCCAGATCGCCCTGTAACACCTCCACAGCTCTGGAGGCGGCCACTGTCGCCTACAGAGCCCCCCCACCAATACTGCGAATTTTCTCACCTGCAACCCGCTATTTCCAGGGCCTCCTTCCTGTCCAGTAGGAACAGATGCATGCCCACCTATGACAAGTGCACCCCATCTTTGTCAAAATAGCCGCTGGTGTTCGCCTGGATTAGCCCGTGCCTGATAAAGCCAAAACCCCTTTGCTCTGCGAACTTGCGCATGGCGCTGTTTATCCTTCTCCGGGAATGTTCAACCACCCCACATGACCTGTAGGAATGTGATGGCCTCCCAGGAGGGAGCTCTACTCTTAACCATAGCTATGATACCCTTCAAGCTAATGTAGGCTCCAACCTCCTGCAACCTGTAGTTGCAACCTTCTAGCACTTTATGTGCCTAACACCTGTTTCTCCAATTTATGGAACAGCAGCACCCTTGTTTAAATGACCACTTCCACAACCATCCTATCTACTATGGTTATGAGGGCGGGGAATTTTATGCATAACCGAAGCAACCCGTAACCTGCCCCGGGAGCAGAGTGCACATACTTTGTTGAAGTTGACCAGACATATGCACAGACCTTTGCGATTACTAAACCATGGCGAACAGGACTGTTCGCATTGCGCACACTATTGCAGTCACAGCACCCTTTTGGAGTGACAACTTACGCAACCCACCAGGCTTGCTTAACTAAAGCTCGATCACCGATACACACATACCTGCTACCAGCTGTGACCCTTGATGCTTAATCCAGCTATCGACCTAGTACTTTGTTATCCCAGGAATCACTGCCCTCCACAAAATCAAAGCCGCATATGAGCATATTGCCTTCACCTACTGAGATCGAGGTGCAGTGTGTGCTCTGGAATTGTCAGCGATGGTGCTCCAAAGCTATATTTCTAGACGCTATTGGAGCCACGGCACACCTTCTGGCCTCACCAACTGACGCAACCCACCTGGCTAACTTGCCGTTGCGAGATTCTGATCTTATCACCATGCTCTCGTGGTTACCGGTGCACATCTTCTATAGGTCTTGCCCTCCGTCTATTTATGCCGATTCCTGCAATGTACCCTTCTGCCCCTGTATGGGCAAGTAAAATACCTTAAACATTGCAAATCCCACTGCCCTCACATTCTCTGGCAGTCCGGAGGGGGATAGGGGTCTTTAGCGATAGGTTCTGCCACATTACATGGCCTCCTAGCCTGCAAGCACCTTCGTCTGACAGCATTCTATCTACTGTGTCGCCCGTTCAATCTCCGCACCCTGGCGCAAGACGTCCCGTTCTATACTTCTGTTGAAGGATAACCTTCAGTGAGGCTGGAGTGAAGGGATGTATGTTGTGCATCTGACAGTAAGTACCTTGGCATGCTTTGGCTGGGATAGAATTGTTGTTGCTTCTGTTACACTCCGAATAGTGACATGAGCGGCTCTTTCACATTCTTCACTGCAGAGTGTGCCTGGTCCAATCCCCGATACACACTGCGTGCTGGCCAGCTGTGACCCATGATGCTTAGGGCCCTAGGCCTGGTACACTTGGTTACCCCAGAATGGATTGCCCTCCACCAAAATCCATGTGTATGGGTAGCTGGTCCCTGCTTTGGTTCCTAGTAGTCTATGTGTTATGCCATACACCTTTTATGCCTTTTTTCAAAGGCCGTTAACCCGCTCACAGTGACCCGCTGGAGCAAGCCCAGTGTAATCTGTAAGTGGTATTGTAATACTCCTAACAACTGCACTGAGGGGCAAGCCACCCTCACCGCTACTGGTGTCTGACTAATCGGCCATAAAGGCCTTAGCAATACTGCACGGTCAGCACGCCACGCCCACTGTACAGTTGTAATTTAGTAATTCGGGGCGCTGACAGCCACAGGTGCCTAATACCGGGCTGAGTGAAGCGGCCCAGGATGAACTTAAACAATTGGCTTGGTGTGGATGGGTTGTTAACGTTGCCTGGCAAGAAGTGCAATACCTTTGACAAACCCCTCCTGTCAAGATGTGCCAATGCAGGTGGAAGACATATATCCAGCCCACCTTACTTCCTCTCACCCAGTATCTGTGTGTAGCGCTTGTCGGAGCATAACCGGACACTTGTGTATTTGTGAAGTGCAAGTGCTCCCGTAAGCATGTTGCCGCTGGATCAGAGAATTTTGTTACCCCGCTCCAGATGTTCATATTAACCCAGAGAAGGAAGAAAGGTTGATTGAACACCACGGGGTTAGATCCTATGACCATGAGGTTGAACCCACCACCAGACCCAAAAGGTTAATCGGTCCAGGTTTCCTTTGCCATGACCCCTCCTGGCCCATTGACTCACCTTTAACCAGTAAGTGGCCATTTGGCTGACACCCCAGCAGGACCTGGCAGTCGTATTTAACCTATATCCTTACAGCATAGCAACCCTCACCGCTGCAGATGCCCTGGTGCGTGAGCGTCCGCTGGTCGCACTAGTCAATACAGCAATTATTTAAATTAATATGATAATGTGTATATGAATAAACTATGCACAGGCAATTGAAACTTTCACACGTTCAGTAGATGTGAAACATTATGGACTAGTCCATCAAAATTAAGCCAGTCACCACCCTAGGTGAAGTCCTGCACTCCCAAACTTCTGCTAATGAAACCAGGCAGTAGAAAGTCAGTAGGAACAGGAGGGGGAACAATCTGTACGAATACCTGCCTTTTCTGAATACTGGGAATGCCGGATGTTTTTTAATACATTGTAGCCTATTTGTGCTCTAACCCAGTGTTCCCCAACTTATTGAACCGCAGCCCACTTGTTAGGTGACAACCTCCACAACCCGCACTGGCTGCCATGGCTATAGGGCGGGTGATTTTAGCATAACTGAAGCAACCTGTAACATGCCCTTGTTTACAGAGTGCCCTTACTCTGCTGCATCGACCAGACATTTGCGCAGGCAGTTTTGATGATAAACTATGGCGAACAAACGAATGGTGTCACTCTGGTTTCTGTGACTGTATGTCTATTGTGCATCTGCCACTGAGTACCTTGATTTGATTTGGCTGTGTAAAACACATCTGCTGTGAGACTAAATGCTCCCTATCTGTGATACTTTATATTATCAATAAGTGTAATGATAAATCATATATACGACCTCCGAAGGAAGAAGGGCTGAGTGGGCCTGCCGGGATCTGAACCTGTGACCATGAGGTCATGCACCCACCCCTACATCCGGCGCCTTGGTCCGTGGCCACTAACCCCGCATCTGCATTCTATACAGGGAACTCGTGCTTTTGTGTCCCTAAAGCAGGGAGTGACCCTGCGTGCTGCGCTCATCACTCCGATTGATAATTATCTGTACTGGAAACCAGAGACAGAGGTGCAGGTGGGTATTGCCTGATGAGCTGATCTGAGTGCTGCCCCATGCCGCTGGGTCATCCTACCCTATTAAAGCACCCTCTGAAAGACCAGGGAAATATTTTTTGTCACCCTCTAATCTATCCTTAGTAGTTTCCACATGGCTCATGATGACAAACATTAAATCCTTGGTCTAAGTTAGACTTATGGATTTAACTTCTACGCTGCCTTAAAGGACCACTCAGACGAGCAGAGTGGCCCAAAGAACTGCGATCTGCATTGTACACTTATTTAGCATGCGTGTAGATCCGCTGCTATATCCTCCTTGAGTCAAAGTTTCCACTGGGCAAAACCTCTGGTCCTTCGAGGCAGCAATAGCTCCTAACCCCATAATAAGTTGGTCATAGAACACCCCTGCCTGAAGTCCTCGCCCAGAACGTCGACCCCAGTCTATGGCCCGCCCCCCACCATGTGACTGTGAAGTGTACCAGGCTGAGTGCAATGCGTTGCCTTCCTTCATGGTGGGGAGCAAACCTCCCCGCCAATCCACTTGCTGGGAAATACGGGCGATGCGCAAGATCGCTGCACCAACCGGTATAACTCTGGCACCGGCCAAATTGCAAGTACACACCCACTGGATTTGCCGGAAAAGGGGGGGGGGTGTCGTGCCAATATGGCAGCAAAGCCGAAGGCAAGGGCAAACCACAAGTTTTGAACCCTATGAAGCATCTCTGAAATGATCCCCGCTGAAGGAGTTGCGCGGGATGTCACTGGTCGACGAAAGCGTGGGGACTGGCCCTAGTCTCCGTGCCCAGAACCCCCCACAGACACCATAACACCCAAAGTTGTTTCTCACAGAGCCGAGCGCAGGAAGCCACACTGGCCAGTCCTTAGACCAACGGACCTCTACCCCAAACACGGTGACCCACCACAAACAAATCTGAAATTGCCATTATGGTCACACCGCATTCACCAAACAGGACTGCTGGGAGCACACGCCACCACTTCGCCGAACACCGGCGACCGGCCGTGCTCATGCCTAAACCGAGCGACACAAGCTACCAACCACAAAGCGCCCTTCCCTCTGCCGAACTAGCACCACCCCGCCAACCTGCAAGTTGGGGAGTTCCACGCCCCACTGCGAGCACAAGGAAGAGCAACAACCTCCAGTCGCACAGGCGAGATGCGACCAGTGGACGACCTTGCTCATTAACGCATGTCCAGCGGGTGAACCTATGGCGGTGTAACCCAGCTGCCCCCCCCTCGCAACCGCACACAGCACCCGTCTGCGGCCATGAAACAACAAACACCACAAGTGGGGGGAAGGGGAGGGGGGTCCGTGATCGCGCTCGAAACCGAACCAGGAGATACTGCTCCAAGTTCAAACACCTTCTTCCCAGGCCACACGCTCCTATGCAGTAGGTGTGAATGGAGGTTCCAGTAAAGGCCACTAGAACCTCCTCCATCCACCAGACATGCACCTGCGAACCCGACCAGATCACTTTTTCTTTTTGAATGCCTCCACCTGGAGGTCTGATTCCATGTGGCGGCATGGAGTAAATATTTACGCATAACTCGTTGATAAATGAGAATGCCACAAAAGGTTGGCATCCTTGTGACAGAGTGCTTGGTAGTATCACCAGTACTGTGAATTGAACTGCTCGCGCCCAACAAAACCACCCCCTTGCATCCCTGAAACAGACTGCTCACAGCGCACGCCACCCAGGCGTCAAACAGGACAGGCCCAGGTTTGAACCGAGCATCCCAACTCCAAAGGAAAGGCACCACAAACAACCAACCCACAGCGCAGGTCACTCACAAAGGCACCACTGTAAGGACCCAACCTTGAACAACGCCCCCTACATGAAGCTTGAGTGCACCCTGTGAATAATGTAGGCTGTGGTTTGCCAGACACTGCGCTTGAGCATGCCTTGTAACAGCAGGGTCCTTCCCAGACCCCATTGCTGGCGCCGGGCAGCGGTGCACATTCCTGCTACTCCTACACAACTGCCACTGCTCCACCGATGCCGCGCAACGGGCTCCATCTCAGGAACCACCGGCAACAATAGGCACTTGGGGGTCCCTTCCCACTTTACCTAACTTTCGTGTCTGGGAGTCGATGGAATTAGGCTAGGGTACTGGATGGTTACGGTTACGCCGGTGAGCTTTGCACAACCACGCAGGATAACTCATGCGCAATACCGTGCGGGTGCCCGACCTGTGTGCTACAGCAAAGAAAGTGCCCCACCCTAGTCACGCAACCTTATTCCCTCTGAAAATAAACTGAAACGATCAGATCACCCAGAGTGCTTGCTATTGGCATGTTTCTAAAGCACCAACGAAGTCATGCCGAATGGAGCACTTTGATAAGTCCCGGTTGCATTGCGCCAGATCAGATATGAATTAGCAAGGGGAATTAAGTGATTTGCCCCGGGTCACTCTGTGTAGAGCCGATGCCGGGACTCAAAATTGGTTTCGCAGTTCCAAAGTCGCCTGCTTGGGTGTTAGTGCCCTCATCTTGTCTCCAAAACAAGTGTAGATACTGCACCGGTAGTCACGCAGCGCCGGCGGCATCCCAAATTACTGCTGCCTGGCCACATGCTTAAGATTGCATTTACAAAGGGGCTGGACTCCCTGCCCCCGTGATAACAAAAGTTGCCTGGGGAGGGGGTCTAAGCGGGGTCACACTTGGCCGGAGACAAGGATCTTGGTCCCCAAACTCGTGCAGCGTGGGTCAGCTGGAGCGGGCCACCAATGCTAACTACGCACCCCCGGATTTCCCCAGCCCCTCACTGCCGTGACCTCGCGCTGTCGCACCGGGAGGCCTGAAAAACCGCCGCCTGAATCTCCTCACGCGTAAGACCGTCCAGTCGGCACACCCGGAGGCGAGCAAGCGGTCCCCGACCCCACGGAGTTGAACATAAGACGGGGAAAGAACGTGGCAAGCCACCCCCCAAAGAAACGTTTTTTAATGCAGACATGCGCCGCATGAAAATACTAATAAACTAAATTAATAGAATGGGTTTATATTTCCGTAGACATAGTTTCATAGCTGTTAAGTCATGGCTTGGTATAATGTTGTACTACCTACAACCGAAACATTACGTGCAGCAATTTATTTTGATGAATCAGGTGAGTCAAAACCTTATGAGGTGGCCGCCGAATGTGTCTTGTCTAATTGTGTATGGTCTGCGCCAAGCTAATCTTGGTTTTGTGTTGGAGAGTCGTTAATAGGGATGAAGAGTCTGCCGACCCAGCACATAAGGGGAAAAAAGGCGCATCAAAGAAACTTTGTTTCCCCAGACTCAGCATCTTAAGCGCAGAGTGCAGTTTGAGCAGTTTTTATTTTTCAATGTACATTGAATTAACAAACACCCGTTGTGCTACATCTTCAATTACAGAAACCAATTACACAACAGTGCCACCAATGCGGCAACAATCATAAGCGCCGGTGCCCGTTGCCATGCGCTAGAAACCACCAGCACAACTTAAGCGCTGTGAAAATACCGGCGAGGCAAACGCGGCTCTTTGTCTACCCTCGCTACAAACGCGAATTCATGTGGGGACATTAACCACTGCTGGGCCCATGCCGCAGCTTATCGGCAATTCGAAAGAATGGCAGTAGTGAGGATGATTAGGAAGGAAGGTCAACTGACTGAGTCCGCAACGGGGACGGCAACAAAAGTTGAGTGCACACCACACTTCGGAAACACTTCAGGCCCAAACCTCCCGGAAGACGATCGGCCCCTCGGCTCAGTTACCCTGCTTGTCCCCAACGTCCCGGACCCCACACAGTGGTGCCATTTTGGGAACACGAGAGAAAACCCATTTGGCCATAAAACAAGGGACGTGTTAAGATCCTTGATGTGAAAACGGGGGATGGGGCCGGCCTCGAGACCGCGTGCGTGCTGGTGACCCTGCCAGCAACCCACAGCCAGCCCGTGGCCAACCAACGCTGCGAGCTTTCCGCCCCCGTGACCCCAGACACCCGCGACCGAACCACACCACTATGCTTCTGACACTGTCCACGCTGACCACCACCAGTCGCCAAACTTCGAGATGCTTTGCATTTGCGAGAGCCTACACTAGGCACAGGGGAGTTGAACACCCCCCCACCCCCCACGGCAATGCAGTCCCATCCACTGAAACCGGCCAAGCTTTACCAATTTTCGCTTTATCATCGATACCCGCGAAGCCCCCAGGCTAGCCCCGCCTCCATGCTCGAGTCTGCAGGACGCTGGTCCCAGGGCAGACAGGTACTTCTGCTTCCGACTCTTCTACCTGCCAAAACCCCTAGTCGCAGCTCTATGATCCCCTTACAACGCCGGGCCGGGCTTGCCCCAAGGCCGGACCGGTAGGCCCCAACTCACTCACAGATGCCAAGAATGTTGAGCCCACATCAAGGCTCGAACCTGCTTCCCGAGCGTTGAAGTACGCAACTCTGGCCGTCAGGCCACAATCTCTCAACGAACCCAGGTCCCCCGGACGGATGTATGACGATATCACGCATGCATTACATCGCATGCCATTAGATCGCGGTTTTAACAACGCAAGTCGTTACAACGACTTGCGTTGGAGGGCGCTGGACATAGGAGTAGTTTAATTTACTATTCCAACTCCAGCCTACGTACAGTAGGGAAGGTGTTGGATAGTAAATTAAACTACTCCTTGTCCTATAGCGCCCTCCAGTGCAAGTCGTTGTAACGACTTGCGTTGTAAAAACCTCGATCTAATGGCATGCGATTTAATGCATGCGTTCTAAAGGTTGTTTCCCCCCCCGGACAGTACCATCGTCCGGCGACCGTAGCCACCGGGGCGGCACAGCCCCAACTCCACGTGACGAACGCGGCACAACCCACCCTGCCAACACACCGCCCCCGTCACAAAACACACCGGTACTCAAGCACCCAGGACAGCCGCAGGCTCCCAGACCGGTAAACATTTGCATTGCAGTTGCCCTTACAAGTCCAGGGTGCCGCAACACCAGGAGGTCGGAGCCAGAGTCCTAATTGGGGGAAAATAGGAGGGAGGATGCTTAAACCCGGCAATGGCCCCTCCTGGCCCGCACTCACCGCAAACCAAGTTGGACCCGACGATGACAATACCGGCGGGACTGGACAGCGCGTCCAGCGGGGCACAAAGACAGCGTGCCCACAGACGGCGTGTCCGGCGCAAAGAGGGCGCCAGGAAGGCAAGGGGAGGTATAAGTACCTTACCCCAACCCTCTGTGCGCCGGAAGTGACGCGTCCCGTGCGCCGTGTTGAGGGACTCCTCCCCGAGTCCCCCGACTAGAGGGGTGATGGTTGTGCCTAATTGGCACTAAGGGGGCCGCCCTTTTAGGGTGGCCCACTGCGTGGGCCGCGGGCAGCCGCATTGTTCATGTAGCTACAGCGGCGGCTCGTTGGGGTGGGACAGTGCCTGGTAGCACGAGTGGCGGCTCGTTGGGGTGAGACAGTGCCTGGTAGCCCCACAGTCGAAGGGAGGCGGAAGCCTGACTTCTCCACTACTGAGGGTGAACCAAAAGGTCAGGATCCACCTTTGGCTATCTCCGAGATTCTAACAAGGTGGCATGATAAGCAAAGAAACCCTATTAAAAGGACATATTATACGCCGACAGAACAAACTCTTAGCCGGAGATTCTGAAGAAAGACTCTTGCGTTTTATTAATTTCTTGAGAAATGTTGCTGTGGTGAACTTCCCTGCATTGTCAGACAACGGCACGTTGGACTGCACTCAAAAGGCCGCACGCAGAGAGCTGGCCTTCGTATTAGTTTTTTGTAACAGCAGGCAGCCTTAGTCTATGAGTATACAACGGATTCAGAGCAGATTTGGCAGGGGACATTGCCGATTCAAAAGAAACATGGCTGACGAGAGAAAGGAATCAACCAATATAAAAGAATACATAGACGTGCAAATTGTTTATTCTGTTTACATAATCGTGCTAAGTGCTGGATCTCACACTCAAAGTGTAAAGCTTACTCTATGTTAGATTATCTAAAAGTCATGCAGATTTACTTTACCCGCACAACAGTATGTGTTTGCAAAATCAACCCACAATCAGATTAGTTGGCAAAAACCGTCGTAAAATGGATACGACATGAATTGTTTTGTGGCCAGTAATTGCGAATGTTGAACATTAAACACTATTTGTAACCTACAGCATTTGCAGACTTTTTTTCCCCACCTGGAGACAAACTTACATGCCACATTGCTGAAAAGGTAAACATTCTGCAAATTTAATAAAAATTGCAAAATTTTGAATTCAATTTTTCAAAGAGTTTGGAAGCAAAGTTTTCTGCTAGTGCAGCTCGCTCGGCGTCAGAACCTCGTGATTCACGCTCACTTGCACGTGTTTTAAATTAGTACGGCGTTGCTTGCTCATCGATCAGGTTTGATTTAACTGAGTTCATAAAAGACAAACTCTGAGTGCAGATGTGTGAGGGGTACTAGGATTCACCAGGCTGTTTGACGCAGCCCCCTATTCTATGTCTTTTTAATTGTTTTGTACTGTACGATTTGAGTGTGTTTATGGTTTTAATAGACCAATACACTATTAATCAATTAACCAGCCTGCCTGACACAGCCCCCTATTCTCACACACAAGTGGGGCATGTTTCATCCATAAGATGTAAGCAGGATGCGAATTTTATATCATGTAAGCCAGCCAGCATAGGAGACCTAGCAAAATGACATTTTACTCTTCGAGCGTCCCCTTCAGCGAGGCCTTTTTATAGGCCATTTGTTGTAAATGTGTGCCCTCTTGTGGCTAGTTGTAGTAGTGACCGGCGCTACCTAAAGGCAGCGGTTTTCTATAGTTAGACGCGTGCAATCTAGACAAGGACTGCTTGGGACTTCAGCGGCCAATAGTGATCTGCTATCAGCTCCAGGGGGCGAGTGATGTCACTTCTCTCTTTAACTGCAGTTTATGGCACACATTTGAAAGTGAGTGGGGTGGCGATAATAGCACATGGAGATAGAGAAACAAGGAACAAGGAACAAGCACAAAAAAAAAGCAGACATGCGAAAACAAGCACAGGAATAGAATCAGATCTGACACATAAGCAAGCAAGATGTGTGAATGTTCTGCTAGGTTGCCGCCTTCGGCGCGCAGAGAGGACCGGATGTAACTTTTGAAGGTAAGTTGTGCCTTGTTTGGCGCAGTGACACATAACATGAATGGACCACGGGAAGGTACAAACCGTTCTGAGAAACGGCGGAACTTGTGTTACCTAAACTATCCTCTAGTGTCTGGATGGGTGAGGATTCCCACTGCCTGAGACTGTTGTAAGGCCCTAAAAAGCGAGGGCAAAAGCAGAGTTGAGGCCAGGGCTATAAGTGGGATGAAAAAACTGGGGGGTCTCTCAAAGGGGCATGGTCAATCTAATTAAGGGCGTGGCTTAAAACACATAAGCTAAAAATCTGTGCTTAGAATAGTGTGCTGCAAACTTGTATTTTGCTGTTTCTGTCATTGCATCCAGATATATGATACAAGTAACATCATACCTACAACAAGTCAGGACTATTGGCTTTGTCAATGGTTGTTAGTTGCATAAGATAAATAAGCAGCAACTATGGCTTGTATATAATATTTAAAAAGCTTCCACTTAAAGCCCTGGTGACACCACGACAATGTTGCTGCTCCTGGGTTTAAAAAAGAGAAGGGAAATCCAGAGATAAAATGACTCTTTAAAGGATTTCCTTTCCCCTACAATGCTCGCCTGGCATGACGTCATGCCGTAACTTCTCCACTAGTGAGAAGTGAGCAGTGTGAGCAGCGCACATCGATGTGCCTGCTGTCACTACAATCCGGAAAAAAATTGACAGCCTGTGCCAGGGCACAAAACAGAGCCCGATAGAGACCCGTTTTGAGGCCCCCTTTAAAAAACTGCTGGTGCTCAGCACCGGTGAGACCCGGCCCACTTAAAGCCCTGGTTGAGGCACAGCTTGTTCATCAATCACGCGCATTTACCCCAGGTAGATCTATAAAAGTAAACCAGTAGAAACGTGCTCCCCAAAAGCATCATTGCTGGAGGGCATATTTTGCAGCTCCAGTCACTCCAAACATTTAACCCTAACTCTGCTGGCAGATAAACCATGTAGGAGCAACCATACGGTGGCCCATTGCCCCCAACATAAGTAAAATGTCCTCCATTTTTTATTTTGACAGTTCATTGCATGCGTTAGCAGAACGGCAGGGTGACATACAAACACAAGGGCACAGGAAGGAGAATGGTAGAAAGGGGGTGGGTCTAGTGCCACTGGGATGAGAGGTACAGGGAGAGGGCACAGCATTATCAGAACCAGAAACTGAGGTACAGTCCAACTGCAGAGCTCAATAGTGAGGCACCGAGGGACGGGAGTGGTGAGACAAAACAACATCTGATGAAAAGAAGGACTTGACATTATTCGTGTTAGCATACCGCATCACACTTCTTGACTGAGACAAAAATATATAAATATTTGTTGAACCCTACCTAAGGAAAAGTCGAAACATTTTATGGACCAATACAACATACCGTTTGTCAAAAGCTGCACACTACCTCAGCATATTAAAAGCAATGACAGGTTTTCGAAAAATAAAGAAAGAAGATAAGGACATACCTGGATCTACTGTCCTTGGGATGAAGAAAAGACAATTCTTATGTTGCCATCTAGTGGTGGACCAAATTACTACCCTAGGCCTGACACTGCTTTTTAAGTCGAGCCAGGGCAGCACATGCGCTTCTCTGCAAGGCATGCTGTATTCGAGTATGGAGTTGAAGCTCCGCCCACTCTCTGCCCATATTTGTCATTGGCTTGTGTCATTATCCTACACAAATGCTGGATTCTGATTCGTTAATAGGCTTGTTAGAACCGCCTTAGTACCGCCTTGTCTTCATTTGTAACCTCCCATGAGGACTGGCCCTTTTACTTCTGTTGTTTACAGGGTATGTCTTATTTAGTTTGTTAGCACTATTTTCTTTAATGAGTTTCTCCTACTGCAGGCACAACATGCTTTCCTGCAACATTCAGCGCACCCTGCGCACCCTTTCACTTTTCAAGCATCCCTGGACAATGGCGGATGCTTCTTTGAAGTGAAATTGGTCTCGCATTTACAAGAGTTTGAGCTATTGGCATTGTAAATGTCAATGCCTTTTATTTATGTTAATTATCAAAATAGAAATAAAAGACATTGTCATTTACAATGCCATTAGCTTAAACTCTCGCAAATGCGAGACCAATTGCATTGCAAATGCTTGTTAGTAATCGTACCTAATGCATGTTTTGATTTCTTAAGGTGAAAACTGAAAATAGAAAGAAGGGTATGCCTCCAAACCTGAGGTGCAATGCAACAACCTGATGTAATAATATAGGAAGTGATTAGGGACAATTGTACTGAATGTAACTCTCATGCTCGCCCATCTGCTTTTCTCAAAGGGGTCATTCAGTAGAGCAGCATGTCCTAAGGGCTCCGCAGAACTACAAGAACAAAGTTGAGGTACACCCTGAAGCGATCCTGTCTACTGTTACTGAGTATCCCATCTTGTCTACTCCCTCTCTTCCCAGCCCCCTTTTCCTGGGAGGCAGCAGCCATCACACTGTCTTCAAAAAGCATGAGTAGGTAACTAGTCTACGGCAGGATCGGTGGCCTACTGTTCACTTCAGCAGACCTCCACCGTTGGTCAGTGGAGTGGTGCCCTGCCTCTTGACAATGGTGGTGGTTGCAGCATACCTTTGGATGTTGAGAGTACCAGTCTTCCCCTACCTCGAGTGGCTGTTGAAGGCAGGTTTGCCACAGTCAGTTGCAGACTCCTCCAGTCAACGGCAAACCTCCTTACATTGTTGAGATTCACTATCAACATACTGAAAAACTGTGGCAACAAGCTTTAACCACTCTTAACATAAGGTGGTCAGTACATAGAGGAACATCTCTAAAGAAACCTCTACATTTTTTATACCAATGAGATGGGTTCAATAAACTGTAGCCATTCTTATATTGTGGGTATGGAAGTACTCGGGTACAATTTCGGGTCTCCATGGTGAGGACTATTAAGTAAGGTCCCCTTATCTTCCCTAAAACAATTTTATATATGTTTTGATAGGACCGGCAGTTGAAGACTCCGACTGATCAGCGGTGGATACTGCTTTTAATCATTTTCCACACCTTTTTAGGTGGGATAAGAAGTGACTTACCTCTTGTGGGATCACAAGAGAGGTAGGTTTATCATATTTGGGTATTATTATGGTTGCCCTACAAGTGAGAGACTGGGAGATTTAATTTGTCACTCATGTTTTTAGTTTTTACTAGGAACGATCGCTGATTCTTTCAATAAGTTGAGAACAGCCTGAATATTGGTCTCACCTTCATAGTTGAGGTGAGTTTAGAAAGGTTCTTGGAATACTTGAATGCAGTGTGGGTGAAGGAATGAAAGTTGGTTTACCTTCCAGTCCTGATGGGAGAACGTGGGGTAGAGGCATATGTAGATTTATATGAAATTGGGGGGTGCATGATGGGGGAAATTACATTTAAAAAAATAAAATAAATAAATACATTTAAATTGGAAATTTTTAATCAAATTTTATTTTAAATCTGTTATTTGTGTAATTATGTTATATCTTGGATAAGCATTGTACCTATGGGAGGCTTAGTCTGTATCTTAAATAATGTAGTGATTGTAACAAAGGGGGTTCAAGCTGATATTTGCTTTATGTCTTTATGTAGGTGAATCTCCTAGGCCATTCGTTAAGAGGGATAGATATGTCATTGTCCTGAGGAAGGTGGCTCCATCCTGTTTTTTACCACCGAAACGCGTCAACGCTTGTCTTTTTTAGGGTTAGATTTGAGGAACGAGGTGTTGCATGTAAAATGATGAAATCATGTTAATACTGTGATTGATTCTTTCAAATTAACTGTGATGAAATGACAAATATATGTCTCATATTGTGTCTTGTGTGAAATAATCATTTATTCTGTTTTTAATTGTTTTTTGTGACTTTGTATACATATGTATGAGCAACATTTTTTTTTCTATAAGATTAAACTTGGATGATATAAATAGGTTTTTGTTTTCCTTTTCAAGACTGGTGGAGTGGTAACCTTGAGTGCTTCTGGGTATGTGAGTTGAGAAATTGAATACTAGCCTTCCAAGAGTAGTACAATTTTTTTGAGTTTAGAAAGCTTTATTGAAGTGGTAAACAAAGTATAACATCACTACAGAGTATATGATGAGGAGTAACAATACAGAATAAACATTAGCATTAAAATTGGGAATGAATCACACCTCAGTTGTAAAAACTGTACAAAGTCAAATGCGTTTTTTAAACTTATAAAAGAGGAAAGGAAGAGAAGAGACAAAAAGAAAAGAAAGGGGAGAGAGGCAAGGAAGAAAGGGGAACGGAAGAGAGATTAATATCAGAAGAAACATAAGATATGTAATAATATAAACTACAATAAAAAATTGTAACATGTATATCATTAATTTTTCGACCTAGAAAGAAAGGAGGTTAAAGGTGACCATACCAAGTCTTTTTTGATCAACAGAGCAGTGGAATTAGCAAAGGCACGATCCAGTCTATGGTGATGGCATAATAAATTCCACCATGCTTGGATTGAGATCTTTGAGGTGTCCTTCCAGTTGGTGGTTATGATTTGGAGGGTAATGGCAAGAAATAGATCAATAAATTTTCCAGCATAACCATGAGCAACCCAAACAGGAGAACAACTTCCCAGAAAAACATGTGAAATTTCAAAAGGAACAATAGACATTAAAATATCATTCAATTTTAACCAAACCTGGGCCCAAAAAGATTTAACCAAAGGGCAATGAAAAAACATATGCATAAAATCACTATTATTATTAGTACAAGACCAACACTTGGGAGAGTCTAATAACTTAAATTTGTACATATCGTAGGGGGTGAGAAAAAGTCTATTATAAAAATAATATGAAGTCTGTGTAGTGCTAGCAGAGCGTGAGGCGGTATGAATTTTTTTCCATAAGGAGTTCCATGTGCGTAAGGGGATTTCTAGGGCAAGATCCTTTTCCCATGAGAGTTCTAATTTGGATTTTGTTCTGATTTTCGCAGGGTATGATAGTATTTTATATATTGAAGAAGCACTAAATTGAGTGGAGAAATCAATGGAAGTAGGGAATGTCTGATTAGAAATAGTGGTGTGAGGGTCCTGAAGGAAGAGAGATGTGAGGGATTCCTTAAGCATGGGATAATGAGGGGCATGAGAGGCGGAAACGTTATAAAAGGCTTGAAGATCCGAAAACTCCATAAGGGAACCATCTTTTATTAAGTGTTGTGGTGTAATAATTCCCTTGTCAATCCATTCCTTCCAAAATAGAGTACGTTTGTTAATCTTAATGGATTTATTATACCAAATTGGGGTGCGAAAAAGGGGTCAGCAGACGGTAAGTGTGAATGAATCAGAGAGGTGGAAATTGCTTTGGAGTGAATAAAAATAGGGGAAGAGAAACGTTTCGGGGGTTGGGACAAAGAGACAGCAGAGGTAAAAGAGAAAGGAGAATACTGAGCTTGCTCCAATAGTCTCCATGCAGTTGGAGGCAGGTCTGAACTCTCAGAAAGAGAAGTCCATACTTGCTTTAGAGTGAAAGCAGAGTGATAATGGCGAATATTAGGAAAATTGACACCACCTAATTCTTTGGAGGATTGAAGGCGAGCCAATGAAATCCTAGGTTTACGCTTGTTCCAGAGGAACTTGGATAAAGAACTGTTAATAACCCGAAAAAAGGGGTTAGGAAGAGAAATGGGAAGCATGGATAAATAAAAATTTATGATAGGAAGAAGCATCATTTTGATGGTGGCTACCCTGCCCCACCATGAAAGAAATAGCGGTGACCAACCCTCAGTCAGGGCGGAAATTTTCTTGAGGATGTCAGCCAGGTTTATTTTGATAGTTTCCCTGATGGTGTTAGCATATAAGATACCAAGGCATTTGATATGTCTAGAAGTCCACTCAAAACCAGTATTTGTAAACATAGAAGGAAGGCAAAATTTGTTAAGAGGTAAGATTTCAGACTTTTCCACGTTTAATTTATAACCAGATACACCCGAATACTCCTGCAGAAGTGAAAAGAAAGCCGGCAGAGAAGTGGATGGGTTAGAAATATATAAAAGAATATCGTCAGCATATGCGGTAAATTTAAGATTGAGTGATTTAAATTGAAGACCTGTATAGTGAGGAGACCGTTTGATTGTTTCTAGGAAGGGTTCCAACGCAAGTATAAAAAGAAGAGGAGAAAGAGGGCAGCCCTGTCTAGTCCCTCTAAGAAGGGGAAAATATCGAGACTGGCAACCATTTACCCAGACTGAAGTGGTCGGGGCTGAATAAAGTAGTTGAATATATTGAAGGACAGGAGGGCCAAATCCATGCCATTTTAGGGCACTGAAAATAAACTCCCATTCAACCCTGTCAAACGCCTTTTCAGCATCTAATGTTATGGCGGCTAACGGAGAATCGAGTTTAGAGGCCAAGTGGATGATATTAAGAAAGGTGCGTGAGTTATCCGTAATAGAACGACCTTTGATAAATCCGGATTGGTATATGTTTACAAGATCAGGGATAATTTTGTTAATTCGTATGGCGAGTAATTTTGCAAAGATTTTACAGTCTGTGTTAATCAGAGAAATGGGTCTATAGTTTTTACATAAGGACAGATCTTTATCTTTTTTAGGTATCAGACAAAGCATAGCCTGAGAGAAAGTGCCATGCGCTGCACCAGTAGTAAGAAAGTGAGTAATTAAGGAAAGGAAATGAGGAATCAAAAGTGATTTAAATTGGAGAAAGAATCGAACAGTAAAACCATCAGGACCCGGTGTCTTGTCTTTAGGTAAAAGGGAAATAGCAGCGATAATTTCTTGTTCGGAGATGGGAATATTTAAAGAGGAAAGATCGACCTGATTTTCGGGATTTTTAGGGATGCGTTGAAAAAATGAATCAATAAGATCAATAGAAGGTGACGATTCTGGGGTGTACAGAGAAGTATAGTAATCAGTAAAACACTCAAGAATCTTGGCATCTGAGAGATGTAAAACTCCGGAAGGATCCTTAATAGCAGCTATTTTAGCTTTTTGTTTTTTGATTTTAAGGTAATTAGCTAGTGCTTTGCCGGCTTTGTTCCGTCCGCCGTACATTTTTGCATTGAATTTGAGAAGGTTGTTACAAGCCGAATCCCAAGACTGTTTGTTATATTGCATTTTCGCTTTAATCAGATTGGATAAGGTATCAGGGCAATTGGCTGAAAAATACTGGTGTTCCAACGTTTTGATTTGTTTGAGGAGAGATGTAGATTCGGAGAGAGCTTTCTTCCTCTTCCTAGACACAAAGTTTATTATATAACCTCTGGCAGAAGCTTTAAAGGCATCCCATATCAGATGAAATTGAGAGACAGAAGAGAGATTGTGAAGAAAGAATTCTTGAGCAAAAAGCGAAAACTGTTCCACGAATTGAGAGTCCAAGAGAAGAGAATTGTTAAAGCGCCAGCGCCGAGTTGAGGATGTGGGTGAGGGGTAATCTAAATCTAAAATGATGGGGGCATGATCGGATATGAGAATGGAGCCAATCTCGATCTCATTCATGAATTGTAGGGTATGTTGAGTAAGGAAAATGTAATCTATTCGGGAATGAGATCTGTGTGCAGGGGAGAAAAAGGAGAACTCAAGTGCATCCGGGTGTGAGGTTCTCCAGGCATCAACCAGTCCTCTAGCAGTAATCGCCTTATAGAAATTTTTTTGCATCTTGTTGGGGATATATCTGGTTTGAGATTTTCGGTCCAGAAAGGGATCCATAAGTTGGTTGCAATCACCACCCACAATCAAATTATCTGCAGAATGTGAGGCGAGGAGAGTGGAGAAATCAGACCAAAAGGATGAGTCAGTGCCATTCGGGCCATATAGATTGCAAAGGGAGAGTGGAGTGTTGTTAACTGTAACGTCTAGAAAAAGCCATCTACCATTGGTATCTTTAGATTCAGTTTGTAATTGAACAGACAATGACTTATGAAATAAAATAACAACCCCGTTCTTATTATTATCAGCTGGGGAGCAAAAAATGTCACCCACCCAATGTTTACGTAGTGAGGGCAAGTCTTGTAATCTGAGGTGTGATTCTTGCAATAAAGCAATATGACATTTCAATTTAGCCAAGTGGGACAGTACTCTCTGCTTCTTAACAGGATTACGCATACCTTTAACATTCCATGAAATGATGCGGAGACTTTTCATAAGTAAGGTTCATATGAGAATAAACAACCTCTAAACATGACAAGTGCGAAGAAGTTAATGCGTAAAATATAGATATTCAATGAAAAGGAAAGTGTAAGAGACCAGGAGGATACAAGTATAGCAAGGAAAAAGGAATGGATAAAATAGAGTAGTATAAAGGAAAAAATAAAGGTATACAACATTTTTTGGTATGGTGAAGGAAGTAGGCGAGAAGGTAAGTGTAGAAACCTTGTTGTAAAAGAGTAAAAAAAAACACAGACTCCGTGCAAAGAAAAGATCTAGAAGGAAGGAAAAGAGAAAGTGGAGAAAGAGAAGGGAGTGAAAATAGGGAGAAAAAGCATGATCGCCAGTTAAGAGATGGAAAGAAAAAGATGGCAAGCGAGGAGGGAAAAGAGGGGAATAGAGAAAGCAAGGGTGGAGAACATAGTCTCCCAAGGAGAGATAACAAAGAGAAGATGACAAAAAGCCGAGCGGCTTTAGTCATAAAGAACAAAATGAAGAAGAGCAATGACGGTTGAGGGGGCGGCGAGAGACAAGACAACCACACAGGCAAAGAGACTCCGAGAAAAGTCAAAATTGCCTTCTAAACATAGGTAAGGAGGCAGGTGTAAAAACAGGAAGGCAAACTTACGAACGAAAGGAAGGGAACTTACCAAACACTGGGAAGAAATTGCAGCAACATGAGTCACAGATAACATACAAGGGGGTGACAAGAGTGGAGAACAGCTACAGCAGTTCCACGCTGGGGAGGCCTGGGAAATGAGAAAAATAACAGACAAGGGCTTGATTAGAGGTTACGAGCTACATACTGAGACAAACCATAACAAACAAGGAAATAACGTAAAGTAATCAAGGCTTGCTCAGTTCCATGGATTCTCCTTTATGGGTGTGGATGAACTTCCGTAGGTCGGCCGGATCTTCAAAACTGAAAGTTCTGTCTTTGTAGGTGACTTTGAAGAAGCAAGGATGTATTAACCCATATCTGGCGTTCATAGATCTCAAAGCAGGCCTAAGGTCGAGGAATTCCTTGCGCCGATTAGCAGTTGGCTTGGAGACATCCTGACTGAAGAAAACTCTGTGGCCGGACCAGAACATCTGCTTGTGTTGCTTAGCTGCGTTGAGAATTTCCATGAGATCAGAGTAGAGAAGAAAGTAAGCAATTATACCTCTGGGTTTAGATGAGGAGGGTGCACTCTGTGGACCCAGTCGATGAGCTCTCTGGATATTGAAGTCTGTGGATTTTGCACAACCAGTAATCTGAAGGACTTGAGATTTCAGAAATATAATCATGTCTGATCCTTCGGAACCTTCCGGAATACCATAAATGCGTAGGTTATTACGCCTATTACGATTTTCTAAGTCCTCTGTAGATTTCTTGAGCAAACTGACTTCTTTAGTAAGGCAGTCAACCTTGGCGAGAACATCTTGAGCGTCACTGACTTTTTGCTCCACATCCGAAAGCCTCTGGTCTAGTCCAGTCCATTTGTCATCTAACCTTTGCAGGGTGGCAGCTGTGTCAGACATAAAAGGACGAATAAGGCGTAGTTCCTCCATTATATCTTCTAGTGTAAGAGGGAGCGGTGACTTTGACGGAGAGGGTGGATCCTTCTTTGTACGTTTACCAGGACCGGCCACAGTGTCCCTCCGTCCACCCGCAGCACCCCCCTGGGGTTTGTGTGGATGATGAGAGTCCATAACGACAGAGAGAAGGCACCAACAGTGTAGGATTGAAAAGCAGGAGACGGCTTTATTATTGTATTTGAAGAAGAGCCAAGAAGAATTGACCAGCTAAGTGTCCACAGAGAAAGGCGGTCTGCACATAAAATAAAAAAAGTTGTTACTTCACTAGATACCACAGAGTTGAATACTGTATCCGGTGACATCCACTGTAATAAGGAAGAGGCATATATCCAGCAGAACCATCATCTGCCACACACAGCAGCAAGAGGATCAGTCTGAATGCTGTATTGCCTTTTTAATGTAAGGCGCAACATGGTCAGCCCGATGGACACCCTCCTCACAGTCGGGCGAAGTGCTGCATGAGTAAAGCCACAAAATGGCGGCCACTATCAGGCGGAGACAGACGGAGCTGACGATATAAAAGACAGAAGGGTCGGTTCAAATGTAGGTCTGTCTCTTCTGGTGTAAAAACACAACAAGGTCAGCATTGAAAAATAGGGATAATGCTGCGGAAATGAGGAGAATTATCCAGAGAACATTCCCCTGATGGTCGGGTGAAGTGCTGCATGAAGCAAATCACAAAATGGCGGCCGCTGTCAAGCAGGAAACATCGGGGCCGATAACGTTATAAAGAGACCTTCTCAAGGTCTAAAAACTTGCCATAATGGTGCTGGAACGCTCCTGTGCAGGAAACCACGATTTGCGGCTAGTAAGCGTTGCTTAAAGCAGTCCCTTCATCGGCGAGCGGAGCTCGGATTAGCGGAGCTCTTCAGGTGGCGGCCATCTTGGATCGCCGCTGCCGCGCGCCTAGTAGTACAATTTTTGAACCGTTTAAGGTAACCTGACTCTTGGAATAGAGGGGTCGCTCTTGTGTGTGTATATATATATATATATATATATATATATATATGTGTGTATATTATCTACTGGCGGTCGCCAGTAGATAGTTATAGTTAGGACCTATTTTCCATAGGAAATCCGCAACATTCTATTTGAAATAACGTTGGCGCCGGTTGACAAATCTTCGCGAAAGTTTCCAACTTGTTGGGGCGCTCCGGTCCGCTCCTACCCTGAAATTCTCGGGGTGATTCGTCAAGCGGGGGCCGAGAAAAAAGGGGGGTCCCAAAACGTGTTTTCCCCATTCATTTTTCCATAGGAACCTTTAATCGCAGCTACAGCCCGAACTGCTGGACGGAATTACACCAAATTTGGCAAAGAGGTAGCCCTTGGTTCAGTGTCGTGCCTTTTGCTTAAATGGTGTAAATCCGTTCAGTAGTTCCTGAGAAAATCAAAAGTAAAATCACATATATATCTGGGCGGAGCCTAATCACACATGTCATCGTGAGATCTGATTGGCTGTCAGCACTTCATCCTGGAATTGCTGGCAGCCATCTTGAGACCAATATACATGATAGTACCCCATTGAAATGCATTGTAGTGAATCAAAGATTTTGAGGGTTACCAAAAGGAGAACTATAAAGGGTGATAACAGACTTTAGTTACATTAGAATTCATTTGTTGATGGTACCATACTAATTTGAGGAATTGTGGTGTGTTCTAAGGTGATTTTACCCTGTGAAAAACCTTCTGCTGGGATATCATGAATCATGTTTGAGAGAAAACTATTTTCACATGCTTGTCCCATAGAGTTTTGGAAGGTGCTCCAGAAGCTAAAATGAGAGCATATTTTCTGTAAATTCACATTATCTTTCTCAGTCATGTGAGAATGAAGTCTGACATTCTCAGTAAAACATGTACATCCAACAAGGGCAGAGACTGTGAGTTGATGCCTTTGTGTTCTACTGCAAAAACAACAGTTGATGGACAGAATGCAGAACAATGTCATACATTCACCCCAGTACAGAGATCTGGGCCTAAATCCATCGTTTTTGCTCACCATGCCATTCCAGTTTGAACCCAGCCATATGCAAATCAGTCTTGACCCTGTGCCTCATGGGAACAGTCCAGCCCGAACTGCCAAGCCAGGTCCTCCCTGGACTGGAAACAAGCATCCTAGGACCGGTTTCGGGGTTTCACCCCTCTTCAGCCAGGATAGCTTGATTCCAGTGGCATGGAGAGCACGGGACCCACGTCTGGGCATACCCGTCCCACTCGGGGTGACAAATGCAAAAACAACAGTTGATGGACAGAATGCAGAACAATGTCATACATTCACCCCAGTACAGAGATCTGGGCCTAAATCCATCGTTTTTTGCTCACCATGCCATTCCAGTTTGAACCCAGCCACATGCAAATCAGTCTTGACCCTGTGCCTCATGGGAACAGTCCAGCCCGAACTGCCAAGCCAGGTCCTCCCTGGACTGGAAACAAGCATCCTAGGACCGGTTTCGGGGTTTCACCCCTCTTCAGCCAGGATAGCTTGATTCCAGTGGCATGGAGAGCACGGGACCCACGTCTGGGCATACCCGTCCCACTCGGGGTGACAAATGCAAAAACAACAGTTGATGGACAGAATGCAGAACAATATCATACATTCACCCCAGTACAGAGATCTGGGCCTAAATCCATCGTTTTTTGCTCACCATGCCATTCCAGTTTGAACCCAGCCATATGCAAATCAGTCTTGACCCTGTGCCTCATGGGAACAGTCCAGCCCGAACTGCCAAGCCAGGTCCTCCCTGGACTGGAAACAAGCATCCTAGGACCGGTTTCGGGGTTTCACCCCTCTTCAGCCAGGATAGCTTGATTCCAGTGGCATGGAGAGCACGGGACCCACGTCTGGGCATACCCGTCCCACTCGGGGTGACAAATGCAAAAACAACAGTTGATGGACAGAATGCAGAACAATGTCATACATTCACCCCAGTACAGAGATCTGGGCCTAAATCCATCGTTTTTTTGCTCACCATGCCATTCCAGTTTGAACCCAGCCATATGCAAATCAGTCTTGACCCTGTGCCTCATGGGAACAGTCCAGCCCGAACTGCCAAGCCAGGTCCTCCCTGGACTGGAAACAAGCATCCTAGGACCGGTTTCGGGGTTTCACCCCTCTTCAGCCAGGATAGCTTGATTCCAGTGGCATGGAGTGCACGGGACCCACGTCTGGGCATACCCGTCCCACTCGGGGTGACAAATGCAAAAACAACAGTTGATGGACAGAATGCAGAACAATGTCATACATTCACCCCAGTACAGAGATCTGGGCCTAAATCCATCGTTTTTTTGCTCACCATGCCATTCCAGTTTGAACCCAGCCATATGCAAATCAGTCTTGACCCTGTGCCTCATGGGAACAGTCCAGCCCGAACTGCCAAGCCAGGTCCTCCCTGGACTGGAAACAAGCATCCTAGGACCGGTTTCGGGGTTTCACCCCTCTTCAGCCAGGATAGCTTGATTCCAGTGGCATGGAGAGCACGGGACCCACGTCTGGGCATACCCGTCCCACTCGGGGTGACAAATGCAAAAACAACAGTTGATGGACAGAATGCAGAACAATGTCATACATTCACCCCAGTACAGAGATCTGGGCCTAAATCCATCGCTTTTTGCTCACCATGCCATTCCAGTTTGAACCCAGCCATATGCAAATCAGTCTTGACCCTGTGCCTCATGGGAACAGTCCAGCCCGAACTGCCAAGCCAGGTCCTCCCTGGACTGGAAACAAGCATCCTAGGACCGGTTTCGGGGTTTCACCCCTCTTCAGCCAGGATAGCTTGATTCCAGTGGCATGGAGAGCACGGGACCCACGTCTGGGCATACCCGTCCCACTCGGGGTGACAAATGCAAAAACAACAGTTGATGGACAGAATGCAGAACAATGTCATACATTCACCCCAGTACAGAGATCTGGGCCTAAATCCATCGTTTTTTTGCTCACCATGCCATTCCAGTTTGAACCCAGCCATATACAAATCAGTCTTGACCCTGTGCCTCATGGGAACAGTCCAGCCCGAACTGCCAAGCCAGGTCCTCCCTGGACTGGAAACAAGCATCCTAGGACCGGTTTCGGGGTTTCACCCCTCTTCAGCCAGGATAGCTTGATTCCAGTGGCATGGAGAGCACGGGACCCACGTCTGGGCATACCCGTCCCACTCGGGGTGACAAATGCAAAAACAACAGTTGATGGACAGAATGCAGAACAATGTCATACATTCACCCCAGTACAGAGATCTGGGCCTAAATCCATCGTTTTTTGCTCACCATGCCATTCCAGTTTGAACCCAGCCATATGCAAATCAGTCTTGACCCTGTGCCTCATGGGAACAGTCCAGCCCGAACTGCCAAGCCAGGTCCTCCCTGGACTGGAAACAAGCATCCTAGGACCGGTTTCGGGGTTTCACCCCTCTTCAGCCAGGATAGCTTGATTCCAGTGGCATGGAGAGCACGGGACCCACGTCTGGGCATACCCGTCCCACTCGGGGTGACAAATGCAAAAACAACAGTTGATGGACAGAATGCAGAACAATGTCATACATTCACCCCAGTACAGAGATCTGGGCCTAAATCCATCGTTTTTTGCTCACCATGCCATTCCAGTTTGAACCCAGCCATATGCAAATCAGTCTTGACCCTGTGCCTCATGGGAACAGTCCAGCCCGAACTGCCAAGCCAGGTCCTCCCTAGACTGGAAACAAGCATCCTAGGACCGGTTTCGGGGTTTCACCCCTCTTCAGCCAGGATAGCTTGATTCCAGTGGCATGGAGAGCACGGGACCCACGTCTGGGCATACCCGTCCCACTCGGGGTGACAAATGCAAAAACAACAGTTGATGGACAGAATGCAGAACAATGTCATACATTCACCCCAGTACAGAGATCTGGGCCTAAATCCATCGTTTTTTGCTCACCATGCCATTCTGCAGCTTCCCAGAGTGTTCTGAAGAACAACTAGAGTGCTAACAGCCTTACTTATGACAAAAGTATGGCACACCTGAAGCCATCTTGATTGGAATAAACTGGTAACACTTAAAACATTTAATTTAAAAAGGAACAAAATGATGGGGTTAATTTTGTCATAGAAATTATGGTTAGTGCTGTAGAAAGAAAAATTAGGACATGTTTCAAGTGTGATCTCAAATATCTTCCTGTTATATTTCAACAGGAGCAGCCTGCCAGTTGATGCCTTTGTGTTCTACTGCAGCTTCCCAGAGTGTTCTAAAGAACGACTAGAGCGCTAACAGCCTTACTTATGACAAAAGTATGGCACACCTGAAGCCATCTTGATTGGAATAAACCGGTAACACTTAAAACATTTAATTTAAAAAGGAACAAAATGAGGGGGTTCTTTTTGAAATAGAAATTATGGTTAGTGCTGCAGAAAGAAAAATTAGGGATGTTTTAAGTGAGATCTCAAATCCTCTTCTATTTCATTAGAAAATTCTCACATGCAGACTGAAACAATCACTTTCAATACCAGCAGCAGACTTCCAGTTCACTCCCTGGTGAGCAGTAGCTTTACTACAGTGATCTAATGAGCAACTAGAGTGCTAACATTCTGAATTTATGGCAAATCTGAGACACATCTGAATGCCTTCTTGATGGAATCAAAGTAAAAACTGAAAGCATTTCCTACTGAGGAGACTGCAGTAAATGAGGAAATGAGGAAACTTCATAACAAAGAAGTCTTCCAAGATGGCCACCAGAGAAAAAAGAGCCCAAATGTAGCACAAATATTACCCAGTAGTAGCCCACATATAGCCCAATGACAAAAGTGTGCAAAACACTTTTTATTTTTAGTTTTTTTGCAGTTTTATGTAGTGCAGACTGGTCAGGTATTGGAGCGTTGCATCTTAAAACATGACCCCCTACACTACAAAAACACCACTGCACTACCCTGAACCCTAAAACACTACCCCCAGCACGACCCCCTACACTACACAAGCACCACTGCACTATCCTAAACCCTAAAACACTACCCCCAGCATGACCCCCTATACTACGCAAACACCACTGCACTACCCTAAACCCTAAAACACAACCCCCAGCACGAACCTCTACACTACCCAAACACCACTGCACTAACCTAAATCCTAAAACACTACCCCCAGCACGACCCCCTACACTACCCAAACACCACTGCACTACCCTAAAACATGACCCCCTACACTACACAAACACCACTGCACTACCATAAACCCTAAAACACTACCCCCAGCATGACCCCGTACACTACACAAACACCACTGCACTACCCTAAACCCTGAAACACCAGCCCCAGCATGACCCCCTACACTGCCCGAACACCACTGCACTGCCCTAAACCCTGAAACACCACCCCTGCATGACCCCCTACACTGCCCGAACACCACTGCACTGCCCTAAACCCTGAAACACCACCCCCTGCACCACCCCAACACAGCCCGAACACCACTGCACTGCTCTAAACCCTGAAACACCACCCCCTGCACCGCCCCCTACACTGCCCGAACACCACTGCACTGCCCTAAACCCTGAAACACCACCCCCAGCACGACCCCCTTTACTGCTCGAACACCACTGCACTGCCCCAAACCAAACCCAAAACAACAGTTGATGGACAGAATGCAGAACAATGTCATACATTCACCCCAGTACAGAGATCTGGGCCTAAATCCATCGTTTTTTGCTCACCATGCCATTCCAGTTTGAACCCAGCCATATACAAATCAGTCTTGACCCTGTGCCTCATGGGAACAGTCCAGCCCGAACTGCCAAGCCAGGTCCTCCCTGGACTGGAAACAAGCATCCTAGGACCGGTTTCGGGGTTTCACCCCTCTTCAGCCAGGATAGCTTGATTCCAGTGGCATGGAGAGCACGGGACCCACGTCTGGGCATACCCGTCCCACTCGGGGTGACAAATGCAAAAACAACAGTTGATGGACAGAATGCAGAACAATGTCATACATTCACCCCAGTACAGAGATCTGGGCCTAAATCCATCGTTTTTGCTCACCATGCCATTCCAGTTTGAACCCAGCCATATGCAAATCAGTCTTGACCCTGTGCCTCATGGGAACAGTCCAGCCCGAACTGCCAAGCCAGGTCCTCCCTGGACTGGAAACAAGCATCCTAGGACCGGTTTCGGGGTTTCACCCCTCTTCAGCCAGGATAGCTTGATTCCAGTGGCATGGAGAGCACGGGACCCACGTCTGGGCATACCCGTCCCACTCGGGGTGACAAATGCAAAAACAACAGTTGATGGACAGAATGCAGAACAATGTCATACATTCACCCCAGTACAGAGATCTGGGCCTAAATCCATCGTTTTTTTGCTCACCATGCCATTCCAGTTTGAACCCAGCCATATGCAAATCAGTCTTGACCCTGTGCCTCATGGGAACAGTCCAGCCCGAACTGCCAAGCCAGGTCCTCCCTAGACTGGAAACAAGCATCCTAGGACCGGTTTCGGGGTTTCACCCCTCTTCAGCCAGGATAGCTTGATTCCAGTGGCATGGAGAGCACGGGACCCACGTCTGGGCATACCCGTCCCACTCGGGGTGACAAATGCAAAAACAACAGTTGATGGACAGAATGCAGAACAATGTCATACATTCACCCCAGTACAGAGATCTGGGCCTAAATCCATCGTTTTTTGCTCACCATGCCATTCTGCAGCTTCCCAGAGTGTTCTGAAGAACAACTAGAGTGCTAACAGCCTTACTTATGACAAAAGTATGGCACACCTGAAGCCATCTTGATTGGAATAAACTGGTAACACTTAAAACATTTAATTTAAAAAGGAACAAAATGATGGGGTTAATTTTGTCATAGAAATTATGGTTAGTGCTGTAGAAAGAAAAATTAGGACATGTTTCAAGTGTGATCTCAAATATCTTCCTGTTATATTTCAACAGGAGCAGCCTGCCAGTTGATGCCTTTGTGTTCTACTGCAGCTTCCCAGAGTGTTCTAAAGAACGACTAGAGCGCTAACAGCCTTACTTATGACAAAAGTATGGCACACCTGAAGCCATCTTGATTGGAATAAACCGGTAACACTTAAAACATTTAATTTAAAAAGGAACAAAATGAGGGGGTTCTTTTTGAAATAGAAATTATGGTTAGTGCTGCAGAAAGAAAAATTAGGGGATGTTTTAAGTGAGATCTCAAATCCTCTTCTATTTCATTAGAAAATTCTCACATGCAGACTGAAACAATCACTTTCAATACCAGCAGCAGACTTCCAGTTCACTCCCTGGTGAGCAGTAGCTTTACTACAGTGATCTAATGAGCAACTAGAGTGCTAACATTCTGAATTTATGGCAAATCTGAGACACATCTGAATGCCTTCTTGATGGAATCAAAGTAAAAAACTGAAAGCATTTCCTACTGAGGAGACTGCAGTAAATGAGGAAATGAGGAAACTTCATAACAAAGAAGTCTTCCAAGATGGCCACCAGAGAAAAAAGAGCCCAAATGTAGCACAAATATTACCCAGTAGTAGCCCACATATAGCCCAATGACAAAAGTGTGCAAAACACTTTTTATTTTTAGTTTTTTTGCAGTTTTATGTAGTGCAGACTGGTCAGGTATTGGAGCGTTGCATCTTAAAACATGACCCCCTACACTACAAAAACACCACTGCACTACCCTGAACCCTAAAACACTACCCCCAGCACGACCCCCTACACTACACAAGCACCACTGCACTATCCTAAACCCTAAAACACTACCCCCAGCATGACCCCCTATACTACGCAAACACCACTGCACTACCCTAAACCCTAAAACACAACCCCCAGCACGAACCTCTACACTACCCAAACACCACTGCACTAACCTAAATCCTAAAACACTACCCCCAGCACGACCCCTACACTACCCAAACACCACTGCACTACCCTAAAACATGACCCCCTACACTACACAAACACCACTGCACTCCCACAAATGCTAAAACACTACCCCCAGCATGACCCCGTACACTACACAAACACCACTGCACTACCCTAAACCCTGAAACACCAGCCCCAGCATGACCCCCTACACTGCCCGAACACCACTGCACTGCCCTAAACCCTGAAACACCACCCCTGCATGACCCCCTACACTGCCCGAACACCACTGCACTGCCCTAAACCCTGAAACACCACCCCTGCACCACCCCTACACTGCCCGAACACCACTGCACTGCTCTAAACCCTGAAACACCACCCCCTGCACCGCCCCCTACACTGCCCGAACACCACTGCACTGCCCTAAACCCTGAAACACCACCCCCAGCACGACCCCCTTTACTGCTCGAACACCACTGCACTGCCCCAAACCCTGAAACACCACCCCCAGCACGACCCCCTACACTGCCCGAACACCACTGCCCTAAACCCTGAAACACCACCCCCTGGACGACCCCCTACACTGCCCGAACACCACTGCACTGCCCTAAACCCTGAAACACCACCCCCTTCACGACCCCCTACACTGCCCGAACACCACTGCACTGCCCTAAACCCTGAAACACCACCCCCAGCACGACCCCCTACACTGCCTGAACACCACTGCCCTGCCCTAAACCCTAAAACACCACCCCCAGCACGACCTTCTACACTGCCCGAACACCACTGCACTGCCCTAAACCCTAGAACACTACCCCCAGCAAGACCCCCTACACTACCCGAACACCACTGCACTACCCTAAACCCTAAAATACTCCCCCAGCACGACCCCCTACACTACCCGAACATGACTGCACTGCCCTAAACCCTCAAACACTCCCCCAGCAAGACCCCTACACTACCCGAACACCACTGCACTGCCCTAAACCCTAAAACACTCCCCCAGCACGACCCCCTACACTACCCGAACACCACTGCACTGCCCTAAACCCTAAAACACTCCCCCAGCACGACCCCCTACACTACCCAAACACCACTGCACTGCCCTAAACCCTAAAACACCACCCCCGCATGACCCCTACACTACCCAAACACCAATGCACTACCCTAATCCCTAAAACACTACCTCCCGCACGACCCCCTACACTACCCAAAGACCACTGCACTACCCTAAACCCTAAAACACTACCCCCGCACGACTCCCTACACTACCCAAAGACCACTGCACTACCCTAAACCCTAAAACACGACCTCCTACACTACACAAACACCACTGCACTACCCTAAACCCTAAAACACTACCCCTACACTACACAAACACCACTGCACTACCCTAAACCCTAAAAAACTACCCCCAGCACGAACCCCTACACTACCCAAACACCACTGCACTACCCTAAACCCTAAAACACTACCCCCAGCAGTACCCCCTACACTACCCAAACACCACTGCACTACCCTAAACCCTAAAACACTACCCCCAGCAGTACCCCTACACTACCCAAACACCATTGCACTACCCTTAACCCTAAAACACTACCCCCAGAAGTACCCCCTACACTACCCAAACACCACTGCACTACCCTAAATCACTACCCCCAGCACGACCCCCAACACTACCCAAACACCACTGCACTACCCTAAACCCTAAAACACTCCCCCAGCACGACTCCCTACACTACCCAAACACCACTGCACTACCCTAAACCCTAAATCTACCCCCAGCATGACCCCCTACACTACACAAACACCACTGCACTACCCTAAACCCTAAAACACTACCCCCAGCACGACCCTCTTCACTACCTAAACACAACTGCACAATTTGTTACAGGTGTTGCAACGCAGGCCTGTGGTGCTTACTGGAAGTACCTGGTGGGCTAGTTGGGCCCCAGGGACACTCAGGATTCAAGGTGACCTAATCCCCCAACTTAAAATGCTCCACGGAGCGCGTTTGCACACATGTCACCTCAGGCCCCCCCTCCCTTCACCACTGTGCAAACGCACCCTGTAGCGCGTTTTAAGAGGTAGTTTTAATCCCCCTGCCCTATTATGTACTGGGGACTTGCAGAGGAGGTCATGCTAATCACAGGGGTACCCCAACGCATAGTGTTCCCTAGTGTATGTAGGTGTTTTCACTGTATCCTAAGTGTCTTTTAGCATAGCACTGGCTCTGGTTAGTCAGAGTCAGTTACCACCATTACCCGTCTGAAAAAGTTGTGGGCACAGGATGATTTTGCAACAAGGCCTCTTTCTGCTCCTCTGTTGGTTCTTTCTGCACATCTTTTGCTTCTTTCTGTGCGTTTTTTCTTCTTTCTTCACATGTCCTACCTCTGTAGGCATAGTTAGAAACTAGCATTTAAAAAACCTTTGAAATTCACTTAAAAATCATAGGTTTCAGGCACGTTATAGTTAGAAATTAGCATTTAAAAAACCTTTGAAATTCACTGAAAAAACCATAGGTTTCAGACACGTTATAGTTAGAAATTAGCATTTAAAAACCTTTGAAATTCACTGAAAAAACCATAGGTTTTAGGGACAGTTATAGTTAGTTGGACATTTCACTCGTACAAAACCATAGAAATTCCCCCGTTATAGTTAGTTCAGCTAACTATAACTCGCGCCCCGCAATGCACTGCTGATGACGTCACATATTACATCACTCATGACATGGTCAGTGACATCACTGATGACATCACTGATGACATCTCAAATGACATCACTGATGACATCATCCATGTGATAATTTCATGCATCTTCTCACACCCTAATATAACTTTTGATGCACCCACTCTAAATTACAGACTGCCATTCTCAAAACCATAGACACTCCAACACCAAAAACTACATACCCACTCACTGATTCTTAGGTCTACACACACATCCACTCACTCACCCGTGCAGTCACTCATACTTACAGTCACTCAGTACAGGACTATCATATGCACTCATACACCTATATAAACACTCACACACCGCCACTCATCCATAGAGGTACTCACACACCTAGTCAGTCATGCAAAAAATTAATCACACACCCATTTACTCACCTATACAGTTATACACACACCAGCTCACTTACTCATACAAATACTAGCACATTCTTACGCTCTTATACAATAACTGGTACAAGCACACACGCATCCATACAGCCACTCTCACTATCACACACTCTCACTTATAGCCATTTAAATACTCTAACACACATATATACTGCCTTTTACATATGTAGTTACTCGCACATGTACCACTGAGAAACACCCTGACCCGCTAGGCCTGCTCAGGGCCCAAATTTTTTTTTTTAAATCGGCAGGATGCGCTTAGGGTGCGCGGATCCTGCCGATTAAATAAAAAAAAACGAAGCGCGGGCTCCCGGGCTTCTTTGGTAATTGGCCCCGGGTGGGCCAAGTCCCGTGGGCATGCGGGGGTTAAGTTTTATGTGTGGGGGCCTCTAAGGCCCCCAAGCCCCGGGGACCGCCACCCCCCGGGGCTTTAATAAAAATGATGCGGGAGGGCTCTCGGCCCTCCCGCAGCCCCGGGACCGCCACCCCCGGGGCTTCTTTTTTTTTTTTAAATTACCTATGTGGGGGGCTTGAGCCCCCCACACGCCCTGGGGACCGCCACCTCCCCGGGGCACTAAATATTTTAATGTGGGGGTCCGTTACGGACCCCCAGAGCTCCGGGGACCACCACCTCCCCGGGGCTGTGCAATTCAAGGGAGGGGGGCCGCGCGGCCCCCCTCCTGGAGCCCTTGATGGCCCTGGGGACCACCACCCCCCAGGGCCAGCTCCTGCAGTGTCCCGGGGTGCCTACCCTGGGACACAGTAGTTTGCTATGACAGGACGGGAGCCTCGCGGCTCCCGTCCTGTCATAGCAAACTGCTTTGGATATTGGAAGCGAGAGCAGGAAACCTGCTCTCTCTTCCAATATCCAAAGCAGATTGCTTTTCCACACGGGGAGCTGCATCTTAGCAGCTCCCCATGTGGAAAAGCAATGCCGGCTCCCGAGGGACGCGGGGAGCCGGTGGGACTGTGGGGGGGATTGGGGACCCCCCCACAGTCCCCAACGGAGAGGGCCAGCCCCGGGGGATGGGGTCCCTGGGGCAAGTAGTGGCCCGGGAGGGGGGCCACGCGGCCCCCCTCCCCAAAATGAAAAAAAAAATAATAATTAAAAAAAAAAAAAGGCCGGGCCCCAGGGGATGGGGTCCCCGGGGCCATAAGTGACCTGAGGAGGGGGGCAATGCAGCCCCCCTCCATAAGTTTTATTAAAAAAAAAAAGAAGGCCATGCCCCGGGGGATGGGGTCCCCGGGCCCGATTAAGGCCTGGGGAGGGGGGCCACGTGGCCCCCTTCCAATTTTTTTTATATTCAAACAAAATATTAGGGGGCAGGCCCTGGGGGATGGGGTCTCCAGGGCCAAAAATTAGAAAAGAAAGGGGCCACACAGCCCCCTTCTTAAAAAAAAAAAAAAGAAAAACACTGGCATGCGCCGGAGGCCACGCCCCTTCTTTCACCACTCTGCAAACGCGCCCCCTGGCGCATTTGCAGATGGGGAACGAATTCCCCTTGAATACTGGGGGTCCCTGGGGGCCAACTAGCCCACCAGGAACCTCCAGAAAGCGCCACAGAGCTGCGTTGCAGAGAGGTGTAAAAAGGGGCGTGGCCTCTGAACACCTCTCTGCAACGCAGCTCCCTGGCGCATACTGGAGGTACAGGGTGGGCTAGTTGGACCCCAGGGACCCTCAAGATTCAATGGGGACTTAATACCCCAACTTAAAACGCGCCACGGGACGCGTTGGCACAGTGGTGAAGGGAGGGGGCGGGGCTTCAGGTGACATGTGTGCAAACAGGCCTCGTGGCGCGTTTTAAGATGGGGAATTAAATCCCCTTCAATCCTGAGGGTCCCTGGGGCCAACTAGCCCACCAGGTACGTCCAGAAAGCGCCACAGAGCTGCGTTGCAGAGAGGTGCAAAAGGGGCGTGGCCTCTGAACACCTCTCTGCAACGCAGCTCTCTGGCGCATACTGGAGGTATCTGGTGGGCTAGTTGGCCCCTAGGGACCCTCGGGATTGAGGAGGAATTAATTCTCCAACTTAAAACGCGCCACAGGGCGTGTTTGCAGACATGTCACCTCAGGCCCCACCCCCTTCCTTCACTATTGCGCAAATATTCCTCTAAAATCAGCCGAACTACGAATTCCGATTTACTCACCTGTTATCAGGAGAGACCTCAGTGCTGCATCTTTTAGCCCAGCACTGACCCTGAAAAGTAATTCTAACCGTACTTACCAGTAACTTGAATTTCCTTCCATAGGCTAACATTGACTGGTTTCACTTGGAAATTCTTCTAAGTGTGGAGTTTTGGAACTTTATAATATTCCTCTAAAATCAGCCGAACTACGAATACCGATTTACTCACCTGTTATCAGGAGAGAACCCAGTGCTGCATCTTTTAGCCCAGCGCTGACCCTGAAAAGTAATTCTAACTGTACTTACCAGTAACTTGAATTTCCTTCCATAGGCTAACATTGACTGGTTTCACTTGGAAATTCTTCTAAGTGTGGAGTTTTGGAACTTTATAATATTCCTCTAAAATCAGCCGAACTACGAATTCCGATTTACTCACCTGTTATCAGGAGAGAACCCAGTGCTGCATCTTTTAGCCCAGCACTGACCCTGAAAAGTAATTCTAACCGTACTTACCAGTAACTTGTATTTCCTTCCATAGGAATCCATTGTCTGGTTTTCAGCAGAAAAGTTTCAAAGTGTCGATTTTCACAAACTACAAATATTCCTTAACTCCTTCTATGCTCATGACGAGCTCAGCTCGTCATGCTGCACGGTGGGCGTGTGCGCATGACGAGCTGAGCTCGTCACGACCACACCCGCGATCGGAATGTCCAGCACCTGGGCGGAATTCCGATCGCGGTCAAGGGGTTAAAAATCGCCTGTATGACTTAAACGCATTCTTTCAACTGTTTACAGGAGATGCACCAGTGCTGGATCCAGGATCCACCACTGAGTAAGAAAAAGTAACGATAACACTACTTACCTGCTAAGTGAATTTCCTCCCATAGGATAACATTGGTGATTCTATGTGAAAAAGTTTCTAAGTGTCAACTTTTAAAATACAATAATATTCCTTAAAAATAAGTACTGTAACCAAAACGCTTTTACTCAACTGTTTACAGGAGATGTCCCAGGACTGAATCTAGGATCCAGTCCTGTGGTTAGAAAAGTAATCCATAAAGTAACTAATTGCATTTAACTAGAAATTCACATTCAGCTCAATGTTGCATTGTGTTTGAAATTGTGTTGCCCATTGCAACAACTGTAACTACTGTACTTAAAAGTCTATTGCCTATTTGCAAAGAATTTAAACTAAAGTAATTCATTCTGAGAAAGTATATTTTGTAATGTAATGTATAATGTAATTTATAATGTAATTACAATGTAATTTAAAAAATAAATAGTTTAAAAAAATGTAGTAAATCAGTATCAAAAAAATAAAGATAACAATTAATACATTTAAAAATTGTCATTTACAAAACCTTGGAAATTCACTGAAAAAAACCATAGGTTTCAGACATGTTATAGCTAGGAATTAGCATTTAAAAAACCTTTGAAATTCACTGAAAAAACCATAGGTTTCAGGCACGTTATAGTTAGAAATTAGCATTTAAAAAACCTTTGAAATACACTGAAAAAACCATAGGTTTCAGGCACGTTATAGTTAGAAATTAGCATTTAAAAAACCTTTGAAATTAACTGAAAAAACCATAGGTTTCAGACACGTTATAGTTAGAAATTAGCATTTAAAAATCCTTTGAAATTCACTAAAAAACCATAGGTTTCAGGCACGTTATAGTTAGAAATTAGCATTTAAAAAACCTTTGAAATTCACTGAAAAAACCATAGGTTTCAGACACGTTATAGTTAGAAATTTGCATTTAAAAAACCTTTGAAATTCACTGAAAAAACCATAGGTTTTAGGGACAGTTATAGTTAGTTGGACATTGCACTCATACAAAACCCGTGAAATTCCCCCGTTATAGTTAGTTCAGCTAACTATAACTCGCGCCCCGCAATGCACTGCTGATGACGTCACATATTACATCACTCATGACATGGTCAGTGACATCACTGATGACATCACTGATGACATCTCAAATGACATCACTGATGACATCATCCATGTGATAATTTCATGCATCTACTCACACCCTAATATAACTTTTGATACACCCACTCTAAATTACAGACTGCCATTCTCAAAACCATAGACACTCCAACACCAATAACTACATACCCACTCACTGATTCTTAGGTCTACACACACATCCACTCACTCACCTGTACAGTCACTCATACTTACGGTCACTCAGTACAGGACTATCATATGCACTCATACACCTACATAAACACTCACACACCGCCACTCATCCATAGAGGTACTCACACACCTAGTCAGTCATGCAAATAATTAATCACACTGCCATTTACTCACCTATACAGTTATACACACACCAGCTCACTTACTCATACAAATACTAGCACATTCTTACGCTCTTATACAATCACTAATACAAGTACACACTCATCCATACAGCCACTCTCACAATCACACACTCTCACTTATACCCATTTATATACTCCAACACACATATATACTGCCTTTCACATATGTAGTTACTCACACATGTACCACTGAGATATACATTCACTCACTAACACACCCATACACACACTCACCCACCCATACAGTCCATCACAGATGCACTCTTGAAACCATGCACCCAGTGAATCACCCACTGATACATCTATGTGCAGTCACACACACCCCATCCACACAAACACTCAGGCACCCATACAGATACTCAGACAACCAATCAATAACTCATATATACACTCATGTAGCTATTTACAAACCCATGCAGCCACTTACACACCAACAGACAGGCGGATAAAGACATTCACACAGTTTAGTCACTAACCCATGCATTCAGTAAGATACGTTTAATCACTCACTTGTAGAGTCAGTCACGCACGTACTAAATCATCCATTCAGACACTTATACACCCACTCATTCTTCAATACGCCTTTCCCTATATATATTAAACATATTTAAACTTTACAGAAACACACAGTCACTGGATGATGTCATCAGTGATGTCATTTGAGATGTCATCAGTGATGTCATCCGTGATGTCACTGACCATGTCATGAGTGATGTAATATGTGACGTCATCAGCAGTGCATTGCGGGGGCGCGAGCTCGGGGGAATTTCACGGGTTTTGTACGAGTGCAATGTCCAACTAACTACACCTGTCCCTAAAACCTATGGTTTTTTCAGTGAATATATATATGTGTATATTTTCAATACTCCTTCCTTGAATCCAAAAAGAAAACGGAACGGACTCCACTTGATACGTGCATTGGTATTTTATTTTGTGCTTCTTGCCGCCATGACGCGTTTCGGGCTACCCAGAGCCTTGATCACATATATATGTGTATATGTATATATATATATATGTCATTCAAAAAGGTTGCCTTTGCGCAGAGTGCACTCCCAACAAGCCTTTAATATCTGGTAGCAGAACAATTGCGGTGAGTGAAATACTGAGTAACATGCCTTGCCTGACGCGTTTCAAACATAAATGTCCTTTTTCAAAGGCAGCATGTGTTCAGCAATGTTCTTTCCGTTGATCCTCCAATTCAAATTGCCCCATTTAAATAGCTTCCCATGTGGGCCTCTATACTGCATCTCGGGAATTGGAGTCCACATCCTGCCTAAATAGGTCGGAAAATAATGAACTTGCTCATTTCTTAACTTTCAAGGTTGTTTGTTTTCCCCTCAGCTTTCCGGTATTAATAAACTCCGCAGCTGTTCCGAAAATCAAACCAACTTGTTGCTCCAATTGCAGCTGCCTTTCTTCTGCAGCCACGGACTTGTTTTGTTGTGCAATGGTGCTCCTCCCCGACCGAGCCGGCCGGAATAATTCATTCAAAAAAGTTGCCTTTGCGCAGAGTGCACTCCCAACAAGCCTTTAATATCTGGTAGCAGAACAATTGCGGTGAGTGAAATACTGAGTAACATGCCACAAACCACAGTTGTTAAAGCAGCCGAAAGTCCTTTTAAACCATTGGTGGTTGTAGGACTTGGCCTTTTTGGTTAAAGTTCCCTAAACTTTTTGCTTTCCCCCTAGACCGTTTTCCTGACGTAGAGATGCCAATTTAGATGCTTTGGGTACTTTGCCACTGCTGATCAGCGGAGCACAAAAACGGAAACCACCTACTGTTGTACAAGAATTGGGTTTTTTAAGAATAGAAAGAACAATGAGCCTGCGACCACGGCCCTCACGCCAGGAAAATACAAACACGGGCAGGGGTCAACGAAAAGAAGGCACAGAAAGGACAGACGATGGGGCAAGCGCGCCACAAAAAACAAACAAACAACCATACAGGAGAAACAGAAGGAGGTAGACAGTAACAAAGACATAGAAAACACAGTAATAAACCTCACTAATATGGCGCTGACTGAAAAAGAACAGAGAATTCTTGGACTGGGCCTTTCATTCTGTCATAAAACAAATTTTGATTAAACACAGACTAGAGTGGATTTCTTCCAATTTGTAAGGAAATTGAAATTACAAAAACATTTTTTCAACATATCTAGTAAAGAAGATGACACAACTAATTTTGGTGAAACTATGAGTGGTCTCAATGTAGAAGATATGTCTCTTTTGCAAGATGTGACACAATTGGAACATGAGGAATTGAATTGTTTGGAAACTCCGGTAGAATTAGCCCAGGCAATTAATCCGGATATCTATGGGAGAGTGCACACACCATTTAGACCCAAATCTGTATTCATCCCTATGATGCCAAAGGATGGACTTAACTTATTCGCTGAGAATGTGGTTAAAGATCTCAAAATCTTGGCTCAAACCAGTAGCAAAGAGTTTAACAAAGTACATAACATGAACAGGATGGAATACAACAATCTGATGAACAAAATCAAACAACGCCAAGATATCGTGGTCCGATGGTCCGATAAGGGCGGTAATGTGGTCCTTTGGCCCTTAGATAAATACAATGCGGAAGCACAGAAACAGTTACAAGATAGAGAGTGCTACAACCGCATAATCCCTACCAGCATCATGGGAATAAAAGAGAAATACCACAAAGCTCTCTATGACTGGAGAGGAACTGGGTTAATCACGAAACTTGAATTTGAATATCTAAAAACAGACTACCCGATAACACCACAACTGTATTTAATACCTAAAATACACAAAGACGCCAATGAGCCCCCCGGAAGACCTATCATAGCGGCAATTGGTGGATTATTTGAAAACACTTCGAGATTCATTGATCATTTTCTTCAGCCTCTAGTATGTGAGTTGCCTTCATACATCAGAGACACCGGAGACTTTTTGACTAAAATCTATGATATCACTTGGGACAATGATTGTGTACTAATGACATTGGATGTTAACACATTATACACAAGTATTAGACACAGGGATGGGCTAAATGCTCCGAACCACTACTTGGGAAAAAGACCTATACACATGCATCAGCATACTATGATGCAGTTGCAGATGGCAGAGTGGTGCCTGGAAAATAACATCTTTATCTTCGACAAACTGCACTACAAACAACTACAGGGCACTGCCATGGGTACTTGCTTCGCCCCCAGCTATGCTAATTTGCATATGGGCTGGTGGGAGGAGCAAGTACTCATGAAGACACAGAAAACAGCTATGACTGAAAATGTAATTCTATATGTCAGGTTTATTGATGACATATTTATCCTCTGGCATGGCACACAAGAAAGTGCGATGACATTTGCACAAGAGATAAACAATAACACCCTGAATCTCTCATTTACCTGTAACACCAGCAAAGAGTGCATTCAATTTCTAGACTTAGAAATATATGCAGAAAGTAACAATTTGCAATCAAGAACCTACAGAAAACCCACAGCTGGAAATGCAATTCTCCATGCCAGTAGTTTTCACCTTAACAGTGTCAAAGTTAGCATCCCTTATGCTGAATGTCTGCGCATGAGGCGCAACTGTAGCACAGAAGAGGGTTTGCAACAATCTACTGATATCCTCTTCTGCAGATTAGAAAGGAGAGGATACAAGACTGAAACCCTGGCCACAGCAAAAGCTAGGAGCATTAAATTTAAAAGGGAAGATCTGCTTTTTAACACCAAAAGCAAAAACAGTTGCACTAACAATAAGACAGACACTCCTAGACTTATAACAGGATTTAATGCATACCACACCACACTGCGTAAAATACTCTACAAACATTGGGGTACAGTACGCAGTGACCCAATCATAGGCCCAACATGCGCCAAAGTCCCCTCTATAAGTTTTAGGAGAGCAAAATCTATGCGCCAAGAATTAGTGTGCAACGGCCAACAATTGCTAAAATACCGAATTGGCTGCAAACACAGAAGGGGTTTATCAAGTGCACAAAATGCAAGGCGTGTAAACATGGTATAAATACAAAAACAGTACACCTGCCTTTTCGACATATACCCTATGAGATTCGAGGCAGTTACAACTGTAAATCTGATTTTGCTGTATATGTTTTGCAATGCACATGTGTCAAAAAGTATGTGGGGAGTACCATCCACCCCGTACATGTCCGCATTCTGCAACATCTCAGGGCCATCTCCAATAATGACCAATCGTACCCGGTGGCAAGACATATCAATTCATGCCATGGGGGAAGAGCCCAAGATGTCTTTTTATGTAATTGATACAGTCCCGAAAAACCCAAGGGGAGGGAATAGACAATTGACATTAAGAAGATTAGAGTCGAGATACATCATTTTGCTTAATTCGAAAATCCCTAATGGGATGAATGCAGATGAAGCAATGCATGTACATTTATAAGATAACGTCATACGCTTTCTGTACCTGACCCATTCCTCATAGCGTTAGGTCCTCTTTTCACTTTATTTTATGTTACTGTTTTGTTCCGATTCTCCCAGTGACTGGCACCGTTTTCTACATGTGTTAAACTTTGAATGTTATTATAGACTTCTATAATATATGTTTATTTTATTTAATTTTCTCCAAATTCTTTCAGCATGCCCACTGGGGCTGGATAGCGTAATAATATGACAAAACTAGTATCCAATTGTGATTGCCATATACATAAGGCTGATTTTCATTGAGAGCTATGATTATTGCAAAGTTATATTAACTTTCTTCTTCACACCTTTATTGCCATTAGTTTTCACATGTATGGTAAAATTACTGGTTGCCAGTTGTTGCAATGAGATATATTTAATTTTCTTTAATTTTGCATTTTTCAATTGTGACATCATTAACATTGGGAAACGCTTAGCTATATATTTAGTTTATTTGTAACATATATTTCGTTTTTAATTTATTTTTTGCACTGTCATGTATATATCAGCACTCATTAACTTTTATGTCTATGGTTGGGAGATGGTTGCTGTGACAACCAATAGTGAGTGATTTACATAAGTGGTGAAAATGGCAGAGTACCTGATGTAGTGATCAAGGCGTGCTCGCCGTCGAAACGCGTCTGGGTTCTTGTTGGAAATAAAATTTCTGTGCCAAATTCTCACGGAGTCGGTGCCTGTCTAAGGATGTTGCCAGGATTAGTTATATATATATATATATATTCACTGAAAAACCATAGGTTTTAGGGACAGTTATAGTTAGTTGGACATTGCACTCGTACAAAACCCGTGAAATTCCCCCGTTATAGTTAGTTCAGGTAACTATAACTCGCGCCCCGCAATGCACTGCTGATGACGTCACATATTACATCACTCATGACATGGTCAGTGACATCACTGATGACATCACTGATGACATCTCAAATGACATCACTGATGACATCATCCAGTGACTGTGTGTTTCTGTAAAGTTTAAATATGTTTAATATATATAGGGAAAGGCGTATTGAAGAATGAGTGGGTGTATAAGTGTCTGAATGGATGATTTAGTAGGTGCGTGACTAACTCTATAAGTGAGTGATTAAACGTATCTTACTGAATGCATGGGTTAGTGACTAAACTGGGTGAATGTCTGTATCCGTCTGTCTGTTGCTGTGTAAGTGGCTACATGGGTTTGTGAATAGCTACATGAGTGTCTATATGAGTTATTGATTGGTTGTCTGAGTATCTGTATGGGTGCCTGAGTGTTTGTGTGGGTGGGGTGTGTGCGACTCTGTGCATAGATGTGTGAGTGGGTGATTCACTGGGTGGATGGTTTCAAGAGTGCATCTGTGATAGACTGTATGGGTGGGTAAGTGTGTGTAAGAGTGTGTTAGTGAGTGAATGTATGTCCCAGTGGTACATGTGTGAGTAACTACATATGTGAAAGGCAGTATATATGTGTGTTGGAGTATATAAATAGCTATAAGCTTAGAGTGTGTGATTGTGAGAGTGACTGTATGGATGAGTGTGTGCTTGTATCAGAGATTGTATAAGAGCGTAAGAATGTGCTAGTATTTGTATGAGTAAGTGAGCTGGTGTGTGTATAACTCTATAGGTGAGTAAATGGGTGTGTGCTTAATTTTTTGCATGACTGACTAGGTGTGTGAGTACCTCTATGGATGAGTGGCGGTGTGTGAGTGTTTATATAGGTGTATGAGTGCATATAATAGTCCTGTACTGAGTGACTATAAGTATGAGTGACTGTACGGGTGAGTGAGTAGATGTGTGTGTGTAGACCTAAGAATCAGTGAGTGTGTATATAGTAATTGGTGTTGGAGTGTCTATGGTTTTGACAATGGCAGTCTGTAATTTACAGTGGGTGTATCAAAAGTTATATTAGGGTGTGAGAAGATGCATCAAATTATCACATGGATGATGTCATCAGTGATGTCATCAGTGATGTCATCAGTGATGTCATTTGAGATGTCATCAGTGATGTCACTGACCATGTCATGAGTGATGTAATATGTGACGTCATCAGCAGTGCATTGCGGGGGCGTGAGTTATAGTTACCTGAACTAACTATAACGGGGGAATTTCACGGGTTTTGTACGAGTGCAATGTCCAACTAACTATAACTGTCCCTAAAACCTATGTTTTTTTCAGTGAATTTGTAAGGTTTTTTAAATGCTAATTTCTAACTATAACGTGCCTGAAACCTATGGTTTTTTCAGTGAATTTCAAAGGTTTTTTAAATGCTAATTCCTAACTATAACATGTCTGAAACCTATGGTTTTTTTCAGTGAATTTCAAAGGTTTTGTAAATGACAACTTTTAAATGTATTAATTGTTATATTTATTTTTTGATACTGATTTACTACATTTTTTTAAACTATTTATTTTTAGATATTTTATTTTTTAAATTACATTATAATTACATTATACATTACATTACAAAATATACTTTCTCAGAATGAATTACTTTAGTTTAAATACTTTGCAAATAGGCAATAGACTTTTAAGTACAGTAGTTACAGTTGTTGCAATGGGCAACACAATTTCAAACACAATGCAACATTGAGCTCAATGTGAATTTCTAGTTAAATGCAATTAGTTACTTTATGGATTACTTTTCTAACCACAGGACTGGATCCTAGATTCAGTCCTGGGACATCTCCTGTAAACAGTTGAGTAAAAGCGTTTTGGTTACAGTAGTGATTTTTAAGGAATATTATTGTATTTTAAAAGTTGACACTTAGAAACTTTTTCACATAGAATCACCAATGTTATCATATGGGAGGAAATTCACTTAGCAGGTAAGTAGTGTTATCGTTACTTTTTCTTACTCAGTGGGGGATCCTGGATCCAGCACTGGTGCATCTCCTGTAAACAGTTGAAATAATGCGTTTAAGTCATACAGGCGATTTTTAAGGAATATTTGTAGTTTGTGAAAATCGACACTTTGAAACTTTTCTGCTGAAAACCAGACAATGGATTCCTATGGAAGGAAATACAAGTTACTGGTAAATACGGTTAGAATTACTTTTCAGGGTCAGTGCTGGGCTAAAAAATGCAGCACTGGGTTCTCTCCTGATAACAGGTGAGTAAATCGGAATTCGTAGTTCGGCTGATTTTAGAGGAATATTATAAAGTTCCAAAACTCCACACTTAGAAGAATTTCCAAGTGAAACCAGTCAATGTTAGCCTATGGAAGGAAATTCAAGTTACTGGTAAGTACGGTTAGAATTACTTTTCAGGATCAGTACTGGGCTCAAAGATGCAGCACTGAGGTCTCTCCTGATAACAGGTGAGTAAATCGGAATTCGTAGTTCTGCTGATTTTAGAGGAATATTTGTATGTTTCAAAAATCGACACTTAGAAACTTTTTCAGCAAAAAGCAGGCAATGATATCCTATGGAAGGAAATTCAAGTTACTGGTAAGTACGGTTAAAATTACTTTTCAGGATCAGTACTGGGCTCAAAGATGCAGCACTGAGGTCTCTCCTGATAACAGGTGAGTAAATCGGAATTCGTAGTTCGGCTGATTTTAGAGGAATATTTGCACAGTGGTGAAGGGAGGGGCGGGGCTTCAGGTGACATGTCTGCAAACAGGCCCCGTGGCGCGTTTTAAGATGGGGAATTAAATCCTCCTCAATCCCGAGGGTCCCTAGGGGCCAAGTAGCCCACCAGATACCTCCAGTATGCGCCAGAGAGCTGCATTGCAGAGAGGTGTTCAGAGGCCACGCCCCTTTTTGCACCTCTCTGCAACGCAGCTCTGTGGCGCTTTCTGGACGTACCTGGTGGGCTAGTTGGCCCACAGGGACCCTCAGGATTGAAGGGGATTTAATTCCCCATCCTAAAACGCGCAACGGGCCTGTTTGCACACATGTCACCTGAAGCCCGGCCCCTCCCTTCACCACTGTGCAAACGCGCCCCGTGGCGCATTTTAAGTTGGGGAATTAAGTCCCCTTGAATCCTGAGGGTCCCTGGAGTCCAACTAGCCCACCATGTACCTCCAAAAGCGCCACAGAGCTGCGTTGCAGAGAGGTGTAAAAGGGGCGTGGCCTCTGTACACCTCTCTGCAACGCAGCTCCCTGGCGCATACTGGAGGTTCCTGGTGGGCTAGTTGGCCCCCAGGGACCCCCAGTATTCAAGGGGAATTCGTTCCCCCTCTGCAAACGCACCAGGGGGCGCGTTTGCAGAGTGGTAAAGGAAGGGGGCGGGGCCTGCGGCACAATCATTTTTTTTTTAAAATTATTATTATTTTTTTAAAATGCTTTCTTCTGCCCAGGGGGTCCTTGTGGGACCCCCTGAGCAGACCTAGGGGGTCAGGGTGTTTCTACCCTGCCCCCTTTGTGCGTTTTGCACACTTGTTTTTGTGTTTTTTTTTTAATCAGCGGGATACGCGCACCCTAAGCGCATCCCGCCGTTTAAAAAAAAAAAAAATGCTTTTCTGCCCAGGGGGTCCTTATGGGACCCCTGAGCAGACCTAGGGGTCAGGGTGTTTCTACCCTGCTCCCTTTGTGCGTTTTGCGCACTTGTTTCTGTGCCTCGGTTCTACCGAGGCATAAAATGGCTGCCAACACTTCCTGATTTGGAATGTTGACAGCCAATTAGCATGCAGCTCGTGATCGGGACGGTGCGCGCAGGGTGCGCTCAGGGTGCGCGAATCCGACGCGGCCATAGATATATATGTGATTTTCCTTTTGATTTTCTCAGGAACTACTGAACGGATTTACACCATTTAACAAAAAGGGTTCTTTCTGATTCAAGAACTACCTCTTTGCCAAATTTTGTGTAATTCCGTTCAGCAGTTCGGGCTGTAGCCGTGGCTAAAGTTTCCTATGGGAAAATGAATGGGGAAAACACGTTTTGGGACCCCCTTTTTCTCGGCCCCCGCTTGACGAATCACCCCGAAACTTTCAGGGTAGGAGCGGACCGGAGCGGGCCATAAAGTTTGAAAATTTCGCGAAGATTCGTCAACCGACGCAAGAGTTATTTCAAATAGAATGTTGCGGATTTCCTATGGAAAATAGGTCCTAACTATAACTATCTACTGGCGACCGCTAGTAGATAATATATATATATATATATATATATATATATATATATATATATATATATATATATATATATATATATATATATATATATACATACATATATATATATATATATACATATATATATATATATATATATATATATATATATGTATATATATATATATATGTGTATATATATATATATGTGTATATATATGTGTGTGTATATATATGTGTATATATATATATGTGTATATATATATATATGTGTATATATATGTGTATATATATGTGTGTGTATATATATGTGTGTATATATATATGTGTGTGTATATATATGTGTATATGTATATATATATATATATATATATATATCATTCAAAAAAGTTGTCTTTGCGCAGAGTGCACTCCCAACAAGCCTTTAATATCTGGTAGCAGAACAATTGCGGTGAGTGAAATACTGAGTAACATGCCTTGCCTGACGCGTTTCATACATAAATGTCCTTTTTCAAAGGCAGCATGTGTTCAGCAATGTTCTTTCCGTTGATCCTCCAATTCAAATTGCCCCATTTAAATAGCTTCCCATGTGGGCCTCTATACTGCATCTCGGGAATTGGAGTCCACATCCTGCCTAAATAGGTCGGAAAATAATGAACTTGCTCATTTCTTAACTTGCAAGGTTGTTTGTTTTCCCCTCAGCTTTCCGGTATTAATAAACTCCGCAGCTGTTCCGAAAATCAAACCAACTTGTTGCTCCAATTGCAGCTGCCTTTCTTCTGCAGCCACGGACTTGCTTTGTTGTGCAATGGTGCTCCTCCCGACCGAGCCGGCCGGAATAATTCATTCAAAAAAGTTGCCTTTGCGCAGAGTGCACTCCCAACAAGCCTTTAATATCTGGTAGCAGAACAATTGCAGTGAGTGAAATACTGAGTAACATGCCACAAACCACAGTTGTTAAAGCAGCCGAAAGTCCTTTTAAACCATTGGTGGTTGTAGGACTTGGCCTTTTTGGTTAAAGTTCCCTAAACTTTTTGCTTTCCCCCTAGCCCGTTTTCCTGACCTATAGATGCCAATTTAGATGCTTTGGGTACTTTGCCACTGCTGATCAGTGTCAAAGTACAGGAGTTCCCTATGTAAATTATAATGGTGATTGGTTGGCCATGATTGGTATGTTTCCCTTACTAGTAAAAGTCCCTAGTGATGTGCACTGTGTGTGCAAGGGCTAGTAATGCAAGGCCGCGCAGAGAAGGGAACTCAGGCCTTCAGTGTAGGGCCTGCGCGCAGAATGCTAAGTTAGCATGTTGTCCTGACAAGTGCAACCACTTGCCAGGCCTGACCTTCCCTTTTACATACACATGGGCACCCCTGTGGTAGGTCCCAGGTAACCCCTGGGCAGGGTGCAGTGTAGGTAAAAGGCAGAACATAAACTGAGGTGTGTGTTATGTTCTGACAGTGAAAAACTCTCCATTTCGTTTTTCACTGCTGAAAGGCCATTCTGCCCATCGGACAGAATGGGGGAGGCTGGGTGTTGTGTTTGTTAGCCTAGTTTCCTATCAGTTTATAATGGAGAGGTGAAGTTTGGTATGTATGAACTCACAGTGTCATAGTGCATCTTTCTGTGAAGGTGGTTTTGTCACTGTGTTTTTATAAGCCACTCTTTTAGAAAGTGGCTGAGTTTTGTGCTCTGAGCATTTCTGTGTGTCTCTGAAATGTGGATTGTCTGTCTGGAACTGAAAGGTGAGAGGAGCTGGGAGAGGTCTTGACCCAGGGAGGGGTTGAGATGGCACCAGGCTGCCCTGCATCTGGAGAGTAGGGGGAGGAGAAGCCCGGGAGGTAAAAAGGCCTGGGCTGGTGCTATAAACCAATTGACCCATCTCCTGCTGAGTGATTAAGGATCCAGACCCCCAGTATCAAAGGGAGAGAGGTGACACTGGGAGGGAGACACCCAGAATTGATTTAGGGAGGGGTCAGGGACCCCTGAGCACATACAAACTTCAAAGACAGGAAGGGGTATAACTATGAGAGCTGAAGCCCCTGAACGTTGGAATGAAACAGATATGGATTGAGACTGAAAAGGCTTGGACCCATTCTGTGGTCAATAGGAACCTCTGCTAAAGAAGGAACAACTGAAGAGACTGCTGTGGATAGATCAATCCTTGCTTCGTGATCTGGGGCTGGTCTGTAGTTTGCTGTTCTAACTAAGGAAGAGGCTGTTGGGACTGTGCTTGGAGGCGCTGGGTCCCCTGCTTGAAGAAGACTGTGCTTTGTGCTGTGTCTTGTAACCCCAAGGGCCAGAGGTGAGCTGGCTCCCTGTTTGGAAATACAGGATCATAAAAGTTTCCGGAGAAGTCCCAAGCAACGGGGTGTGCGTGTGCTTTTTGGCCGCTTGAGACCCTCAGAAGTTGTGCCTTGTGATCGTGGGCATGCAGGAGTAAGCTAAGTCTCAGACGCGCAGAGTGCGTGTCGTGGTGCAGGCCAAGGCGTTGGTGAGGAGCGTCTGGTCGTGGTGTGCACGGGGAGACGAGGTGAAACTCGGACGCGCAAGGGTGCGTGTCATGGTGCAGCCCAGGTGTTGGTGTAGAGCGCCTGGGCCTCGTGTGCACCAAAGGAAGAAGCGAGACTCAGACACGCAGTGTGCGTGTCGTGGTGCAGCAAAGGCGTTGGTGAGGAGCGCCTGGACATCGTGTGCACTAATGGAAGAAGTGAGTCTCGGACGCGCAAGGGTGCGTGTCGTGGTGCAGCCCGGGTGTTGGTGAAGAGCGCCTGGGCCTCGTAGGCACCAAAAGAAGAAGTGAGTCTCTGACGTGCAAGAGTGCGTGTCGTGGTGCAGCCAGGGCATTGGTGAAGAGCGCCTGGACATCGTGTGCACCGGGAGAAGAGGTGAGACTCGGACGCGCAAGAGTGCGTGTTGTGTTGCAGCCAGGGAGTTGGTGAAGAGCACCTGGACATCGTGTGCACCGGGAGAAGAGGCGAGGCTCGAACGCGCAGGGTGCGTGTTGAGGTGCAAGCGGAGCGTTGGTGAAGAGCGCCGGATCGTCGTGAGTACCGGAGAAGAGGCGAGGCTCGAACGCGCAGGGTGCGTGTTGAGGTGCAAGCGGAGCGTTGGTGAAGAGCGCCGGATCGTCGTGAGTACCGGAGAAGAGGCGAGTCTCGGACGCGCGGTGTGCGTGTCGAAGTGCAACCTGAGGTGCTGGTGAGGAGTGCCTGGTGAGGGTGTGCACCGAATTGAAGTGAAGTCTCCACAGTGCTGAGGGCGGGTCTCGGTGTGGACTGAGACCGCCGGAGTGAGGGCCAAGTCATTGGGGCCCTCGGAGTCAATCAGCAGCGGCCCGGACCAGCAGCCACAGAAGAGCTGAGCCGCCGGCCCGAGTCCGCCGCAACCCGTGACGGAGTTCTGGATCAAGGCCCAAGTCGCTGACGTCGGGGAGGAGAGTGGGATCGCGCCCCCCCAGGTAACGTGGATCAACACCTGGGGTGGGGTGCGGGCCCAGAGGGACACTCTCTCGGCCTCCCGCTTCCGTCAGCTGCACGAGCATATGCTTCGGCTCGGATCTCGGCCCGTGCTGATCCAAGACGGGGCAGTACTGGGGCCGGAGTGGGAAGCAGTACTTTTTGTGTCATCATTTGATCCCTAACAGGGGCACTGTTAACAGAGCATGTAAAACTGTCGTATTACGCTTTGCATTATTGCTGCTAGCGAACTATCGAACTGTCGTATGACGCCTGACCTCATTTGTGCCTGACGAACTTTATGCTTGGTGCGCTACGCACTGCGTTATTTCTCCCTTGCATATTACCTGATTGTAACGTGGCGCATTGCATGATTTCTTCAGTGCACAGTATCTGAGTATAACGTGGCACAGTGTATTATTTCTTCATTGCACTGCACAGGATTGTAGCGTGACGCATTGCTTTGTTTCTTCCTGGTACAGGGCATGCTGGTGGTGATACGCATTGCATTATTCCTTCAATTGCAAAGTACATGATTGTGGCGCTACGTATGACATTGTTTCTCTGTTGCACAGTATAAGAGAATATCGTTACGCATTGCAGTATTGTTTCCTTTTGCAACGTGTGTTATTCTAGCAATACGACTTGCCTAACCTTTGGGAAACGGTTAGAAAAGAGCTTAACTGTTGGTTAGAAGCGGTGGTTGGGATTAGAACCTACCAACCCACCGGAAAGAATACTACCCATTCTTATATATGTTGATTTTGTATCGTGTGGTCGTATCGTATAATTTCTTATATAAAGATTATACTCATCTTATCAATACTCGTGTGGAGTCTATTTGTGATGACATCATGGGGTTACTGTGAGCGTGGTTGCACATACTGAACACTCGTGCCTTGGAGATAAGCCTGGCTGCTCGTGCCAAGCTACTAAGGGGGTGAGCAGGGCTATCTCAGACGGTGTCCTTACTTAGCCTAACGTTGAAGCGAGGGGTCGGGGATGCACGCCTCCAGCATTTTGTGGCGGAGGTAAGCGATAAGGACCTCCACAGTGGTGATGACATCAATCAGCCACCTTCCCGCTACTGAAATGGTGCCAGTGCCCTGTGTGCTTCAGTTACTTCAAATTTTGTGCGCAGCGGCCTCGTTGGGTGCAGATAAGTGGATGTCTGTACTCCAGGGGAACTTGCACCTCACGAGGTAGCCAACTTACTCTCAGTCCCTGTGATTCCCCCCTCCCAATACTAGCCATATGTGGCGTTTCTACTCTCAGGGCCTATGGCCTTCGTGACGCCTCGCTACGCATACCTCCATTGCTCTTGGCCTAGCTACACGCTGCGGTTGCGTGTATGCCGAGAAGGCAGGGATCCCGAGCCTATGCCCATGTCACCTAGTGGGATTGATTAGGAATGAGTTGTGTGACCCAAAGGCGCAAGCTACGAATAAAGACAAACCCAGGGAGCAGCTCCTGTCACTGTGGGTTTTGAAAATCAGCGGGGGTAGCAGGAGCATGTCACAGCTGTAAATTGAAGGTTGTACCCTGGAGCCACAGTTGTTGCTTCAATATCTAATGCAACTAACAACCACTGGCAAATCCAATAGTCCTGGCTTCTTGTAGGTGCAATGTAACTCGTTGTATCAGATAACTTGATGTTGTGCAATAACAGAAGTAGTAATATATTGTTCGTGTGGGACAATATGCCAATCACAGATGTACAGCTTACATGCTTGTAAGCCACACCCTCATGTACATCATCCACGCCAATGAGAGAGACCCCCCGTACAGTCATCTCACTGCAAAGACCTGGAACTCACTGCCTTTACATCTCAGGCATTCACCCTCGCTGCCTCAATTTAGGAAGGACCTCAAGACCTGGCTCTTCGACTGAACCGCAGCTCCACCTCCCACCCCCAATCTGAGCATTGAGACCCTAACGGGTGAGTAGTCACGCTTTACAAGAATCCTGTTTGATTTATCCCACTCAAAGTCCTGTTGTGGAGAACACGAAAAACACAATGAAACACAAAATTCACAACACTGTACAAGTCCACCACAACATAGAAGATAGAGAGCATGTGTATTTGTCAGTGTGGGCAGGTAAACCATCCCAGGTGATAATCTATAGACACTTAACATCACCTGACTGAAAGCACTCCTAGCCAACTATGTACCACACAATACATCAATCATGGGGTTGTGACATGCATACATCCCTCCTGGAGACAAGAGACTGTGGATAAGGCTAGGAGCGTTGAATCCCTGGTCCAAACATATTTTGTGGGCCCCTGTACGCAACATCACAGAATGTATGTTCCCATCACATCTGAATTATGCCCGCTATGTCCAGGCCAGTGACATGTACAGGCACACTCTCACAAACTCTACATGTGTTCACATCTCAGAAGCTGGTGTACTGATGGGTGCAATAAACAGTGTCACAAAACAGCCCCTCCTTCTGAATAACATAGCAATCATTTTCTGTGACACCCTCACATTGCTCATAAGTTAGGTCCTGTTGTGACATCGAACATAATCAGTATGGATGTCTCAGTAAAATAAAACCCACCTCCACTGCTAAAGCACTGTAATGGGCCTTCACACATCATCCACATGAAAAAGGATAGTGAGGTAAATGGGATTCCCACAAACTACTGTCTCATGCATTTAAAGGGTACAATGTAAAAACTCCTTGCAAATTTGGGTTACCCAAACTAGGGGGACTCCTGGAAGGCAACGGGCCAAGGCCACAGTCCATATTGCACCTGCTTCAATGTCTCCATGTGCACAGGACTTGTGGCATGAGGTATATCAGCGACAACCAATATTGTCATGAAGTAGCATGCACATGTGGCTAATGTGTAAGTCCTGAAAAAAACACTGCAGCAACAGCAGTTGCCAGGCATCTATTTAAGGTATTTGGAAAGAACACACATGAAAATGGTTACATGTGCTTCCAAAGTACCAATTAGGTATGAAAATACAACACCCCCCATGTGTGGAGAAACAAATATCTCCTTTGCACACATTAAACACATACCCACCCTACATCTCAGGTAGTACAGCAAGCCAGAAGACGTGAACATTGGCCAAGTTAAGCTGCAATACTTACCATCGCAGATACCACCCAATGCAATGTCAGCCCAAATTGGAACTCATCCCACACATACATCCATTGAACATTGACCCTCGTCCTCTGTAACACCATAACTTGTCCCAAGGTCTGACTATACATACCACTGCAAATGGATCAGCTATTATGGTGAACCAAACTCAACTGTAGCCACACATCCCAAATTAGCCAATAACAACAAGTAGCATCAGTAGCAATGGCCGGACAAAGGTGTTCTAAACAAAGCAAGTTGTTTATTATGGAGTACAAATTGGTCTCCCCAACCAAAGGCTAATGGCCAGTCCAAGTACCAGTCTGTGGGCCAGCACACTGCTGTGCCACCAAATTTGCCTTCCAGAACACTGCCAGGGAAACCTCTCCAGGAAGGGGCATCTAGTGGGCAGTTCAGGCACCTCAATGTCATTTGGGTGGGCTGGGGTTGGGATTGTGAGGGCTGGGTTTGTCCTTGGGAGGCCTTGGCTTGGGATTGGGTGGGGTGGGTTGGTCTGTGGGAGGGCTGGTCTCGGGATTGGGAAGGCTGAGTTTGACCATACATGGTATTTTGTAAGCATGAAGGGTAGTGATGGGTATAGTTAGGGTGGGAACAGGTTTTGTAGTTTTTTTAGCCTTAGGAAATCTGGGTTGGGGTGGGGAAGAGGTCCTTTTGGGTTTTGGGAGGGTGTGGGTTGGTTTCTGGATGGTTGTTTTTTCTTTTTTATGTCCTTGTGTTTTGGCCTGGGTAGTGAGGGGTTTAGGAGGAGGGGGGGCTGGTGTTTTGGGGGTAGACTTTGAAGTGGAAGGGTTGGGTAGGGGTGGGAAAGAAGAACTTTTGGCTTTGGGAGGGGGTGGGGAGCTGTGGCAGGGAAGAGGTCAAGGACAAACAGTGTAAGTTCTTTAGGAGACTGGGGAGGAGGTAAGACAAGGTGTTGGGTGTTAAAGGTAGAGGGATGTGAAGTGTGAGGTGTGGATGTGCATGCTGTTCGTGCATGTCTCTGTGTGTCTGATGTATGTTTGGTTGATGAATCTTTCTGTTCCTTGCCAATGTGTGATGTGTCTGTCGCTGATGGTGTGGGTGAGATATCTGGGTGTGTGATGTAGGTAGTGGCTGTGTCTGGTGGTGTGGTGTCTGGCTGTATGTGTGTAGTGGCTGTGTCTGCTGGTGTGGTATCTGGCAGTATGTGTGTATTGGCTGTGTCTGGATCTATGTGTGTAGTGGCTGTGTCTGGTGATGTGGTGTCTGGCTGTATGTGTGTAGTATGTATCCGAAAACAACGGTTCTAGCGGGAATACAATAAATCTATACTGGTAATTAAAAATGCACAATCGCGATCAATTAGGGTTAAGGATGTCAGAAAAAGAGAGCCTCGCAGACTTGGTGTTCATAATAATTCTTTTTTTATCCAAATTTTTATAATTCAAAAACAATAAATACACCGACCGAGAAGAACCACAATAGTGGTACAAATTGTTACCAGGCAGACGACCAGAGCAGTTCTCATCCTATGTGGCATATTTCAAAAGCCTTATTCTCCTGCCGTGGCACTACCGGTCCTGCGACTTTATCTATCCAGCGGAGGATTCTGCTCAGGTACCACTACATTGTGTGGTGTTGATCCTGCCCACTATTGTGACTGAGCCACAATTGATTAATACCAGTTCACAGCCCTTCGTCTCTCACACGGGGTGCTCGACCGAGTCCCCGTGTGAGTATTAATTTCTTCTTTCTCATTTCACGGGTGTCTCACACTTTATGTGCCTCTCACGCGGCTGTAATACTACCATCAGATTGTCCCTTACCCCTTGGTCCTGAGGAGACCCCACATTGCAAGAGGGTCGAAACGTCGTCGACTCGATTGATAGCGAACCATTTTAAATAGCTCTGACTATTGTACACAGAGGCTATAATTATTATCAATTCATGTTGTGGTCGCTGTCTTTTTCAATAATTGTGGAAACCAAGTTCTGTATATATCACATGTCTGTTCACAATGTATTAGATGGTTTCATTTGCTTGGGACATATAATCACTATTGTGGTTCTTCTCGGTCGGTGTATTTATTGTTTTTGAATTATAAAAATTTGGATAAAAAAGAATTATTATGAACACCAAGTCTGCGAGGCTCTCTTTTCTGACATCCTTAACCCTAATTGATCGCGATTGTGCATTTTTAATTACCAGTATAGATTTATTGTATTCCCGCTAGAACCGTTGTTTTCGGATACATATGACTTACCCTGGTTCCTAGTGAGTATGGTCCCCCTTGTCCTCTTTTTCGCCTTGTATGTGTGTAGTGGCTGTGTTTGCTGGTGTGGTGTCTGGATCTATGTGTGTAGTGGATGTATGTGATCGAGTGGGTGTGGTGTCTGGGTGTATGTCACTGGATACGGTGGTGAGGGGGTCGAGTGCCTGGTGATTGGTTGTGTGCCTGTCTTTTTTCATATGTTTTGTTTTTCATATGCTGCATGTGGATGTGTGGGGATAGGGATTGTGGATGGGGAAGAGACAGGAGGTGGGGTGGGGTGGGAAGCTGGAATTGGTGGAAGGCTGCAGTGAGTGTGGAAGCCAGAGCCTGAAAAGATCTTTGTAGGGCAGACATGTCGGCGTGAATGTCTTCCAGGTACGACACCCTCTGTGTTAGCTGGGGGCTTTGCACCTGGATGGCATTCAGCACTGCAGTCTGACCCACAGAGATGTGTCTCAGGATGTCAATTTCCCCCACACTCAGGGCAGCAGGGGAGACACGGGCAGGGGGTAAGTTGCCTGGTGCAAAGGAGACTCCCCCTTCTTAGGGAGCGGGCCCGGACAGCTGGTTGGGGAGCAGCAGAGAGGGTGGTGATAAAACAGGGGGTGGGGAACATGGATGTTGTGGACGTAGGTCCAGGGGGGGGCCCACCAGGGAGTGGCCACTGGAGCTCAACTCTGCTGAAGACGATGTGCCGTCTCGGCTCCTTCATGGTGCTCCCTTTACCCTCTGGGCCACTGGTTCCCTCTGTGTCACTACCTCGATGGGACCCACTCTGGCTAGCTGCTTCCCCAACTGTCTCAGCCCTGTCTCTTCTGCTGCCCTGGGTTGATGCTGAAATAATAGTAGAAATAGGTTCATTGCAATTGTGTGAACACACTGGGCAAACAGATCTTAACACAACGCATTACACAATTGCACAGATCACAACACGTACAAGTATGACTACATTGGCTCCAACACTGGCATGAGCACATGCATTAATGCTACATAACCTGTGCACAGTCACACATAATGGTGTCATAATCACAGTCTGCTCCAACTACATGTGTGACCTTTTCCCAAATCCACCCTCGTGTGTAGCAGGAGATATCATCACCCTGTCAAACTAGGCCTTTGTAGCATACCATAGTTACCTGATGCCATGAATTGGGATGTCCACATGGACTGTATTACTACCTATCCGCACAAGGCCGTACAATCAGCAAATGATCAGGTGTCCCTAACTCACAGCATGTAGAACTACTGGGCACCTGCTACAGCTAAGTTGCAGCAATATGTGACTACCAAGAATAAGGTGTCATAGAAGTGCCCATTCCACACTGTTCACACTTCCCAAGTGACACTTTCACATCTTTCCACTGCCAGGTGATGCAGCTGAAAGCTGCACATGAGTAGCTTAGCTAAGAGTCACGTAGTACAGAAGAGTAGAATAAAGACAATGTGGCTCCAAGTGGTGAGTGATTTTAGCACAAATAACCATTGTACATGAGTCTGCCTACGAACATCCCCAGTCAAGATTGGTTCATGTGAGCACACATTTTCACATTGCAAATGTCAAAGCCATTATAACACTGAAAGTACATGAGGCTTAGGAAATAGCCAGTCCATAAAGAGGTCTTACTCGTGTCCAAAAGGAAAGTGAATTCACTGTACCTTCATTGTCATGCAAACACATATACCAATGCAGTTCTGAGGGCTGACACATATGACCCCAGCATGTCAACATGTCACTCCCTGATGCATGCCACCAGCCAGTGAATTACCCTCCACAAATGCACATGTGCATCACACCTAACTAAATACACCTTTCTCAATGGCACGCAATTTCATACTGACAGAAAGTAGTTGAAGTCTTCCAACCATGTGTGTCATTGCCTCAACAATTTGACCTGGCTAATGACATCCATCAATGTGATTGGGTATGTGTGACTCATCCACCCATGTCTACACACCCCTCTATGTGGTTACATACACAAATATGATGGAATCAGAATAAAAACCTTGTATACCCTTAGATCATGTATGTAATAGTTGTACATATAACAGAACAACACGTAAAGGTACACATGCCAGTATGTAAGCATATACACATGGCACCAGTGGTGTTAGCCACCTCATGATACTGTACATTCCCCACTTACCAACGGAATGTAGTGCTCAGTGTCTGCATCCAGAGTGGATTGTGTGCCATGCCACAAGTAAGTGGTCCACAATCTCATGAGGCACAGTAGTGAGGGAGCATCAATCCAGACACAAGGATGGCAAGTGGCTTGTTCAGGACCACTGTCAAAGTGACATCAAAAGATAATGTAGGTTACCTGTGACATTAGGCAGCCATGTGGCTGTTCAACTCTGGAAACTGACATTTGACTGGACCCTGCTTATTTCCTGGTCACATGGACAATAGTCTACGGTTATCACCATGCACCTACTACCAGACCTACACATGCAACAACTCTTTCATGGCGTGGGACATGAGTCACCTTCAAGCTTGATGGGGAAATAGATGCCTGTAACAAAAGATAGATGGTCATGCAGAATGTTTCACTCAGGCCAGTACTCACCTCCTCCTAGCTGCTGTTGGGCTCTCAACTGCCTATCAATCTCCGGGTAGGCCACCGCAAGTATGCGTCCCATTAGGGGGGTCTGGCGCATGCCTCTTCTGCCTTGGTAGGGCAGCCCCGCTGGACCTCCGCGACCTTCTGGGTCCAGCGTCTCAGGTCCTCCCACCTTTTCCTGCAGTGAACACTGTGCCGATGAGCTACCCCCAGGGTCTGCACCTTCCGGGCGATGGCTTTCCACATGGACACCTTCTGATGGGCGTTGACTTGTATGAATGCAAAAGATGAAGAGACTTAGCAGACATGCAAGATGTAGGTTATCTGCTAGGGTGACCAGGGTTGTGGACAGCTACCATAACTATTGATCAATAGTACACACACTACATGTATGTGTACACAGCATGTGTAATGCACACATGCTGAGCACTACAAAAACATTAATGCATACTGTTTATGTTATCTGACGACTACCCTCAATCCTGATCATGCCTATTCTTACTAGGCACACCCACTGACATCACGTAGCCCTGGGCCACAACACATGTGCTCTGAAATGAGTTACCATGTAACACAGCACACCAATGTGTCCTCCTGAAGGGTACAGTACTAGGGCATCACTGGACAGACACCTGAACAGTCTGGACAAATTACTTTATTCATACAGTCCAAGAAAACACTGCCACCATTGCATTTGCTACAATCAAAGATTCGGGTCACAATGAAATAACTGACGTGTCACTGAGAGCTCCCACTCTGAGGGTCAGTGGACATGTAATTTACTCATGCGGCCATCATACTACATCAGAATGTGTTTGTGTTGGAAGTACTGGCATCACAGGACAAACCCTATGCCATGTGTGTCAGTGTATATGGAATGACATCAACATACCATTGTACATACTGCATTATTGGTCATTCTTACACAGCTGGTGAAGCACTTCTGAGCTACACTGCAGATGTAACCAACTAGCTGCAGTGCACATATTTCACATGAGCAATATTCCTGTACAATGCTAGAATCAATCATTTGACAGTAAAATTCCGAACATGTGGGAGTAAGGGGCCTGTCCTAAGGCAATGACACACAGTGACAATATGGGTCCATGGGTAGTAGTCTCAGGTACGGGGGTCTCATCATGCACCATACCAAATGTAGTAATACAAGGTGCATTTAGGCCTACTCATGGTCCTGTTACACTAATTTAGGCCACATCTGAGGATCAGCAGATCTACAGGGAGAGTACTCTGTCCATCAGTTCCATTGTCACATTAACTCTGCTACAGCCTGGGCCATGGACCATACTGAGCACAACTCATTGTCAGTGTTTGCCCTCTTCAGGCTGAGCAGACTGCTCTCACATGACCATCACATGCCCACATTTTCCATACCTAATAGTGCATCTTGTGACCATCCTATACATGACATGACAATTGTGGGTCACTCTGAAACAGTCTGTGAGGTGTTGGTATCTCCCTGACAACAGTTTGGTGAGGCCTCGTGTGTTGAGTGATATGTGGGACTGTACACATATCTCACATCATCCTCACATGCTACTTACAGGAAACATACACAAGTTAGGGTGTAAGGCCTATACATTTGTTAGCACATCTGTCATGAACTGAATAGCAAATTCATCATAGGCAACATAAAATGTATACATGCATAGATATGTGCATGCAACCGGTGTAGGATATAGGACTATGGTGATGTGAAGTCCACAAAGTACAGTACCACAGGAACCATGACATGATTGTCCTATGTAGGGGCCACACTATCTAAAATACATAACTCTGATGTCATTACGGGACTCAGAGGCACATTGTGGCCTATAGGATTGGATAGGATAAGTGTTGCAGAGTACAAAATGTATTAGCAGTACTCACCTGCTCCTCTGGTGAGCCATAGAGCTGGCGATACAGGGGAAGGACCTCATTCACAAAGATCTCCAGCTCCTCTGGAGTGAAGGCAGGGGCCCTGCTCCCTGTACAATGTTCCATGACTGCTCCCAGTGGTGGCAAACAGGAGCTTATTGCGTCATCTCCTGGAGTTCCTCAAGTACCTGGCCCATCACTCCTTCGGAGTCCTCGTAGGCTCCCAAGACTCAGGCGATGTTGGCCTGGGTGTCAGTGGCACCAGTGGGCTTACTTTGCGGGCCCACAATTATCCTCCCACCACCCCTGCCCCCATGGGGCTGTGTCCTTGGGCCAGCCTGTCCCCTCCTACTGGCTCCTCCATCATTGTGTTGTCGATCCTCACCTCTGGAAGTGGGACTGGGTTGTAGGAGATGTTGCTGCCCATGCTAGGTCCACCGGTTATTGGGACAGAGGTCAGCAGAGATGTTGCAGCTGGGGTGCAAGGTGTGGTTGGGGGCACAGTGAGACTCATTGTTGCCGTCTGCCCAGGCTGACCAAATGTAAGAGGTCCTCCACGTCAATATGTCCAGGAGATTCTGCATCTCAGGAGGCTTGATCCAAGGGTGGAAGTAGAGTCTGGGCAGTGTCCTGACTCTGGTCAGATGTTGTGCCCGATTGACCTGTTCAGACATGGAGTAGATTGTTATTGTTGTGTGGTATGTACATCCATATCATTTGGTACACAGTGAGTTCAGGCCTATGAGGGCCAAAAGAGGTGGAGCTTAACATTGTGAACTATCCCCGTTGTGTTTGACTAGTTTGCAAGACATTGGGAGACAACCATTACATGAAGTGGTCCTGGCCTGATCATTAGCTGTACTTATATGCTTCATGTTGACATGATGGATGGACATGCCATCTCCAAATGACTTGAACGCAACACAGTGAAGTTACATGTGAATTAGTACATTTCAAGTCCTAGGTGTGTATAATACATGCATACACACAACTTGGTAGTAGATTCAGCATTGGTAATCATGTGTGCTGTTCAGTGTCAATGGGTCACCAGCCATTTCAAATCAGTTGGGTTGCCTTCATGCGTTACTGATATTTCAGGAACATACATGATATAGTGTCACTCATGGCTCATTCTTTTCAGTTATGGAGACCAGGGGAAGTTCAGGCTGAGTAGGTAGACATGTGCCTGAGCAGAGCACTTAGTGTAATGTGCTCGGTCCATATGACCTGATCTATCAGTGGTGACATGACTGACAAGTGAGTATGGACAAACAGTGGCGCCTCTCTTTCAGAGTTTGAGGTACAGGGCCTCATGGTAGCTTTAGTCATTTCATTCTCTCATACCCCACACTTGACCAATGGCTAACTGCATGTGAGGTGAACATCAGTAGTCACATGGCTGACAAGTGAGTATGGACAAACAACACCGGTGCCTCTTGTTCAGAGTTAGAGGTACAGGGCCTCATGGTAGTTGTAGTCGTTTCAATCTCTTGTACCACACACTTGACCAATGGCTAACTGCTTGTGAGGTGAACATCAGTGGTCACATGGCTGACAGCTGAGTATGGGCAAACAGCACTAGTACATCTTGTTAATGTGCAAGCAACAGAGCCTCATGGTAGTTGTTGTTTCAATCTCTCATACAACACACTTGACGAATGGCTAACTGCATGTGAGGTGAAGATCAGTAGTCACATGGCTGGCAAATGAGTATAGGCAAACAACACTAGTGCCTCTTGTTCAGAGTTAGAGGTACAGGGCCTCATGGTACTTTTAGTCATTTTAATCTCTCGTACCCCACACTTGACGAGTAGCTAACTGCACGTGAGGTAAACATCAGTAGTCACATGGCTGACAAGTGAATCTGGACAAACAACAGTGGTGCCTCTTGATGAGAGTTAGAGGTACAGGGCCTCATGGTAGTTGTAGTCATTTCATTCTCTCATACCCCACACTTGACCAATGGATAACTGCATGTGAGGTGAACATCAGTAGTCACATGGCTGACAAGTGAGTATGGACAAACAACAGTGGTGCCTCTTGTTCAGACTTGGAGGTGCAGGGCCTTATGGTAGTTGAAGTCATTTTATTCTCTAATGCCTCACATCTGACCAATGGCTAACTGCATGTGAGGTGAACATCAGTAGTCATATGGCTGACAAGTGAGTATGACCAAACAACAGTGGTGCCTCTTGTTCAGAGTTAGAGGTATAGGGCCTCATGATAGTTGTTGTCACTTCATTCTCTCATACCCCACACTTGACCATTGGCTAACTACATGTGAGGTGAACCTCAGTAGTCACATGGCTGACAAGTGAGTATGGACAAACAACACTGGTGCCTCGTGTTAAGTGTTTAAGCAACAGGGCCTCATGGTAGTTATATTCATTTCAATTTGCTCTTGCCAACACTAGCAAAACTGGTTTGTGCTACATACCTGTTTGCAAAAAGCAGTTGTGCTGGGCCATCCTATTAGACATTTGCACTTATTATGGGTCCTGGGATGATGATTTGATGTTAATGCACTTACAGACAGCATTTCCACATGTGAGATGTAATGGAGGTTGATACATGTGATCTTGTGTGCAGGGCTACTGATTGTAATTGCCAATCACACATCTCTGATACTTTGGCTACTGCATTTTGGAAAAGTAGATGAGAAACACCATTGAAAAAGCTGAGATGTGTGCAAACAGAACATTGATATGTTGTGACAGTTGGTGTGGTGTTACTTACCAGTCTCCGTTCCCCCCGGTATTCCTGTCAAGCCCTCAGAATGCAGGATGGCGTGCGCCTTCTCCTCTCAGGGTGTGAGTTCTAATTGTGGGCTGGGAGGACCACTGGCAGTCTTCTGGGCCACTAGGTGGTGCCTGGAGGCCAGGTTCTTCACCCTCGCTCTCAGGTCGTGCCACCTCTTCCTGCTGTCCTCCTTTGTGAGCAGGGTGGTACCTACAGCATTCACTTTGTGGACTATCCTCTCCCACATGTCATTCTTTTTACTGAGAGGAGTTTGTTGGACTTGGGCTCCAAACAATTGTGGCTCTAATGTAATGATTTCATCCACCATCACTGTCTACTCAGTGTCAGAGAAACGTGGATTTTTTGCAAGTGATGTGTTAATTAAATAAAGTGAGTGACAGTGAAGAAAAAGGAAAATGGCTTTACAACAAGGAATGATGTTGAAAGGGCTGCCTTCTCTCACTAACAATGTCATCGATCTTACTGTGCTGCAGTGTAGTGGCAAAGGATCATGATCTGGGATGTGGTGTATTTTATAGTTTGATTTGTAGGTGTGTCCACTTTGGAAATGGCCATCAGCTGTGCAGACTTTTTCTGCATCTAATGTGCACTGTTGTGGTGCTTCGCAGTAGCGTAGTGGTCAAGAGCAGTCATGAAACCGCTGACAAGGGAACGCAAGAGCAGTGGTTTACCGCGGCCCATGCGAAGGCTACTCCCACCACCATAACACTGCAACACTGTCCTTTAGGGATGGGATTCAAAGGATACAGGGGTAATGGGTGGGGAAGTATATTAATACTCAGGTATTTATTGTAATACCTGAGCATTAATTCATTAAGGTAAACATTTATTTAAATTTAATTTTAAAATTAAAATTAAACAATATTAAAATAACTGTAACACTCTCCTTTAGGGACGAGATGCAAGGGATATAGGGGTTATGGGTGGGGAAGTGTTTTAATACTCCGGTTTTAATTTTAATGCCTGAGTATAATTTATTGGGGTGAAAATGTATTTAAATTTAATTTTACAATTAAATGTTATTGAAAAATACTGTAACACTCTCCTTTAGGGGCGGAATGCATGGGATATAGGGATTATGGGTGCGGAAGTGTAATAATATGCAGGTATTAAATATAATGCCTCATTATTAATAATTACAATTTAATACGTTTTTAAAAGCTGTAAATTATAAATACAACAAAAGGGGTAATATTTTTTTTAATCTGTTTGCATTTTTTTTTTTAATAGCCTATTTTAGTGTAAGATGCATGACAGAAATAAAAACATAATTTTTAAATTTTATACTTTTTTTTGCAAAAAATAATATAAAGATAATCACTATTTTAAACCTATTTCGAAAAAAAGTGACATTTTGAAACATGTTACTTTTTTGGGGGATTACATTCTTTTTATCGAAAAAAGAAAAAAGACCACATGGCTGTTTGGTTGTAAAGCAAAAGTATTTGCCATTTTAAAATGGACCATCTAAGGGAGAACAACGCTTTGGATGCCTGCAACGTTTTTGGATTTGGGAATGGAGTGCCATTTATAGAGGAGGATTCCAATTTTTAATCATAGGACAAGCGGAATATTGTAGGAGAGAAGATGACTGGGACAGAAGAAATCTTCATGATTTGAAGGTTTTTGTTTTTTTAACATGGCGACTGGTGTCACTCGTTCTTGGTTTTTTAAGAAACATGCATTTTTGGGGATGGTGTTTTTATGCAGATGGATGCAGTGAAAACTCCATATTTTGGAAAACCAAATTTTTTGGATGTGGTATTCATTTACTGATATGGGATTTTGGACAGCTGGAGACTCTTGGTGACAACTGGATTTAAAACGTCACCAAGGGTTGAAAAAAGTAGACAGCTTTAGGTAGGAACCCCAAAATTCCTTTAATTTAGAATAAAATAAACTGCAAAAATATCAAATGAATTGTATTGTGGTTTTAAAACTGGCAAGTAATGTAGGAAGTGGTTATTAAGGGTTAGTAATGAAATATGTATGCAAGACTGTCAAGGTAGTCTGAAGCCACCATCAACAAAAATTGCTGGATTTTTCCCAATAGTCTTTCAGACGTCTTTACTTTTTTTGGACACTCATGGGTTCAGGCTACCTGACAGTGATTGCGCATTCTCATTTCTTGGAAACTTTGTTCCTTCTTCAAAATTTCCAAGAAATGATAGAGGTTCGGGTGATGTTTGCCAATTGATTTGTTGAAGGAATGGTGCCATCCCTCTATGGCATTGTTTGTTTTTGCACCACCCTCTAAACAGGTCGTGCAACAGTTCCACTATTCAATGGGAAACCTTGGCTTCCTCCTGTGACCTGACCTTCTTAGACGGCCAATCCACATATCTTGAAAGTAATTTAATAATGCTGCAAATTTGTCTTCATTTTGTGTGAAAGATTCTGATTCAGTAATTGAAGTGTAGTACTCATCTATACTGTCAGGTGGTACAAAGCATAACACAGTTAATTTCCTTAACTCATATTTTAGTTTACTTCTTGCTGAGTAATCCTCAACTAAGGATGTTTTTTGAATTTTTATCCAATATGCCTGAGAAAAGTGAAAAAGACATCCTTGAATTTAGGTGTCGGGGTACAATTTTGCGACTGTATTAGTTAATCACTGTCAATTCAAAATCTAATATCAGTTTTCTAGGACTTTTATTGATAGTTTGGATTTGACCACGTTAAAAACTCAGTGTAAGTTGAGGATTGTTTGTCAGGGAGTAAGTGTTTTTTATGTTGTCATGAATAGTATAAATTTGGGTGAATGGATGGGGTGTTGACTTAAACGTGCCATCCATCATCCAAATTGGACTATTCTACAGTGTAACTAGGGTATGAGATATGCTAAAAATTAAAATTCTTTGTTGAGGGTTTTCATTGTCATGCAGGAGGAAAGGTTAATTGGAGAAAGTTACAGTTAGTGGAGGGGGGATGTTAATATCTCTATAGGTTTAGAGGGTTAAAAAGTGGGGATTACTTGCCAGTTTTTGCCTCTGGACCCTTCCCCTAAGGTTGGGTATGGTGGGCATGCTACTAGTAAAGTGTATGGGAATGTTCTGTGCTACCTCCCTCACTACTTAACCACAGGGCTCATTGGAGGTACGTGCTAGTAGTTTTATTTGTTGTACATTTTCTCGAACTTCAATTTCCATTGCAGAGGCAAAGTAGTTATGCTCTGTTGTTCTAACAACGGTATCTTCTGCTCTGTCTGTGCAATGGGAAGAGAAATATTGGACATACCTCCAATGACTCCTGGGGTCTTTCAATCTCTTCTTATAGTAGAGATAGCCACCATACTTTAAAAGCTTGTTTCCTGTATGTGATTTTACATAATGTGCTTGACGTGCTAAAGCCATTGCTGGTAAATGTGCTGAAAAAACATAAAAAGAAAGAAAAATATATGTCTATGTGTTTTTTAATTTTTTCAATTGCTGACTTGTGTTGTTTTGCCTGGAAAGAGAAAGAGATACATTTGTTGATTCTTTTAGACTGTGAAGAAAGGGAACAGGTAAAAACCCTGCTAGAGTTAGACATTCTGAGTTCCGTTGACTGCTTTGGTGGTTTTCTAACTTTATGGTTTAGGGTTTACATTTTTATAGAGTTTTTAATTATGGAGGAATGCAGAGTTGGATTGTTGTCAGAGTTATTTACTGCAAAAAGGAAGAAACTGGCAATTTTGGATTTGCAAAACTTTTGTGGAAAAAGAGAAAAATGCAGTTTAATAATATGAAAATGTATGGGATTGTATGTTGGTTTTGTTTTCATTTTCATTGTGTTTTTTTCTACACTTAATTTGAATTTTGAAGACTTGTTGTGAAATTTGATTTCTCCTTGGAAGCAATTCCTATTGTTTTTTTATAAGGTAAAGTCTTTATGGGTGAAACAAAAAGTGATAAGAATTAATAGTTTTTTATTATATATATATTTTTGCCCCCTAGTCACTGTCCAGCAACTGCCCTGAGGAAAGTACCCGGTGGAGTTAGAACAGTAATTTTGTCCCCTGGTCACTGTCCAGCACCTGCTCTGAGGTAAGTACCCGATGGAGTTTGAATAGTAATTTTTCCCCCCAGTCACTGACCACCACTTGCCCTACGGTAAGTACCCGTTGGAGTAAGAATAGTAAGTTTGCCCCCCAGTCACTGTCCAGCACCTGCCCAGAGGTAAGTACCTGGCAGAGTAAAAATAGTAATTTTGCCTCCCCAGTCACTGTCCAGTACCTGTCCTGAGGTAAGTACCGGGTGGAGTAAGAATAGTAATTTTGCCCCCAGTCGCTATCCAGTACCTGCCCTGAGGTATGTACCTGGTGGAGTTAGAATAGTAATTTTTCCCCCCAGTCACTGTCCAGCACCTGCCCTGAGGTAAGTACCCGGTGGAGTATGAAAAGTAGTTATGCCCCCAGTCACTGTCCAGCACCTCCACTAAGGTAAGTACCCAGCGGAGTAAAAATAGTAATTTTGCTCCCCAGTCCCTGTCTAGCACCTTCCCTGAAGTAAGTACCCGGTGGATTTAGAACAGTAATTCTGTCCCCTGGTCACTGTCCAGCACCTGCTATAAGGTAAGTACCCTGTGGAGTTAAAAAAGTAATTTTGCACCCCAGTCACTGTCCACCACCTGCTTTGAGGTAAGTACCCGGCAGAGTAAGAATAGTCATTATGCTTCCCAGTCGCTGTCCAGCACCTGCCGTAAGGTAAGTACCCGGCGGAGTAAGAATAGTAAGTTTGCCCCCAAGTCATTGTCCAGCACCTGCCCTAAGGTAAGTACCCGATGGAGTTAGTATACAAACTTTTCCCCAGTATGATCAAAGCAAGGAGGTGCACCAAGAAAGCAGATTCAGTCCATTGTAAGGGCATTGTAAGTGTTGAAGAAAAATTATTTATTCGAAAGTTCGTGCAAATTCAATGAACAACCAGCCAACGCGTTTCGTTCCCAAGATACATTCATGGAACTTCGTCAGGGCTCTATAATGAAAAAGGCTAATGCGCCGCAGCAGTGCGTCATGAATCTGTTGTCGGTTTATGATAAAGGGAAAGTTCCAGACATACAGTATGACACAGTGCTAAGCGTCTAAACTTCTCCTCCGTCATTTCGTGTTGATTCTTTTCCCCAGTCACTGTCCACCACCTGCCCTAAGGTAAGTAACCGGCGGAGTAAGAATAGTAATTTTGCCCCCAGTCACTGTCCAGCACCTGCCCTGAGGTAAGTACCAGGTGGAGTTAGAACAGTAATTTTGTCCCCTGGTCACTGTCCAGCACCTGCTCGGAGGTACATACCTGGTGGAGTTACAATAGTAATCTTGCCCCGCAGTCACTGTCCAACACCTCAATAAACAACAGAGACCTGACTGAAAAGAGGGCTTTCACTGAGTTACTTTGTAGGACCAGAGCCGGGGGGCCACTACCTCGGCCCAACTGCTGGTTTTTAACCTTTACCAGTCTTATTTAGTCCTAAATGCCCAAATCTTTCTATTAAAATAAAATATGTTCATCAGTCATCTTCATCTACATATACCCACCTACTGAGAAGGTATATGAAAACAAGCAAAAGTTATATACAAAAAAATGTGAGTGAAGGGGAGAAAGTACCTTACGTGCGCTTCCCCATTGGGGCTTCTGGTAGGTTCTCACCAGTGTGCCCACGTCTTCTCATCATCGCCGACTTTCTCCCCGAAAAGAAAATTGTGTCCAGTAGAAATAAATAAAGAAGGTGTAAATGGTGATCTCATGTATGTCCAAGAAAAGACCTCGTGAAGTGAAAGTATTTCACCAATTAAAAATTGAGTTAAGACTCACATCCACCCAGTCTCAATTTTATTCCAATTTATGAACTTACTCAAAATTTAAAAACAATTGCATGTTGCAGACCCTTTTATATAGATGCCAACATGTTTCATTGCCTTTACTTCGTTACGGCAATTTCATTAGGGCTCGAGGTCGACAGACACCTCCCTGGACTCCAACCTTAAAATGAAGGATGACTGATAAACAAAAAGAGACACTCATTATAACTCACCACCAGTTAGGGACCCTCCAACACATCAAAGGTGTATATATCACAGAGTGATTACAATGTATTTACCAAGTGGTAGTCCAAGTCATTTATACCGGCTCCCCACCGCATCTAGGGGTGAGTTTTCATCAACTGTAGTTCCCCTTTCTGGCACAACTCGTTGCCTATGGTATACCTGAGGAAAATATGCCACAGACGTTTATTGCATGTTTTCAAGTCAGTACAATGCATCAACTGCCTTTTCCACTGCCCTGTGGTGCTATAAATATCACCAGTTCCCAGCAGGATTCAAGTTACTGGACTGCACCAACCGCAGTATTTCCGTCTTGTCCAACACCTGCCTTGAGGTAAGTAAAGTAAGTTTGCCCCCCAGTCACTGTCCATCACCTGCCCTGAGGTAAGTACCCGGTGGAGTAAGAATAGTAATTTTGCCCCCAGTCACTGTCCAGCACCTCCCTGAGGTAAGTTCCCGGTAGAGTTAAAATAGCCATTTTGCCCCACAGTCACTGTCCACCACCTGCCCTAAGGTAAGTACCCGGCAGACTAGGAATAGAAAGTTTAACCCTCAAGTCACTGTCCAGCACCTGCCCTCAGGTAAGCCCCTAGCGAAGTAAGAATAGTAATTTTGGCCCCAGTCACTCTCCAGCACTTTCCCTGAAGTAAGTACCTGGTGGAGTTAGAACAGATATTCTGTCCCCTGGTCACTGTCCAGCACCTGCTCTAAGGTAAGTACCCGGTGGAGTTAGAAAGGTAATTTTGCACCCCAGTCACTGTCCACCAACTGCCCTGAGGTAAGTACCCGGCAGAGTAAGAATAGTCATTATACTCCCCAGTTGCTGTACAGCACCTGCCCTGAGTAAAGCACCCGGCAGAGTAAGAATAGTAAGTTTGCCCCCAAGCCACTGTCCAGCACCTGCCCTAAGTTAAGCATCTGGTGGAGTTAGTATACAAACTTTTCCCCAGTCACTGACCACCACCTGCCCTAAGGTAAGTACCTGGCGGAGTAAATTTGCCTCCAAGTCACTGTCCAGCACCTGCCCTGAGGTAAGTACCTGGTGGAATTAGAACAGTAATTTTGTCCCCCAGTCACTGTCCAGCACCTGCTCGGAGGTACGTACCTGGTGGAGTTACAATAGTAATCTTGCCCTGCAGTCACTGTCCGCCACCTGCCCTGAGGTAAGTGAACAGCAGAGTAAGAATAGTAAGTTTGCCCCCCAGTCACTGTCCATCACCTTCCCTGAGGTAAGTACCCGGTGGAGTTAGAATAGTTATTTTGTCCCCCAGTCACTGACCAGCACCTGCCCTGAGGTAAGTAACCGGTGGAGTTGCAATAGTAATTTTGCCCCACAGTAACTGTCCAGCACCTGCCCTGAGGTAAGTACCTGGCAAAGTAAGAATAGTAATTTTACCCCTAGTCACTCCTCAACACCTGCCCTGAGGTAAATTCCAGTTGAGTTAGAATGTCAATTTTGCCCCCCAGGCACTGGCAAGCACCGGCCCTGAGGAAATTAACTGGTGGAGTAAGAATAGTAATTTTGCCCCAGTCACTGTCCAGCACCTGCACAGAGGTAAGTACCCGGCAGAGTAAGAATAGTAATTTTGCCTCCCCAGTCTCTGTCCAGTACCTGCCCTGCGGTAAGTACCTGGTGGAGTGAGAATAGTAATTTTTCCTCCCAGCACTGTCCAGCACCTGCCATGAGGTAAGTACCCAGCCGAGTAAGAATAGTAATTTTGCCCCCGTCATTGTCCAGCACCTGCCCAGAGGTATGTACCAGGTGGAGTTAGAACAGTAATTTTGTCCCCTGGTCACTGTCCAGCACCTGCTCGGAGGTACGTACCTGGTGGAGTTACAATAGTAATCTTACCCTGCAGTCACTGTCCACCACCTGCCCTGAGGTAAGTAAATGGCAGAGTAAGAATAGTAAGTTTGCCCCCCAGTCACTGTCCATCACCTGCCCTGAGGTAAGTACCCGGTGGAGTAAGAATATTCATTCCGCCCCCCAGTCACTGACCAGCACCTGTCCTGAGGTAAGCACCCACTGGAATTAGAATAGTTATTTTGTCCCCCAGTCACCGTCCATCAACTGCACTGTGGTAAGTAACCGGTGGAGTTACAATAATAATTTTGCCCCACAGTAACTGTCCAGCACCTGCCCTGAGGTAAGTACCCGGCAGAGAAAGAATAGTAATTTTACCCCCAGTCACTCCTCAACACCTGCCCTGAGGTAAATACTCAGTTGAGTTAGAATATCAATTTTGCCCCCCAGTCACTAGCAAGCACCTGCCCTGAGGAAATTACCTGGTGAAGTAAGAATAGTAATTTTGCCCCAGTCTCTGTCCAGTACCTGCCCTGAGGTAAGTACCCGGGAGAGTAAGAATAGAAATTTTGCCCCCAGTCACTATCCAGTAGCTGCACTGAGGTAAGTACCTGGTGAAGTAAGAATAGTAATTTTTCCTCCCAGCACTGTCCAGCACCTGCCATGAGGTAAGTACCCAGCAGAGTAAGAATAGTAATTTTGCCCCCATCACTGTCCAGCACCTGCCCAGAGGTAAGTACCAGGTGGAGTTAGAACAGTAATTTTGTCCCCTGGTCACTGTCCAGCACCTGCTCAGAGGTACGTACCTGGTGGAGTTACAAAAGTAATCTTGCCCTGCACTCACTGTCCACCACCTGCCCTGAGGTAAGTAAATGGCAGAGTAAGAATAGTAAGTTTGCCCCCCAGTCACTGTCCATCACTGACCTGAGGTAAGTACCCGGTGGAGTAAGAATATTAATTTCACCCCCAGTCACTGACCAGCACCTGCCCTGAGTTAAGTACCCAGTGGAATTAGAGTAGTTATTTTATCCCCCAGTCACCGTCCATCACCTGCCTTGAGGTAAGTACCTGGTGGAGGTGGACACATAATTTTGCCCCCTGGTCACTGTCCAGCACCTGCCCAAGTTAAGTACCCAGCAGAGTAAGAATAGTAAGTTTGCCCCCAAGTCACTCTCCAGTACCTGCCCTAAGGTAAGTACCCAGCAGAGTAAGAATAGTCATTATGCTCCCCAGTCACTGTCCAGCACCTGCCCTGAGGTAAGTACCCGGTCGAGCTAGTATACAAATTTTTCCCCCAGTCACTGTCCACCACCTGCCCTAAGGTAAGTACCCAGAAGTGTAAGAATAGGAAGTTTGCCCCCAAGTCACTGTCCAGCACCTGCCCTGAGGTAAGTACCCATCAGAGTAAGAATAGTAATTTTGCCCCTAGTCACTGTCCAGCCCTTGCCCTGAGGTAAGTACCCTGTGGAGTTGGAAAAGTAATTTTGTCCCCTGGTCACTGTCCAGCACCTGCTCTAAGGTAAGTACCCGGTGGAGTTAGAAAAGTAATTTTGCACCCCAGTCACTGTCCACCACCTGCCCTGAGGTAAGTACCCGGCAGAGTAAGACTAGTCATTATACTCCCCAGTCGCTGTCCAGCACCTGCCCTGAGGTAAGCACCCAGCGGAGTAAGAATAGTAAGTTTGGCCCCAAGTCACTGTCCAGCACCTGCCCTAAGGTAAGTACCTGGCAGAGTAACAATAGTAAATTTGCCTCCAAGTCACTGTCCAGCACCTGCCCTGAGGTAAGTACCTGGTGGAATTAGAACAGTAATTTTGTCCCCTGGTCACTGTCCAGCACCTGCTCGGAGGTACGTACCTGGTGGAGTTACAATAGTAATCTTGCCCCGCAGTCACTGTCCACCACCTGCCCTGAGGTAAGTAAATAGCAGAGTAAGAATAGTAAGTTTGCCCCCCAGTCACTGTCAATCACCTGCCCTGAGGTAAGTACCTGGTGGAGTAAGAATATTAATTTTGCCCCCAGTCACTGACCAGCACCTGCCCTGAGGTAAGTACCCCGTTGGAGTTAGAATAGTTATTTTGTCCCCCAGTCACCGTCCATCACCTGCCCTGTGGTAAGTAACCGGTGGAGTTACAATAGTAATTTTGCCCCACAGTAACTGTCCTGAGGTAAGTACCCGGCAGAGAAAGAATAGTAATTTTACCCCCAGTCACTCCTCAACACCTGCCCTGAGGTAAATACCCAGTTGAGTTAGAATATCAATTTTGCCTCCCAGTCACTGGCAAGCACCTGCCCTGAGGAAATTACCTGGTGGAGTAAGAATAGTAATTTTGCCCCGTTACTGTCCAGCACCTGCACAGAGGTAAGTACCCTGCAGAGTAAGAATAGTAATTTTGCCTCCCCAGTCTCTGTCCAGTACCTGCCCTGAGGTTAGTACCCGGGAGAGTAAGAGTAGAAATTTTGCCCCCAGTCACTATCCAGTACCTGCCCTGAGGTAAGTACCTGGTGGAGTGAGAATAGTATTTTTTCCTCCCAGCACTGTCCAGCACCTGCCATGAGGTAAGTACCCAGCAGAGTAAGAATAGTAATTTTGCCCCCGTCACTGTCCAGCACCTGCCCAGAGGAATGTACCAGCTGGAGTTAGAACAGTAATTTTGTCCCCTGGTCACTGTCCAGCACCTGCTCGGAGGTACGTACCTGGTGGAGTAACAATAGTAATCTTGCCCCGCAGTCACTGTCCACCACCTGCCCTGAGGTAAGTAAACAGCATAGTAAGAATAGTAAGTTTGCCCCCCAGTCACTGTCCATCACCTGCCCTGAGGTAAGTACCCGGTGGAGTAAGAATATTCATTTCGCCCCCCAGTCACTGACCAGCACCTGCCCTGAGGTAAGCACCCGGTGGAATTAGAATAGTTATTTTGTCCCCCAGTCACCGTCCATCAACTGCCCTGTGGTAAGTAACCGGTGGAGTTACAATAGTAATTTAGCCCCACAGTAACTGTCCAGCACCTGCCCTGAGGTAAGTACCCGGCAGAGAAAGAATAGTAATTTTACCCCCAGTCACTCCTCAACACCTGCCCTGAGGTAAATACCCAGTTGAGTTAGAATATCAATTTTGCCCCCCAGTCACTGTCCATCACCTGCCCTGAGGTAATGAGGTAAGTACCTGGTGGAGGTAGACACATAATTTTGCCCCTTGTCACTGTCCAGCACCTGCTCTAAGGTAAGTACCTGGTGGAGTTAGAATAGTATTTTTGTCCCCTGGTCACTGTCCAGTACCTGCCCTGAGGTAGGTATCTTCTAGAGTTAGAATTGCCCCTAGTCACTGTCCACCACCTGCCCTGAGGTAAGTACCCAGCAGAGCAGGAATAGTAATTTTAACCCCAGTCACTGTCCAGCACCAGTCCTGAGGTAAATACCCAGTGGAGATAGAATAGTAATTTTGCCCCACAGTCACGTCCAGCACCTGCCCTGAGGTAAGTACACGGTGGAGTAAGAATAGTAATTTTGCCCCCAGTCACTCTCCAGCACCTGCCCTGAGGTAACTATCCGGTGGAGTTAGAATAGTAATTTTGCCCCCAGTCACTGTCCAGCACCTACCATGAGATAAGTACCCGGTGCAGTTAGAATACTAATTTATCCCCCCAGTCACTGTCTACCACCTGCCCAAGTTAAGTACCCAGCAGAGTAAGAATAGTAGGTTTGCCCCAAAGTCACTCTCCAGTGCCTGCCCTGAGGTAAGTACCCAGCAGAGTAAGAATAGTCATTATGCTCCCCAGTCACTGTCCAGCACCTGCCCTGAGGTAAGTACCCGGTCGAGCTAGTATACAAATTTTTCCCCCAGTCACTGTCCACCACCTGCCCTAAGGTAAGTACCCAGAAGTGTAAGAATAGGAAGTTTGCCCCCAAGTCACTGTCCAGCACCTGCCCTGAGGTAAGTACCCATTGGAGTAAGAATAGTAATTTTGCCCCAAGTCACTGTCCAGCCCCTGCCCTGAGGTAAGTACCCTGTGGAGTTGGAACAGTAATTTTGTCCCCTGGTCACTGTCTAGCACCTGCCCTAAGGTACGTATCCAGTGGAGTTAGAATAATAATTTTGCCCCTCAGTCACTGTCCAGCACCTACCATGAGGTAAGTACCCGGTGCAGTTAGAATACCAATTTTTCCCCCCAGTCACTGTCTACCACCTGCCGAAGTTAAGTACCCAGCAGAGTAAGAATAGTAAGTTTGCCCCCAAGTCACTCTCCAGTGCCTGCCCTGAGGTAAGTACCCAGCAGAGTAAGAATAGTCATTATGCTCCCCAGTCACTGACCAGCACCTGCCCTGAGGTAAGTACCCGGTCGAGCTAGTATACAAATTTTCCCCCCAGTCACTGTCCACCACCTGCCCTAAGGTAAGTACCCAGAAGTGTAAGAATAGGAAGTTTGCCCCCAAGTCACTGTCCAGCACCTGCCCTGAGGTAAGTACCCATTGGAGTAAGAATAATAATTTTGCCCCAAGTCACTGTCCAGCCCCTGCCCTGAGGTAAGTACCCTGTGGAGTTGGAACAGTAATTTTGTCCCCTGGTCACTGTCTAGCACCTGCCCTAAGGTACGTATCCGGTGGAGTTAGAATAATAATTTTGCCCCCCAGTCACTGTCCAGCACCTACCATGAGGTAAGTACCCGGTGCAGTTAGAATACAAATTTTCCCCCCAGTCACTGGCTACCACCTGCCCTAAGTTAAGTACCCAGCAGAGTAAGAATAGTAAGTTTGCCCCCAAGTCACTCTCCAGCACGTGCCCTGAGGTAAGTACCCATCTGAGTAAGAATAGTCATTATGCTCTCCAGTCACTGTCCATCACCTACCCTGAGGTAAGTACCCGGTGGATTTAGAATACAAATTTTCCCCCAGTCACTCTCCACCACCTGCACTAAGGTAAGTACCCAGGAGAGAAAGAATAGTAAGTTTGCCCCCAAGTCACTGTCCAGCACCTGCCCTGAGGTAAGTACCCAGTGGAGTTGGAAAAGTAATTTTGTCCCCTGGTTACTGTCCAGCACCTGCTCTAAAGTACATATCCGGTGGAGGTAGAAAAGTACTTTTTCCCCCCAGTCACTGTCCACGACCTGCCCTGAGGTATGTACACAGCAGAGTAAAAATAGTAAGTTTGCCCCCCAGTCACTGTCCATCACCAGTCCTGAGGTAAGTACCCAGTGGAGTAAGAATAGTACTTTTGCCCCCCCAGTCACTGACCAGCACTTGCCCTGAGGTAAGTACCCGGTGGATTTAGAGTAGTAATTTTGCCCCCCAGTCACTGGCAAGCAACTGCCCTGAGGAAATTACCTGGTGGGGTAAGAATAGTAATTTTGCTGCTGTCACTGTAAAGCACATGCCCAGAGGTAAGTATCCGCCAGAGTAAGAATAGTAATTTTGCCTAACCAGTCACTGTCTAGAACCTGTCCTGAGGTAAGTACCTGAGGGAGTAAGAATAGTAATATTGCCCCCAGTCACTATCCAGTACCTTCCCTGAGGTAAGTACCTGGTGGAGTTAGAATAGTAATTTCCGCACCCCGCACTATCCAGCGCCAGTCCTGAGGTAAATGCCCGGTAGAGTAAGAAAAGTAGTTTTGCCTCCCTAGTCACTGTCCAGCACCTGCCCCTAGGTAAGTACCTAGCAAAGTAAAAATTGTAATTTTGCTCCGCAGTCACTGTCCAGCACCTGACCTGAGGTAAGCACCCAGGGGAGTTAGAATAGTAATTTTGCCCCACAGTCACTATCCACCACCTGCTCTAAGGTAAGTACCCGGCAGAGTAAGAATAGTCATTTGCTCCCGAGTAACTGTCCAGCACCTGCCCTGAGGAAAGTACCCGGCAGAGTAAGAATAGTAATCTTGCTTCCCAGTCACTGTCCAGCACCTGCCCTGAGGTAAGTACCCTGGTGAGTAAGAATAGTAAGTGTGCCCCTAGTCACTGTCCAGCCCCTGCCCTGAGGTAAGTACCCAGCAGAGTAAGAATAGTAATATTGCCCCAAGTCACTTCCAAGCACCTGCCCTGAGGTATGTACCCGGTGGAGTTAGAATAGTAATTTTGTCTCCCCGGTCAATGTCCATTATCTGCCCTGAGGTAGGTACTTTGTGGATTTAGAGTAGAATGTTGTCCCCCAGTCACTGTCCACAACCTGCCCTGAGGTAAGTACCCAGCTGAATTAGAATAGTCATTTTGCCCCTAGTCACTCTCTTGCACCTGCCCTGAGGTAAGTACCCAGTGCAGTTAGAATAGTATTTTTGCCCCCTAGTCAGTGGCAAGCACCTGCCTTGAGGAAATTACCTGGTGGAGTAAGAATAGTATTTTTGCCCCAGTCACAGTCCAGCACCTGCCCAGAGGGTAGTACCTGGCAGAGTAAGGACAGTAATTTTGCCTCCCCAGTCACTGTCCAGTACCTGCCCTGGGGTGCATACCCGGGGAGTAAGAATAGTAATTTTGCCCCCAGTCACTGTCCAGCACCTGCCCTAGGGTAAGTACTAGGGAGAGTAAGAATAGTCATTGTGCTTCCCAGTCACTGTCCGGCAGCTGCCCCGAGCTAGGTACCCGGCAGAGTAAGAATATTAATCTTGCTTCCCAGTCACTGTCCAGCACCTGCCCTGAGGTAAGTACCTGGGGAGTAAGAATTGTAATTTCCCCTCCAGTCACTGTCTAGCACCTGCCTTTAGGTAAGTACCCGGTGGAGTTAGAATAGTAATTTTGCCCCACAGTCACTGTCCATCACCTGCCTGAGGTAAGTACACGGCAGAGTGAGAATAGGCTTAATGCTCCCCAGTCACTGTCCAGCACCTGCCCTGAGGTAAGTACCCAGTCGAGCTAGTATACAAATTTTTCCCCCAGTCACTGTCCACCACCTGCCCTAAGGTAAGTACCCAGAAGTGTAAGAATAGGAAGTTTGCCACAAGTCACTGTCCAGCACCTGCCCTGAGGTAAGTACCCAGTGGAGTTGGAAAAGTAATTTTGTCCCCTGGTTACTGTCCAGCACCTGCTCTAAAGTACATATCCGGTGGAGTTAGAATAGTACTTTTTCCCCCCAGTCACTGTCCACAACCTGCCCTGAGGTATGTACACAGCAGAGTAAAAATAGTAAGTTTGCCCCCCAGTCACTGTCCATCACCAGTCCTGAGGTAAGTACCCAGTGGAGTAAGAATAGTAATTTTGCCCCCCCAGTCACTGACCAGCACTTGCCCTGAGGTAAGTACCCGGTGGATTTAGAGTAGTATTTTTGCCCCCTAGTCAGTGGCAATCACCTGCCTTGAGGAAATTACCTGGTGGAGTAAGAATAGTATTTTTGCCCCAGTCACAGTCCAGCACCTGCCCAGAGGGTAGTACCTGACAGAGCAAGGACAGTAATTTTGCCTCCCCAGTCACTGTCCAGTACCTGCCCTGGGGTGCATACCCGGGGGAGTAAGAATAGTAATTTTGCCCCCCAGTCGCTGTCCAGCACCTGCCCTAGGGTAAGTACTAGTGGAGAGTAAGAATAGTCATTGTGCTTCCCAGTCACTGTCCGGCAGCTGCCCCGAGCTAGGTACCCGGGAGAGTAAGAATATTAATCTTGCTTCCCAGTCACTGTCCAGCACCTGCCCTGAGGTAAGTACCCGGTGGAGTTAGAATAGTAATTTTGCCCCATAGTCACTGTCCATCACCTGCCTGAGGTAAGTACCCGGCAGAGTGAGAATAGTAATTTCACCCCCAGTCACTGTCCAGCACCTGCCCTGAGGTAAGTACATGGCAGAGTTAGGATAGTGTTTTTGTCCCCCAGTCATTGTCCAGTACCTGACATGAGATAGGTAGCTTGTGGAGTTAAAATAGAATTTTGCTCCCAGTCACTGTCCACCACCTGCCCAGAGGGTAGTACCTGGCAGAGCAAGGACAGTAATTTTGCCTCCCCAGTCACTGTCCAGTACCTGCCCTGGGGTGCATACCCGGGGGAGTAAGAATAGTAATTTTGCCCCCCAGTCGCTGTCCAGCACCTGCCCTAGGGTAAGTACTAGGGAGAGTAAGAATAGTCATTGTGCTTCCCAGTCACTGTCCGGCAGCTGCCCCGAGCTAGGTACCTGGGAGAGTAAGAATATTAATCTTGCTTCCCAGTCACTGTCCAGCACCTGCCCTGAGGTAAGTACCCGGTGGAGTTAGAATAGTAATTTTGCCCCACAGTCACTGTCCATCACCTGCCTGAGGTAAGTGCCTGGCAGAGAACGAATAGTAATTTTGCCCCAGTCACTGTCCAGCACCTACCATGAGGTAAGTACCCGGTGGAGTTAGAATAGTAATTTTGCCCCACAGTCACTGTCCATCACCTGCCTGAGGTAAGTGCCTGGCAGAGAACGAATAGTAATTTTGCCCCAGTCACTGTCCAGCACCTACCATGAGGTAAGTACCCGGTGCAGTTAGAATTCTAATTTTCCCCCAGTCAATGTCTACCACCTGCCCAAGTTAAGTACCCAGCGGAGTAAGAATAGTAAGTTTGCCCCCAAGTCACTCTCCAGTACCTGCCCTGAGGTAAGTCCCCAGCAGAGTAAGAATAGGCATTATGCTCCCCAGTCACTGTCCAGCACCTGCCCTGAGGTAAGTACCCAGTCGAGCTAGTATACACATTTTTCCCCCAGTCACTGTCCACCACCTGCCCTAAGGTAAGTACCCAGAAGTGTAAGAATAGGAAGTTTGCCCCAAGTGACTGTCCAGCACCTGCCCTGATGTAAGTACCCTGTGGAGTTGGAACAGTAATTTTGTCCCCTGGTCACTGTCTAGCACCTGCCCTGAGGTACGTATCTGGTGGAGATAGAATAGTAATTTTGCCCCCCAGTCACTGTCCACGACCTGCCCTGAGGTATGTACATGGCAGAGTAAGAATAGTAAGTTTGCCCCCCACTCACTGTCCATCACCTGCCCTGAGGTAAGTACCCGGTAGAGTAAGTATAGTAATTTCGCCCCCCAGTCACTGACCAGCACCTGCCCTGAGGTAAGTACCCGGTGGAGTTAGAAAAGTATTTTGTCCCGAGTCACTGTCCAGCACCTGCCCTAAGGTAAGTACCTGGTGGAAGTACAATAGTAATTTTTCACCTAATCACTGTCCAGCACCTGCCCTGAGGTAAGTACCCAGCAGAGTAAGAATAGTAATTTTACCCCCAGTCACTCTCCAGCACCTGTCCTGAGGTAAGTGCCCAGTGGATTTAGATTAGTAATTTTGCCCCCAGTCACTACCAAGCAACTGCCCTGAGGAAATTACCTGGTGGAGTAAGAATAGTAATTTTGCTCCAGTCACTGTCTACCACCTGCCCTAAGGTAGATACCCAGCAGAGTAGGAATAGTAATTTTGCCTACCCAGTCACTGTCCAGTACCTGCCCTGGGGTAAGTACCCGAGGGAGCAAGAATACTAATATTGCCCCAAGTCACTATCCAGTACCTGCTCTGAGGTAAGTACCTGGTGGAGTTAGAATAGTAATTTTCCCCCAGTCTCTGTCCAGTACCTGCCCTGAGGTAAGTACCCGGGAGAGTAAGAATAGAAATTTTGCCCCCAGTCACTATCCAGTAGCTGCCCTGAGGTAAGTACCTGGTGGAGTAAGAATAGTAATTTTTCCTCCCAGCACTGTCCAGCACCTGCCATGAGGTAAGTACCCAGCAGAGTAAGAATAGTAATTTTGTCCCATCAATGTCCAGCACCTGCCCAGAGGTAAGTACCAGGTGGAGTTAGAACAGTAATTTTGTCCCCTGGTCACTGTCCAGCACCTGCTCAGAGGTACGTACCTGGTGGAGTTACAAAAGTAATCGTGCCCCGCAGTCACTGTCCACCAACTGCCCTGAGGTAAGTAAACGGCAGAGTAAGAATAGTAAGTTTGCCCCCCAGTCACTGTCCATCACTGACCTGATGTAAGTTCCCGGTGGAGTAAGAATATAAATTTCACCCCCAGTCACTGACCAGCACCTGCCCTGAGTTAAGTACCCAGTGGAATTAGAATAGTTATTTTATCCCCCGGTCACCATCCATCACCTGCCCTGAGGTAAGTACCTGGTGGAGGTAGACACATAATTTTGCCCCCTTGTCACTGTCCAGCACCTGCTCTGAGGTAAGTACCTGGTGGAGTTAGAATAGTATTTTTGTCCCCCGGTCACAGTCCAGTACCTGCCCTAAGGTAGGTATCTTCTAGAGTTAGAATTGCCCCTAGTCACTGTCCACCACCTGCCCTGAGGTAAGTACCCGGCAGAGCAGGAATAGTAATTTTAACCCCAGTCACTGTCCAGCACCAGTCCTGAGGTAAATACCCAGTGGAGATAGAATAGTAATTTTGCCCCACAGTCACGTCCAGCACCTGCCCTGAGGTAAGTACACGGTGGAGTAAGAATAGTAATTTTGCCCCCAGTCACTCTCCAGCACCTGCCCTGAGGTAACTATCCGGTGGAGTTAGAATAGTAATTTTGCCCCCAGTCACTGTCCAGCACCTACCATGAGGTAAGTACCCGGTGCAGTTAGAATACTAATTTTTCCCCCAGTCACTGTCTACCACCTGCCCAAGTTAAGTACCCAGCAGAGTAAGAATAGTAAGTTTGCCCCCAAGTCACTCTCCAGTGCCTGCCCTGAGGTAAGTACCCAGCAGAGTAAGAATAGTCATTATGCTCCCCAGTCACTGTCTAGCACCTGCACTGAGGTAAGTGCCCGGTCGAGCTAGTATACAAATTTTTCCCCCAGTCACTCTCCACCACCTGCCCTAAGGTAAGTACCCAGAAGTGTAAGAATAGGAAGTTTGCCCCCAAGTCACTGTCCAGCACCTGCCCTGAGGTAAGTACCCATTGGAGTAAGAATAATAATTTTGCCCCAAGTCACTGTCCAGCCCCTGCCCTGAGGTAACTACCCTGTGGAGTTGGAACAGTAATTTTGTCCCCTGGTCACTGTCCAGCACCTGCCCTAAGGTACGTATCAGGTGGAGTTAGAATAATAATTTTGCCCCCCAGTCACTGTCCAGCACCTACCATGAGGTAAGTACCCGGTGCAGTTAGAATACTAATCTTTCCCCCAGTCACTGGCTACCACCTGCCCTAAGTTAAGTACCCAGCAGAGTAAGAATAGTAAGTTTGCCCCCAAGTCACTCTCCAGCACGTGCCCTGAGGTAAGTACCCAGCTGAGTAAGAATAGTCATTATGCTCCCCAGTCACTGTCCATCACCTACCCTGAGGTAAGTACCCGGTGGATTTAGAATACACATTTTCCCCCCAGTCACTCTCCACCACCTGCCCTAAGGTAAGTACCCAGGAGGGAAAGAATAGTAAGTTTGCCCCCAAGTCACTGTCCAGCACCTGCCCTGAGGTAAGTACCCAGTGGAGTTGGAAAAGTAATTTTGTCCCCTGGTTACTGTCCAGCACCTGCTCTAAAGTACATATCCGGTGGAGGTAGAATAGAACTTTTTCACCCCAGTCACTGTCCACGACCTGCCCTGAGGTATGTACACAGCAGAGTAAAAATAGTAAGTTTGCCCCCCAGTCACTGTCCATCACCAGTCCTGAGGTAAGTACCCAGTGGAGTAAGAATAGTCATTGTGCTTCCCAGTCACTGTCCGGCAGCTGCCCCGAGCTAGGTACCTGGGAGAGTAAGAATATTAATCTTGCTTCCCAGTCACTGTCCAGCACCTGCCCTGAGGTAAGTACCCGGTGGAGTTAGAATAGTAATTTTGCCCCACAGTCACTGTCCATCACCTGCCTGAGGTAAGTGCCTGGCAGAGAACGAATAGTAATTTTGCCCCAGTCACTGTCCAGCACCTACCATGAGGTAAGTACCCGGTGGAGTTAGAATAGTAATTTTGCCCCACAGTCACTGTCCATCACCTGCCTGAGGTAAGTGCCTGGCAGAGAACGAATAGTAATTTTGCCCCAGTCACTGTCCAGCACCTACCATGAGGTAAGTACCCGGTGCAGTTAGAATTCTAATTTTCCCCCAGTCAATGTCTACCACCTGCCCAAGTTAAGTACCCAGCGGAGTAAGAATAGTAAGTTTGCCCCCAAGTCACTCTCCAGTACCTGCCCTGAGGTAAGTCCCCAGCAGAGTAAGAATAGGCATTATGCTCCCCAGTCACTGTCCAGCACCTGCCCTGAGGTAAGTACCCAGTCGAGCTAGTATACAAATTTTTCCCCCAGTCACTGTCCACCACCTGCCCTAAGGTAAGTACCCAGAAGTGTAAGAATAGGAAGTTTGCCCCAAGTGACTGTCCAGCACCTGCCCTGATGTAAGTACCCTGTGGAGTTGGAACAGTAATTTTGTCCCCTGGTCACTGTCTAGCACCTGCCCTGAGGTACGTATCTGGTGGAGATAGAATAGTAATTTTGCCCCCCAGTCACTGTCCACGACCTGCCCTGAGGTATGTACATGGCAGAGTAAGAATAGTAAGTTTGCCCCCCACTCACTGTCCATCACCTGCCCTGAGGTAAGTACCCGGTAGAGTAAGTATAGTAATTTCGCCCCCCAGTCACTGACCAGCACCTGCCCTGAGGTAAGTACCCGGTGGAGTTAGAAAAGTATTTTGTCCCGAGTCACTGTCCACCACCTGCCCTAAGGTAAGTACCTGGTGGAAGTACAATAGTAATTTTTCACCTAATCACTGTCCAGCACCTGCCCTGAGGTAAGTACCCAGCAGAGTAAAAATAGTAATTTTACCCCAGTCACTCTCCAGCACCTGTCCTGAGGTAAGTACCCAGTGGATTTAGATTAGTAATTTTGCCCCCAGTCACTACCAAGCAACTGCCCTGAGGAAATTACCTGGTGGAGTAAGAATAGTAATTTTGCTCCAGTCACTGTCTACCACCTGCCCTAAGGTAGATACCCAGCAGAGTAGGAATAGTAATTTTGCCTACCCAGTCACTGTCCAGTACCTGCCCTGGGGTAAGTACCCGAGGGAGCAAGAATACTAATATTGCCCCAAGTCACTATCCAGTACCTGCTCTGAGGTAAGTACCTGGTGGAGTTAGAATAGTAATTTTTCCCCCAGTCTCTGTCCAGTACCTGCCCTGAGGTAAGTACCCCGGAGAGTAAGAATAGAAATTTTGCCCCCAGTCACTATCCAGTAGCTGCCCTGAGGTAAGTACCTGGTGGAGTAAGAATAGTAATTTTTCCTCCCAGCACTGTCCAGCACCTGCCATGAGGTAAGTACCCAGCAGAGTAAGAATAGTAATTTTGTCCCGATCAATGTCCAGCACCTGCCCAGAGGTAAGTACCAGGTGGAGTTAGAACAGTAATTTTGTCCCCTGGTCACTGTCCAGCACCTGCTCAGAGGTACGTACCTGGTGGAGTTACAAAAGTAATCGTGCCCCGCAGTCACTGTCCACCAACTGCCCTGAGGTAAGTAAACGGCAGAGTAAGAATAGTAAGTTTGCCCCCCAGTCACTGTCCATCACTGACCTGATGTAAGTTCCCGGTGGAGTAAGAATATAAATTTCACCCCCCAGTCACTGACCAGCACCTGCCCTGAGTTAAGTACCCAGTGGAATTAGAATAGTTATTTTATCCCCCGGTCACCATCCATCACCTGCCCTGAGGTAAGTACCTGGTGGAGGTAGACACATAATTTTGCCCCCTTGTCACTGTCCAGCACCTGCTCTGAGGTAAGTACCTGGTGGAGTTAGAATAGTATGTTTGTCCCCCGGTCACAGTCCAGTACCTGCCCTAAGGTAGGTATCTTCTAGAGTTAGAATTGCCCCTAGTCACTGTCCACCACCTGCCCTGAGGTAAGTACCCGGCAGAGCAGGAATAGTAATTTTAACCCCAGTCACTGTCCAGCACCAGTCCTGAGGTAAATACCCAGTGGAGATAGAATAGTAATTTTACCCCACAGTCACGTCCAGCACCTGCCCTGAGGTAAGTACACGGTGGAGTAAGAATTGTAATTTTGCCCCCAGTCACTCTCCAGCACCTGCCCTGAGGTAACTATCCGGTGGAGTTAGAATAGTAATTTTGCCCCCAGTCACTGTCCAGCACCTACCATGAGGTAAGTACCCGGTGCAGTTAGAATACTAATTTTTCCCCCCAGTCACTGTCTACCACCTGCCCAAGTTAAGTACCCAGCAGAGTAAGCATAGTAAGTTTGCCCCCAAGTCACTCTCCAGTGCCTGCCCTGAGGTAAGTACCCAGCAGAGTAAGAATAGTCATTATGCTCCCCAGTCACTGTCTAGCACCTGCCCTGAGGTAAGTGCCCGGTCGAGCTAGTATACAAATTTTTCCCCCAGTCACTGTCCCCCACCTGCCCTAAGGTAAGTACCCAGAAGTGTAAGAATAGGAAGTTTGCCCCCAAGTCACTGTCCAGCACCTGCCCTGAGGTAAGTACCCATTGGAGTAAGAATAATAATTTTGCCCCAAGTCACTGTCCAGCCCCTGCCCTGAGGTAACTACCCTGTGGAGTTGGAACAGTAATTTTGTCCCCTGGTCACTGTCCAGCACCTGCCCTAAGGTACGTATCAGGTGGAGTTAGAATAATAATTTTGCCCCCAGTCACTGTCCAGCACCTACCATGAGGTAAGTACCCGGTGCAGTTAGAATACTAATCTTTCCCCCAGTCACTGGCTACCACCTGCCCTAAGTTAAGTACCCAGCAGAGTAAGAATAGTAAGTTTGCCCCCAAGTCACTCTCCAGCACGTGCCCTGAGGTAAGTACCCAGCTGAGTAAGAATAGTCATTATGCTCCCCAGTCACTGTCCATCACCTACCCTGAGGTAAGTACCCGGTGGATTTAGAATACAAATTTTTCCCCCAGTCACTCTCCACCACCTGCCCTAAGGTAAGTACCCAGGAGGGAAAGAATAGTAAGTTTGCCCCCAAGTCACTGTCCAGCACCTGCCCTGAGGTAAGTACCCAGTGGAGTTGGAAAAGTAATTTTGTCCCCTGGTTACTGTCCAGCACCTGCTCTAAAGTACATATCCGGTGGAGGTAGAATAGAACTTTTTCACCCCAGTCACTGTCCACGACCTGCCCTGAGGTATGTACACAGCAGAGTAAAAATAGTAAGTTTGCCCCCCAGTCACTGTCCATCACCAGTCCTGAGGTAAGTACCCAGTGGAGTAAGAATAGTAATTTTGCCCCCCCAGTCACTGACCAGCACTTGCCCTGAGGTAAGTACCCGGTGGAGTTTGAGTAGTAATTTTGCCCCCCAGTCACTGGCAAGCAACTGCCCTGAGGAAATTACCTGGTGGGGTAAGAATAGTAATTTTGCTGCTGTCACTGTAAAGCACCTGCCCAGAGGTAAGTATCCGCCAGAGTAAGAATAGTAATTTTGCCTAACCAGTCACTGTCTAGAACCTGTCCTGAGGTAAGTACCCGAGGGAGTAAGAATAGTAATATTGCCCCCAGTCACTATCCAGTACCTTCCCTGAGGTAAGTACCCGGTGGAGTTAGAATAGTAATTTCCCCACCCCGCACTATCCAGCGCCAGTCCTGAGGTAAGTGCCCGGTAGAGTAAGAAAAGTAGTTTTGCTTCCCTAGTCACTGTCCAGCACCTGCCCCTAGGTAGGTACCTAGCAGAGTAAAAATTGTAATTTTGCTCCGCAGTCACTGTCTAGCACCTGACCTGAGGTAAGCACCCAGGGGAGTTAGAATAGTAATTTTGCCCCACAGTCACTATCCACCACCTGCTCTAAGGTAAGTACCCGGCAGAGTAAGAATAGTTATTTGCTCCCGAGTAACTGTCCAGCACCTGCCCTGAGGTAAGTACCCGGCAGAGTAAGAATAGTAATCTTGCTTCCCAGTCACTGTCCAGCACCTGCCCTGAGGTAAGTACCTGGGTGAGTAAGAATAGTAAGTGTGCCCCTAGTCACTGTCCAGCCCCTGCCCTGAGGTAAGTTCCCGGTAGAGTTAGAATAGTAATTTTGCCCGACAGTCACTGTCCAGCACCTACCCTGAGGTAAGTACCCAGTGTAATTAGAATAGTTATTTTATCCCCCGGTCACCATCCATCACCTGCCCTGAGGTAAGTACCTGGTGGAGGTAGACACATAATTTTGCCCCATTGTCACTGTCCAGCACCTGCTCTGAGGTAAGTACCTGGTGGAGTTAGAATAGTATTTTTGTCCCCCAGTCACTGTCCAGTACCTGCCCTGAGGTAGGTATCTTCTAGAGTTAGAATTGCCCCTAGTCACTGTCCACCACCTGCCCTGAGGTAAGTACCCGGCAGAGCAGGAATAGTAATTTTAACCCCAGTCACTGTCCAGCACCAGTCCTGAGGTAAATACCCAGTGGAGATAGAATAGTAATTTTGCCCCACAGTCACGTCCAGCACCTGCCCTGAGGTAAGTACACGATGGAGTAAGAATAGTAATTTTGCCCCCAGTCACTCTCCAGCACCTGCCCTGAGGTAACTATCCGGTGGAGTTAGAATAGTAATTTTGCCCCCAGTCACTGTCCAGCACCTACCATGAGGTAAGTACCCGGTGCAGTTAGAATACTAATTTTCCCCCAGTCACTGTCTACCACCTGCCCAAGTTAAGTACCCAGCAGAGTAAGCATAGTAAGTTTGCCTCCCAAGTCACTCTCCAGTGCCTGCCCTGAGGTAAGTACCCAGCAGAGTAAGAATAGTCATTATGCTCCCCAGTCACTGTCTAGCACCTGCCCTGAGGTAAGTGCCCGGTCGAGCTAGTATACAAATTTTTCCCCCAGTCACTGTCCGCCACCTGCCCTAAGGTAAGTACCCAGAAGTGTAAGAATAGGAAGTTTGCCCCCAAGTCACTGTCCAGCACCTGCCCTGAGGTAAGTACCCATTGGAGTAAGAATAGTAATTTTGCCCCAAGTCACTGTCCAGCCCCTGCCCTGAGGTAAGTACCCTGTGGAGTTGGAACAGTAATTTTGTCCCCTGGTCACTGTCCAGCACCGGCCCTAAGGTACATATCAGGTGGAGTTAGAATAATAATTTTGCCCCCCAGTCACTGTCCAGCACCTACCATGAGGTAAGTACCCGGTGCAGTTAGAATACTAATTTTTCCCCCAGTCACTGGCTACCACCTGCCCTAAGTTAAGTACCCAGCAGAGTAAGAATAGTAAGTTTGCCCCCAAGTCACTCTCCAGCACGTGCCCTGAGGTAAGTATCCAGCTGAGTAAGAAGTCATTATGCTCCCCAGTCACTGTCCATCACCTACCCTGAGGTAAGTACCCGGTGGATTTAGAATACAAATTTTTCCCCCAGTCACTCTCCACCACCTGCCCTAAGGTAAGTACCCAGGAGGGAAAGAATAGTAAGTTTGCCCCCAAGTCACTGTCCAGCACCTGCCCTGAGGTAAGTACCCAGTGGAGTTGGAAAAGTAATTTTGTCCCCTGGTTACTGTCCAGCACCTGCTCTAAAGTACATATCCGGTGGAGGTAGAATAGTACTTTTTCCCCCCGTCACTGTCCACGACCTGCCCTGAGGTATGTACACAGCAGAGTAAAAATTGTAAGTTTGCCCCCCAGTCACTGTCCATACCCAGTCCTGAGGTAAGTACCCAGTGGAGTAAGAATAGTAATTTTGCCCCCCCAGTCACTGACCAGCACTTGCCCTGAGGTAAGTACCCAGTGGAGTTTGAGTAGTAATTTTGCCCCCCAGTCACTGGCAAGCAACTGCCCTGAGGAAATTACCTGGTGGGGTAAGAATAGTAATTTTGCTGCTGTCACTGTAAAGCACCTGCCCAGAGGTAAGTATCCGCCAGAGTAAGAATAGTAATTTTGCCTAACCAGTCACTGTCTAGAACCTGTCCTGAGGTAAGTACCCGAGGGAGTAAGAATAGTAATATTGCCCCCAGTCACTATCCAGTACCTTCCCTGAGGTAAGTACCCGGTGGAGTTAGAATAGTAATTTCCCCACCCCGCACTATCCAGCGCCAGTCCTGAGGTAAGTGCCCGGTAGAGTAAGAAAAGTAGTTTTGCTTCCCTAGTCACTGTCCAGCACCTGCCCCTAGGTAGGTACCTAGCAGAGTAAAAATTGTAATTTTGCTCCGCAGTCACTGTCTAGCACCTGACCTGAGGTAAGGACCCAGGGGAGTTAGAATAGTAATTTTGCCCCACAGTCACTATCCACCACCTGCTCTAAGGTAAGTACCCGGCAGAGTAAGAATAGTTATTTGCTCCCGAGTAACTGTCCAGCACCTGCCCTGAGGTAAGTACCCGGCAGAGTAAGAATAGTAATCGTGCTTCCCAGTCACTGTCCAGCACCTGCCCTGAGGTAAGTACCTGGGTGAGTAAGAATAGTAAGTGTGCCCCTAGTCACTGTCCAGCCCCTGCCCTGAGGTAAGTTCCCGGTAGAGTTAGAATAGTAATTTTGCCCGACAGTCACTGTCCAGCACCTGCCCTGAGGTAAGTACCCAGTGGAATTAGAATAGTTATTTTATCCCCCGGTCACCATCCATCACCTGCCCTGAGGTAAGTACCTGGTGGAGGTAGACACATAATTTTGCCCCCTTGTCACTGTCCAGCACCTGCTCTGAGGTAAGTACCTGGTGGAGTTAGAATAGTATTTTTGTCCCCCAGTCACTGTCCAGTACCTGCCCTGAGGTAGGTATCTTCTAGAGTTAGAATTGCCCCTAGTCACTGTCCACCACCTGCCCTGAGGTAAGTACCCGGCAGAGCAGGAATAGTAATTTTAACCCCAGTCACTGTCCAGCACCAGTCCTGAGGTAAATACCCAGTGGAGATAGAATAGTAATTTTGCCCCACAGTCACGTCCAGCACCTGCCCTGAGGTAAGTACACAATGGAGTAAGAATAGTAATTTTGCCCCCAGTCACTCTCCAGCACCTGCCCTGAGGTAAGTACCCGGTGCAGTTAGAATTCTAATTTTCCCCCCAGTCACTGTCTACCACCTGCACAAGTTAAGTACCCAGCGGAGTAAGAATAGTAAGTTTGCCCCCAAGTCACTCTCCAGTACCTGCCCTGAGGTAAGTCCCCAGCCGAGTAAGAATAGGCATTATGCTCCCCAGTCACTGTCCAGCACCTGCCCTGAGGTAAGTACCCAGTCGAGCTAGTATACAAATTTTTCCCACAGTCACTGTCCCCCACCTGCCCTAAGGTAAGTACCCAGAAGTGTAAGAATAGGAAGTTTGCCCCAAGTCACTCTCCAGCACCTGCCCTGAGGTAACTATCCGGTGTAGTTAGAATAGTAATTTTGCCCCCAGTCACTGTCCAGCACCTACCATGAGGTAAGTACCCGGTGCAGTTAGAATACTAATTTTCCCCCCCAGTCACTGTCTACCACCTGCCCATGTTAAGTACCCAGCAGAGTAAGAATAGTAAGTTTGCCCCCAAGTCACTCTCCAGTGCCTGCCCTGAGGTAAGTACCCAGCAGAGTAAGAATAGTCATTATGCTCCCCAGTCACTGTCCATCACTTACCCTGAGGTAAGTACCCGGTGGATTTAGAATACAAATTTTTCCCCCAGTCACTCTCCACCACCTGCCCTAAGGTAAGTACCCAGAAGTGTAAGAATAGGAAGTTTGCCCCAAGTCACTGTCCAGCACCTGCCCTGAGGTAAGTACCCATTGGAGTAAGAATAGTAATTTTGCCCCAAGTCACTGTCCAGCCCCTGCCCTGAGGTAAGTACCCGGTGCAGTTAGAATACTAATTTTTTCCCCCAGTCACTGGCTACCACCTGCCCTAAGTTAAGTACCCAGCAGAGTAAGAATAGTAAGTTTGCCCCCAAGTCACTCTCCAGCACGTGCCCTGAGGTAAGTACCCAGCTGAGTAAGAATAGTCATTATGCTCCCCAGTCACTGTCCATCACCTACCCTGAGGTAAGTACCTGGTGGATTTAGAATACAAATTTTTCCCCCAGTCACTCTCCACCACCTGCCCTAATTAAGTACCCAGGAGAGAAAGAATAGTAAGTTTGCCCCCAAGTCACTGTCCAGCACCTGCCCTGAGGTAAGTACCCAGTGGAGTTGGAAAAGTAATTTTGTCCCCTGGTTACTGTCCAGCACCTGCTCTAAAGTACATATCAAGTGGAGGTAGAATAGTACTTTTTCCCCCCAGTCACTGTACACGACCTGCCTTGAGGTATGTACACAGCAGAGTAAAAATAGTAAGTTTGCCCCCCCAGTCACTGTCCATCACCAGTCCTGAGGTAAGTACCCAGTGGAGTAAGAATAGTAATTTTGCCCCCCCAGTCACTGACCAGCACTTGCACCGAGGTAAGTACCCGGTGGAGTTAGAGTAGTAATTTTGCCCCCCAGTCACTGGCAAGCAACTGCCCTGAGGAAATTACCTGGTGGGGTAAGAATAGTAATTTTGCTGCTGTCACTGTAAAGCACCTGCCCAGAGGTAAGTATCCGCCAGAGTAAGAATAGTAATTTTGCCTAACCAGTCACTGTCTAGAACCTGTCCTGAGGTAAGTACCCGAGGGAGTAAGAATAGTAATATTGCCCCCAGTCACTATCCAGTACCTTCCCTGAGGTAAGTACCTGGTGGAGTTAGAATAGTAATTTCCCCACCCGCACTATCCAGCGCCAGTCCTGAGGTAAGTGCCCGGTAGAGTAAGAAAAGTAGTTTTGCCTCCCTAGTCACTGTCCAGCACCTGCCCCTAGGTAAGTACCTAGCAGAGTAAAAATTGTAATTTTGCCCCGCAGTCACTGTCCAGCACCTGACCTGAGGTAAGCACCCAGGGGAGTTAGAATAGTAATTTTGACCCACAGTCACTATCCACCACCTGCTCTAAGGTAAGTACACGGCAGAGTAAGAATAGTCATTTGCTCCCGAGTAACTGTCCAGCACCTGCCCTGAGGTAAGTACCCGGCAGAGTAAGAATAGTAATCTTGCTTCCCAGTCACTGTCCAGCACCTGCCCTGAGGTAAGTACCTGGGTGAGTAAGAATAGTAAGTGTGCCCCTAGTCACTGTCCAGCCCCTGCCCTGAGGTAAGTTCCCGGTAGAGTTAGAATAGTAATTTTGCCCGACAGTCACTGTCCAGCACCTGCCCTGAGGTAAGTACCCAGCAGAGTAAGAATAGTAATATTGCCCCAAGTCACTTCCAAGCACATGCCCTGAGGTAAGTACCCGGTGGAGTTAGAATAGTAATTTTGTCTCCCCGGTCAATGTCCATTATCTGCCCTGAGGTAGGTACTTTGTGGATTTAGAGTAGAATGTTGTCCCCCAGTCACTGTCCACAACCAGCCCTGAGGTAAGTACCCAGCTGAATTAGAATAGTCATTTTGCCCCTAGTCACTCTCTTGCACCTGCCATGGGGTAAGTACCCAGTGCAGTTAGAATAGTATTTTTGCCCCCTAGTCAGTGGCAAGCACCTGCCTTGAGGAAATTACCTGGTGGAGTAAGAATAGTATTTTTGCCCCAGTCACAGTCCAGCACCTGCCCAGAGGGTAGTACCTGGCAGAGTAAGGACAGTAATTTTGCCTCCCCAGTCACTGTCCAGTACCTGCCCTGGGGTGCATACCCGGGGAGTAAGAATAGTAGTTTTGCCCCCAGTCACTGTCCAGCACCTGCCCTAGGGTAAGTACTAGGGAGAGTAAGAATAGTCATTGTGCTTCCCAGTCACTGTCCGGCAGCTGTGTCGAGGTAGGTACCCGGCAGAGTAAGAATATTAATCTTGCTTCCCAGTCACTGTCCAGCACCTACCCTGAGGTAAGTACCTGGGGAGTAAGAATTGTAATATCCCCCCAGTCACTGTCTAGCACCTGCCCTTAGGTAAGTACCCGGTGGAGTTAGAATAGTAATTTTGACCCACAGTCACTGTCCATCACCTGCCTGAGGTAAGTACCCGGCAGAGTGAGAATAGTAATTTCACCCCCAGTCACTGTCCACCACCTGCCCTGAGGTAAGTGCCTGGCAGAGAATGAATAGTAATTTTGCCCCCAGTCACTGTCCAGCACCTTCCATGAGGTAAGTACCCGGTGCAGTTAGAATTCTAATTTTCCCCCCAGTCACTGTCTACCACCTGCCCAAGTTAAGTACCCAGCGGAGTAAGAATAGTAAGTTTGCCCCCAAGTCACTCTCCAGTACCTGCCCTGCGGTAAGTCGCCAGCAGAGTAAGAATAGGCATTATGCTCCCCAGTCACTGTCCAGCACCTGCCCTGAGGTAAGTACCCAGTCGAGCTAGTATACAAATTTTTCCCCCAGTCACTGTCCACCACCTGCCCTAAGGTAAGTACCCAGAAGTGTAAGAATAGGAAGTTTGCCCCAAGTCACTGTCCAGCACCTGCCCTGAGGTAAGTACCCTGTGGAGTTGGAACAGTAATTTTGTCCCCTGATCACTGTCTAGCACCTGCCCTGAGGTACGTATCTGGTGGAGATAGAATAGTAATTTTGCCCCCCAGTCACTGTCCACGACCTGCCCTGAGGTATGTACATGGCAGAGTAAGAATAGTAAGTTTGCCCCCCCACTCACTGTCCATCACCTGCCCTGAGGTAAGTACCCGGTAGAGTAAGAATAGTAATTTCGCCCCCCAGTCACTGACCAGCACCTGCCCTGAGGTAAGTACCCGGTGGAGTTAGAAAAGTATTTTGTCCCCAGTCACTGTCCACCACCTGCCCTAAGGTAAGTACCTGGTGGAAGTACAATAGTAATTTTACCCCCAGTCACTCTCCAGCACCTGTCCTGAGGTAAGTACCCAGTGGATTTAGATTAGTAATTTTGCCCCCCAGTCACTACCAAGCAACTGCCCTGAGGAAATTACCTGGTGGAGTAAGAATAGTAATTTTGCTCCAGTCACTCTCTACCACCTGCACAAAGGTAGATACCCAGCAGAGTAGGAATAGTAATTTTGCCTACCCAGTCACTGTCCAGTACCTGCCCTGGGGTAAGTACCCGAGGGAGCAAGAATGCTAATATTGCCCCAAGTCACTATCCAGTACCTGCTCTGAGGTAAGTACCTGGTGGAGTTAGAATAGTAATTTTTCCCCCAGTCTCCTGAGGTAAGTACCTGGGAGAGTAAGAATAGAAATTTTGCCCCCAGTCACTATCCAGTACCTGCCCTGAGGTAAGTACCCGGGAGAGTAAGAATAGAAATTTTGCCCCCAGTCACTATCCAGTAGCTGCCCTGAGGTAAGTACCTGGTGGAGTAAGAATAGTTATTTTTCCTCCCAGCACTGTCCAGCACCTGCCATGAGGTAAGTACCCAGCAGAGTAAGAATAGTAATTTTGCCCCATCACTGTCCAGCACCTGCCCAGAGGTAAGTTCCAGGTGGAGTTAGAACAGTAATTTTGTCCCCTGGTCACTGTCCAGCACCTGCTCAGAGGTACGTACCTGGTGGAGTTACAAAAGTAATCTTGCCCCGCAGTCACTGTCCACCAACGGCCCTGAGGTAAGTAAACGGCAGAGTAAGAATAGTAAGTTTGCCCCCAGTCACTGTCCATCACTGACCTGAGGTAAGTTCCCGGTGGAGTAAGAATATTAATTTCACCCCCAGTCACTGACCAGCACCTGCCCTGAGTTAAGTACCCAGTGGAATTAGAATAGTTATTTTATCCCCCACTCACCGTCCATCACCTGCCCTGAGGTAAGTACCTGGTGGAGGTAGACACATAATTTTGCCCCCTTGTCACTGTCCAGCACCTGCTCTGAGGTAAGTACCTGGTGGAGTTAGAATAGTATTTTTGTCCCCGGTCACAGTCCAGTACCTGCCCTGAGGTAGGTATCTTCTAGAGTTAGAATTGCCCCTAGTCACTGTCCACCACCTGCCCTGAGGTAAGTACCCGGCAGAGCAGGAATAGTAATTTTAACCCCAGTCACTGTCCAGCACCAGTCCTGAGGTAAATACCCAGTGGAGATAGAATAGTAATTTTGCCCAACAGTCATGTCCAGCACCTGCCCTGAGTTAAGTACACGGTGGAGTAAGAATAGTAATTTTGCCCCCAGTCACTCTCCAGCACCTGCCCTGAGGTAACTATCCGGTGGAGTTAGAATAGTAATTTTGCCCCCAGTCACTGTCCAGCACCTACCATGAGGTAAGTACCCGGTGCAGTTAGAATACTAATTTTTCCCCCCAGTCACTGTCTACCACCTGCCCAAGTTAAGTACCCAGCAGAGTAAGAATAGGAAGTTTGCCCCAAGTCACTGTCCAGCACCTGCCCTGAGGTAAGTACCCTGTGGAGTTGGAACAGTAATTTTGTCCCCTGGTCACTGTCTAGCACCTGCCCTGAGGTACGTATCTGGTGGAGATAGAATAGTAATTTTGCCCCCCAGTCACTGTCCACGACCTGCCCTGAGGTATGTACATGGCAGAGTAAGAATAGTAAGTTTGCCCCCCCACTCACTGTCCATCACCTGCCCTGAGGTAAGTACCCGGTAGAGTAAGAATAGTAATTTCGTCCCCAGTCACTGACCAGCACCTGCCCTGAGGTAAGTACCCGGTGGAGTTAGAAAAGTATTTTGTCCCCAGTCACTGTCCACCACCTGCCCTAAGGTAAGTACCTGGTGGAAGTACAATAGTAATTTTACCCCCAGTCACTCTCCAGCACCTGTCCTGAGGTAAGTACCCAGTGGATTTAGATTAGTAATTTTGCCCCCCAGTCACTACCAAGCAACTGCCCTGAGGAAATTACCTGGTGGAGTAAGAATAGTAATTTTGCTCCAGTCACTCTCTACCACCTGCACAAAGGTAGATACCCAGCAGAGTAGGAATAGTAATTTTGCCTACCCAGTCACTGTCCAGTACCTGCCCTGGGGTAAGTACCCGAGGGAGCAAGAATGCTAATATTGCCCCAAGTCACTATCCAGTACCTGCTCTGAGGTAAGTACCTGGTGGAGTTAGAATAGTAATTTTTCCCCCAGTCTCCTGAGGTAAGTACCTGGGAGAGTAAGAATAGAAATTTTGCCCCCAGTCACTATCCAGTACCTGCCCTGAGGTAAGTACCCGGGAGAGTAAGAATAGAAATTTTGCCCCCAGTCACTATCCAGTAGCTGCCCTGAGGTAAGTACCTGGTGGAGTAAGAATAGTTATTTTTCCTCCCAGCACTGTCCAGCACCTGCCATGAGGTAAGTACCCAGCAGAGTAAGAATAGTAATTTTGCCCCATCACTGTCCAGCACCTGCCCAGAGGTAAGTTCCAGGTGGAGTTAGAACAGTAATTTTGTCCCCTGGTCACTGTCCAGCACCTGCTCAGAGGTACGTACCTGGTGGAGTTACAAAAGTAATCTTGCCCCGCAGTCACTGTCCACCAACGGCCCTGAGGTAAGTAAACGGCAGAGTAAGAATAGTAAGTTTGCCCCCAGTCACTGTCCATCACTGACCTGAGGTAAGTTCCCGGTGGAGTAAGAATATTAATTTCACCCCCAGTCACTGACCAGCACCTGCCCTGAGTTAAGTACCCAGTGGAATTAGAATAGTTATTTTATCCCCCACTCACCGTCCATCACCTGCCCTGAGGTAAGTACCTGGTGGAGGTAGACACATAATTTTGCCCCCTTGTCACTGTCCAGCACCTGCTCTGAGGTAAGTACCTGGTGGAGTTAGAATAGTATTTTTGTCCCCCGGTCACAGTCCAGTACCTGCCCTGAGGTAGGTATCTTCTAGAGTTAGAATTGCCCCTAGTCACTGTCCACCACCTGCCCTGAGGTAAGTACCCGGCAGAGCAGGAATAGTAATTTTAACCCCAGTCACTGTCCAGCACCAGTCCTGAGGTAAATACCCAGTGGAGATAGAATAGTAATTTTGCCCAACAGTCATGTCCAGACCCTGCCCTGAGGTAAGTACACGGTGGAGTAAGAATAGTAATTTTGCCCCCAGTCACTCTCCAGCACCTGCCCTGAGGTAACTATCCGGTGGAGTTAGAATAGTAATTTTGCCCCCAGTCACTGTCCAGCACCTACCATGAGGTAAGTACCGGTGCAGTTAGAATACTAATTTTTCCCCCAGTCACTGTCTACCACCTGCCCAAGTTAAGTACCCAGCAGAGTAAGAATAGTAAGTTTGCCCCCAAGTCACTCTCCAGTGCCTGCCCTGAGGTAAGTACCCAGCAGAGTAAGAATAGTCATTATGCTCCCCAGTCACTGTCCAGCACCTGCCCTGAGGTAAGTACCTGGTCGAGCTAGTATACAAATTTTTCCCCCAGTCACTGTCCACCACCTGCCCTAAGGTAAGTACCCAGAAGTGTAAGAATAGGAAGTTTGCCCCCAAGTCACTGTCCAGCACCTGCCCTGAGGTAAGTACCCTGTGGAGTTGGAACAGTAATTTTGTCCCCTGGTCACTGTCCAGCACCTGCCCTAAGGTACGTATCAGGTGGAGTTAGAATAATAATTTTGCCCCCCAGTCACTGTCCAGCACCTACCATGAGGTAAGTACCCGGTGCAGTTAGAATACACATTTTTCCCCCAGTCACTGGCTACCACCTGCCCTAAGTTAAGTACCCAGCAGAGTAAGAATAGTAAGTTTGCCCCCAAGTCACTCTCCAGCACGTGCCCTGAGGTAAGTACCCAGCTGAGTAAGAATAGTCATTATGCTCCCCAGTCACTGTCCATCACCTACCCTGAGGTAAGTACCCGGTGGATTTAGAATACAAATTTTTCCCCCAGTCACTCTCCACCACCTGCCCTAAGGTAAGTACCCAGGAGAGAAAGAATAGTAAGTTTGCCCCCAAGTCACTGTCCAGCACCTGCCCTGAGGTAAGTACCCAGTGGAGTTGGAAAAGTAATTTTGTCCCCTGATTACTGTCCAGCACCTGCTCTAAAGTACATATCCGGTGGAGGTAGAATAGTACTTTTTTCCCCAGGTCACTGTCCACGACCTGCCCTGAGGTATGTACACAGCAGAGTAAAAATAGTAAGTTTGCCCCCAGTCACTGTCCATCACCAGTCCTGAGGTAAGTACCCAGTGGAGTAAGAATAGTAATTTTGCCCCCCAGTCACTGGCAAGCAACTGCCCTGAGGAAATTACCTGGTGGGGTAAGAATAGTAATTTTGCTGCTGTCACTGTAAAGCACCTGCCCAGAGGTAAGTATCCGCCAGAGTAAGAATAGTAATTTTGCCTAACCAGTCACTGTCTAGAACCTGTCCTGAGGTAAGTACCCGAGGGAGTAAAAATAGTAATATTGCCCCCAGTCACTATCCAGTACCTTCCCTGAGGTAAGTACCTGGTGGAGTTAGAATAGTAATTTCCCCACCCGCACTATCCAGCGCCAGTCCTGAGGTACGTGCCCGGTAGAGTAAGAAAAGTAGTTTTGCCTCCCTAGTCACTGTCCAGTACCTGCCCCTAGGTAAGTACCTAGCAGAGTAAAAATTGTAATTTTGCTCTGCAGTCACTGTCCAGCACCTGACCTGAGGTAAGCACCCAGGGGAGTTAGAATAGTAATTTTGCCCCACAGTCACTATCCACCACCTGCTCTAAGGTAAGTACACAGCAGAGTAAGAATAGTCATTTGCTCCCAAGTAACTGTCCAGCACCTGCCCTGAGGTAAGTACCCGGCAGAGTAAGAATAGTAATCTTGCTTCCCAGTCACTGTCCAGCACCTGCCCTGAGGTAAGTACCTGGGTGAGTAAGAATAGTAAGTGTGCCCCTAGTCACTGTCCAGCCCCTGCCCTGAGGTAAGTTCACGGTAGAGTTAGAATAGTAATTTTGCCCAACAGTCACTGTCCAGCACCTGCCCTGAGGTAAGTACCCAGCAGAGTAAGAATAGTAATATTGCCCCAAGTCACTTCCAAGCACCTGCCCTGAGGTAAGTACCCGGTGGAGTTAGAATAGTAATTTTGTCTCCCCGGTCAATGTCCATTATCTGCCCTGAGGTAGGTACTTTGTGGATTTAGAGTAGAATGTTGTCCCCGAGTCACTGTCCACAACCTGCCCTGAGGTAAGTACCCAGCTGAATTAGAATAGTCATTTTGCCCCTAGTCACTCTCTTGCACCTGCCCTGAGGTAAGTACCCAGTGCAGTTAGAATAGTATTTTTGCCCCCTAGTCAGTGGCAAGCACCTGCCTTGAGGAAATTACCTGGTGGAGTAAGAATAGTAATTTCCCCACCCGCACTATCCAGCGCCAGTCCTGAGGTAAGTGCCCGGTAGAGTAAGAAAAGTAGTTTTGCCTCCCTAGTCACTGTCCAGCACCTGCCCCTAGGTAAGTACCTAGCAGAGTAAAAATTGTAATATTGCCCCGCAGTCACTGTCCAGCACCTGACCTGAGGTAAGCACCCAGGGGAGTTAGAATAGTAATTTTGACCCACAGTCACTATCCACCACCTGCTCTAAGGTAAGTACACGGCAGAGTAAGAATAGTCATTTGCTCCCGAGTAACTGTCCAGCACCTGCCCTGAGGTAAGTACCCGGCAGAGTAAGAATAGTAATCTTGCTTCCCAGTCACTGTCCAGCACCTGCCCTGAGGTAAGTACCTGGGTGAGTAAGAATAGTAAGTGTGCCCCTAGTCACTGTCCAGCCCCTGCCCTGAGGTAAGTTCCCGGTAGAGTTAGAATAGTAATTTTGCCCGACAGTCACTGTCCAGCACCTGCCCTGAGGTAAGTACCCAGCAGAGTAAGAATAGTAATATTGCCCCAAGTCACTTCCAAGCACATGCCCTGAGGTAAGTACCCGGTGGAGTTAGAATAGTAATTTTGTCTCCCCGGTCAATGTCCATTATCTGCCCTGAGGTAGGTACTTTGTGGATTTAGAGTAGAATGTTGTCCCCCAGTCACTGTCCACAACCTGCCCAGAGGTAAGTACCCAGCTGAATTAGAATAGTCATTTTGCCCCTAGTCACTCTCTTGCACCTGCCCTGAGGTAAGTACCCAGTGCAGTTAGAATAGTATTTTTGCCCCCTAGTCAGTGGCAAGCACCTGCCTTGAGGAAATTACCTGGTGGAGTAAGAATAGTATTTTTGCCCCAGTCACAGTCCAGCACCTGCCCAGAGGGTAGTACCTGGCAGAGTAAGGACAGTAATTTTGCCTCCCCAGTCACTGTCCAGTACCTGCCCTGGGGTGCATACCCGGGGGAGTAAGAATAGTAGTTTTGCCCCCCAGTCACTGTCCAGCACCTGCCCTAGGGTAAGTACTAGGGAGAGTAAGAATAGTCATTGTGCTTCCCAGTCACTGTCCGGCAGCTGCGTCGAGGTAGGTACCCGGCAGAGTAAGAATATTAATCTTGCTTCCCAGTCACTGTCCAGCACCTGCCCTGAGGTAAGTACCTGGGGAGTAAGAATTGTAATTTCCCCCCCAGTCACTGTCTAGCACCTGCCCTTAGGAAAGTACCCGGTGGAGTTAGAATAGTAATTTTGCCCCACAGTCACTGCCCATCACCTGCCTGAGGTAAGTACCCAGCAGAGTGAGAATAGTAATTTCACCCCCAGTCACTGTCCACCACCTGCCCTGAGGTAAGTGCCTGGCAGAGAACGAATAGTAATTTTGCCCCCAGTCACTGTCCAGCACCTTCCATGAGGTAAGTACCTGGTGCAGTTAGAATTCTAATTTTCCCCCCAGTCACTGTCTACCACCTGCCCACGTTAAGTACCCAGCGGAGTAAGAATAGTAAGTTTGCCCCCAAGTCACTGTCCAGTACCTGCCCTGAGGTAAGTCCCCAGCAGAGTAAGAATAGGCATTATGCTCCCCAGTCACTGTCCAGCACCTGCCCTGAGGTAAGTACCCAGTCGAGCTAGTATACAAATTTTTCCCCCAGTCACTGTCCACCACCTGCCCTAAGGTAAGTACCCAGAAGTGTAAAAATAGGAAGTTTGCCCCAAGTCACTGTCCAGCACCTGCCCTGAGGTAAGTACCCTGTGGAGTTGGAACAGTAATTTTGTCCCCTGGTCACTGTCTAGCACCTGCCCTGAGGTACGTATCTGGTGGAGATAGAATAGTAATTTTGCCCCCAGTCACTGTCCACGACCTGCCCTGAGGTATGTACATGGCAGAGTAAGAATAGTAAGTTTTCCCCCCACTCACTGTCCATCACCTGCCCTGAGGTAAGTACCCGGTAGAGTAAGAATAGTAATTTCGCTCCCCAGTCACTGACCAGCACCTGCCCTGAGGTAAGTACCCGGTGGAGTTAGAAAAGTATTTTGTCCCCAGTCACTGTCCACCACCTGCCCCAAGGTAAGTACCTGGTGGAAGTACAATAGTACTTTTTCACCTAATCTCTGTCCAGCACCTGCCCTGAGGTAAGTACCCAGCAGAGTAAGAATAGTAATTTTACCCCCAGTCACTCTCCAGCACCTGTGCTGAGGTAAGTACCCAGTGGATTTAGATTAGTAATTTTGCCCCCAGTCACTACCAAGCAACTGCCCTGAGGAAATTACCTGGTGGAGTAAGAATAGTAATTTTGCTCCAGTCACTCTCTACCACCTGCACAAAGGTAGATACCCAGCAGAGTAGGAATAGTAATTTTGCCTACCCAGTCACTGTCCAGTACGTGCCCTGGGGTAAGTACCCGAGGGAGCAAGAATACTAATATTGCCCCAAGTCACTATCCAGTACCTGCTCTGAGGTAAGTACCTGGTGGAGTTAGAATAGTAATTTTGCCCCCAGTCACTATCCAGTAGCTGCCCTGAGGTAAGTACCCGGGAGAGTAAGAATAGAAATTTTGCCCCCAGTCACTATCCAGTAGCTGCCCTGAGGTAAGTACCTGGGGAGTAAGAATTGTAATTTCCCCCCCAGTCACTGTCCACCACCTGCCCTGAGGTAAGTGCCTGGCAGAGAACGAATAGTAATTTTGCCCCCAGTCACTGTCCAGCACCTTCCATGAGGTAAGTACCCGGTGCAGTTAGAATTCTAATTTTCCCCCCAGTCACTGTCTACCACCTGCCCAAGTTAAGTACCCAGCGGAGTAAGAATAGTAAGTTTGCCCCCAAGTCACTCTCCAGTACCTGCCCTGAGGTAAGTCCCCAGCAGAGTAAGAATAGGCATTATGCTCCCCAGTCACTGTCCAGCACCTGCCCTGAGGTAAGTACCCAGTCGAGCTAGTATACAAATTTTTCCCCCAGTCACTGTCCACCACCTGCCCTAAGGTAAGTACCCAGAAGCGTAAAAATAGGAAGTTTGCCCCAAGTCACTGTCCAGCACCTGCCCTGAGGTAAGTACCCTGTGGAGTTGGAACAGTAATTTTGTCCCCTGGTCACTGTCTAGCACCTGCCCTGAGGTACGTATCTGGTGGAGATAGAATAGTAATTTTGCCCCCCAGTCACTGTCCACGACCTGCCCTGAGGTATGTACATGGCAGAGTAAGAATAGTAAGTTTTCCCCCCCACTCACTGTCCATCACCTGCCCTGAGGTAAGTACCCGGTAGAGTAAGAATAGTAATTTCGCTCCCCAGTCACTGACCAGCACCTGCCCTGAGGTAAGTACCCGGTGGAGTTAGAAAAGTATTTTGTCCCCAGTCACTGTCCACCACCTGCCCCAAGGTAAGTACCTGGTGGAAGTACAATAGTACTTTTTCACCTAATCTCTGTCCAGCACCTGCCCTGAGGTAAGTACCCAGCAGAGTAAGAATAGTAATTTTACCCCCAGTCACTCTCCAGCACCTGTCCTGAGGTAAGTACCCAGTGGATTTAGATTAGTAATTTTGCCCCCCAGTCACTACCAAGCAACTGCCCTGAGGAAATTACCTGGTGGAGTAAGAATAGTAATTTTGCTCCAGTCACTCTCTACCACCTGCACAAAGGTAGATACCCAGCAGAGTAGGAATAGTAATTTTGCCTACCCAGTCACTGTCCAGTACGTGCCCTGGGGTAAGTACCCGAGGGAGCAAGAATACTAATATTGCCCCAAGTCACTATCCAGTACCTGCTCTGAGGTAAGTACCTGGTGGAGTTAGAATAGTAATTTTGCCCCCAGTCACTATCCAGTAGCTGCCCTGAGGTAAGTACCCGGGAGAGTAAGAATAGAAATTTTGCCCCCAGTCACTATCCAGTAGCTGCCCTGAGGTAAGTACCTGGTGGAGTAAGAATAGTAATTTTCCTCCCAGCACTGTCCAGCACCTGCCATGAGGTAAGTACCCAGCAGAGTAAGAATAGTAATTTTGCCCCATCACTGTCCAGCACCTGCCCAGAGGTAAGTTCCAGGTGGAGTTAGAACAGTAATTTTGTCCCCTGGTCACTGTCCAGCACCTGCTCAGTGGTACGTACCTGGTGGAGTTACAAAAGTAATCTTGCCCCACAGTCACTGTCCACCAACTGCCCTGAGGTAAGTAAACGGCAGAGTAAGAATAGTAAGTTTGCCCCCCAGTCACTGTCCATCACTGACCTGAGGTAAGTTCCCGGTGGAGTAAGAATATTAATTTCACCCCCCAGTCACTGACCAGCACCTGCCCTGAGTTAAGTACCCAGTGGAATTAGAATAGTTATTTTATCCCCCAGTCACCGTCCATCACCTGCCCTGAGGTAAGTACCTGGGGGGGTAATTTTGCCCCCTTGTCACTGTCCAGCACCTGCTCTGAGGTAAGTACCTGGTGGAGTTAGAATAGTATTTTTGTCCCCCGGTCACAGTCCAGTACCTGCCCTGAGGTAGGTATCTTCTAGAGTTAGAATTGCCCCTAGTCACTGTCCACCACCTGCCCTGACATAAGTACCCGGCAGAGCAGGAATAGTAATTTTAACCCCAGTCATTGTCCAGCACCAGTCCTGAGGTAAATACCCAGTGGAGATAGAATAGTAATTTTGCCCAACAGTCATGTCCAGCACCTGCCCTGAGGTAAGTACACGGTGGAGTAAGAATAGTAATTTTGCCCCCAGTCACTCTCCAGCACCTGCCCTGAGGTAACTATCCGGTGGAGTTAGAATAGTAATTTTGCCCCCAGTCACTGTCCAGCACCTACCATGAGGTAAGTACCCGGTGCAGTTAGAATACTAATTTTTCCCCCAGTCACTGTCTACCACCTGCCCAAGTTAAGTACCCAGCAGAGTAAGAATAGTAAGTTTGCCCCCAAGCCACTCTCCAGTGCCTGCCCTGAGGTAAGTACCCAGCAGAGTAAGAATAGTCATTATGCTCCCCAGTCACTGTCCAGCACCTGCCCTGAGGTAAGTACCCGGTCGAGCTAGTATACAAATTTTTCCCCCAGTCACTGTCCACCACCTGCCCTAAGGTAAGTACCCAGAAGTGTAAGAATAGGAAGTTTGCCCCCAAGTCACTGTCCAGCACCTGCCCTGAGGTAAGTACCCATTGGAGTAAGAATAGTAATTTTGCCCCAAGTCACTGTCCAGCCCCTGCCCTGAGGTAAGTACCCTGTGGAGTTGGAACAGTAATTTTGTCCCCTGGTCACTGTCCAGCACCTGCCCTAAGGTACGTATCAGGTGGAGTTAGAATAATAATTTTGCCCCCAGTCACTGTCCAGCACCTACCATGAGGTAAGTACCCGGTGCAGTTAGAATACAAATTTTTCCCCCAGTCACTGGCTACCACCTGCCCTAAGTTAAGAACCCAGCAGAGTAAGAATAGTAAGTTTGCCCCCAAGTCACTCTCCAGCACGTGCCCTGAGGTAAGTACCCAGCTGAGTAAGAATAGTCATTATGCTCCCCAGTCACTGTCCATCACCTACCCTGAGGTAAGTACCCGGGGGGTTTAGAATACAAATTTTTCCCCCAGTCACTCTCCACCACCTGCCCTAAGGTAAGTACCCAGGAGAGAAAGAATAGTACGTTTGCCCCCAAGTCACTGTCCAGCACCTGCCCTGAGGTAAGTACCCAGTGGAGTTGGAAAAGTAATTTTGTCCCCTGATTACTGTCCAGCACCTGCTCTAAAGTACATATCCGGTGGAGGTAGAATAGTACTTTTTCCCCCCAGTCACTGTCCACGACCTGCCCTGAGGTATGTACACAGCAGAGTAAAAATAGTAAGTTTGCCCCCCAGTCACTGTCCATTACCAGTCCTGAGGTAAGTACCCAGTGGAGTAAGAATAGTAATTTTGCCCCCCAGTCACTGGCAAGCAACTGCCCTGAGGAAATTACCTGGTGGGGTAAGAATAGTAATTTTGCTGCTGTCACTGTAAAGCACCTGCCCAGAGGTAAGTATCCGCCAGAGTAAGAATAGTAGTTTTGCCTAACCAGTCACTGTCTAGAACCTGTCCTGAGGTAAGTACCCGAGGGAGTAAAAATAGTAATATTGCCCCCAGTCACTATCCAGTACCTTCCCTGAGGTAAGTACCTGGTGGAGTTAGAATAGTAATTTCCCCACCCGCACTATCCAGCGCCAGTCCTGAGGTAAGTGCCCGGTAGAGTAAGAAAAGTAGTTTTGCCTCCCCAGTCACTGTCCAGCACCTGCCCCTAGGTAAGTACCTAGCAGAGTAAAAATTGTAATTTTGCTCCGCAGTCACTGTCCAGCACCTGACCTGAGGTAAGCACCCAGGGGAGTTAGAATAGTAATTTTGCCCCACAGTCACTATCCACCACCTGCTCTAAGGTAAGTACACGGCAGAGTAAGAATAGTCATTTGCTCCCGAGTAACTGTCCAGCACCTGCCCTGAGGTAAGTACCCTGCAGAGTAAGAATAGTAATCTTGCTTCCCAGTCACTGTCCAGCACCTGCCCTGAGGTAAGTACCTGGGTGAGTAAGAATAGTAAGTGTGCCCCTAGTCACTGTCCAGCCCCTGCCCTGAGGTAAGTTCCCGGTAGAGTTAGAATAGTAATTTTGCCCGACAGTCACTGTCCAGCACCTGCCCTGAGGTAAGTACCCAGCAGAGTAAGAATAGTAATATTGCCCCAAGTCACTTCCAAGCACCTGCCCTGAGGTAAGTACCCGGTGGAGTTAGAATAGTAATTGTGTCTCCCCGGTCAATGTCCATTATCTACTCTGAGGTAGGTACTTTGTGGATTTAGAGTAGAATGTTGACCCCCAGTCACTGTCCACAACCTGCCCTGAGGTAAGTACCCAGCTGAATTAGAATAGTCATTTTGCCCCTAGTCACTCTCTTGCACCTGCCCTGAGGTAAGTACCCAGTGCAGTTAGAATAGTATTTTTGCCCCCTAGTCAGTGGCAAGCACCTGCCTTGAGGAAATTACCTGGTGGAGTAAGAATAGTACTTTTGCCCCAGTCACAGTCCAGCACCTGCCCAGAGGGTAGTACCTGGCAGAGTAAGGACAGTAATTTTGCCTCCCCAGTCACTGTCCAGTACCTGCCCTGGGGTGCATACCCGGGGGAGTAAGAATAGTAGTTTTGCCCCCCATTCACTGTCCAGCACCTGCCCGAGGGTAAGTACTAGGGAGAGTAAGAATAGTCATTGTGCTTCCCAGTCACTGTCCGGCAGCTGCGCCGAGGTAGGTACCCGGCAGAGTAAGAATATTAATCTTGCTTCCCAGTCACTGTCCAGCACCTGCCCTGAGGTAAGTACCTGGGGAGTAAGAATTGTAATTTCCCCCCCAGTCACTGTCTAGCACCTGCCCTTAGGTAAGTACCCGGTGGAGTTAGAATAATAATTTTGCCCCACAGTCACTGTCCATCACCTGCCTGAGGTAAGTACCCGGCAGAGTGAGAATAGTAATTTCACCCCCAGTCACTGTCCAGCACCTGCCCTGAGGTAAGTACCTGGGGGAGTAAGAATTGTAATTTCGCCCCCCCAGACACTGTCTAGCACCTGCCCTTAGGTAAGTACCCGGTGGAGTTAGGATAGTATTTTTGTCCCCAGTCATTGTCCAGCACCTACCATGAGGTAAGTACCCAGTCGAGCTAGTATACAAATTTTTCCCCCAGTCACTGTCCACCACCTGCCCTGAGGTAAGTGCCTGGCAGAGAACGAATAGTAATTTTGCCCCCAGTCACTGTCCAGCACCTACCATGAGGTAAGTATCCGGTGCAGTTAGAATTCTAATTTTCCCCCCAGCCACTGTCTACCACCTGCCCAAGTTAAGTACCCAGCGGAGTAAGAATAGTAAGTTTGCCCCCAAGTCACTCTCCAGTACCTGCCCTGAGGTAAGTCCCCAGCAGAGTAAGAATAGGCATTATGCTCCCCAGTCACTGTCCAGCACCTGCCCTGAGGTAAGTACCCAATCGAGCTAGTATACACATTTTTTCCCCAGTCACTGTCCACCACCTGCCCTAAGGTAAGTACCCAGAAGTGTAAGAATAGGAAGTTTGCCCCAAGTCACTGTCCAGCACCTGCCCTGAGGTAAGTACCCTGTGGAGTTGGAACAGTAATTTTGTCCCCTGGTCACTGTCTAGCAGCTGCCCTGAGGTACGTATCTGGTGGAGATAGAATAGTAATTTTGCACCCCAGTCACTGTCCACGACCTGCCCTGAGGTAAGTACCCGGTAGAGTAAGAATAGTAATTTCACCCCCCAGTCACTGACCAGCACCTGCCCTGAGGTAAGTACCTGGTGGAGTTAGAAAAGTATTTTGTCCCCAGTCACTGTCCACCACCTGCCCTAAGGTAAGTACCTGGTGGAAGTACAATAGTAATTTTTCACCAAATCACTGTCCAGCACCTGCCCTGAGGTAAGTACCCAGCAGAGTAAGAATAGTAATTTTATCCCCAGTCACTCTCCAGCACCTGTCCTGAGGTAAGTACCCAGTGGATTTAGATTAGTAATTTTGCCCCCAGTCACTACCAAGCAACTGCCCTGAGGAAATTACCTGGTGGAGTAAGAATAGTAATTTTGCTCCAGTCACTGTCTACCACCTGCCCAAAGGTAGATACCCAGCAGAGTAGGAATAGTAATTTTGCCTACCCAGTCACTGTCCAGTATCTGCCCTGGGGTAAGTACCCGAGGGAGCAAGAATACTAATATTGCCCCAAGTCACTATCCAGTACCTGCTCTGAGGTAAGTACCTGGTGGAGTTAGAATAGTAATTTTCCCCCAGTCTCCTGAGGTAGGTACCTGGGAGAGTAAGAATAGAAATTTTTCCCCCAGTCACTATCCAGTAGCTGCCCTGAGGTAAGTACCTGGTGGAGTAAGAATAGTAATTTTCCTCCCAGCACTGTCCAGCACCTGCCTGGAGGTAAGTACCAGGTAGAGTTAGAACAGTAATTTTGTCCCCTGGTCACTGTGCAGCACCTGCTCAGAGGTACGTACCTGGTGGAGTTACAAAAGTAATCTTGCCCCGCAGTCACTGTCCACCAACTGCCCTGAGGTAAGTAAACGGCAGAGTAAGAATAGTAAGTTTGCCCCCAGTCACTGTCCATCACAGACCTGAGGTAAGTACCCGGTGGAGTAAGAATATTAATTTCACCCCCCAGTCACTGACCAGCACCTGCCCTGAGTTAAGTACCCAGTGGAATTAGAATAGTTATTTTATCCCCCAGTCACCGTCCATCACCTGCCCTGAGGTAAGTACCTGGTGGAGGTAGACACATCATTTTGCCCCCTTGTCACTGTCCAGCACCTGCTCTGAGGTAAGTACCTGGTGGAGTTAGAATAGTATTTTTGTCCCCCGGTCACAGTCCAGTACCTGCCCTGAGGTAGATATCTTCTAGAGTTAGAATTGCCCCTAGTCACTGTCCACCACCTGCCCTGAGGTAAGTACCCGGCAGAGCAGGAATAGTAATTTTAATCCCAGTCACTGCCAGCACCAGTCCTGAGGTAAATACCCAGTGGAGATAGAATAGTAATTTTGCCCCACAGTCACGTCCAGCACCTGCCCTGAGGTAAGTACACGGTGGAGTAAGAATAGTAATTTTGCCCCCAGTCACTCTCCAGCACCTGCCCTGAGGTAACTATCCGGTGGAGTTAGAATAGTAATTTTGCCCCCAGTCACTGTCCAGCACCTACCATGAGGTAAGTACCCGGTGCAGTTAGAATACTAATTTTTCCCCCCAGTCACTGTCTACCACCTGCCCAAGTTAAGTACCCAGCAGAGTAAGAATAGTAAGTTTGCCCCCAAGTCACTCTCCAGTGCCTGCCCTGAGGTAAGTACCCAGCAGAGTAAGAATAGTCATTATGCTCCCCAGTCACTGTCCAGCACCTGCCCTGAGGTAAGTACCCGGTCGAGCTAGTATACAAATTTTTCCCCCAGTCACTGTCCACCACCTGCCCTAAGGTAAGTACCCAGAAGTGTAAGAATAGGAAGTTTGCCCCCAAGTCACTGTCCAGCACCTGCCCTGAGGTAAGTACCCATTGGAGTAAGAATAGTAATTTTGCCCCAAGTCACTGTCCAGCCCCTGCCCTGAGGTAAGTACCCTGTGGAGTTGGAACAGTAATTTTGTCCCCTGGTCACTGTCCAGCACCTGCCCTAAGGTACGTATCAGGTGGAGTTAGAATAATAATTTTGCCCCCCAGTCACTGTCCAGCACCTACCATGAGGTAAGTACCCGGTGCAGTTAGAATACTAATTTTTCCCCCAGTCACTCTCCACCACCTGCCCTAAGATAAGTACCCAGGAGAGAAAGAATAGTAAGTTTGCCCCCAAGTCACTGTCCAGCACCTGCCCTGAGGTAAGTACCCAGTGGAGTTGGAAAAGTAATTTTGTCCCCTGATTACTGTCCAGCACCTGCTCTAAAGTACATATCCGGTGGAGGTAGAATAGTACTTTTTTCCCCCAGTCACTGTCCACGACCTGCCCTGAGGTATGTACACAGCAGAGTAAAAATAGTAAGTTTGCCCCCCGTCACTGTCCATCACCAGTCCTGAGGTAAGTACCCACTGGAGTAAGAATAGTAATTTTGCCCCCCAGTCACTGGCAAGCAACTGCCCTGAGGAAATTACCTGGTGGGGTAAGAATAGTAATTTTGCTGCTGTCACTGTAAAGCACCTGCCCAGAGGTAAGTATCCGCCAGAGTAAGAATAGTAATTTTGCCTAACCAGTCACTGTCTAGAACCTGTCCTGAGGTAAGTACCCGAGGGAGTAAAAATATGAATATTGCCCCCAGTCACTATCCAGTACCTTCCCTGAGGTAAGTACCTGGTGGAGTTAGAATAGTAATTTCCCCACCCGCACTATCCAGCGCCAGTCCTGAGGTAAGTGCCCGGTAGAGTAAGAAAAGTAGTTTTGCCTCCCTATTCACTGTCCAGCACCTGCCCCTAGGTAAGTACCTAGCAGAGTAAAAATTGTAATTTTGCTCCGCAGTCACTGTCCAGCACCTGACCTGAGGTAAGCACCCAGGGGAGTTTGAATAGTAATTTTGCCCCACAGTCACTATCCACCACCTGCTCTAAGGTAAGTACACGGCAGAGTAAGAATAGTCATTTGCTCCCGAGTAACTGTCCAGCACCTGCCCTGAGGTAAGTACCCGGCAGAGTAAGAATAGTAATCTTGCTTCCCAGTCACTGTCCAGCACCTGCCCTGAGGTAAGTACCTGGGTGAGTAAGAATAGTAAGTGTGCCCCTAGTCACTGTCCAGCCCCTGCCCTGAGGTAAGTTCCCGTTAGAGTTAGAATAGTAATTTTGCCCGACAGTCACTGTCCAGCACCTGCCCTGAGGTAAGTACCCAGCAGAGTAAGAATAGTAATATTGCCCCAAGTCACTACCAAGCACCTGCCCTGAGGTAAGTACCCGGTGGAGTTAGAATAGTAATTTTGTCTCCCCGGTCAATGTCCATTATCTGCCCTGAGGTAGGTACTTTGTGGATTTAGAGTAGAATGTTGTCCCCCAGTCACTGTCCACAACCTGCCCTGAGGTAAGTACCCATCTGAATTAGAATAGTCATTTTGCCCCTAGTCACTCTCTTGCACCTGCCCTGAGGTAAGTACCCAGTGCAGTTAGAATAGTATTTTTGCCCCCTAGTCAGTGGCAAGCACCTGCCTTGAGGAAATTACCTGGTGGAGTAAGAAGAGTACTTTTGCCCCAGTCACAGTCCAGCACCTGTCCAGAGGGTAGTACCTGGCAGAGTAAGGACAGTAATTTTGCCTCCCCAGTCACTGTCCAGTACCTGCCCTGGGGTGCATACTCGGGGAGTAAGAATAGTAGTTTTGCCCCCATTCACTGTCCAGCACCTGCCCTAGGGTAAGTACTAGGGAGAGTAAGAATAGTCATTGTGCTTCCCAGTCACTGTCCGGCAGCTGCGCCGAGGTAGGTACCCGGCAGAGTAAGAATATTAATCTTGCTTCCCAGTCACTGTCCAGCACCTGCCCTGAGGTAAGTACCTGGGGAGTAAGAATTGTAATTTCCCCCAGTCACTGTCTAGCACCTGCCCTTAGGTAAGTACCCGGTGGAGTTAGAATAGTAATTTTGCCCCACAGTCACTGTCCATCACCTGCCTGAGGTAAGTACCCAGCAGAGTGAGAATAGTAATTTCACCCCCAGTCACTGTACAGCACCTGCCCTGAGGTAAGTACCTGGGGGATTAAGAATTGTAATTTCGCCCCCCCCAGACACTGTCTAGCACCTGCACTTAGGTAAGTACCCGGTGGAGTCAGGATAGTATTTTTGTCCCCCAGTCATTGTCCAGCACCTACCATGAGGTAAGTACCCATTCGAGCTAGTATACACATTTTTCCCCCAGTCACTGTCCACCACCTGCCCTGAGGTAAGTGCCTGGCAGGGAACGAATAGTAATTTTGCCCCCAGTCACTGTCCAGCACCTACCATGAGGTAAGTACCCGGTGCAGTTAGAATTCTAATTTTCCCCCCAGCCACTGTCTACCACCTGCCCAAGTTAAGTACCCAGCGGAGTAAGAATAGTAAGTTTGCCCCCAAGTCACTCTCCAGTACCTGCCCTGAGGTAAGTACCCAGTCGAGCTAGTATACAAAATTTTTCCCCAGTCACTGTCCACCACCTGCCCTAAGGTAAGTACCCAGAAGTGTAAGAATAGGAAGTTTGCCCCAAGTCACTGTCCAGCACCTGCCCTGAGGTAAGTACCCTGTGGAGTTGGAACAGTAATTTTGTCCCCTGGTCACTGTCTAGCAGCTGCCCTGAGGTACGTATCTGGTGGAGATAGAATAGTAATTTTGCCCCCCCAGTCACTGACCAGCACCTGCCCTGAGGTAAGTACCCAGTGGAGTTAGAAAAGTATTTTGTCCCCAGTCACTGTCCACCACCTGCCCTAAGGTAAGTACCTGGTGGAAGTACAATAGTAATTTTTCACCTAATCACTGTCCAGCACCTGCCCTGAGGTAAGTACCCAGCAGAGTAAGAATAGTAATTTTATCCCCAGTCACTCTCCAGCACCTGTCCTGAGGTAAGTACCCAGTGGATTTAGATTAGTAATTTTGCCCCCAGTCACTACCAAGCAACTGCCCTGAGGAAATTACCTGGTGGAGTAAGAATAGTAATTTTGCTCCAGTCACTGTCTACCACCTGCCCAAAGGTAGATACCCAGCAGAGTAGGAATAGTAATTTTGCCTACCCAGTCACTGTCCAGTATCTGCCCTGGGGTAAGTACCCAAGGGAGCAAGAATACTAATATTGCCCCAAGTCACTATCCAGTACCTGCTCTGAGGTAAGTACCTGGTGGAGTTAGAATAGTAATTTTTCCCCCAGTCTCCTGAGGTAAGTACCTGGGAGAGTAAGAATAGAAATTTTGCCCCAGTCACTATCCAGTAGCTGCCCTGAGGTAAGTACCTGGTGGAGTAAGAATAGTAATTTCCTCCCAGCACTGTCCAGCACCTGCCATGAGGTAAGTACCCAGCAGAGTAAGAATAGTAATTTTGCCCCATCACTGTCCAGCACCTGCCCAGAGGTAAGTACCAGGTGGAGTTAGAACAGTAATTTTGTCCCCTGGTCACTGTCCAGCACCTGCTCAGAGGTACGTACCTGGTGGAGTTACAAAAGTAATCTTGCCCCGCAGTCACTGTCCACCAACTGCCCTGAGGTAAGTAAATGGCAGAGTAAGAATAGTAAGTTTGCCCCCCAGTCACTGTCCATCACAAACCTGAGGAAAGTACCCGGTGGAGTAAGAATATTAATTTCACCCCCCAGTCACTGACCAGCACCTGCCCTGAGTTAAGTACCCAGTGGAATTAGAATAGTTATTTTATCCCCGAGTCACCGTCCATCACCTGCCCTGAGGCAAGTACCTGGTGGAGGTAGACACATAATTTTGCCCCCTTGTCACTGTCCAGCACCTGCTCTGAGGTAAGTACCTGGTGGAGTTAGAATAGTATTTTTGTCCCCCGGTCACAGTCCAGTACCTGCCCTGAGGTAGGTATCTTCTAGAGTTACAATTGCCCCTAGTCACTGTCCACCACCTGCCCTGAGGTAAGTACCCGGCAGAGCAGGAATAGTAATTTTAACCCCAGTCACTGTCCAGCACCAGTCCTGAGGTAAATACCCAGTGGAGATAGAATAGTAATTTTGCCCCAAAGTCACGTCCAGCACCTGCCCTGAGGTAAGTACACGGTGGAGTAAGAATAGTAATTTTGCCCCCAGTCACTCTCCAGCACCTGCCCTGAGTTAACTATCCGGTGGAGTTAGAATAGTAATTTTGCCCCCAGTCACTGTCCAGCACCTACCATGAGGTAAGTAACCGGTGCAGTTAGAATACTAATTTTTCCCCCCAGTCACTGTCTACCACCTGCCCAAGTTAAGTACCGAGCAGAGTAAGAATAGTAAGTTTGCCCCCAAGTCACTCTCCAGTGCCTGCCCTGAGGTAAGTACCCAGCAGAGTAAGAATAGTCATTATGCTCCCCAGTCACTGTCCAGCACCTGCCCTGAGGTAAGTACCCGGTTGAGCTAGTATACAAATTTTTCCCCCAGTCACTGTCCACCACCTGCCCTAAGGTAAGTACCCAGAAGTGTAAGAATAGGAAGTTTGCCCCCAAGTCACTGTCCAGCACCTGCCCTGAGGTAAGTACCTATTGGAGTAAGAATAGTAATTTTGCCCCAAGTCACTGTCCAGCCCCTGCCCTGAGGTAAGTACCCTGTGGAGTTGGAACAGTAATTTTGTCACCTGGTCACTGTCCAGCACCTGCCCTAAGGTACGTATCAGGTGGAGTTAGAATAATAATTTTGCCCCCAGTCACTGTCCAGTACAAACCATGAGGTAAGTACCCGGTGCAGTTAGAATACAAATTTTTCCCCCTGTCACTGGCTACCACCTGCCCTAAGTTAAGTACCCAGCAGAGTAAGAATAGTAAGTTTGCCCCCAAGTCACTCTCCAGCACGTGCCCTGAGGTAAATACCCAGCTGAGTAAGAGTAGTCATTATGCTCCCCAGTCACTGTCCATCACCTACCCTGAGGTAAGTACCCGGTGGATTTAGAATACAAATTTTCCCCCCAGTCACTCTCCACCACCTGCCCTAAGGTAAGTACCCAGGAGAGAAAGAATAGTAAGTTTGCCCCCAAGTCTCTGTCCAGCACCTGCCCTGAGGTAAGTACCCAGTGGAGTTGGGAAAGTAATTTTGTCCCCTGATTACTGTCCAGTACCTGCTCTAAAGTACATATCCGGTGGAGGTAGAATAGTACTTTTTCCCCCCAGTCACTGTCCACGACCTGCCCTGAGGTATGTACACAGCAGAGTAAAAATAGTAAGTTTGCCCCCCAGTCACTGTCCATCACCAGTCCTGAGGTAAGTACCCAGTGGAGTAAGAATAGTAATTTTGCCCCCCAGTCACTGGCAAGCAACTGCCCTGAGGAAATTACCTGGTGGGGTAAGAATAGTAATTTTGCTGCTGTCACTGTAAAGCACCTGCCCAGAGGTAAGTATCCGCCAGAGTAAGAATAGTAATTTTGCCTAACCAGTCACTGTCTAGAACCTGTCCTGAGGTAAGTACCTGAGGGAGTATAAATAGTAATATTGCCCCCAGTCACTATCCAGTACCTTCCCTGAGGTAAGTACCTGGTGGAGTTAGAATAGTAATTTCCCCACCCGCACTATCCAGCGCCAGTCCTGAGGTAAGTGCCCGGTAGAGTAAGAAAAGTAGTTTTGCCTCCCTAGTCACTGTCCAGCACCTGCCCCTAGGTAAGTACCTAGCAGAGTAAAAATTGTAATTTTGCTCCGCAGTCACTGTCCAGCACCTGACCTGAGGTAAGCACCCAGGGGAGTTAGAATAGTAATTTTGCCCCACAGTCACTATCCACCACCTGCTCTAAGGTAAGTACACGGCAGAGTAAGAATAGTCATTTGCTCCAGAGTAACTGTCCAGCACCTGCCCTGAGGTAAGTACCCGGCAGAGTAAGAATAGTAATCTTGCTTCCCAGTCACTGTCCAGCACCTGCCCTGAGGTAAGTACCTGGGTGAGTAAGAATAGTAAGTGTGCCCCTAGTCACTGTCCAGCCCCTGCCCTGAGGTAAGTTCCCGGTAGAGTTAGAATAGTAATTTTGCCCGACAGTCACTGTCCAGCACCTGCCCTGAGGTAAGTACCCAGCAGAGTAAGAATAGTAATATTGCCCCAAGTCACTTCCAAGCACCTGCCCTGAGGTAAGTACCCGGTGGAGTTAGAATAGTAATTTTGTCTCCCCGGTCAATGTCCATTATCTGCCCTGAGGTAGGTACTTTGTGGATTTAGAGTAGAATGTTGTCCCCCAGTCACTGTCCACAACCTGCCCTGAGGTAAGTACCCAGCTGAATTAGAATAGTCATTTTGCCCCTAGTCACTCTCATGCACCTGCCCTGAGGTAAGTACCCAGTGCAGTTAGAATAGTATTTTTGCCCCCTAGTCAGTGGCAAGCACCTGCCTTGAGGAAATTACCTGGTGGAGTAAGAATAGTACTTTTGCCCCAGTCACAGTCCAGCACCTGCCCAGAGGGTAGTACCTGGCAGAGTAAGGACAGTAATTTTGCCTCCACAGTCACTGTCCAGTACCTGCCCTGGGGTGCATACCCGGGGGCGTAAGAATAGTAGTTTTGCCCCCCAGTCACTGTCCAGCACCTGCCCTAGGGTAAGTACTAGGGAGAGTAAGAATAGTCATTGTGCTTCCCAGTCACTGTCCGGCAGCTGCGCCGAGGTAGGTACCCGGCAGAGTAAGAATATTAATCTTGCTTCCCAGTCACTGTCCAGCACCTGCCCTGAGGTAAGTACCTGTGGAGTAAGAATTGTAATTTCCCCCCCAGTCACTGTCTAGCACCTGCCCTGAGGTAAGTACCCGGTGGAGTTAGAAAAGTATTTTGTCCCCAGTCACTGTCCACCACCTGCCCTAAGGTAAGTACCTGGTGGAAGTACAATAGTAATTTTTCACCTAATCACTGTCCAGCACCTGCCCTGAGGTAAGTACCCAGCAGAGTAAGAATAGTAATTTTATCCCCAGTCACTCTCCAGCACCTGTCCTGAGGTAAGTACCCAGTGGATTTAGATTAGTAATTTTGCCCCCCAGTCACTACCAAGCAACTGCCCTGAGGAAATTACCTGGTGGAGTAAGAATAGTAATTTTGCTCCAGTCACTGTCTACCACCTGCCCAAAGGTAGATACCCAGCAGAGTAGGAATAGTAATTTTGCCTACCCAGTCACTGTCCAGTATCTGCCCTGGGGTAAGTACCCGAGGGAGCAAGAATACTAATATTGCCCCAAGTCACTATCCAGTACCTGCTCTGAGGTAAGTACCTGGTGGAGTTAGAATAGTAATTTTTCCCCCAGTCTCCTGAGGTAAGTACCTGGGAGAGTAAGAATAGAAATTTTGCCCCCAGTCACTATCCAGTAGCTGCCCTGAGGTAAGTACCTGGTGGAGTAAGAATAGTAATTTTCCTCCCAGCACTGTCCAGCACCTGCCATGAGGTAAGTACCCAGCAGAGTAAGAATAGTAATTTTGCCCCATCACTGTCCAGCACCTGCCCAGAGGTAAGTACCAGGTAGAGTTAGAACAGTAATTTTGTCCCCATGTCACTGTCCAGCACCTGCTCAGAGGTACGTACCTGGTGGAGTTACAAAAGTAATCTTGCCCCGCAGTCACTGTCCACCAACTGCCCTGAGGTAAGTAAACGGCAGAGTAAGAATAGTAAGTTTGCCCCCAGTCACTGTCCATCACAGACCTGAGGTAAGTACCCGGTGGAGTAAGAATATTAATTTCACCCCCAGTCACTGACCAGCACCTGCCCTGAGTTAAGTACCCAGTGGAATTAGAATAGTTATTTTGTCCCCCAGTCACCGTCCATCACCTGCCCTGAGGTAAGTACCTGGTGGAGGTAGACACATAATTTTGCCCCCTTGTCACTGTCCAGCACCTGCTCTGAGGTAAGTACCTGGTGGAGTTAGAATAGTATTTTTGTCCCCCGGTCACTGTCCAGTACCTGCCCTGAGGTAGGTATCTTCTAGAGTTAGAATTGCCCCTAGTCACTGTCCACCACCTGCCCTGAGGTAAGTACCCGGCAGAGCAGGAATAGTAATTTTAACCCCAGTCACTGTCCAGCACCAGTCCTGAGGTAAATACCCAGTGGAGATAGAATAGTAATTTTGCCCCACAGTCACGTCCAGCACCTGCCCTGAGGTAAGTACACGGTGGAGTAAGAATAGTAATTTTGCCCCCAGTCACTGTCCAGCACCTACCATGAGGTAAGTACCCGGTGCAGTTAGAATACTAATTTCTCCCCCCAGTCACTGTCTACCACGTGCCCAAGTTAAGTACCCAGCAGAGTAAGAATAGTAAGTTTGCCCCCAAGTCACTCTCCAGTGCCTGCCCTGAGGTAAGTACCCAGCAGAGTAAGAATAGTCATTATGCTCCCCAGTCACTGTCCAGCACCTGCCCTGAGGTAAGTACCCGGTCGAGCTAGTATACAAATTTTTCCCCCGTCACTGTCCACCACCTGCCCTAAGGTAAGTACCCAGACGTGTAAGAATAGGAAGTTTGCCCCCAAGTCACTGTCCAGCACCTGTCCTGAGGTAAGTACCCATTGGAGTAAGAATAGTAATTTTGCCCCAAGTCACTGTCCAGCCCCTGCCCTGAGGTAAGTACCCTGTGGAGTTGGAACAGTAATTTTGTCCCCTGGTCACTGTCCAGCACCTTCCCTAAGGTACATATCAGGTGGAGTTAGAATAATAATTTTGCCCCCCAGTCACTGTCCAGCACCTACCATGAGGTAAGTACCCGGTGCAGTTAGAATACTAATTTTTCCCCAGTCACTGGCTACCACCTGCCCTAAGTTAAGTACCCAGCAGAGTAAGAATAGTAAGTTTGCCCCAAGTCACTCTCCAGCACGTGCCCTGAGGTAAGTACCCAGCTGAGTAAGAATAGTCATTATGCTCCCCAGTCACTGTCCATCACCTACCCTGAGGTAAGTACCCGGTGGATTTAGAATACAAATTTTTCCCCCAGTCACTCTCCACCCCCTGCCCTAAGGTAAGTACCCAGGAGAGAAAGAATAGTAAGTTTGCCCCCAAGTCACTGTCCAGCACCTGCCCTGAGGTAAGTACCCAGTGGAGTTGGAAAAGTAATTTTGTCCCCTGATTACTATCCAGCACCTGCTCTAAAGTACATATCCGGTGGAGGTAGAATAGTACTTTTTCCCCTCAGTCACTGTCCACGACCTGCCCTGAGGTATGTACACAGCAGAGTAAAAATAGTAAGCTTGCCCCCCAGTCACTGTCCATCACCAGTCCTGAGGTAAGTACCCAGTGGAGTAAGAATAGTAATTTTTCCCCCCAGTCACTGGCAAGCAACTGCCCTGAGGAAATTACCTGGTGGGGTAAGAATAGTAATTTTGCTGCTGTCACTGTAAAGCACCTGCCCAGAGGTAAGTATCCGCCAGAGTAAGAATAGTAATTTTGCCTAACCAGTCACTGTCTAGAACCTGTCCTGAGGTAAGTACCCGAGGGAGTAAAAATAGTAATATTGCCCCCAGTCACTATCCAGTACCTTCCCTGAGGTAAGTACCTGGTGGAGTTAGAATAGTAATTTCCCCACCCGCACTATCCAGCGCCAGTCCTGAGGTAAGTGCCCGGTAGAGTAAGAAAAGTAGTTTTGCCTCCCTAGTCACTGTCCAGCACCTGCCCCTAGGTAAGTACCTAGCAGAGTAAAAATTGTAATTTTGCTCCGCAGTCACTGTCCAGCACCTGACCTGAGGTAAGCACCCAGGGGACTTAGAATAGTAATTTTGCCCCACAGTCACTATCCACCACCTGCTCTAAGGTAAGTACACGGCAGAGTAAGAATAGTCATTTGCTCCCGAGTAACTGTCCAGCACCTGCCCTGAGGTAAGTACCCGGCAGAGTAAGAATGGTAATCTTGCTTCCCAGTCACTGTCCAGCACCTGCCCTGAGGTAAGTACCTGGGTGAGTAAGAATAGTAAGTGTGCCCCTAGTCACTGTCCAGCCCCTGCCCTGAGGTAAGTTCCCGGTAGAGTTAGAATAGTAATTTTGCCCGACAGTCACTGTCCAGCACCTGCCCTGAGGTAAGTACCCAGCAGAGTAAGAATAGTAATATTGCCCCAAGTCACTTCCAAGCACCTGCCCTGAGGTAAGTACCCAGTGGAGTTAGAATAGTAATTTTGTCTCCCCGGTCAATGTCCATTATCTGCCCTGAGGTAGGTACTTTGTGGATTTAGAGTAGAATGTTGTCCCCCAGTCACTGTCCACAACCTGCCCTGAGGTAAGTACCCAGCTGAATTAGAATAGTCATTTTGCCCCTAGTCACTCTCTTGCACCTGCCCTGAGGTAAGTACCCAGTGCAGTTAGAATAGTATTTTTGCCCCCTAGTCAGTGGCAAGCACCTGACTTGAGGAAATTACCTGGTGGACTAAGAAGAGTACTTTTGCCCCAGTCACAGTCCAGCACCTGCCCAGAGGGTAGTACCGGGCAGAGTAAGGACAGTAATTTTGCCTCCCCAGTCACTGTCCAGTACCTGCCCTGGGGTGCATACCCGGGGGAGTAAGAATAGTAGTTTTGCCCCCCAGTCACTGTCCAGCACCTGCCCTAGGGTAAGTACTAGGGAGAGTAAGAATAGTCATTGTGCTTCCCAGTCACTGTCCGGCAGCTGCGCCGAGGTAGGTACCCGGCAGAGTAAGAATATTAATCTTGCTTCCCAGTCACTGTCCAGCACCTGCCCTTAGGTAAGTACCCGGTGGAGTTAGAATAGTAATTTTGCCCCACAGTCACTGTCCATCACCTGCCTGAGGTAAGTACCCGGCAGAGTGAGAATAGTAATTTCACCCCCAGTCACTGTCCAGCACCTGCCCTGAGGTAAGTACCTGGGGGAGTAAGAATTGTAATTTTGCCCCCCCAGACACTGTCTAGCACCTACCCTTAGGTAAGTACCCGGTGGAGTTAGGATAGTATTTTTGTCCCCCAGTCATTGTCCAGCACCTACCATGAGGTAAGTACCCAGTCGAGCTAGTATACAAATTTTTCCCCCAGTCACTGTCCACCACCTGCCCTGAGGTAAGTGCCTGGCAGAGAACGAATAGTAATTTTGCCCCCAGTCACTGTCCAGCACCTACCATGAGGTAAGTACCCGGTGCAGTTAGAATTCTAATTTTCCCCCCAGCCACTGTCTACCACCTGCCCAAGTTAAGTACCCAGCGGAGTAAGAATAGTAAGTTTGCCCCCAAGTCACTCTCCAGTACCTGCCCTGAGGTAAGTCCCCAGCAGTGTAGGAATAGGCATTATGCTCCCCAGTCACTGTCCAGCACCTGCCCTGAGGTAAGTACCCAGTCGAGCTAGTATACAAATTTTTTCCCCAGTCACTGTCCACCACCTGCCCTAAGGTAAGTACCCAGAAGTGTAAGAATAGGAAGTTTGCCCCAAGTCACTGTCCAGCACCTGCCCTGAGGTAAGTACCCTGTGGAGTTGGAACAGTAATTTTGTTCCCTGGTCACTGTCTAGCAGCTGCCCTGAGGTACGTATCTGGTGGAGATAGAATAGTAATTTTGCCCCCCAGTCACTGTCCACGACCTGCCCTGAGGTAGGTACCCGGTGGAGTTAGAAAAGTATTTTGTCCCCAGTCACTGTCCAGCACCTGCCCTAAGGTAAGTACCTGGTGGAAGTACAATAGTAATTTTTCACCTAATCACTGTCCAGCACCTGCCCTGAGGTAAGTACCCAGCAGAGTAAGAATAGTAATTTTATCCCCAGTCACTCTCCAGCACCTGTCCTGAGGTAAGTACCCAGTGGATTTAGATTAGTAATTTTGCCCCCAGTCACTACCAAGCAACTGCCCTGAGGAAATTACCTGGTGGAGTAAGAATAGTAATTTTGCTCCAGTCACTGTCTACCACCTGCCCAAAGGTAGATACCCAGCAGAGTAGGAATAGTAATTTTGCCTACCCAGTCACTGTCCAGTATCTGCCCTGGGGTAAGTACCCGAGGGAGCAAGAATACTAATATTGCCCCAAGTCACTATCCAGTACCTGCTCTGAGGTAAGTACCTGGTGGAGTTAGAATAGTAATTTTCCCCCCAGTCTCCTGAGGTAAGTACCTGGGAGAGTAAGAATAGAAATTTTGCCCCCAGTCACTATCCAGTAGCTGCCCTGAGGTAAGTACCTGGTGGAGTAAGAATAGTAATTTTCCTCCCAGCACTGTCCAGCACCTGCCATGAGGTAAGTACCCAGCAGAGTAAGAATAGTAATTTTGCCCCATCACTGTCCAGCACCTGCCCAGAGGTAAGTACCAGGTGGAGTTAGAACAGTAATTTTGTCCCCTGGTCACTGTCCAGCACCTGCTCAGAGGTACATACCTGGTGGAGTTACAAAAGTAATCTTGCCCCGCAGTCATTGTCCACCAACTGCCCTGAGGTAAGTAAATGGCAGAGTAAGAATAGTAAGTTTGCCCCCCAGTCACTGTCCATCACAGACCTGAGGTAAGTACCCGGTGGAGTAAGAATATTAATTTCACCCCCCAGTCACTGACCAGCACCTGCCCTGAGTTAAGTACCCAGTGGAATTAGAATAGTTATTTTATCCCCCAGTCACCGTCCATCACCTGCCCTGAGGTAAGTACCTGGTGGAGGTAGACACATAATTTTGCCCCCTTGTCACTGTCCAGCACCTGCTCTGAGGTAAGTACCTGGTGGAGTTAGAATAGTATTTTTGTCCCCCGGTCACAGTCCAGTACCTGCCCTAAGGTAGGTATCTTCTAGAGTTAGAATTGCCCCTAGTCACTGTCCACCACCTGCCCTGAGGTAAGTACCCGGCAGAGCAGGAATAGTAATTTTAACCCCAGTCACTGTCCAGCACCAGTCCTGAGGTAAATACCCAGTGGAGATAGAATAGTAATTTTGCCCCACAGTCACGTCCAGCACCTGCCCTGAGGTAAGTACACGGTGGAGTAAGAATAGTAATTTTGCCCCCAGTCACTCTCCAGCACCTGCCCTGAGGTAACTATCCGGTGGAGTTAGAATAGTAATTTTGCCCCCAGTCACTGTCCAGCACCTACCATGAGGTAAGTACCCGGTGCAGTTAGAATACTAATTTTTCCCCCCAGTCACTGTCTACCACCTGCCCAAGTTAAGTACCCAGCAGAGTAAGAATAGTAATTTTGCCCCCAAGTCACTCTCCAGTGCCTGCCCTGAGGTAAGTACCCAACAGAGTAAGAATAGTCATTATGCTCCCCAGTCACTGTCCAGCACCTGCCCTTAGGTAAGTACCCGGTCGAGCTAGTATACAAATTTTTCCCCCAGTCACTGTCCACCACCTGCTCTAAGGTAAGTACCCAGAAGTGTAAGAATAGGAAGTTTGCCCCCAAGTCACTGTCCAGCACCTGCCCTGAGGTAAGTACCCATTGGAGTAAGAATAGTAATTTTGCCCCAAGTCACTGTCCAGCCCCTGCCCTGAGGTAAGTACCCTGTGGAGTTGGAACAGTAATTTTGTCCCCTGGTCACTGTCCAGCACCTGCCCTAAGGTACGTATCAGGTGGAGTTAGAATAATAATTTTGCCCCCCAGTCACTGTCCAGCACCTACCATGAGGTAAGTACCCGGTGCAGTTAGAATACTAATTTTTCCCCCAGTCACTGGCTACCACCTGCCCTAAGTTAAGTACCCAGCAGAGTAAGAATAGTAAGTTTGCCCCCAAGTCACTCTCCAGCACGTGCCCTGAGGTAAGTACCCAGCTGAGTAAGAGTAGTCATTATGCTCCCCAGTCACTGTCCATCACCTACCCTGAGGTAAGTACCCGGTGGATTTAGAATACACATTTTTCCCCCAGTCACTCTCCACCACCTGCCCTAAGGTAAGTACCCAGGAGAGAAAGAATAGTAAGTTTGCCCCCAAGTCACTGTCCAGCACCTGCCCTGAGGTAAGTACCCAGTGGAGTTGGGAAAGTAATTTTGTCCCCTGATTACTGTCCAGTACCTGCTCTAAAGTACATATCCGGTGGAGGTAGAATAGTACTTTTTCCCCCCAGTCACTGTCCACGACCTGCCCTGAGGTATGTACACAGCAGAGTAAAAATAGTAAGTTTGCCCCCCAGTCACTGTCCATCACCAGTCCTGAGGTAAGTACCCAGTGGAGTAAGAATAGTAATTTTGCCCCCCAGTCACTGGCAAGCAACTGCCCTGAGGAAATTACCCGGTGGGGTAAGAATAGTAATTTTGCTGCTGTCACTGTAAAGCACCTGCCCAGAGGTAAGTATCCGCCAGAGTAAGAATAGTAGTTTTGCCTAACCAGTCACTGTCTAGAACCTGTCCTGAGGTAAGTACCCGAGGGAGTAAAAATAGTAATATTGCCCCCAGTCACTATCCAGTACCTTCCCTGAGGTAAGTACCTGGTGGAGTTAGAATAGTAATTTCCCCACCCGCACTATCCAGCGCCAGTCCTGAGGTAAGTGCCCGGTAGAGTAAGAAAAGTAGTTTTGCCTCCCACTGTCCAGCACCTGCCCCTAGGTAAGTACCTAGCAGAGTAAAAATTGTAATTTTGCTCCGCAGTCACTGTCCAGCACCTGACCTGAGGTAAGCACCCAGGGGAGTTAGAATAGTAATTTTGCCCCACAGTCACTATCCACCACCTGCTCTAAGGTAAGTACACGGCAGAGTAAGAATAGTCATTTGCTCCAGAGTAACTGTCCAGCACCTGCCCTGAGGTAAGTACCCGGCAGAGTAAGAATAGTAATCTTCCTTCCCAGTCACTGTCCAGCACCTGCCCTGAGGTAAGTACCTGGGTGAGTAAGAATAGTAAGTGTGCCCCTAGTCACTGTCCAGCCCCTGCCCTGAGGTAAGTTCCCGGTAGAGTTAGAATAGTAATTTTGCCCGACAGTCACTGTCCAGCACCTGCCCTGAGGTAAGTACCCAGCAGAGTAAGAATAGTAATATTGCCCCAAGTCACTTCCAAGCACCTGCCCTGAGGTAAGTACCCGGTGGAGTTAGAATAGTAATTTTGTCTCCCCGGTCAATGTCCATTATCTGCCCTGAGGTAGGTACTTTGTGGATTTAGAGTAGAATGTTGACCTCCAGTCACTGTCCACAACCTGCCCTGAGGTAAGTACCCAGCTGAATTAGAATAGTCATTTTGCCCCTAGTCACTCTCTTGCACCTGCCCTGAGGTAAGTACCCAGTGCAGTTAGAATAGTATTTTTGCCCCCTAGTCAGTGGCAAGCACCTGCCTTGAGGAAATTACCTGGTGGAGTAAGAATAGTACTTTTGCCCCAGTCACAGTCCAGCACCTGCCCAGAGGGTAGTACCTGGCAGAGTAAGGACAGTAATTTTGCCTCCCCAGTCACTGTCCAGTACCTGCCCTGGGGTGCATACCCGGGGAGTAAGAATAGTAGTTTTGCCCCCCAGTCACTGTCCAGCACCTGCCCGAGGGTAAGTACTAGGGAGAGTAAGAATAGTCATTGTGCTTCCCAGTCACTGTCCGGGCAGCTGCGCCGAGGTAGGTACCCGGCAGAGTAAGAATATTAATCTTGCTTCCCAGTCACTGTCCAGCACCTGCCCTGAGGTAAGTACCTGGGGAGTAAGAATTGTAATTTCCCCCCAGTCACTGTCTATCACCTGCCCTTAGGTAAGTACCCGGTGGAGTTAGAATAGTAATTTTGCCCCACAGTCACTGTCCATCACCTGCCTGAGGTAAGTACCCGGCAGAGTGAGAATAGTAATTTCACCCCCAGTCACTGTCCAGCACCTGCCCTGAGGTAAGTACCTGGGGGAGTAAGAATTGTAATTTCGCCCCCCCCCAGACACTGTCTAGCACCTGCCCTTAGGTAAGTACCCGGTGGAGTTAGGATAGTATTTTTGCCCCCCAGTCATTGTCCAGCACCTACCATGAGGTAAGTACCCAGTCGAGCTAGTATACAAATTTTTCCCCCAGTCACTGTCCACCACCTGCCCTGAGGTAAGTGCCTTGCAGAGAACGAATAGTAATTTTGCCCCCAGTCACTGTCCAGCACCTACCATGAGGTAAGTACCCGGTGCAGTTAGAATTCTAATTTTCCCCCCAGCCACTGTCTACCACCTGCCCAAGTTAAGTACCCAGCGGAGTAAGAATAGTAAGTTTGCCCCCAAGTCGCTGTCCAGTACCTGCCCTGAGGTAAGTACCCAGCTGAGTAAGAATAGTCATGATGCTCCATAGTCCCTGTCCAGCTCCTGCCCTGAGGTAAGTACCCATCAGAGTAAGAATAGTAATTTTGCCCCTAGTCACTGTCCAGCCCCTGCCCTGAGGTAAGTACCTTGTGGAGTTAGAATATTAATTTTTCCCCCAGTCACTGTCCACGACCTGCCCTGAGGTATGTACACTGCAGAGTAAGAATAGTAAGTTTGCCCCCCCTCACTGTCCATCACCTGCCCTGAGGTATGTACCCTGGGGAGTAAGAATAGTAATTTCGCCCCCCAGTCACTGACCAGCACCTGCCTTGACGTAAGTACCCGGTGGAGTTAGAAAAGTATTTAGTCCCAAGTCACTGTCCACCACCTGCCCTGAGGTAAGTACCTGGTGGAAGTACAATAGTAATGTTTCCCCTAGTCAATGTCCAGCACCTGCACTGAGGTAAGTACCCATCAGAGTAAGAATAGTAATTTTACCCCCAGTCACTCTCCAGCACCTGTCCTGAGGTAAGTACCCAGCAGAGTAAGAATAGTAAGTTTACCCCCAGTCACTCTCCAGCACCTGTCCTGAGGTAAGTACCCAGTGGATTTAGATTAGTAATTTTGCCCCCCAGTCACTAGCAAGCAACTGCCCCGAGGAAATTACCTGGTGGAGTAAGAATAGTAATTTTGCTCCAGTCACTGTCTACCACCTGCCCAAAGGTAAGTACCCGGCAGAGTAAGAATAGTGATTTTTCCTACCCAGTCACTGTCCAGTACCTGACCTGGGGTAAGTACCCGAGGGAGCAAGAATAGTAATATTGCCCCAAGTCACTATCCAGTACCTGCTCTGAGGTAAGTACCAGGTGGAGTTAGAATAGTAATTTTTCCACCAGCACTATCCATCACCTGCCCTGATGTAAGTTCTCGTGGAGTAAGAAAAGTAATTTTACCCCCAGTCACTGTCCATGACCTTCCCTGAGGTATGTACATGGCAGAGTAAGAATAGTAAGTTTGCGCCCAGTGACTGTTCATCACCAGCCCTGAGGTAAGTACCCAGTGGAGTAAGAATAGTAATTTCACCCTCCAGTCTCTGATCAGCACCAGTCACTGTCCAGCGCCTGCCCTGAGATAAGTACCAGGGAGAGTAAGAATAGTCATTGTGCTTCCCAGTCACTGTCCGGCAGCTGCCCCGAGGTAGGTACCCGGCAGAGTAAGAATTGTAATCTTCGTTCCCAGTCACTGTCCAGCACCTGCCCTGAGGTAAGTACCTGGGGAGTAAGAATTGTAATTTACCCCCAGTCACTGTCTAGCACCTGCCCTAAGGTAAGTACCCAGCGGAGAGAAAATAGTAATTTTGCTCCCCAGTCACTGTCCAGCACCTGCCCTAAGGTAAGTACCAGGGAGAGTAAGAATAGTCATTGTGCTTCCCAGTCACTGTCCGGCAGCTGCCCCGAGGTAGGTACCCGGCAGAGTAAGAATTGTAATCTTCGTTCCCAGTCACTGTCCAGCACCTGCCCTGAGGTAAGTACCTGGGGAGTAAGAATTGTAATTTACCCCCAGTCACTGTCTAGCACCTGCCCTTAGGTAAGTACCCGGTGGAGTTAGAATAGTAATTTTGCCCCACAGTCACTGTCTAGCACCTGCCTGAGGTGAGTACCTGGGGGAGCAAGAATTGTAATTTTGCCCCCCAGTCACTGTCTAGCACCTGCCCTTAGGTAAGTACCCGGTGGAGTTAGGATAGTATTTTTGTCCCCCAGTCATTGTCCAGTACCTGACATGAGATAGGTACCTTGTGGAGTTAAAATAGAATTTTGCTCCCAGTCACTGTCCACCACCTGCCCGAAGGTAAGTACCAGGTGGAGTTAGAATAGTAATTTTGTCTCCCCGGTCAATTTCCATTATCTGCCCTGAGGTAGGTACTTTGTGGAGTTAGAGTAGAATTTTGTCCCTCAGTCACTGTCCACAACCTGCCCTGAGGTAAGTACCCAGCTGAATAAGAATAGTCATTTTGCCCCTAGTCACTCTCCAGCACCTGCCCTGAGGTAAGTACCCAGTGCAGTTAGAATAGTATTTTTGCCCCCTAGTCAGTGGCAAGCACCTGCCTTGAGGAAATTACCTGGTGGAGTAAGAATAGTAATTTTGCCCCAGTCACAGTCCAGCACCTGCCCAGAGGGAAGTACCTGGCAGAGTAAGGATAGTAATTTTGCCTCCCTAGTCACTGTCCAGTACCTGCCCTGGGGTGCATACCCGGGGGAGTAAGAATAGTAATTGTGCCCCCAGTCACTATCCAGTAGGTGCCCTGATGTAAATACCTGGTGGAGATAGAATAGAAATTCCCCCCAGAACAGTCAAGCACCTGCCCTGAGGTAAGTACCCAGCAGAGTAATAATAGTAATTTTGCCCCCCAGTCACTGTCCAGCACCTGCCCTGAGGTAAGTACCCAGTGGAGTACGAAAAGTAGTTATGCCACCCAGTCACTATCCACCATCTGCCCTAAGGTAAGTACCCGGGAGAGTAAGAATAGTCATTGTGCTCCCCAGTCAAAGTCCGGCACCTGCTCCGATGTAGTTATCCGGCAGAGTAAGAATAGTAATCTTGCTTTCCAGTCACTGTCCAGCACCTGCCCTGAGGTAAGTACCTGGGGGAGTAAGAATTGTAATTTCACCCCTCAGTCACTGTCTAGCACCTGCCCTTAGGTAAGTAACCGGTGGAATTAGAATAGTAAGTTTGCCCCACAGTCACTGTCCAGCACCTGCCTGCGGTAAGTACCTGGCAGAGTGAGAAAAGTCATTTCACCCCAGTCACTGTCCAGCACCTACCCTGAGGTAAGTACCTGGGGGAGTAAGAATTGTAGTTTCGCCCCCCAGTCACTGTCTAGCACCTGCCCCTAGGTAAGAACCTGGTGGAGTTAGGATAGTATTTTTGTCCCCCAGTCATTGTCCAGTACCTGACATGAGATAGTAACCTTGTGGAGTTAAAATTGAATTTTGCTCCCAGTCACTGTCCACCACCTGCCCTGAGGTAAGTGCCTGGCAGAGAAAGAATAGTAATTTTGCCCCCAGTCACTGTCCAGCACCTACCATGAGGTAAGTACCTGGTGCAGTTAGAATACTAATTTTTCCCCGAGTCACTGTCTACCACCTGCCCAAGTTAAGTACCCAGCGGAGTAAGAATAGTAAGTTTGCCCCCAAGTCACTCTCCAGTACCTGCCCTGAGGTAAGTACCCAGCGGAGTAAGAATAGTCATTATGCTCCATAGTCACTGTCCAGCACCTGCCCTGAGGTAAGTACCCATCAGAGTAAGAATAGTAATTTTGCCCCTAGTCACTGTCCAGCCCCTGCCTTGAGGTAAGTACCCTGTGGAGTTAGAATATTAATTTTTCCCCCCAGTCACAGTCCACGACCTGCCCTGAGGTATGTACACTGCAGAGTAAGAATAGTAAGTTTGCCCCCCCACTCACTGTCCATCACCTGCCCTGAGGTAAGTACCCGGTGGAGTAAGAATAGTAATTTCGCCCCCTAGTCACTGACCAGCAACTGCCCTGATGTAAGTACCCGGTGGAGTTAGAAAAGTATTTTGTCCCCAGTCACTGTCCACCACCTGCCCTGAGGTAAGTACCTGGTGGAAGTACAATAGTAATTTTTCCCCTAGTCAATGTCCAGCACCTTCCCTGAGGTAAGTTCCCAGCATAGTAAGAATAGTAATTTTACCCCGATTCACTCTCCAGCACCTGTCCTGAGGTAAGTACCCAGTGGATTTAGATTAGTAATTTTGCCCCCCAGTCACTAGCAAGCAACTGCCCCGAGGAAATTACCTGGTGGAGTAAGAATAGTAATTTTGCTCCAGTCACTGTCTACCACCTGCCCAAAGGTAAGTACCCGGCAGAGTAAGAATAGTGATTTTTCCTACCCAGTCACTGTCCAGTACCTGACCTGGGGTAAGTACCCGAGGGAGCAAGAATAGTAATATTGCCCCAAGTCACTATCCAGTACCTGCTCTGAGGTAAGTACCAGGTGGAGTTAGAATAGTAATTTTTCCACCTGCACTATCCATCACCTGCCCTGATGTAAGTTCTCGTGGAGTAAGAAAAGTAATTTTACCCCCCAGTCACTGTCCATGACCTTCCCTGAGGTATGTACATGGCAGAGTAAGAATAGTAAGTTTGCGCCCAGTGACTGTCCATCACCAGCCCTGAGATAAGTACCCAGTGGAGTAAGAATAGTAATTTCACCCTCCAGTCTCTGATCAGCACCAGTCACTGTCCAGCGCCTGCCCTGAGATAAATACCAGGTGGAGTAAGCAACATAGTTTTGCCTCCCCAGTCACTGTCGGGCACCTGCCCTTAGGTAAGTACCCAGCGGAGTGAAAATAGTAATTTTGCTCCCCAGTCACTGTCCAGCACCTGCCCTAAGGTAAGTACCAGGGAGAGTAAGAATAGTCATTGTGCTTCCCAGTCACTGTCCGGCAGCTGCCCCGAGGTCGGTACCCGGCAGAGTAAGAATTGTAATCTTCGTTCCCAGTCACTGTCCAGCACCTGCCCTGAAGTAAGTACCTGGGGAGTAAGAATTGTAATTTCACCCCCAGTCACTGTCTAGCACCTGCCCTTAGGTAAGTACCCTGTGGAGTTAGAATAGTAATTTTGCCCCACAGTCACTGTCCAGCACCTGCCTGAGGTAAGTACCCAGCAGAGTGAGAATAGTAATTTCACCCCCAGTCACTGTCCAGCACCTGCCCTGAGGTAAGTACCTGGGGAGCAAGAATTGTAATTTTGCCCCCCAGTCACTGTCTAGCACCTGCCCTTAGGTAAGTACCCGGTGGAGTTAGGATAGTATTTTTGTCCCCCAGTCATTGTCCAGTACCTGACATGAGATAGGTACCTTGTGGAGTTAAAATAGAATTTTGATCCCAGTCACTGTCCACCACCTGCCCTGAGGTAAGTGCCTGGCAGAGAACGAATAGTAATTTTGCCCCCAGTCACTGTCCAGCACCTACCATGAGGTAAGTACCCAGTGCAGTAAGAATACACATTTTTCCCCCAGTCACTGTCTGCCACCTGACCAAGTTAAGTACCCTGCGGAGTAAGAATAGTAAGTTTGCCCCCAAGTCACTCTCCAGTACCTGCCCTGAGGTAAGTACCCAGCGGAGTAAGAATAGGCATTATGCTCCCCAGTCACTGTCCAGCACCTGCCATGAGGTAAGTACCCAGTCGAGCTAGTATACAAATTTGCCCCCAGTCACTGTCCACCACCTGCCCTAAGGTAAGTACCCAGAAGTGTAAGAATAGGAAATTTGCCCCCAAGTCACTGTCCAGCACCTGCCCTGAGGTAAGTACCCTTCGGAGTAAGAATTAATTTTGCCCCTAGTCACTGCCAGCCCCTGCCCTGAGGTAAGTACCCTGTGGAGTTGGAACACTAATTTTGTCCCCTGATCACTGTCTAGCACCTGCCCTGAGGTATGTATCTGGTGGAGATAGAATAGTAATTTTGCCCCCCAGTCACTGTCCACGACCTGCCCTGAGGTTTGTACGCGGCAGAGTAAGAATAGTAAGTTTGCCCCCCCACTCACTGTCCATCACCTGCCCTGAGGTAAGTACCCGGTAGAGTAAGAATAGTAATTTTGCCCCCCAGTCACTGACAAGCACCTGCCCTGAGGTAAGTACCCAGTGGAGTTAGAAAAGTATTTTGTCCCCAGTCACTGTCCACCACCTGCCATGAGGTAAGTATCTGGTGGAAGTACAGTAGTAATTTTTCCCCTCATCACTGTCCAGCACCTGCCCTGAGGTAAGTACCCAGCAGAGTAAGAATAGTAATTTTACCCCCGTCACTCTCCAGCACCTGTCCTGAGGTAAGTACCCAGTGGATTTAGATTAGTAATTTTGCCCCCCAGTCACTACCAAGCAACTGCCCTGAGGAAATTACCTGGTGGAGTAAGAATAGTAATTTTGCTCCAGTCATTGTCTACCACCTGCCCAAAGGTAAGTACCCGGCAGAGTAGGAATAGTAATTTTGCCAACCCAGTCACTGTCCAGTACCTGCCCTGGGGTAAGTACCCGAGGGAGCAAGAATACTAATATTGCCCCAAGTCACTATCCAGTACCTGCTCTGAGGTAAGTACCTGTTGGAGTTAGAATAGTAATTGTTCCCCCAGCATTATCCAGCACCTGCCCTGAGGTAAGTACCCGTGGAGTAAGAAAAGTAATTTTACCCCCCAGCCACTGTCCATGACCTTCCCTGAGGTATGTACATGGCAGAGTAAGAATAGTACGTTTTCCCCCCAGTCACTGTCTATCACCAGCCCTGAGGAAAGTACCCAGTGGAGTAAGAATAGTAATTTCACCCTCCAGTCTCTGATCAGCACCAGTCACTGTCCAGCACCTGCCCTGAGATAAATACCCGGTGGAGTAAGAACAGTAGTTTTGCCTCCCCAGTCTCTATCGGGCACCTGCCCTTAGGTAAGTACCCAGCGGAGTAAAAATAGTAATTTTGCTCCCCAGTCACTCTCCAGCACCTGCCCTTAGGTAAGCACCCAGGGGAATTAGAATAGTAAATTTGCCCCACAGTCACTATCCACCACCTGCTCTAAGGTCAGTACCCAGCAGAGTAAGAATAGTCATTTGCTCCCCAGTCACTGTCCAGCACTTGCCCTGAGGTAAGTACCCAGCTGAATAAGAATAGTCATTTTGCCACCAGTCACTCTCCAGCACCTGCCCTGAGGTAAGTACCCAGTGGAGTTAGAATAGTAATTTTGCCCCCCAGTCACTGTCCAGTACCTGCTCTGAGGTGCATACCCGGGGGAGTAAAAATAATAATTTTGCCCCCAGTCACTATCCAGTAGCTGCCCTGATGTAAGTACCTGGTGGAGATAGAATAGTAATTTCCCCCCCAGAACAGTCCAGCACCTGCCCTGAGGTAAGTACCCAGTGGAGTAAGAAAAGTAATTTTGCCCCCCAGTCACTGTCCAGCACCTGCCCTTAGGTAAGTACCCGGTGGAGTTTGAATGGTAATTTTGCCCCACAGTCACTGTCCAGCACCTAGCAAAACCAAAGGGGATGATGGACGGAGTGTTGAACATTGCAAGCACTCAGCCCCAGTCAACTGATCTGGGTTTAATCCATCATCATTCTTTAGCTCACTCCGCCACCCCAGTTCAGACATGGCCATATGCAAATCAGTCTGACCCTGTGCCTCATGGGAACAGTCCAGCCCGAACTGCCAAGCCATGTCTTCCCTGGACCGGAAACAAGCATCCTGGGACCGGTTTCTGGCTTACAGACATCATCAGCCAGGCTATCTTGAATCCAGTGGCAAAGTGAGCAAGGGACCCACGTCTGGGCATACCCTGCCAACTTAGGGCGATCATAGCAAAGCCAAAGGGGATGATGGACGGAGTGTTGAACATTGCAAGCACTCACCCCCAGTCAACTGATCTGGGTTTAATCCATCATCATTCTTTAGCTCACTCCGCCACCCCAGTTCAGACATGACCATATGCAAATCAGTTTGACCCTGTGCCTCATGGGAACAGTCCAGCCCGAACTGGGGGTGAGTGCTTGCAATGTTCAACACTCCGTCCATCATCCCCTTTGGTTTTGCTATGTTCGCCCTAATTTGGCAGGGTATGCCCAGACGTGGGTCCCTTGCTCACTTTGCCACTGGATTCAAGATAGCCTGGCTGATGAGGGTTATGAACCCAAAACCGGTCCCAGGTGGAGTGAGCTAAAGAATGATGATGGATTAAACCCAGATCAGTTGACTGGGGGTGAGTGTTTGATTTGCTCTAACGCTCCGTCCATCATCCCCTTTGGTATCGCTTTGTTCGCCCTAAGTTGGCAGGGTATGCCCAGACGTGGGTCCCTTGCTCACTTTGCCACTGGATTCAAGATAGCCTGGCTGATGAGGGTTATGAACCCAAAACCGGTCCCAGGATGCTTGTTTCCGGTCCAGGGAAGACATGGCTTGGCAGTTCGGGCTGGACTGTTCCCATGAGGCACAGGGTCAGACTGATTTGCATATGGCCATGTCTGAAATGGGGTGGTGGAGTTAGCTAAAGAATGATGATGGATTAAACCCAGATCAGTTGACTGGGGGTGAGTGTTTGATTTGCTCTAACGCTCCGTCCATCATCCCCTTTGGTTTTGCTATGTTCGCCCTAAGTTGGCAGGGTATGCCCAGACGTGGGTCCCTTGCTCACTTTGCCACTGGATTCAAGATAGCCTGGCTGATGACGGCTGTAAGCCAGAAACCGGTCCCAGGATGCTTGTTTCCGGTCCAGGGAAGACATGGCTTGGCAGTTCGGGCTGGACTGTTCCCATGAGGCACAGGGTCAGACTGATTTGCATATGGCCATGTCTGAACTGGGGTGGTGGAGTGAGCTAAAGAATGATGATGGATTAAACCCAGATCAGTTGACTGGGGGTAAGTGTTTGATTTGCTCTAACGCTCCGTCCATCATCGCCTTTGGTATCGCTTTGTTCGCCCTAAGTTGGCAGGGTATGCCCAGACGTGGGTCCCTTGCTCACTTTGCCACTGGATTCAAGATAGCCTGGCTGATGAGGGTTATGAACCCGAAACCGGTCCCAGGATGCTAGTTTCCGGTCCAGGGAAGACATGGCTTGGCAGTTCGGGCTGGACTGTTCCCATGAGGCACAGGGTCAGACTGATTTGCATATGGCCATGTCTGAACTGGGGTGGTGGAGTGAGCTAAAGAATGATGATGGATTAAACCCAGATCAGTTGACTGGGGGTGAGTGTTTGATTTGCTCTAACGCTCCGTCCATCATCCCCTTTGGTATCGCTTTGATGACGGCTGTAAGCCAGAAACCGGTCCCAGGATGCTTGTTTCCGGTCCAGGGAAGACATGGCTTGGCAGTTCGGGCTGGACTGTTCCCATGAGGCACAGGGTCAGACTGATTTGAATATGGCCATGTCTGAACTGGGGTGGCGGAGTGAGCTAACGAATGATGATGGATTAAACCCAGATCAGTTGACTGGGGGGGAGTGCTTGCAATGTTCAACACTCCGTCCATCATCCCCTTTGGTTTTGCTGTGTTCGCCCTAAGTTGGCAGGGTATGCCCAGACGTGGGTCCCTTGCTCACTTTGCCACTGGATTCAAGATAGCCTGGCTGATGACGGCTGTAAGCCAGAAACCGGTTCCAGGATGCTTGTTTCCGGTCCAGGGAAGACATGGCTTGGCAGTTCGGGCTGGACTGTTCCCATGAGGCACAGGGTCAGACTGATTTGCATATGGCCATGTCTGAACTGTGGTGGCGGAGTGAGCTAAAGAATGATGATGGATTAAACCCAGATCAGTTGACTGGGGGTGAGTGCTTGCAATGTTCAACACTCCGTCCATCATCCCCTTTGGTTTTGCTATGTTTGCCCTAAGTTGGCAGGGTATGCCCAGACGTGGGTCCCTTGCTCACTTTGCCACTGGATTCAAGATAGCCTCGCTGATGACGGCTGTAAGCCAGAAACCGGTCCCAGGATGCTTGTTTTCGGTCTAGGGAAGACATGGCTTGGCAGTTCGGGCTGGACTGTTCCCATGAGGCACAGGGTCAGACTGATTTGCATATGGCCATGTCTGAACTGGGGTGGCGGAGTGAGCTAAAGAATGATGATGGATTAAACCCAGATCAGTTGACTGGGGGTGAGTGCTTGCAATGTTCAACACTCCGTCCATCATCCCCTTTGGTTTTGCTATGTTTGCCCTAAGTTGGCAGGGTATGCCCAGACGTGGGTCCCTTGCTCACTTTGCCACTGGATTCAAGATAGCCTGGCTGATGACGGCTGTAAGCCAGAAACCGGTCCCAGGATGCTTGTTTTCGGTCCAGGGAAGACATGGCTTGGCAGTTCGGGCTGGACTGTTCCCATGAGGCACAGGGTCAGACTGATTTGCATATGGCCATGTCTGAACTGGGGTGGCGGAGTGAGCTAAAGAATGATGATGGATTAAACCCAGATCAGTTGACTGGGGGTGAGTGCTTGCAATGTTCGACACTCCGTCCATCATCCCCTTTGGTTTTGCACTGTCCAGCACCTGCCTGAGGTAAGTACCCGGCAGAGTAAGTATAGCAATTTCGCCCCCAGTCACTCTCCAGCACCTGCCCTGAGATAAGTACTCGGTGGAATTAGAATAATATTTTTATCTCCCAGTCATTGTCCAGAACCTGCCCTGAGATAGGTACTTTGTGGGGTTAAAATAGAATTTTGCTCCCAGTCACTGTCCACCACCTGCCCTGAGGTAAGTACCCGGCAGATTAAGAATATTAATTTTGCCCCCAGTCACTGTCCAGCACCTGCCCTGAGGTAAGTACCCAGTGCAGTTAGAATAGTATTTTTGCCCCCTAGTCAGTGGCAAGCACCTGCCTTGAGGAAATTACCTGGTGGAGTAAGAATAGTAATTCCCCCCCAGTCACTATCCAGTAGCTGCCCTGATGTAAGTACCTGGTGGAGATAGAATAGAAATTCCCCCCAGAACAGTCAAGCACCTGCCCTGAGGTAAGTACCCAGCAGAGTAATAATAGTAATTTTGCCCCCCAGTCACTGTCCAGCACCTGCCCTGAGGTAAGTACTCAGTGGAGTAAGAAAAGTAGTTATGCCGCCCAGTCACTATCCGCCATCTGCCCTAAGGTAAGTACCCGGGAGAGTAAGAATAGTCATTGTGCTCCCCAGTCACTGTCCGGCACCTGCCCCGATGTAGGTACCCGGCAGAGTAAGAATAGTAATCTTGCTTCCCAGTCACTGTTCAGCACCTGCCCTGAGGTAAGTACCTGGGGGAGTAAGAATTGTAATTTCACCCCGCAGTCACTGTCTAGCACCTGCCCTTAGGTAAGTACCCAGTGGAGTTAGAATAGTAAGTTTGCCCCACAGTCACTGTCCAGCACCTGCCTGAGGTAAGTACCTGGCAGAGTGAGAATAGTAATTTCACCCCCAGTCACTGTCCAGCACCTACCCTGAGGTAAGTACCTGGGGGAGTAAGAATTGTAATTTCCCCCCCCAGTCACTGTCTAGCACCTGCCCCTAGGTAAGTACCTGGTGGAGTTAGGATAGTATTTTTGTCCCCCAGTCATTGTCCAGTGCCTGACATGAGATAGGTACCTTGTGGAGTTAAAATAGAATTTTGCTCCCAGTCACTGTCCACCACCTTCCCTGAGGTAAGTGCCCGGCAGAGTAAGAATAGTAATCTTGCTTCCCAGTCACTGTCCAGCACTTGCCCTGAGGTAAATACCTGGGGGAGTAAGAATTGTAATTTTTCCCCCAGTCACTGTCTACCACCTGCCCAAGTTAAGTACCCAGCGGAGTAAGAATATTAAGTTTGCCCCCAAGTCACTCTCCAGTACCTGCCCTGAGGTAAGTACCCAGCGGAGTAAGAATAGTCATTATGCTCCCCAGTCACTGTTCAGCACCTGCCCTGAGGTAAGCACCCATCGGAGTAAGAATAGTAAATTTGCCCCTAGTCACTGTCCAGCCCCTGCCCTGAGGTAAGTACCCTGTGGACTTGGAACAGTAATTTTGTCCCCTGGTCACTGTCCAGCACCTGCCCTGAGGTACGTATCCGGTGGAGTTAGAATATACATTTTTCCCCCCAGTCACTGTCCACGACCTGCCCTGAGGTATGTTCACGTCAGAGTAAGAATAGTAAGTTTGCCCCCCACTCACTGTCCATCACCTGCCCTGAGGTAAGTACCCGGTGGAGTAAGAATAGTAATTTCGCCCACCAGTCACTGACCGCACCTGCCCTGACGTAAGTACCCGGTGGAGTTAGAAAAGTATTTTGTCCCCAGTCACTTTCCACCACCTGCCCTGAGGTAAGTACCTGGTGGAAGTACAATAGTAATTTTTCCCCTAGTCAATGTCCAGCACCTGCCCTGAGGTAAGTACCCAGCAGAGTAAGAATAGTAATTTTACCCCCAGTCACTCTCCAGCACCTGTCCTGAGGTAAGTACCCAGTGGATTTAGATTAGTAATTTTGCCCCCCAGTCACTAGCAAGCAACTGCCTGAGGAAATTACCTGGTGGAGTAAGAATAGTAATTTTGCTCCAGTCAGTGTCTACCACCTGCCCGAAGGTAAGTACCCGGCAGAGTAAGAATAGTGATTTTTCCTACCGAGTCACTGTCCAGTACCTGACCTGGGGTAAGTACCCGAGGAGCAAGAATAGTAATATTTCCCCAAGTCACTATCCAGTACCTGCTCTGAGGTAAGTACCTGGTAGAGTTAGAATAGTAATTTTTCCCCCAGCACTATCCATCACCTGCCCTGAGGTAAGTACTCGTGTAGTAAGAAAAGTAATTTTACCCCCCAGTCACTGTCCATGACCTTCCCTGAGGTATGTACATGGCAGAGTAAGAATAGTAAGTTTGCCCCCAGTAACTGTCCATCATCAGCCCTGAGGTAAGTACCCAGTGGAGTAAGAATAGTAATTTCACCCTCCAGTCTCTGATCACCACCAGTCACTGTCCAGCGCCTGCCCTGAGATAAATACCCGGTGGAGTAAGAAAAGTAGTTTTGCCTCCCCAGTCACTGTCGGGCACCTGCCCTTAGGTAAGTACCCAGCGGAGTGAAAATAGTAATTTTGCTCCCCAGTCACTGTCCAGCACCTGCCCTAAGGTAAGTACCAGGGAGAGTAAGAATAGTCATTGTGCTTCCCAGTCACTGTATGGCAGCTTCCCCGAGGTAGGTACCCGGCAGAGTAAGAATTGTAATCTTGCTTCCCAGTCACTGTCCAGCACCTGCCCTGAGGTAAGTACTGGGTGAGTTAGAATAGTAATTTTGCCCCACAGTCACTGTCCAGCACCTGCCTGAGGTAAGTACCCGGCAGAGTGAGAATAGTAATTTCACCCCCAGTCACTGTCCAGCACCTGCCCTGAGGTAAGTACCTGGGGGAGTAAGAATTGTAATTTCGCCCCCAGTCACTGTCTAGCACCTGCCCTTAGGTAAGTACCCAGTGGAGTTAGGATAGTATTTTTGTCCCCCAGTCATTGTCCAGTACCTGACATGAGATAGGTACCTTGTGGAGTTAAAATAGAATTTTGCTCCCAGTCACTGTCCACCACCTTCCCTGAGGTAAGTGCCTGGCAGAGAACGAATAGTAATTTTGCCCCCAGTCACTGTCCAGCACCTACCATGAGGTAAGTACCCGGTGCAGTTAGAATACTAATTTTTCCCCCAGTCACTGTCTACCACCTGCCCAAGTTAAGTACCCAGCAGAGTAAGAATAGTAAGTTTGCCCCCAAGTCACTCTCCAGTTCCTGCCCTGAGGCAAGTACCCAGCGGAGTAAGAATAGGCTTTATGCTCCCCAGTCACTGTCCAGCACCTGCCCTGAGGTAAGTACCCAGTCGAGCTAGTATACAAATTTTTCCCCCAGTCACTGTCCACCACCTGCCCTAAGGTAAGTACCCAGAAGTGTAAGAATAGAAAGTTTGCCCCCAAGTCATTGTCCAGCACCTGCCCTGACGTAAATACCCTTCGGAGTAAGAATAGTAATTTTGCCCCTAGTCACTGCCAGCCTCTGCCCTGAGGTAAGTACCCTGTGGAGTTGGAACAGTAATTTTGTCCCCTGGTCACTGTCCAGCACCTGCCCTGAGGTACGTATCTGGTGGAGATAGAATAGTCATTTTGCCCCCAGTCACTGTCCACGACCTGCCCTGAGGTATGTACACAGCAGAGTAAGAATAGTAAGTTTGCCCCCCCACTCACTGACCAGCACCTGCCCTGAGGTAAGTACCCAGTGGAGTTAGAAAAGTATTTTGTCCCCAGTCACAGTCCGCCACCTACCCTGAGGTAAGCACCTGGTGGAAGTACAATGGTAATTTTTCCCCTAGTCACTGTCCAGCACCTGCCCTGAGGTAAGTACCCAGAAGTGTAAGAATAGTAATTTTACCCCCAGTCACTCTCCAGCACCTGTCCTGAGGTAAGTACCCAGCAGAGTAAGAATAGTAATTTTACCCCCAGTCACTCTCCAGCACCTGTCCTGAGGTAAGCACCCAGGGGAATTAGAATAGTAAATTTGCCCCACAGTCACTATCCACCACCTGCTCTAAGGTCAGTACCCAGCAGAGTAAGAATAGTCATTTGCTCCCCAGTCACTGTCCACCACTTGCCCTGAGGTAAGTACCCAGCTGAATAAGAATAGTCATTTTGCCACCAGTCACTCTCCAGCACCTGCCCTGAGGTAAGTACCCAGTGGAGTTAGAATAGTAATTTTGCCCCCCAGTCACTGGCAAGCACCTGCCTTGAGGAAATTACCTGGTGGAGTAAGAATAGTAACTTTGCCTCAGTCACAGTCCAGCACCTGCCCAGAGGGAAGTGCCCAGCAAAGTAAGGTTAGTAATTTTGCCTCCCCAGTCACTGTCCAGTACGTGCTCTGAGGTGCATACCCGGGGGAGTAAAAATAATAATTTTGCCCCCAGTCACTATCCAGTAGCTGCCCTGATGTAAGTACCTGGTGGAGATAGAATAGTAATTTTCCCCCCAGAACAGTCCAGCACCTGCCCTGAGGTAAGTACCCAGTGGAGTAAGAAAAGTAATTTTGCCCCCCCAGTCACTGTCCAGCACCTGCCCTTAGGTAAGTACCCGGTGGAGTTTGAATGGTAATTTTGCCCCACAGTCACTGTCCAGCACCTAGCAAAACCAAAGGGGATGATGGACGGAGTGTTGAACATTGCAAGCACTCACCCCCAGTCAACTGATCTGGGTTTAATCCATCATCATTCTTTAGCTCACTCCGCCACCCCAGTTCAGACATGGCCATATGCAAATCAGTTTGACCCTGTGCCTCATGGGAACAGTCCAGCCCGAACTGGGGGTGAGTGCTTGCGATGTTCAACACTCCATCCATCATCCCCTTTGGTTTTGCTATGTTCGCCCTAAGTTGGCAGGGTATGCCCAGACGTGGGTCCCTTGCTCACTTTGCCACTGGATTCAAGATAGCCTGGCTGATGACGGCTATAAGCCAGAAACCGGTCCCAGGATGCTTGTTTCCGGTCCAGGGAAGACATGGCTTGGCAGTTCGGGCTGGACTGTTCCCATGAGGCACAGGGTCAGACTGATTTGCATATGGCCATGTCTGAACTGGGGTGGTGGAGTGAGCTAAAGAATGATGATGGATTAAACCCAGATCAGTTGACTGGGGGTGAGTGTTTGATTGGCTCAAACGTTCCGTCCATCATCCCCTTTTGTATCGCTTTGTTCGCCCTAAGTTGGCGGGGGTATGCCCAGACGTGGGTCCCTTGCTCACTTTGCCACTGGATTCAAGCAAGCCTGGCTGATGACGGCTGGAATGCCAGAAACCGGTCCTAGGATGCTTGTTTCCGGTCCAGAGAAGACATGGCTTGGCAGTTCGGGCTGGACTGTTCCCATGAGGCACAGGGTCAGACTGATTTGCATATGGCCATGTCTGAACTGGGGTGGTGGAGTGAGCTAAAGAATGATGATGGATTAAACCCAGATCAGTTGACTGGGGGTGAGTGTTTGATTGGCTCAAACGTTCCGTCCATCATCCCCTTTTGTATCGCTTTGTTCGCCCTAAGTTGGCGGGGGTATGCCCAGACGTGGGTCCCTTGCTCACTTTGCCACTGGATTCAAGCAAGCCTGGCTGATGACGGCTGGAATGCCAGAAACCGGTCCTAGGATGCTTGTTTCCGGTCCAGAGAAGACATGGCTTGGCAGTTCGGGCTGGACTGTTCCCATGAGGCACAGGGTCAGACTGATTTGCATATGGCCATGTCTGAACTGGGGTGGTGGAGTGAGCTAAAGAATGATGATGGATTAAACCCAGATCAGTTGACTGGGGGTGAGTGTTTGATTGGCTCAAGCGTTCCGTCCATCATCCCCTTTTGTATCGCTTTGTTCGCCCTAAGTTGGCGGGGGTATGCCCAGACGTGGGTCCCTTGCTCACTTTGCCACTGGATTCAAGCAAGCCTGGCTGATGACGGCTGGAATGCCAGAAACCGGTCCTAGGATGCTTGTTTCCGGTCCAGAGAAGACATGGCTTGGCAGTTCGGGCTGGACTGTTCCCATGAGGCACAGGGTCAGACTGATTTGCATATGGCCATGTCTGAACTGGGGTGGTGGAGTGAGCTAAAGAATGATGATGGATTAAACCCAGATCAGTTGACTGGGGGTGAGTGTTTGATTGGCTCAAACGTTCCGTCCATCATCCCCTTTTGTATCGCTTTGTTCGCCCTAAGTTGGCGGGGGTATGCCCAGACGTGGGTCCCTTGCTCACTTTGCCACTGGATTCAAGCAAGCCTGGCTGATGACGGCTGGAATGCCAGAAACCGGTCCTAGGATGCTTGTTTCCGGTCCAGAGAAGACATGGCTTGGCAGTTCGGGCTGGACTGTTCCCATGAGGCACAGGGTCAGACTGATTTGCATATGGCCATGTCTGAACTGGGGTGGTGGAGTGAGCTAAAGAATGATGATGGATTAAACCCAGATCAGTTGACTGGGGGTGAGTGTTTGATTGGCTCAAACGTTCCGTCCATCATCCCCTTTTGTATCGGACTGTTCCCATGAGGCACAGGGTCAGACTGATTTGCATATGGCCATGTCTGTACTGGGGTGGTGGAGTGAGCTAAAGAATGATGATGGATTAAACCCAGATCAGTTGACTGGGGGTGAGTGTTTGATTTGCTCTAACGCTCCGTCCATCATCCCCTTTGGTATCGCTTTGTTCGCCCTAAGTTGGCAGGGTATGCCCAGACGTGGTCCCTTGCTCACTTTGCCACTGGATTCAAGATAGCCTGGCTGATGAGGGTTATGAACCCGAAACCGGTCCCAGGATGCTTGTTTCCGGTGCAGGGAAGACATGGCTTGGCAGTTCGGGCTGGACTGTTCCCATGAGGCACAGGGTCAGACTGATTTGCATATGGCCATGTCTGAACTGGGAGTGGTGGAGTGAGCTAAAGAATGATGATGGATTAAACCCAGATCAGTTGACTGGGGGTGAGTGTTTGATTTGCTCTAACGCTCCGTCCATCATCCCCTTTGGTATCGCTTTGTTCGCCCTAAGTTGGCAGGGTATGCCCAGACGTGGGTCCCTTGCTCACTTTGCCACTGGATTCAAGATAGCCTGGCTGATGAGGGTTATGAACCCGAAACCGGTCCCAGGATGCTTGTTTCCGGTCCAGGGAAGACATGGCTTGGCAGATCGGGCTGGACTGTTCCCATGAGGCACAAGGTCAGACTGATTTGCATATGGCCATGTCTGAAATGGGGTGGTGGAGTTAGCTAAAGAATGATGATGGATTAAACCCAGATCAGTTGACTGGGGGTGAGTATTTGATTTGCTCTAACGCTCCGTCCATCATCCCCTTTGGTTTTGCTATGTTCGCCCTAAGTTGGCAGGGTATGCCCAGACGTGGGTCCCTTGCTCACTTTGCCACTGGATTCAAGATAGCCTGGCTGATGACGGCTGTAAGCCAGAAACCGGTCCCAGGATGCTTGTTTCCGGTCCAGGGAAGACATGGCTTGGCAGTTCGGGCTGGACTGTTCCCATGAGGCACAGGGTCAGACTGATTTGCATATGGCCATGTCTGAACTGGGGTGGTGGAGTGAGCTAAAGAATGATGATGGATTAAACCCAGATCAGTTGACTGGGGGTGAGTGTTTGATTTGCTCTAACGCTCCGTCCATCATCCCCTTTGGTATCGCTTTGATGATGGCTGTAAGCCAGAAACCGGTCCCAGGATGCTTGTTTCCGGTCCAGGGAAGACATGGCTTGGCAGTTCGGGCTGGACTGTTCCCATGAGGCACAGGGTCAGACTGATTTGCATATGGCCATGTCTGAACTGGGGTGGCGGAGTGAGCTAACGAATGATGATGGATTAAACACAGATCAGTTGACTGGGGGGGACTGCTTCAAATGTTCAACACTCCGTCCATCATCCCCTTTGGTTTTGCTATGTTCGCCCTAAGTTGGCAGGGTATGCCCAGACGTGGGTCCCTTGCTCACTTTGCCACTGGATTCAAGATAGCCTGGCTGATGACGGCTGTAAGCCAGAAACCGGTTCCAGGATGCTTGTTTCCGGTCCAGGGAAGACATGGCTTGGCAGTTCGGGCTGGACTGTTCCCATGAGGCACAGGGTCAGACTGATTTGCATATGGCCATGTCTGAACTGGGGTGGCGGAGTGAGCTAAAGAATGATGATGGATTAAACCCAGATCAGTTGACTGGGGGTGAGTGCTTGCAATGTTCAACACTCCGTCCATCATCCCCTTTGGTTTTGCTATGTTTGCCCTAAGTTGGCAGGGGATGCCCAGACGTGGTTCCCTTGCTCACTTTGCCACTGGATTCAAGATAGCCTCGCTGATGACGGCTGTAAGCCAGAAACCGGTCCCAGGATGCTTGTTTTCGGTCCAGGGAAGACATGGCTTGGCAGTTCGGGCTGGACTGTTCCCATGAGGCACAGGGTCAGACTGATTTGCATATGGCCATGTCTGAACTGGGGTGGCGGAGTGAGCTAAAGAATGATGATGGATTAAACCCAGATCAGTTGACTGGGGGTGAGTGCTTGCAATGTTCAACACTCCGTCCATCATCCCCTTTGGTTTTGCTATGTTTGCCCTAAGTTGGAAGGGTATGCCCAGACGTGGGTCCCTTGCTCACTTTGCCACTGGATTCAAGATAGCCTGGCTGATGACGGCTGTAAGCCAGAAACCGGTCCCAGGATGCTTGTTTTCGGTCCAGGGAAGACATGGCTTGGCAGTTCGGGCTGGACTGTTCCCATGAGGCACAGGGTCAGACTGATTTGCATATGGCCATGTCTGAACAGGGGTGGCGGAGTGAGCTAAAGAATGATGATGGATTAAACCCAGATCAGTTGACTGGGGGTGAGTGCTTGCAATGTTCGACACTCCGTCCATCATCCCCTTTGGTTTTGCACTGTCCAGCACCTGCCTGAGGTAAGTACCCGGCAGAGTAAGTATAGCAATTTCGCCCCCAGTCACTCTCCAGCACCTGCCCTGAGATAAGTACTCGGTGGAATTAGAATAATATTTTAGTCTCCCAGTCATTGTCCAGAACCTGCCCTGAGATAGGTACTTTGTGGGGTTAGAATAGAATTTTGCTCCCAGTCACTGTCCACCACCTGCCCTGAGGTAAGTACCCGGCAGATTAAGAATATTAATTTTGCCCCCAGTCACTTTCCAGCACCTGCCCTGAGGTAAGTACCAAGCTGAATAAGAATAGTCATTTTGCCCCTAGTCACTCTCCAGCACCTGCCCTGAGGTAAGTACCCAGTGGAGTAAGAAAAGTAGTTATGCCGCCCAGTCACTATCCGCCATCTGCCCTAAGGTAAGTACCCGGGAGAGTAAGAATAGTCATTGTGCTCCCCAGTCACTGTCCGGCACCTGCCCCGATGTAGGTACCCGGCAGAGTAAGAATAGTAATCTTGCTTCCCAGTCACTGTCCAGCACCTGCCCTGAGGTAAGTACCTGGGGGAGTAAGAATTGTAATTTCACCCCCCAGTCACTGTCTAGCACCTGCCCTTAGGTAAGTACCCAGTGGAGTTAGAATAGTAAGTTTGCCCCACAGTCACTGTCCAGCACCTGCCTGAGGTAAGTACCCGGCAGAGTGAGAATAGTAATTTCACCCCCAGTCACTGTCCAGCACCTACCCTGAGGTAAGTACCTGGGGGAGTAAGAATTGTAATTTCCCCCCCCAGTCACTGTCTAGCACCTGCCCCTAGGTAAGTACCTGGTGGAGTTAGGATAGTATTTTTGTCCCCCAGTCATTGTCCAGTACCTGACATGAGATAGGTACCTTGTGGAGTTAAAATAGAATTTTGCTCCCAGTCACTGTCCACCACCTTCCCTGAGGTAAGTGCTCGGCAGAGTAAGAATAGTAATCTTGCTTCCCAGTCACTGTCCAGCACCTGCCCTGAGGTAAGTACCTGGGGGAGTAAGAATTGTAATTTTTCCCCCAGTCACTGTCTACCACCTGCCCAAGTTAAGTACCCAGCAGAGTAAGAATATTAAGTTTGCCCCCAAGTCACTCTCCAGTACCTGCCCTGAGGTAAGTACCCAGCGGAGTAAGAATAGTCATTATGCTCCCCAGTCACTGTTCAGCACCTGCCCTGAGGTAAGCACCCATCGGAGTAAGAATAGTAAATTTGCCCCTAGTCACTGTCCAGCCCCTGCCCTGAGGTAAGTACCCTGTGGACTTGGAACAGTAATTTTGTCCCCTGGTCACTGTCCAGCACCTGCCCTGAGGTACGTATCCGGTGGAGTTAGAATATAAATTTTTCCCCCCAGTCACTGTCCACGACCTGCCCTGAGGTATGTTCACGTCAGAGTAAGAATAGTAAGTTTGCCCCCCCCACTCACTGTCCATCACCTGCCCTGAGGTAAGTACCCGGTGGAGTAAGAATAGTAATTTCGCCCACCAGTCACTGACCGCACCTGCCCTGACGTAAGTACCCGGTGGAGTTAGAAAAGTATTTTGTCCCCAGTCACTTTCCACCACCTGCCCTGAGGTAAGTACCTGGTGGAAGTACAATAGTAATTTTTCCCCTAGTCAATGTCCAGCACCTGCCCTGAGGTAAGTACCCAGCAGAGTAAGAATAGTAATTTTACCCCCAGTCACTCTCCAGCACCTGTCCTGAGGTAAGTACCCAGTGGATTTAGATTAGTAATTTTGCCCCCAGTCACTAGCAAGCAACTGCCTGAGGAAATTACCTGGTGGAGTAAGAATAGTAATTTTGCTCCAGTCAGTGTCTACCACCTGCCCAAAGGTAAGTACCCGGCAGAGTAAGTATAGTAATTTTTCCTACCGAGTCACTGTCCAGTACCTGACCTGGGGTAAGTACCCGAGGGAGCAAGAATAGTAATATTTCCCCAAGTCACTATCCAGTACCTGCTCTGAGGTAAGCACCTGGTAGAGTTAGAATAGTAATTTTTCCCCAAGCACTATCCATCACCTGCCCTGAGGTAAGTACTCGTGTAGTAAGAAAAGTAATTTTACCCCCCAGTCACTGTCCATGACCTTCCCTGAGGTATGTACATGGCAGAGTAAGAATAGTAAGTTTGCCCCCAGTAACTGTCCATCATCAGCCCTGAGGTAAGTACCCAGTGGAGTAAGAATAGTAATTTCACCCTCCAGTCTCTGATCACCACCAGTCACTGTCCAGCGCCTGCCCTGAGATAAATACCCGGTGGAGTAAGAAAAGTAGTTTTGCCTCCCCAGTCACTGTCGGGCACCTGCCCTTAGGTAAGTACCCAGCGGAGTGAAAATAGTAATTTTGCTCCCCAGTCACTGTCCAGCACCTGCCCTAAGGTAAGTACCAGGGAGAGTAAGAATAGTCATTGTGCTTCCCAGTCACTGTATGGCAGCTGCCCCGAGGTAGGTACCCGGCAGAGTAAGAATTGTAATCTTGCTTTCCAGTCACTGTCCAGCACCTGCCCTGAGGTAAGTACCGGGTGGAGTTAGAATAGTAATTTTGCCCCACAGTCACTGTCCAGCACCTGCCCTGAGGTAAGTACCTGGGGGAGTAAGAATTGTAATTTCGCCCCCAGTCACTGTCTAGCACCTGCCCTTAGGTAAGTACCCAGTGGAGTTAGGATAGTATTTTTGTCCCCCAGTCATTGTCCAGTACCTGACATGAGATAGGTATCTTGTGGAGTTAAAATAGAATTTTGCTCCCAGTCACCGTCCACCACCTTCCCTGAGGTAAGTGCCTGGCAGAGAACGAATAGTAATTTTGCCCCCAGTCACTGTCCAGCACCTACCATGAGGTAAGTACCCGGCAGAGTAAGAATAGTAAGTTTGCCCCCAAGTCACTCTCCAGTTCCTGCCCTGAGGCAAGTACCCAGCGGAGTAAGAATAGGCTTTATGCTCCCCAGTCACTGTCCATCACCTGCCCTGAGGTAAGTACCCAGTCGAGCTAGTATACAAATTTTTCCCCCAGTCACTGTCCACCACCTGCCCTAAGGTAAGTACCCAGAAGTGTAAGAATAGAAAGTTTGTCCCCAAGTCACTGTCCAGCACCTGCCCTGACGTAAATACCCTTCGGAGTAAGAATAGTAGTTTTGCCCCTAGTCACTGCCAGCCTCTGCCCTGAGGTAAGTACCCTGTGGAGTTGGAAAAGTAATTTTGTCCCCTGGTCACTGTCCAGCACCTGCCCTGAGGTACGTATCTGGTGGAGATAGAATAGTCATTTTGCCCCCAGTCACTGTCCACGACCTGCCCTGAGGTATGTACACAGCAGAGTAAGAATAGTAAGTTTGCCCCCCACTCACTGACCAGCACCTGCCCTGAGGTAAGTACCCAGTGGAGTTAGAAAAGTATTTTGTCCCCAGTCACAGTCCGCCACCTGCCCTGAGGTAAGCACCTGGTGGAAGTACAATGGTAATTTTTCCCCTAGTCACTGTCCAGCACCTGCCCTGAGGTAAGTACCTAGAAGTGTAAGAATAGTAATTTTACCCCCAGTCACTCTCCAGCACCTGTCCTGAGGTAAGTACCCAGCAGAGTAAGAATAGTAATTTTACCCCCAGTCACTCTCCAGCACCTGTCCTGAGGTAAGTACCCAGTGGATTTAATTAGTAATTTTGCCCCCAGTCATTACCAAGCAACTGCCCTGAGGAAATTAGCTGGTGGAGTAAGAATAGTAATTTTGCTCCAGTCACTGTCTACCACCTGCCCAAAGGTAAGTACCCGGCAGAGTAGGAATAGTAATTTTGCCTACCCAGTCACTGTACAGTACCTGCCCCGGGGTAAGTATCCGAGGGAGCAAGAATACTAATATTGCCCCAAGTCACTATCCAGTACCTGCTCTGAGGTAAGTACCTGGTGGAGTTAGAATAGTAATTTTTCCCCCAGCACTATCCAGCACCTGCCCTGAGGTAAGTACCTGTGGAGTAAGAAAAGTAATTTTACCCCCCAGCCACTGTCCATGACCTTCCCTGAGGTATGTACATGGCAGAGAAAGAATAGTAGTTTTGCCCCCAGTCACTGTCCAGCACCTACCATGAGGTAAGTACCCGGCGCAGTTAGAATACAAATTTTTCCCCCAGTCACTGTCTACCACCTGCCCAAGTTAAGTACCCAGCGGAGTAAGAATAGTAAGTTTGCCCCCAAGTCACTCTCCAGTACCTGCCCTGAGGTAAGTACCCAGCGGATTAAGAATAGTCATTATGGTCCCCAGTCACTGTCCAGCACCTGCTCTGAGGTAAGTACCCGGTCGAGCGAGTATACACATTTTTGCCCCAGTCACTGTCCACCACCTGCCCTAAGGTAAGTACCCGGCAGAGTAAGAATAGTAATTTTGCCCCCAGTCACTGTCCAACACCTGCCCTGAGGTAAGTACCCAGCAGAGTAAGAATGGTAATTTTGCCCCCAGTCACTTCCAAGCACCTGCCCTGAGGTAAGTACCCAGTTTAGTTCGAATAGTAATTTTGTCTCCCCGGTCAATGTCCATTATCTGCCCTGAGATAGGTACTTTGTGGGGTTAGAATAGAATTTTGCTCCCAGTCACTGTCCACCACCTGCCCTGAGGTAAGTACCCGGCAGAGTAAGAATAGTAATTTTGCCCCCAGTCACTGTCCAGCACCTGCCCTGAGGTAAGTACCCAGCAGAGTAAGAATAGTAATTTTGCCCACAGTCACTTCCAAGCACCTGCCCTGAGGTAAGTACCCGGTGGAGTAAGAATAGTAATTTCACCCTCCAGTCACTGATCAGCACTAGTCACTGTCCAGCGCCTGCCCTGAGATAAATACCCGGTGGAGTAAGAAAAGTAGTTTTGCCTCCCCAGTCACTGTCGGGCACCTGCCCTTAGGTAAGTGCCCAGCAGAGTAAAAATAGTAATTTTGCTCCCCAGTCACTCTCCAGCACCTGCCCTTAGGTAAGCACCCAGGGGAATTAGAATAGTAAATTTGCACCACAGTCACTATCCACCACCTGCTCTAAGATCAGTACCCGGCAGAGTAAGAATAGTAATTTGCTCCCCAGTCACTGTCCAGCACCTGCCCCGAGGTAAGTACCTGGCAGAGTAGGAATAGTAATTTTGCTTACCAGTCACTGTCCAGCACCTGCCCTGAGGTAAGTACCTGGGTGAGTAAGAATAGTAATTGTGCCCCCCAGTCACTGTCCAGCCCCTGCCCTGAGGTAAGTTCCCGGTGGAGTTAGAATAGTAATTTTGCCCGACAGTCACTGACCAGCACCTGCCCTGAGGTAAGTACCCCGTGGAGTTAGATTAGTAATTTTGTCCCCCGGTCAATGTACACTATCTGCCCTGAGGTAGGTACTTTGTGGAGTTAGAATAGAATTTTGCCCACAGTCACTGTCCACCACTTGCTCTGAGGTAAGTACCCAGCTGAATAAGAATAGTAATTTTGCCCCCAGTCACTCTCTAGCACCTGCCCTGAGGTAAGTACCCAGTGGAGTTAGAATAGTAATTTTGCTCCCCAGTCACTGGCAAGCAACTGCCTTGAGGAAATTACCTGGTGGAGTAAGAATAGTAATTTTGCCCCAGTCACAGTCCAGCACCTGCCCAGAGGGAAGTGCCCAGCAGAGTAAGGTTAGTAATTTTGCCTCCCAGTCACTGTCCAGTATCTGCTCTGAGGTGCATACCCGGGGGAGTAAAAATAATAATTTTGCCCCCAGTCACAATCCAGTAGCTGCCCTGATGTAAGTACCTGGTGGAGATAGAATAGTAATTTTTCACCCCAGAACAGTCCAGCACCTGCCCTGAGGTAAGTACCCAGTGGAGTAAGAAGAGAAATTTTGCCCCCCCCAGTCACTGTCCAGCACCTGCCTGAGGTAAGCACCCGGCAGAGTAAGAATAGCAATTTAGCCCCCAGTCACTCTCCAGCACCTGCCCTGAGATAAGTACTCGGTGGAATTAGAATAATATTTTTGTCTCCCAGTCATTGTCCAGAACTTGCCCTGAGATAAGTACTTTGTGGGGTTAGAATAGAATTTTGCTCCCAGTCACTGTCCACCACCTTCCCTGAGGTAAGTACCCGGCAGATTAAGAATATTTATTTTGCCCCAGTCACTGTCCAGCACCTGCCCTGAGGTAAGTACCCAGCAGAGTAAGAATAGTAATTTTGCCCCCAGTCACTTCCAAGCACCTGCCCTGAGGTAAGTACCCGGTGGAGTTAGAATAGTAATTTTGTCACTCCGGTCAATGTCCATTATCTGCCCTGAGGTAGGTACTTTGTGGAGTTAGAGTAGAATTTTGTCCCCCAGTCACTGTCCACAACCTGCCCTGAGGTAAGTACCCAGCTGAATAAGAATAGTCATTTTGCCCCTAGTCACTCTCCAGCACCTGCCCTGAAGTAAGTACCCAGTGCAGTTAGAATAGTATTTTTGCCCCCTAGTCAGTGGCAAGCACCTGCCTTGAGGAAATTACCTGGTGGAGTAAGAATAGTATTTTTGCCCCCTAGTCAGTGGCAAGCACATGCCTTGAGGAAATTACCTGGTGGAGTAAGAATAGTAATTTTGCCCCAGTCACAGTCCAGCACCTGCCCAGAGGGAAGTACCTGGCAGAGAAAGGATAGTAATTTTGCCTCCCCAGTCACTGTCCAGTACCTGCCCTGGGGTGCATACCCGGGGGAGTAAGAATAGTATTTTTGCCCCCAGTCACTATCCAGTAGCTGCACTGATGTAAGTACCTGGTGGAGATAGAATAGAAATTGCACACCCAGAACAGTCAAGTACCTGCCCTGAGGTAAGTACCCAGCAGAGTAATAATAGTAATTTTGCCCCCAGTCACTGTCCAGCACCTGCCCTGAGGTAAGTACCCAGTGGAGTAAGAAAAGTAGTTATGCCGCCCAGTCACTATCCACCATCTGCCCTAAGGTAAGTACCCGGGAGAGTAAGAATAGTCATTGTGCTCCCCAGTCACTGTCCGGCACCTGCCCCGATGTATGTACCCGGCAGAGTAAGAATAGTAATCTTGCTTCCCAGTCACTGTCCAACACCTGCCCTGAGGTAAGTACCGGGGGAGTAAGAATTGTAATTTCACCCCCAGCCACTGTCTAGCACCTGCCCTTAGGTAAGTACCCGGTGGAGTTAGAATAGTAAGTTTGCCCCACAGTCACTGTCCAGCACCTGCCTGAGGTAAGTAACCGGCAGAGTGAGAATAGTAATTTCACCCCCAGTCACTGTCCAGCACCTGCCCTGAGGTAAGTACTTGGGGGAGTAAGAATTGTAATTTCGCCCCCCAGTCACTGTCTAGCACCTGCCCTTAGGTAAGTACCTGGTGGAGTTAGGATAGTATTTTTGTCCCCCAGTCATTGTCCAGTACCTGACATGAGATAGTTACCTTGTGGGTTTAAAATAGAATTTTGCTCCCAGTCACTGTCCACCACCTGCCCTGAGGTAAGTGACTGGCAGAGAAAGAATAGTAATTTTGCCCCCAGTCACTGTCCAGCACCTACCATGAGGTAAGTACTCGGTGCAGTTAGAATACAAATTTTTCCCCCGGTCACTGTCTACCACCTGCCCAAGTTAAGTACCCAGCGGAGTAAGAATAGTAAGTTTGCCCCCAAGTCACTCTCCAGTACCTGCCCTGAGGTAAGTACCCGGTCGAGCGAGGCTACAAATTTTTACCCCAGTCACTGTCCACCACCTGCCCTAAGGTAATTACCCGGCAGAGTAAGAATAGTAATTTTGCCCCCAGTCACTGTCCAGCACCTGCCCTGAGGTAAGTACCCAGCAGATTAAGAATAGTAATTTTGCCCACAGTCACTTCCAAGCACCTGCCCCGAGGTAAGTACCCGGTGGAGTTTGAATAGTAATTTTGTCTCCCCGGTCAATGTCCATTATCTGCCCTGAGGTAGGTACTTTGTGGAGTTAGAGTAGAATTTTGTCCCCCAGTCACTGTAGACAACCTGCCCTGAGGTAAGTACCCAGTGGAGTAAGAAAAGTAGTAATGCCCCCCAGTCACTATCCACCATCTGCCCTAAGGTAAGTACCCAGGAGAGTAAGAATAGTCATTGTGCTCCCCAGTCACCGTCCGGCACCTGCCCCGAGGTAGGTACCCGGCAGAGTAAGAATAGTAATCTTGCTTCCTAGTCACTGTCCAGCACCTGCCCTGAGGTAAGTACCTGGGGGAGTAAGAATTGTAATTTCACCCCCAGTCACTGTCTAGCACCTGCCCTTAGGTAAGTACCCGGTGGAGTTAGAATAGTAATTTTGCCCCACAGTCACTGTCCAGCACCTGCCTGAGGTAAGTACCCGGCAGAGTGAGAATAGTAATTTCAGCCCCAGTCACTGTCCAGCACCTGCCCTGAAGTAAGTACGTGGGGGAGTAAGAACTGTAATTTTGCCCCCCAGTCACTGTCTAGCACCTGCCCTTAGGTAAGTACCTGGTAGAGTTAGGATAGTATTTTTGTCCCCCATTCATTGTCCAGTACCTGACATGAGATAGGTACCTTGTGGAGTTAAAATAGAATTTTGCTCGAAGTTAAGTACCCAGCGGAGTAAGAATAGTAAGTTTGCCCCCAAGTCACTCTCCAGTACCTGCCCTGAGGTAAGAACTCAGCGGAGTTAGAATAGTCATTATGCTCCCCAGTCACTGTCCAGCACCTGCCCTGAGGTAAGTACCCTGTGGACTTGGAACAGTAATTTTGTCCCCTGGTCACTGTCCAGCACCTGCCCTGAGGTACGTATCCGGTGGAGTTAGAATAGTAATTTTTCCCCCAGTCACTCTCCAGCACCTGTCCTGAGGTAAGTACCCAGTGGATTTAGATTAGTAATTTTGCCCCCTGTCACTAGCAAGCAACTGCCCCAAGGAAATTACCTGGTGGAGTAAGAATAGTAATTTTGCTCCAGTCACTGTCTACCACCTGCCCAAAGGTAAGTACCCGGCAGAGTAAGAATAGTGATTTTTCCTACCCAGTCACTGTCCAGTACCTGACCTGGGGTAAGTACCCGAGGGAGCAAGAAAAGTAATATTGCCCCAAGTCACTATCCAGCACCTGCCCTTAGGTAAGTACCCGGTGGAGTTAGAATAGTAATTTTGCCCCACAGTCACTGTCCAGCACCTGCCTGAGGTAAGTACCCGGCAGAGTGAGAATAGTAATTTCAGCCCCAGTCACTGTCCAGCACCTGCCCTGAAGTAAGTACGTGGGGGAGTAAGAACTGTAATTTTGCCCCCCAGTCACTGTCTAGCACCTGCCCTTAGGTAAGTACCTGGTAGAGTTAGGATAGTATTTTTGTCCCCCATTCATTGTCCAGTACCTGACATGAGATAGGTACCTTGTGGAGTTAAAATAGAATTTTGCTCGAAGTTAAGTACCCAGCGGAGTAAGAATAGTAAGTTTGCCCCCAAGTCACTCTCCAGTACCTGCCCTGAGGTAAGTACTCAGCGGAGTTAGAATAGTCATTATGCTCCCCAGTCACTGTCCAGCACCTGCCCTGAGGTAAGTACCCTGTGGACTTGGAACAGTAATTTTGTCCCCTGGTCACTGTCCAGCACCTGCCCTGAGGTACGTATCCGGTGGAGTTAGAATAGTAATTTTTCCCCCAGTCACTCTCCAGCACCTGTCCTGAGGTAAGTACCCAGTGGATTTAGATTAGTAATTTTGCCCCCTGTCACTAGCAAGCAACTGCCCCAAGGAAATTACCTGGTGGAGTAAGAATAGTAATTTTGCTCCAGTCACTGTCTACCACCTGCCCAAAGGTAAGTACCCGGCAGAGTAAGAATAGTGATTTTTCCTACCCAGTCACTGTCCAGTACCTGACCTGGGGTAAGTACCCGAGGGAGCAAGAAAAGTAATATTGCCCCAAGTCACTATCCAGTACCTGCTCTGAGGTAAGTACCTGGTGGAGTTAAACGGAAACCTAGGCACACATAAATGTTAAGTTACCACAGTATGTAAAAGTAAGTGCTACAGTACAACATACATAAAACGGAAAGGAAATCTCTTCAAAGATGTTGATTAATGTTCAGCCTTTTAATTTTTTCTTTAGTTTCAGTGATAGGTAGAAGAACCAGCCGACACGTGTTTCGTCGCGTGTGGAAATTACTTCCGCGACTTCCTCAGGGCTGAATACAGATGAAGAGTGTTCGAATCGTCGCTCAGCCGGTGATAATTCCAACCCGGCTGGGCAAAAATACCAGTCAGGGATAAGTCTGTTCGTTCTGGACGTAAGTACCTGGCAGAGTAGGAATAGTAATGTTGCTTCCCAGTCACTGTCCAGCACCTGCCCTGAGGTAAGTACCTGGGTGAGTAAGAATAGTAATTGTGCCCCCGAGTCACTGTCCAGCCCCTGCCCTGAGGTAAGTTCCCGGTGGAGTTAGAATAGTAATTTTGCCCGACAGTCACTGTTCAGCACTTGCCCTGAGGTAAGTACCCGGTGGAGTTAGATTAGTAATTTTGTCCCCCGGTCACTGTCCACTATCTGCCCTGAGGTAGGTACTTTGTGGAGTTAGAATAAAATTTTGCCGACAGTCACTGTCCACCACTTGCCCTGCGGTAAGTATCCAGCTGAATAAGAATAGACATTTTGCCCCTAGTCACTCTCCAGCACCTGCCCTGAGGTAAGTACCCAGTGGAGTTAGAATAGTAATTTTGCCCCCCTGTCACTGGCAAGCACCTGCCTTGAGGAAATTACCTGGTGGAGTAAGAATAGTAATTTTGCCCCAGTCACAGTCCAGCACCTGCCCAGAGGGAAGTACAGAGCAGAGTTAGGAAAGTAATTTTGCCTCCCCAGTCAATGTCCAGGACCTGCTATGAGGTGCATACCCGGGGGAGTAAAAATAATAATTTTGCCCCCAGTCACTATCCAGTAGCTGCCCTGATGTAAGTACCTCGTGGAGATAGAATTGTAATTTTTCTCCCCAAAACAGTCCAGCACCTGCCCTGAGGTAAGTACCTGGTGGAGTAAGAATTGTAATTTCGCCCCAGTCACTCTCCAGCACCTGCCCTGAGGTAAGTACCTGGTGGAATTAGAATAGTATTTTTGTCTCCCAGTCATTGTCCAGAACCTGCCCTGAGATAGGTACTTTGTGGGGTTAGAATAGAATTTTGCTCCCAGTCACTGTCCTCCACCTGCCCTGAGGTAAGTACCCGGCAGAGTAAGAATAGTAATTTTGCCCCAGTCACTGTCCAGCACCTGTCTTGAGATAAGTACCCGGTGCAGTTAGAATACTTATTTTTCCACCAGTCATTGTCTACCACCTACCCTAAGGTAAGTACCCGGCAGAGTAAGAATAGTAATTTTGCCCCAGTGACTGTTGAGCACCTGCCCTGAGGTGCATACCCGGAGGAGTAAGAATAGTAATTTTGCTACCCGTCACTATCCAGTAACTGCCCTGAGGTAAGCACCTGGTGGAGATAGAATAGTAATTTCCCCCCCACTGAACTGTCCAGCACCTGTCCTGAGGTAAGTACCCAGCGGAGTAAGAACAGTAATTTTGCCCCCCAGTCACTGTCCAGCACCTGCCCTAAGGTAAGTACCCGGCAGAGTAAGAATAGTAATTTTTCCCCCAGTGACTGTTCAGCACCTGCCCTGAGGTAAGTACCTAGCGGAGTAAGAATAGCAGTTTTGCCCCAGTCACTGTCCAGCACCTCCCCTGAGGTGCATACCCAGAGGAGTAAGAATAGTAATTTTGCCACCCGTCACTATCCTGTAGCTGCCCTGAGGTAAGTACCTGGTGGAGATAGAATAGTAATTCCCCCCCTGAACTGTCCAGCACCTGTCCTGAGGTAAGTACCAGCGGAGTAAGAATTGTAATTTTGCCCCCCAGGACTGTCCAGCATGTGCCCTGAGGTAAGTACCCGGTGGAGTAAGAAAAGTATTTATGCCCCACCAGTCATGGTCCAGCACATGCCCTAAGGTATGTAGCCAGCAAAGTAAAAATAGTATTTTTGCTCCTCAGTCCCTGTCCAGCAACTGCCCTGAGGTAAGTACCTGGTGGAGTTAGAATACAAATTTTTCCCCCAGTCACTGTCCACCACCTGCCCTGAGGTAAGTACCCATCGGAGTAAGAATAGTAATTTTGCCCCCAATCACTGTCCAACCCCTGCCCTGAGGTAAGTACCCGGTGGAGTTGGAATAGTAATTTTGTCCCCTGGTCACTGTCCAGCACCTGCTTTGAGGTACGTATCCAGTGGAGTTAGAATAGTAATTTTGCCCCCCAGTCACTGTCCAAGACCTGCCCTGAGGTATGTACATGGTAGAGTAAGAATACTAAGTTTTCCCACAGTCACTATCCATCATCTGCCCTGATTTAAGTACCCGGTGGAGTAAGAATAGTAATTTCACCCCCCAATGACTGACCAGCACCTGCCCTCAGGTAAGTACCCGGTGAAGTTACAATAGTAATTTTGCCCCTAGCCACTGTCCAGCACCTGCCCTGACTTAAGTACCCGGCAGAGTAAGAGTAGTAATTTTACCCCCAGTCACTCTCCAGCACCTGCCCTGAGGTAAGTAGCCAGTGGATTTAGAATAGTAATTCCCCCCCAGTCACTGGCAAGCAACTGCCCTGAGGAAATTACCTGGTGGAGTCGGAATAGTAATTTTGCTCCAGTCACTGTCCAGTACCTGCCAAGAGGTAAGGAACCGGCATAATAAGAATAGTAATTTTGCCTACCCAGTCACTGTCCAGTACCTGCCCTGAGGTAAGTCCCAGAGGGAGTAAGAATAGCAATACTGCCCCCAGTCCCTATTCTGTACCTGCCCTGAGGTAAGTACGTGGTGGATTTAGAATAGTAATTTTTTCCCCCAGCATTATCCAGCATCAGCCCTTAGGTACGTACCCAGCGGAGTTTAAATTGTAATTTTGCTCCCCAGTCACTGTCCAGCACCGGGCCTGAGGTAAGCACCCAGGGTAGTTATAATAGTAATTTTGCTGCACAGTCACTATACACCACATGCTCTAAGGTAAGTACCCAGCAGAGTAAGAATAGTAATTTGCTCCCCAGTCACTGTCCAGCACCTGCCCGAGGTAAGTACTCAGCAGAGTAAGAATAGTAATCTTGCTTCCCAGTCACTGTCCAGCACCTGCCCTGAGGTAAGTACCTGGGTGAGTAAGAATAGTAATTTTGCCCCCCCAGTCACTGTCCAGCCTGTGCCCTGAGGTAAGTTCCCGATAGAGTTAGAATAGTAATTTTGCCCAACAATCACTGTCCAGCACCTGCCCTGAGGTAAGTACCCGGCAGAGTAAGAATAGTACTTTTGCCCCCCAGTCACTCTCCAGCACCTGCCTGAGGTAAGTACCCAGTGGAGTTAGAATAGTAATTTTGCCCCTAGTCACTGTCCACCACATGCCCTGAGGTAAGTACGCAGGTGAATAAGGATAGTCATTTTGCCCCTAGTCACTCTCCAGCACCTGCCTTGAGGTAAGTACCCGGTGGAGTTAGAATAGTAATTTTGCCCCCAGTCACTGGCAAGAAACTGCCCTGAGGAAATTACCTGGTGGAGTAAGAATAGTAATTTTGCTCCAGTCACTGTCCAGCACCTGCCCAGAGGTAAGTACCTGGGTGAGTAGGAATAGTAATTTTAACCCCCAGTCACTGTCCAGCCCCTGCCCTGAAGTAAGTACCCAGTGGAGTTAGAATAGTATTTTTATATCCCAGTCATTGTCCAGTACCAGCCCTGAGATAGGTACCTTGTGGAGTAAGAATAGAACTTTGCCCCCAGTCACTGTCCACCACCTGCCCTCAGGTAAGTACCCAGCAGGGTAAGAATAGTAATTTTGCCCCCATTTACTGTCCAGCACCTGCCCTGAGGTATGTACCCGGTGGAGTAAGAATAGTAATTTTGCCCCCAGTCACTATCCAGTAGGTGCCCTGATGTAAGTACCTGGTGGAGATAGAATAGAAATTCCCCCCAGAACAGTCAAGCACATGCCCTGAGGTAAGTACCCAGCTGAATAAGGATAGTCATTTTGCCCCTAGTCACTCTCCAGCACCTGCCTTGAGGTAAGTTCCCAGTGGAGTTAGAATAGTAATTTTGCCCGACAATCACTGCCCAGCACCTGCCCTGAGGTAAGTACCCGGCAGAGTAAGAATAGTACTTTTGGCCCACAGTCAATCTCCAGCACCTGCCCTGAAGTAAGTACCCAGTGGAAGTACCCGATAGAGTAAGAATAGTAATTTTGCCCCCAATCACTATCCAGTAGCTGCTCTGAGGTAAGTACCTGGTGGAGATAGAATAGTAATTTCCCCCCCAGAACTGTCCAGTACACAGCGGAGTACGAATAGTAATTTTGAACCCCAGTCACTGTCCAGCACCTGCCCTGAAGTGAGTACCCAGTGGAGTAAGAAAAGTAGTTATGCCCCCCCAGTCACTGTCCGGCACCTGCCCGAGGTAAGTACCCGGCAGAGTAAGAACAGTAATTTTGCCCCCAAGTCACTGTCCAGCACCTGCCCTTAGGTAAGTACCCGGTGGAGTTAGAATAGTAATTTTGCCCCACAGTCACTGTCCAGCTCCTGCCTGAGGTAAGTAACCGGCAGAGTCAGAATGGCAATTTCATCCCCCCTGTCACTCTCCAGCACCTGCCCTGAGGTAAGTACTCAGTGGAGTTAGAATAGTATTTTTATATCCCAGTCATTGTCCAGTACCAGCCCTGAGATAGGTACCTTGTGGAGTTAGAATAGAATTTTATTCCCAGTCACTGTCCAGTACCTGCCCTGAGGTAGGTACCTTGTGGAGTAAGAATAGAATTTTGCCCCCAGTCACTGTCCACCACCTGCCCTCAGGTAAGTACCCAGGATGGTAAGAATAGTAATTTTGCCCCCATTTACTGTCCAGCAACTGCCCTCAGGTATGTACCCGGTGGAGTTAGAATACACATTTTTCCCCCAGTCTCTGTCTACCACCTGCCCTAAGGTAAGTACCCGGCAGAGTAAGAATAGTAATTTTGACCCCAGTGACTGTTCAGCACCTGCCCTGAGGTGCCTACCCGGAGGAGTAAGAATAGTAATTTTGCCACCCATCAATATCCAGTAGCTGCCCTGAGGTAAGTACCTGGTGGAGATAGAAAAGTAATTCCCCTCCTGAACTGTCCAGCACCTGTCCTGAGGTAAGTACCCAGCGGAGTAAGAACAGTAATTTTGCCCCACCAGTCATGGTCCAGCACATGCCCTAAGGTATGTAGCCAGCAAAGTAAAAATACTATTTTTGCTCCTCAGTCCCTCTCCAGCACCTGCCCTGAGGTAAGTACCTGGTGGAGTAAGAATACAAATTTTTCCCCCAATCACTGTCCACCACCTGCCCTAAGGTAAGTACCCAGCAGAGTAAGAATGGTAAGTTTGCCCCCAAGTCACTGTTCAGCACCTGCCCTGAGGTAAGTACCCATCGGAGTAAGAATAGTAATTTTGCCCCCAATCACTGTCCAGCCCCTGCCCTGAGTTAAGTACCCAGTGGAGTAAGAATAGTAATTTCACCTCCCAGTCACTGACCAGCACCTGCCCTGAGGTAAGTACCCGGTGAAGTTAGAATAGTAATTTTGCCCCCCAGTCACTGTCCAAGACCTGCCCTGAGGTATGTACATGGTAGAGTAAGAATACTAAGTTTTCCCCCAGTCACTCTCCAGCACCTGCCCTGAGGTAAGTAGCCAGTGGATTTAGAATAGTAATTCCCCCCCAGTCACTGGCAAGCAACTGCCCGAAGGAAATTGCCTTGTGGAGTAAGAATAGTAATTTTGCTCCAGTCACTGTCCAGTACCTGCCAAGAGGTAAGTAACCGGCATAATAAGAATAGTAATTTTGCCTACCCAGTCACTGTCCAGTACCTGCCCTGAGGTAAGTCCCCGAGGGAGTAAGAATAGCAATATTGCCCCCAGTCACTATCCGTACCTGCCCTGAGGTAAGTACGTGGTGGATTTAGAATAGTGATTTTTCCCCCCAGCATTATCTAGCACGTGCCCTGAGGTAAGTACCCGGTGGAGTAAGAAAAGTAGTTTTGCCCCCCCAGTCACTGTTCAGCACCAGCCCTTAGGTAAGTACCCAGCGGAGTTTAAATTGTAATTTTGCTCCCCAGTCACTGTCCAGCACTGGCCCTGAGGTAAGCACCCAGGGTAGTTATAATAGTAATTTTGCCGCACAGTCACTATACACCACCTGCTCTAAGGTAAGTACCCGGCAGAGAAAGAATAGTCATTTGTTCCCCAGTCACTGTCCCGCACCTGCCCCGAGGTAAGTACTCAGCAGAGTAAGAATAGTAATCTTGCTTCCCAGTCACTGTCCAGCACCTGCCCTGAGGTAAGTACCTGGGTGAGTAAGAATAGTAATTTTGCCCCCCAGTCACTGTCCAGCCTGTGCCCTGAGGTAAGTTCCCTGTAGAGTTAGAATAGTAATTTTGCCCGACAATCACTGTCCAGCACCTGCCCTGAGGTAAGTACCCGGCAGAGTAAGAATAGTACTTTTGCCCCCCAGTCAATCTCCAGCACCTGCCCGGAGGTAAGTACCCAGTGGAAGTACCCGATAGAGTAAGGATAGTAATGTTGCCTCCGTAGTCACTGCCCATTACCTGCCCTGAGGTGTATACCCGGCGGAGTAAGAATAGTAATTTTGCCCCTAGTCACTATCCAGTAGCAGCCCTGAGGTAAGTACCTGGTGGAGATAGAATAGTAATTTCCCCCCCAGAACTGTCCAGTACACAGCGGAGTAAGAATAGTAATTTTGCACCCGAGTCACTGTCCAGCACCTGCCCTGAAGTAAGTACCCGGTGGAGTAAGAAAAGTAGTTATGCCTCCCCAGTCACGGTCCAGCACCTGCCCTAAGGTAAGTACCCAGCGGAGTAAAAATAGTAATTTTGCTCCCCAGTCCCTTTAGCACCTTCCCTGAGGTAAGCACCCAGGGGAGTTAGAATAGTAATTTTTCCCCCCAGTCACTGTCCGGCACCTGCCCGAGGTAAGTACCCAGCAGAGTAAGAACAGTAATCTTGCTTCCCATTCACTGTCCAGCACCTGCCCTTAGGTAAGTACCCAGTGGAGTTAGAATAGTAATTTTGCCCCACAGTCACTGTCCAGCTCCTGCCTGAGGTAAGTAACCGGCAGAGTCAGAATGGCAATTTCGCCCCCAGTCACTTTCCAGCACCTGCCCTGAGGTAAGTACTCAGTGGAGTTAGAATAGTATTTTTATCTCCCAGTCATTGTCCAGTACCAGCCCTGAGATAGGTATCTTGTGGAGTTAGAATAGAATTTTGTTCCCAGTCACTGTCCACCACCTGCCCTGAGGTAAGTACTTGGCGGAGTAAGAATATTAATGTTGCCCCCAGTCACTGTCCAGCACCTGCCCTGAGGTAAGTACCCGGTGCAGTTAGAATACTAATGTTTCCCCCAGTCACTGTCTACCACCTGCCCTAAGTTAAGTACCCAGCAGAGTAAGAATAGTAAGTTTGCCCTCAAGTCACTCTCCAGCACGTGCCCTGAGGTAAGTACGCAATGGAGTTGGAAAAGTAATTTTGTCCCCTGGTTACTGTCCAGCACCTGCTCTGAGATACATATCCGGTGGAGTTAGAATACTACTTTCCCCCCCCCCCAGTCACTGTCCATGACCTGCCCTGAGGTATGTACACAGCAGAATAAGAATAGTATGTTTGCTCCCCAAGTCACTGTCCATCACCAGCTCTGAGGTAAGTACCCAGTGGAGTAAGAAAATAGTAATTTTGCCCCCCAGTCACTGACCAGCACTTGCCCTGAGGTAAGTAGCCGGTGGAGTTAGAATAGTAATTTTGCCCCCCAGTCACTGGCAAGCAACTGCCCTGAGGAAATTACCTGGTGGGGTAAGAATAGTAATTTTGCTGCAGTCACTGTAAAGCACCTTCCCAGAGGTAAGTATCCGGCAGAGTAAGAATAATAATTTTGCCTACCCAGTCACTGTCCAGAACCTGCCCTGAGGTAAGTACCCGAGGGAGTAAGAATAGTAATATTGCCCCTAGTCACTATCCAGTACCTTCCCTTAGGTAAGTACCTGGTGGAGTTAGAATAGTAATTTTTCCCCCCAGCACTATCCAGCACCTGTCCTGAGGTAAGTGCCCGGTGGAGTAAGAAAAGTAGTTTTGCCTCCCTTAGGTACGTTCCTAGCGGAGTAAAAATTGTAATTTTGCTCCCCAGTCACAGTCCAGCACCTGCCCTGAGGTAAGCACCCAGGGGAGTTAGAATAGTAATTTTGCCCTACAGTCACTATCCACCACCTGCTGTTAGGTAAGTACACGGCAGAGTAAGAATAGTCATTTGCTCCCCAGTAACTGTCCAGCACCTGCCCCGAGGTAAGTACCCGGCAGAGTAAGAATAGTAATCTTGCTTCCCAGTCACTTTCCAGCACCTGCCCTGAGGTAAGTACCTGGGTGAGTAAGAATAGTAAGTGTGCCCCCAGTCACTGTCCAGCCCCTTCCCTGAGGTAAGTTCCTGGTAGAGTTAGAATAGTAATTTTGCCCGACAGTCACTGTCCAGCACCTGCCCTGAGGTAAGTACCCAGCAGAGTAAGAATAGTAATTTTGCCCCCAGTCACTTCCAAGCACCTGCCCTGAGGTAAGTACCTGGGTGAGTAAGAATAGTAAGTGTGCCCCCAGTCACTGTCCAGCCCCTTCCCTGAGGTAAGTTCCTGGTGGAGTTAGAATAGTAATTTTGTCTCCCCGGTCACTGTCCATTATCTGCCCTGAGGTAGGTACTTTGTGGAGTTAGAATAGAATTTTGTCCCCCATTCACTGTCCACAACCTGCCCTGAGGTAAGTATCCAGCTGAATAAAAATAGTCATTTTGCCCCTAGTCACTCTCCAGCACCTGCCCTGAGGTAAGTACCCAGTGCAGTTAGAATAGTATTTTTTCCCCCTAGTCAGTGGCAAGCACCTGCCTTGAGGAAATTACCTGGTGGAGTAAGAATAGTAATTTTGTCCCAGTCACAGTCCAGCACCTGCCCAGAGGGAAGTACCTGGCAGAGTAAGGATAGTAATTTTGCCTCCCCAGTCACTATCCACCATCTGCCCTAAGGTAAGTACCCGGGAGAGTAAGAATAGTCATTGTGCTCCCCAGTCACTGTCCGGCACCTGCCCCGAGGTAGGTACCCGGCAGAGTAAGAATAGTAATCTTGCTTCCCAGTCACTGCCCTGAGGTAAGTACCTGGGGGAGTAAGAATTGTAATTTCACCCCCCAGTCACTGTCAAGCACCTGCCCTTAGGTAAGTACCCGGTGGAGTTAGAATAGTAAGTTAGCCCCACAGTCACTGTCCAGCACCTGCCTGAGGTAAGTACCTGGGGGAGTAAGAATTGTAATTTCGCCCCCCAGTCACTGTCTAGCACCTGCCCTGAGGTAAGTACCCGGTGGAGTTAGGATAGTATTTTTGTCCCCCAGTCATTGTCTAGTACCTGCCATGAGATAGGTATCTTGTATAGTTAAAATAGAATTTTTCTCCCAGTCACTGTCCACCACCTGCCCTGAGGTAAGTGCCTGGCAGAGAAAGAATAGTAATTTTTCCCCCAGTCACTGTCTACCACCTGCCCTAAGTTAAGTACCCAGCAGAGTAAGAATAGTAAGTTTGCCCCCAAGTCACTGTCCAGCACCTGCCCTGAGGTAAGTAGCTATTGGAGTAAGAATAGTAATTTTGCCCCTAGTCACTGTCCAGCCCCTGCCCTGAGGTAAGTACCCTGTGGAGTTGGAACAGTAATTTTGTCTCCTGGTCACTGTCCAGCACCTGTCCTGAGGTACTTATCCGGTGGACCTGGAATAGTAATTTTGCCCCTCAGTCACTGTCCACGACCTGCCCTGAGGTATGTACACGGCAGAGTAAGTATAGTAAGTTTGCCCCCCCCCACTCACTGTCCACCACCTTCCCTGAGGTAAGTACCCGGTGGAGCAAGAATAGTAATTTCACCCCCCCAGTCACTGACCTGCACCTGCCTTGAGGTAAGTACCCGGTGGAGTTAGAAAAGTATTTTGTCCCCAGTCACTGTCCACCACCTGCCCTGAGGTAAGTATCCAGTGGAGTTAGAATAGTAATTTGCCCCCCAGTCACGGTCCAGCACCTGCCCTGAGGTAAGTACCCGGCAGAGTAAGAATAGTAATTTTACACCCAGTCACTCTCCAGCACCTGTCCTGAGGTAAGTACCCTGTGGATTTAGATTAGTAATTTTGCCCCCCAGTCACTACCAAGCAACTGCCCTGAGGAAATTACCTGGTGGAGTAAGAATAATAATTTTGCTCCAATCACTGTCTACCACCTGCCCAAAGAAAAGTACCCGGCAGAGTAAGAATAGTAATTTTGCCTACCCAGTCACTGTCCAGTACCTGCCCTGGGGTAAGTACCAGAGGGAGCAAGAATAGTAATATTGCCCCTAGTCACTATCCAGTACCTGCTCTGAGGTAAGTACCTGGTGGAGTTAGAATAGTAATTTTTCCCCCCAGCACTATCCAGCACCTGCCCTGAGGTAAGTACCCGTGGATTAAGAAAAGTAGTTTTGCCCCCCAGTCATTGATTTGATTTGAAAATTTGTAAAGCACGCGAATGCCCAAGGGCGTCTTGGCGCTAAGTCGATGTAGCAAGAGACTGCCGATGATAAAGAGCTCTAACTAAGAGGTAAAAAGCCAGGTTTTTACAGCTTTCCTGAATGATAGGAGCGAGGGGCTATTTTTTATTGTGATAGGGAGCAGGTTCCAGGTTTGGCCGTCTGCACCAAGAAGCTTCTCCCCCCCCACCTGACCTGCTTAAATCTTGGGACCTGTATCAATTTTGCCTGCCCAGACCTTCGGTTCCTGCATGGCTCATACCGTTTCAGATGTGTTTTTAAAAATTGTGGCCCTATACCATGAAGGGCTTTCTAGGCCAAGCAGGCTGTCTTAAATCTTATTCTTTTCTCCATTGGTAACCAGTGGAGAGCTCTTAGTCCGTGGGCAACTGGTTCTGATCTAGGGATGTCCAGCACCAGCCTTGCTGCTGCATTCTGTAAACGCTGGAGTTTTGTCAGGTGTTGGATTTGTATCCCAGCATACAAGGCATTGCCATAGTCCAATTTGGACAAAACCAGCGCCGTTACTAGTGTTTTGCATGATTCTTGGGGAATGAAAGGCAGTAGTCTTCTAATCATTTTTAAAATGAACCACACAGAGGAAGTCAGTTTATTTATCTGGGCGTTAAAAGACAGTTTATTATCCAGTATAACTCCCAGATTTCTGACTTTGTCCACTGGGGAGGGGAAATCGCCTAAGCTATCCGGCCACCATTTAGGCGACCAAAAAGTCGTGTCTGCCCCGAGCAGCATGACTTCAGTTTTATCACTATTCAATTTGAGGCAGTTAAGCTGCATCCAATCTTTAACCTGTCTCATGCAGTTGCTGAATCGGTCGGCTGTATCCTCCAGATTGTTTGAGACTGACACCACTATTTGGGTGTCATCTGCGTAGGAGACTGGTAAGAACCCACACTTTCTTATTATGGCTATCAAGGGGGCAACGTATATATTGAAGAGAGTGGGGCTCTAGGAGGACCCCTGTGGTACTCCGCATGGTGAGTTGAATGGTTTGGATGTGAAGTCTCCTAATTTGACTGTAAAAGTTCTATCTGTCAAATATGAGGATAACAGCTTCAGTGCAGTGTCGTGAGCTCCCAGTTCTGCTAGCCGGGTCACAAGTATCTCATGGTTTACCGTGTCGAAGGCCGCCGATAGATCCAGAAGGATCAGGGCGGCCTTCCCACCGGTATCTAATACTGTCCTGAGTTCCTCTACTGCCATAATCAGAGCTGTCTCGGTTCCATGTTCCTCCCTGAATCCATACTGTGATTGGTCCAGGACGTTTGCAGAGGCTAGAAATTTTGACAATTGGTTATTCAATAGTTTTTCCAACACTTTAGCCGGGAAAGGGATTCTTGAAGTTGGTCTATAGCTCCCGGGTTCATTAATGTCCAAATTGGGCTTCTTTAGCAGCGGGAGGACTGAGGCTGTTATCCAGGAATCTGGGAAACAGCTAGACTGTATTATCTTTGTGAAAACCAAATTTAATTGTTCGCTAAGTAGATCTGGGAACATATGCATCACCTTTGGTGGACAGGGGTCTGTTAGGTCACCAGACTTTATTGTCATCATCACCTGTCTGATATGTTCCACTGATGGAGGAAAAAAGCAGAACCCCAGACTGGGGTCTTCGACATGCGTGCCTTGATTAGGATGTGGATAGGGAATATCTGCCTTGTTGTTAGTCATAAAAGACTCATGCACTACTTTGACTTTGTCGACAAAGAACTGTCCCAGTGTATTACATAACTCAGTGCTGCCTTCCATCTGTTTATTAATGGTAAGATTTGCTAGTTTTTTGACCGTGGCGAATAGCTCCTTACTGGAGTTCTTAGCCTCATTTATTTTTCTTGTAAAGTAATTACTTTTTTCTTCTATAATTAGTTTTTTATATATGGCCAGGGTTCTGACGTATTCATCTTTCATCTGTTGCTCATAGTTGGCCCTCCATTTTCTCTCTGCCCTTCTGCATGCTTGCTTTTGTGCCCTCAGCTTATCAGTGAACCAAGGTTCTGATGGATTTTTCCTCCTAGAGATAATCCGTTTCAAGGGGGCTGCAGTTTTAACCGCAAATTTAATCCAGCTGAATACCTGATCAGCAGCTGCGTTACTATCAGATCCGAGTTCAGGAGTGGTCCTGAGTAGCTGCTCCTGTAATCTCGGAATGTCTATCTTGGTCCAGTCCTGATAGGAGGCATACCTGGGCTCTGTTATAGTGGGTGTTTTGACCTGATCCACCTTTATCGTGAATATTATTATGTTATGGTCTGACCAGGGAACGGGCATTATTCCTTCAATTCCGATGTTTGTGTTGGAGGTGAAAATCCCGTCTAGCGTATGCCCGGCCGCATGTGTCTTATGCTTGACAATCTGGTCCAGGAAAAACTGGCCATTGTCTCAACCATTGATGCAATGTTATTATCAGAATTCTTTTCTAGATGTAGATTGAAGTCTCCTAGTATGGTAAAATCTGAGCCCTTGGAGCTAGATTCTAAAAAAGGACTTAATAGCTGAATTAGAGGGTTTTTTGCCCTTGGTGGTCTGTATATCAACAGGCCTTTTAATGTATAGTTGTTGGTAATAGTGATCTGAAAGGATAGCAATTCACAGTCTGGGCTGCTGCCCAATCCTGAGCCCTTAGCCTGCAGTTCTTCTCTAAAGATGATGGCTAGTCCCCCCCCCCACTTCCCTGTTCTGTCAGCACAGATTATTGAATAGCCTCCAGGTAGAGCTAGAGCTATGTCTGCGTCTGAGGCACCATCTGCCCATGTCTCTGTGATGAATACTAGGTCAAGATTGTGTGTTTCAATTAGTTCGGCCACTTCGGTGTTGTGTTTTACTAATGAGCGTGCATTAATTAGCACTGCCTTGACTATTTTAGTAGCCATCCTGATCGGATAGGTGCGCTGTTGTGTTAGCGCCCTGATTTTTCTAAAACGAAGAGGTAGCTGGCAATGCACACACTGCTTAGTTTCTACCTGCAAATCCAATGTGGGGCAACAAGTTTTGACCCTAAGTTTATGCAATTCTTTGCTAGAGTATATTAATTTATCATTGTCCAGCACCTGCCCTTAGGTAAGTACCCAGCTGAGTAAAAATAGTAATTTTGCTTCCCAGTTACTGTCCAGCACCTGCCCTGAGGTAAGCACCCAGGGGAGTTAGAATAGTAATTTTGCCCCACAGTCACTATCCACCACCTGCTCTAAGGTAAGTACCCGGCAGAGTAAGAATAGTCATTTGCTCCCCAGTCACTGTCCAGCACCTGCCCCGAGGTAAGTACCCGGCAAGGTAAGAATAGTAATCTTGCTTCCCAGTCACTGTCCAGCACCTGCCCTGAGGTAATTACCTGGGTGAGTAAGAATAGTAATTTTGCCCCTCAGTCACTATCCAGCCCCTGCCCTGAGGTAAGTTCCCGGTGGAGTTAGAATAGTAATTTTACCCGACAGTCACTGTCCAGCACCTGCCCTGAGGTAAGTACCCGGCAGAGTAAGAATAGTAATTTTGCCCCCCGTCACTCTTCAGCACCGACCCTGAGGTAAGTACCCGGTGGAGTTAGAATAGTAATTTTGTCCCCCAGTCACTGTCCATTATCTGCCCTGAGGTAGGTTCTTTGTGGAGTTAGAATAGAATTTTGCCTCCCAGTTACTGTACACCACCTGCCCTCAGGTAAGTACCCAGCTGAATAAGAATAGTAATTTTGCCCCTAGTCACTGTTCAGCACCTTCCCTGAGGCAAGTACACAGTAGAGTTAGAATAGTAGTTTTGTCCCCCAGTCACTGGCAAACACCTGCCCTGGGGAAATTACCCAGTGAAGTATGAATAGTAATTTTGCACTCCAGTCACTGTCCAGCATCTGTCCAGAGGTAAGTACCCCACAGAGTAAGTATAGTAATTTTGCCTCCCCACTCACTTGTGAGTACCTGCAGTGAGGGAAGTACCTGGTGGCGTAAGAATAGCAATTTAGGCCCCAGTCACTGTCCAGTACCAGCCCTGAGGTAAGTACTCAGCACAGTTAGAATAGTAATTTTTCCCCCCAGCACTGTCTAACACCTGCCCTGAGGTAAGTATCCAGCGGCATAAGAATAGTAATTTTGCCCCCAGCCACTGTCCGGCACATGCCCTGAAGTAAGTACCCGGTGGAGTAAGAAAAGTAATTTTGCCCCCCCCGTCATTGTCCAGCACCTGCCCTGAGGTAAGCGCCTGGCAGAGAAAGAATAGTAATATTGCCCCCAGTCACTGTCCAGCACCTACCATGAGGTAAGTACCCGGTGCAGTTAGAATACTAATTTTTCCCCCAGTCACTGTCTACCACCTGCCCTAAGTTAAGTACCCAGCGGAGTAAGAATAGTAAGTTTGCCCCTAAGTCACTCTCCAGTACCTGCCCTGAGGTAAGTACCCAGCAGAGTAAGAATAGCCATTATGCTCCCCAGTCACTGTCCAGCACCTGCCCTGAGGTAAGTACCCGGTCGAGTTAGTATACAAATTTCCCCCCCAGTCACTGTACACCACCTGCTTTAAGGTAAGTACCCAGAAGTGTAAGAATAGGAAGTTTGCCCCCAAGTCACTGTCCAGCACCTGCCCTGAGGTAAGTAGCTATCGGAATAAGAATAGTAACTTTGCCCCTAGTCACTGTCCAGCCCCTGCCCTGAGGTAAGTACCCTGTGGAGTTGGAACAGTAATTTTGTCTCCTGGTCACTGTCCAGCACCTGCTCTGAGGTACTTATCCGGTGGACCTAGAATAGTAATTTTGCCCCCCAGTCACTGTCCACGACCTGCCCTGAGGTATGTACACGGTGGAGCAAGAATAGTAATTTCACCCCCCCAGTCACTGACCTGCACCAGCCTTGAGGTAAGTACCCGGTGGAGTTAGAAAGGTATTTTGTCCCCAGTCACTGTCCACCACCTGCCCTGAGGTAAGTATCCAGTGGAGTTAGAATAGTAATTTTGCCCCCCAGTCACTGTCCAGCACCTGCCCTGAGGTAAGTACCCGGCAGAGTAAGAATAGTAATTTTACCCCCAGTTACTCTCCAGCACCTGTCCTGAGGTAAGTACCCCGTGGATTTAGATTAGTAATTTTGCCCCCCAGTCACTACCAAGCAACTGCCCTGAGGAAATTACCTGGTGGAGTAAGAATGATAATTTTGCTCCATTCACTGTCTACCACCTGCCCAAAGGTAAGTACCCGGCAGAGTAAGAATAGTAATTTTGCCTACCCAGTCACTGTCCAGTACCTGCCCTGAGGTAAGTACCAGAGGGAGCAAGAATAGTAATATTGCCCCTAGTCACTATCCAGTACCTGCTCTGAGGTAAGTACCTGGTGGAGTTAGAATAGTAATTTTCCCCCCAGCACTATCCAGCACCTGCCCTGCGGTAAGTACCCATGGATTAAGAAAAGTAGTTTTGCCCCCCAGTCATTGTCCAGAACCTGCCCTTAGGTAAGTACCCAGCTGAGTAAAAATAGTAATTTTGCTTCCCAGTCACTGTCCAGCACCTGCCCTGAGGTAAGCACCCAGGGGAGTTAGAATAGTAATTTTGCCACACAGTCACTATCCACCACCTGCTCTAAGGTAAGTACCCGGCAGAGTAAGAATAGTCATTTGCTCCCCAGTCACTGTCCAGCACCTGCCCCGAGGTAAGTACCCGACAAAGTAAGAATAGTAATCTTGCTTCCCAGTCACTGTCCAGCACCTGCCCTGAGGTAATTACCTGGGTGAGTAAGAATAGTAATTTTGCCCCTCAGTCACTGTCCAGCCCCTGCCCTGAGGTAAGTTCCCGGTGGAGTTAGAATAGTAATTTTGCCCAACAGTCACTGTCCAGCACCTGCCCTCAGGTAAGTACCCGGCAGAGTAAGAATAGTAATTTTGCCCCCCGTCACTCTTCAGCACCGACCCTGAGGTAAGTACCCGGTGGAGTTAGAATAGTAATTTTGTCCCCCGGTCACTGTCCATTATCTGCACTGAGGTAGGTTCTTTGTGGAGTTAGAATAGAATTTTGCGTCCCAGTTACTGTACACCACCTGCCCTCAGGTAAGTACCCAGCTGAATAAGAATAGTAATTTTGCCCCTAGTCACTGTTCAGCACCTTCCCTGAGGCAAGTACACGGTAGAGTTAGAATAGTAGTTTTGTCCCCCAGTCACTGGCAAACACCTGCCCTGGGGAAATTACCCAGTGAAGTATGAATAGTAATTTTGCACTCCAGTCACTGTCCAGCATCTGTCCAGAGGTAAGTACCCCGCAGAGTAAGTATAGTAATTTTGCCTCCCCACTCACTGTTGAGTACCTGCAGTGAGGGAAGTACCTGGTGGCGTAAGAATAGCAATTTAGCCCCCAGTCACTGTCCAGTACCAGCCCTGAGGTAAGTACTCAGCAGAGTTAGAATAGTAATTTTTTCCCCCAGCACTGTCCAACACCTGCCCTGAGGTAAGTATCCAGCGGAATAAGAATAGTAATTTTGCCCCCCAGTCACTGTCCAGCACCTGCCCTGAAGTAAGTACCCGGTGGAGTAAGAAAAGTAATTTTGCCCCCCCGTCACTGTCCAGCACCTGCCCTGAGGTAAGCACCCAGGGGAGTTAGAATAATAATTTTGCCCCCCAGTCACTGTCCACCACCTGCCCTGAGGTAAGTACCCGGCAGAGTAAGAATAGTCATTATGCTCCCCAGTCACTGTTCAGCACCTGCCCCAAGGTAAGTACCCGGCAGAGTAAGAATAGTAATCCTGCTCCCCAGTCACTGTCCAGCACCTGCCCTAAGGTAAGTAGTTGGCGGAGTAAGAATCGTTATTTTCCCCCGTCACTCTCCAGCATCAACCCTGAGGTAAGTATCCGGCAGAGTAAAAATAATGATTTTGCCCCCTGTCATTGTCCAGCACCTGATCAGAGGTAAACCTCCTTGTACAGTTACCTTTCTTTTTTTAATATTGTGAATAGAGTTCAACTAGTGTCCTGAGGTATTTTGAAGGATGTCTTATAATTGATAGTTTAATCTCTGAAATAATGTCCTGCAACTATTCTGCAAAGATTACACATTTTTTGTGACAATTTCTGACTAAAAAAACAAACAAAAAAACCCATATAATACAGTAACAATTTAATAAATGTGAGCGCCTTTACCTTCCGGAGTTATTTACTTAAGGGAACTCGAATTGTCCTCTGTATCAATTTTTTCCAAAATCTGTAAAATACTGTAAAAAACTAACTCAATACATGTTCAGGCATAAATCGAGTTTTGGTTTTGTACAGATATTCATAATGATTTTCCTACTTGTGTAGCTAGATGGCAGTATTTTCCACAGGCAATGGCACACAGTTCTCTGATCCTAACGGTGTGTGTGGTCACGAAGGAACTCAGTGTACCACAGACTACAAAATGGTGGATGGCAGTTTATATATTGTTTTGCGTAGTGTTCCATAAGTTAAAGGAAAACATGTTGTGAACTTAATTTTTTAAGAAGCGTTTGTATGTGACAGAACGTGTATTTATTTTGTACGTTTTAAAACATTATGTTTATTCACATTCCCGTACCCGTACGTGCACGTCTGGCCGTACCTCTCCCAGTATTCAGTAAGTGTTATGTTAGTAGTGGGATAAACAGTCACTGTCCCCAATTACTCGAACAGTTCACATTGTGTTTCTGTGTTTTCTCTGTATTTAGGAGCTCAGCTGAGCCCACTCTCATTGACTGCCCAGCCGGAATTTATGTGCTGGTTGAATGATTAGGTAATCCTTACCTTCAATTATGAGCATTCACTACCTACCTCTTTAAATCATACCCCCCTAACACGGAGTATCCAATTTTCTCTAGGTGCTCCCTGTTCACACAGTCCTGATGAAGACCCCACTCTAAGGCTGGAATCACCTTGAACATTTTAGGGGTCGAAACGTTGACTACTAGTACTGCACAAGCCCCGACGACTGAAATTCATTATCAGTGTCTATGTAATGCTATGTGGTATAATTGGAACAGTTGACCTGTGTTAGGCCGGATTGGTCTCACTATGTGAATTTGATGTATATATGTCACATCACCTTTCCCCTGTTTACCACCCTCACTTTCTCACTTTGACCCTAAACACCCCGTCCTCTCTTTTCCCAACACTAGAGCACCAAAAATATTTGAATTGATTCTAGTTGGAAGAGCAACTGTGTTGCCTAAACTGAAGTGAAGATTTGCTTTGAAAATAAATTGCATTCACTGCAGACTATGCTACATTGGTATTGTGAATGCTGTTTTCTATTTCTTTTGTTTTAAATAAAATGCTGCTACTGTGACCAATTGTGTATTGTACTGCTATTCACATTCCAGGCATAGAATGTAAGCCATTTTATAGAAGGAGAACATCTAATGTTTGGTGAAAATAAAGGAAGGACTACTGTGGAAACAGGATACGGTAAACCAGTATCTGCATAGAAATGTGTATTTGTTCACGTATTTCTCTTAATCTTGTGTTTAAAAAAATGGTTTGTCAAACTAAAAGCTGCGTGTAATTTGATAAGTTAATGCAAACAAAATTTAGAAAAAAAACATTTAAGTGTAAAGGAGTGCATTTTCACTTTGCTCGAGTGTATGCATTGTTACAGTATGCGTGGATAAGTGATGTGTGGTAATGTTATGAATGATTTAAATATGTTTAATGTGTTTTAATGTATTTGCATGGTTTAGGCATGCTTGGTTTAGACTTGCGTTGTTCAGGTATGGTCGTTGTTGCGCTTGCATTATAAATGCATGTGTTATTTAGTCATCTGTCATTCCACCATACAAGCATTCCCTGGGTGCGACCACCAGTGAAATTACCCAGAACAGGTTATAAGGTAGAGGGTGGGACACAGATTTGCCTGACAACTACTAGAACTCCGACCTCAAGGGGAGTGCTATTGTATATGAGTATTGTTATTCTTTTGCATGTGTAGAGTTACAAATAAAAACTTTTTCTTCTAAAAGTAAATATTTGACTGGACATTGATTTATTGTTTGTAGGTTGTGCACTTTAAGTCATGTTTGCTTACCTGTACCTACACTCCCCCCCCTCCCAGAGGAGGTTTTGACAGCTTGTCCACACCTACCACTGAGAGTCAAGTGCAGAAAGGTTACTTGGCCCAGTTGCTCAGGATTCATAGTAAAAACAACAGTTGATGGACAGAATGCAGAACAATGTCATACAGTCACCCCAGTACAGAGATCTGGGCCTAAATCCATGGTTTTTTTGCTCACCATGCCATTCCAGTTTGAACCCAGCCATATGCAAATCAGTCTTGACCCTGTGCCTCATGGGAACAGTCCAGCCCGAACTGCCAAGCCAGGTCCTCCCTGGACTGGAAACAAGCATCCTAGGACCGGTTTCGGGGTTTCACCCCTCTTCAGCCAGGATAGCTTGATTCCAGTGGCATGGAGAGCACGGGACCCACGTCTGGGCATACCCGTCCCACTCGGGGTGACAAATGCAAAAACAACAGTTGATGGACAGAATGCAGAACAATGTCATACATTCACCCCAGTACAGAGATCTGGGCCTAAATCCATCGTTTTTTGCTCACCATGCCATTCCAGTTTGAACCCAGCCATATGCAAATCAGTCTTGACCCTGTGCCTCATGGGAACAGTCCAGCCCGAACTGCCAAGCCAGGTCCTCCCTGGACTGGAAACAAGCATCCTAGGACCGGTTTCAGGGTTTCACCCCTCTTCAGCCAGGATAGCTTGATTCCAGTGGCATGGAGAGCATGGGACCCACGTCTGGGCATACCCGTCCCACTCGGGGTGACAAATGCAAAAACAACAGTTGATGGACAGAATGCAGAACAAAGTCATACATTCACCCCAGTACAGAGATCTGGGCCTAAATCCATCGTTTTTTTGCTCACCATGCCATTCCAGTTTGAACCCAGCCATATACAAATCAGTCTTGACCCTGTGCCTCATGGGAACAGTCCAGCCCGAACTGCCAAGCCAGGTCCTCCCTGGACTGGAAACAAGCATCTTAGGACCGGTTTCGGGGATTCACCCCTCTTCAGCCAGGATAGCTTGATTCCAGTGGCATGGAGAGCACGGGACCCACGTCTGGGCATGCCCGTCCCACTCGGGGTGACAAATGCAAAAACAACAGTTGATGGACAGAATGCAGAACAATGTCATACATTCACCCCAGTACAGAGATCTGGGCCTAAATCGATCGTTTTTTTGCTCACCATGCCATTCCAGTTTGAACCCAGCCATATGCAAATCAGTCTTGACCCTGTGCCTCATGGGAACAGTCCAGCCCGAACTGCCAAGCCAGGTCCTCCCTGGACTGGAAACAAGCATCCTAGGACCGGTTTCGGCAGTTCGGGCTGGACTGTTCCCATGAGGCACAGGGTCAGACTGATTTGCATATGGCCATGTCTGAACTGGGGTGGTGGAGTGAGCTAAAGAATGATGATGGATTAAACCCAGATCAGTTGACTGGGGGTGAGTGTTTGATTTGCTCTAACGCTCCGTCCATCATCCCCTTTGGTATCGCTTTGTTCGCCCTAAGTTGGCAGGGTATGCCCAGACGTGGGACCCTTGCTCACTTTGCCACTGGATTCAAGATAGCCTGGCTGATGAGGGTTTTGAACCCGAAACCGGTCCCAGGATGCTTGTTTCCGGTCCAGGGAACACATGGCTTGGCAGTTCGGGCTGGACTGTTCCCATGAGGCACAGGGTCAGACTGATTTGCATATGGCCATGTCTGAACTGGGGTGGTGGAGTGAGCTAAAGAATGATGATGGATTAAACCCAGATTAGTTGACTGGGGATGAGTGTTTGATTTGCTCTAACGCTCCGTCCATCATCCACTTTGGTATCGCTTTGTTCGCCCTAAGTTGGCAGGGTATGCCCAGACGTGGGTCCCTTGCTCACTTTGCCACTGGATTCAAGATAGCCTGGCTGATGAGGGTTTTGAACCCGAAACCGGTCCCAGGATGCTTGTTTCCGGTCCAGGGAAGACATGGCTTGGCAGTTTGGGCTGGACTGTTCCCATGAGGCACAGGGTCAGACTGATTTGCATATGGCCATGTCTGAACTGGGGTGGTGGAGTGAGCTAAAGAATGATGATGGATTAAACCCAGATCAGTTGACTGGGGGTGAGTGTTTGATTTGCTCTAACGCTCCGTCCATCATCCCCTTTGGTATCGCTTTGTTCGCCCTAAGTTGGCAGGGGTATGCCCAGCCGTGAGTCCCTTGCTCACTTTGCCACTGGATTCAAGATAGCCTGGCTGATGAGGGTTTGAACCCGAAACCGGTCCCAGGATGCTTGTTTCCGGTCCAGGAAAGACATGGCTTGGCAGTTCGGGCTGGACTGTTCCCATGAGGCACAGGGTCAGACTGATTTGCATATGGCCATGTCTGAACTGGGGTGGTGGAGTGAGCTAAAGAATGATGATGGATTAAACCCAGATCAGTTGACTGGGGGTGAGTGTTTGATTTGCTCTAACGCTCCGTCCATCATCCCCTTTGGTATCGCTTTGTTCGCCCTAAGTTGGCAGGGTATGCCCAGACGTGGGTCCCTTGCTCACTTTGCCACTGGATTCAAGATAGCCTGGCTGATGAGGGTTTTGAACCCGAAACCGGTCCCAGGATGCTTGTTTCCGGTCCAGGGAAGACATGGCTTGGCAGTTCGGGCTGGACTGTTCCCATGAGGCACAGGGTCAGACTGATTTGCATATGGCCCTGTCTGAACTGGGGTTGTGGAGTGAGCTAAAGAATGATGATGGATTAAACCCAGATCAGTTGACTGGGGGTGAGTGTTTGATTTGCTCTAACGCTCTGTCCATCATCCCCTTTGGTATCGCTTTGTTCGCCCTAAGTTGGCAGGGTATGCCCAGACGTGGGTCCCTTGCTCACTTTGCCACTGGATTCAAGATAGCCTGGCTGATGAGGGTTTTGAACCCGAAACCGGTCCCAGGATGCTTGTTTCCGGTCCAGGGAAGACATGGCTTGGCAGTTCGGGCTGGACTGTTCCCATGAGGCACAGGGTCAGACTGATTTGCATATGGCCATGTCTGAACTGGGGTGGTGGAGTGAGCTAAAGAATGATGATGGATTAAACCCAGATCAGTTGACTGGGGGTGAGTGTTTGATTTGCTCTAACGCTCCGTCCATCATCCCCTTTGGTATCGCTTTGTTCGCCCTAAGTTGGCAGGGTATGCCCAGACGTGGGTCCCTTGCTTACTTTGCCACTGGATTCAAGATAGCCTGGCTGATGAGGGTTTTAAACCCGAAACCGGTCCCAGGATGCTTGTTTCCGGTCCAGGGAAGACATGGCTTGGCAGTTCGGGCTGGACTGTTCCCATGAGGCACAGGGTCAGACTGATTTGCATATGGCCATGTCTGAACTGGGGTGGTGGAGTGAGCTAAAGAATGATGATGGATTAAACCCAGATCAGTTGACTGGGGGTGAGTGTTTGATTTGCTCTAACGCTCTGTCCATCATCCCCTTTGGTATCGCTTTGTTCGCCCTAAGTTGGCAGGGTATGCCCAGACGTGGGTCCCTTGCTCACTTTGCCACTGGATTCAAGATAGCCTGGCTGATGAGGGTTTTAAACCCGAAACCGGTCCCCAGGATGCTTGTTTCCGGTCCAGGGAAGACATGGCTTGGCAGTTCGGGCTGGACTGTTCCCATGAGGCACAGGGTCAGACTGATTTGCATATGGCCATGTCTGAACTGGGGTGGTGGAGTGAGCTAAAGAATGATGATGGATTAAACCCAGATCAGTTGACTGGGGGTGAGTGTTTGATTTGCTCTAACGCTCTGTCCATCATCCCCTTTGGTATCGCTTTGTTCGCCCTAAGTTGGCAGGGTATGCCCAGACGTGGGTCCCTTGCTCACTTTGCCACTGGATTCAAGATAGCCTGGCTGATGAGGGTTTTGAACCCGAAACCGGTCCCAGGATGCTTGTTTCCGGTCCAGGGAAGACATGGCTTGGCAGTTCGGGCTGGACTGTTCCCATGAGGCACAGGGTCAGACTGATTTGCATATGGCCATGTCTGAACTGGGGTGGTGGAGTGAGCTAAAGAATGATGATGGATTAAACCCAGATCAGTTGACTGGGGGTGAGTGTTTGATTTGCTCTAACGCTCCGTCCATCATCCCCTTTGGTATCGCAGGATTCATAGTAGGTAGGTTTCCTGGACATCAGCAATAAAAGGAATTAACCATCACTGTTGGGCGCAGTAGGACCTGCGTGCTCAGTGGCCCTCTGAAAAAAGTCCTGACAAAGGCTCCCTCTTGCCACATGGGATCACTCAGATAATTGCAGGTGCTAAGTAATGCTTCACTTACGACAGTGCCATTTACACAGGAGTTCCAGTAAAGACCATTCTCAAACTCCAAAGGGACCAGACCTAGCCACTCCTAAAATATTTGCACGGAGTCATTCTCGGCACATCATCCCGCCCTTAATAAACGTTAACTGATGGGCTGGCATGGTATTGTATGATATGGTACAATATATGACCTTTGTAAAAACATGTTAATAAAAAATAGAGGAGCTTCCCAAGCACTGAACAATACACATCACAAAGTATCTTCAAAGCACATTGTGCTCCTGTTTATGAAACCAGAGTGTGTCTCAAAGATGTGGAGAAATGATATCAGATTTCTTGATGTTGAGTGATTGTTGAGCATGTTCTTGGAAGATCCATGATACAGCAACTTAGCATAATCGATTGGGAGCCAACTAAAGAAGTAACTGCCACCCATCTACCCCCAGGCAGGGGATCTGGAATTAGGCAACTAGGAATTAAGGTGGTGCTGCATCTGCAGCACCCCCAGATAATCTTGACAGATTTCAAATGGGAAAAGAGTAAATAAAGAAGCCATTTATGCTGCGAATCATTTAACACGGAGATCTATGTTTCAATTTTCTTTCTTTTGCTGATAAGTGAGAGAGTTTTGCAACTCTGATTTACTGACACTGTCACACTCTGTTAAAGGAGAAACCTAAGCCATTATAGCATGTTTTTCTAATACATATGTAAATAAAATACTTGTTCGATTATGTTTAATTTCTTTAATGCATAGAAGGTTACAATCATCCTAGTTTATTCTATAATTTTTCATTATGCCGTGCTTTAATTAGGACTAACACAATTGCAACCCAAAAATAACAATTGTTGGACCAAACAGGCAAGTCCAATGCTTTACTGACATACAGTGTAATATTCCATTCATTATGCATACCGACATCTATTTAGAGTGCTATGCAATATGCGCAGAGACTCGATATCCGCACATTTACTATTGGTGCAGTTTGCTTTGGTTTTGAGTTTAACACTAAAGCCACTTGTAAGATGTCACCGATCGAAGGGCCCTCACGCCACCAAAGTCCCCAAACATATCGAGGGTGGCCCTGTGAACTGTCGACCAGACCTGAGGAGGGTGGGGCTACCTCCGTGTCTAAACGAAGAACCCCAGCTCGTATCCGGGCATCGCTATCCAGGTAGAGCCATGAACTGCCACAACTCTCACAACTGCCTCACGCATTGGACTTGAGTGTGCTGGGACAATGACATAACTTTAAAGACTCAGGGGTGGGTCATTGGTAAGAACTGTCCTATGGGTCACAGAACCAGGGACGCTGTGTGTGCTTTACATTGTGAGTCTCTACCGGTGCTTACATCAAACCTCATCTGTTTCTGAGTAGAGATCTCCATAGTAAATGAGTAGGACTTTAGGCTTTCATTATTACTATGTGTATGAAAGTACTTCTCCTTTTTGCAAGAAGAAGCAGGCTGGGCAGTAATTAATGTGCCTGTTGCATAACGTTTGAGTTCTGAGTCTCTGCCCCTACACTACCTCCCTGTGGAGCCTTGGGCAGCTGGGAGTCGAGTGGCAAAAGAGTATATTTGTTTTTCAATTTGCAGGATCATAGTGGGTCAGGCCCTGGGGCAACAGAGGTAAATGGCCCTAAACCACCGGGGTTGAGGACCTGTTACCCCTGCTTGCCCCATTAACCCCGAACGGGTTCAAACTGACATATGTATAATTGATTTAACTATTGGTATTATGAAAAAATACCTTTTCATTTTGAATCAGTATTGTTACTTGGGTAAATGTGTGCTCTAAGAACCGTTCATTATTTGACAAATATGATTCCAGAAGCTGGGCACAGATTTATGTAACTCTCGGGACCCTCCGACTTCTCTCAACTGTTGCCTGTCTCTCTTGTCGCCAGGCCTCTGAGACTCTCTTGTACTCCCAGATGTCTGAATTTCTCTCTCTTTTCTCTTTACCGTCATGTCTCCAACTCTGTATTGCTCTCTCCTTTATTCCCAGTCTTCTCTGATATCGCTAGTCAGTCTGTCCATGTCCACAATGGTTCTCTCACTTTGTGTGTCTCTCTCACTTTGTGTGTGTCTCTCTCTCTCTCTCTCTCTCATGTGTCTCTAGGATGCCTTCAACTGTCTCTTGTGTGCCTCCAGGTCTTTCTGCTCCCTCTTGTGTGCCTCCAGGTCTTTCTGCTCTCTCTCGTGTGCCTCCAGGTCTTTCTGCTCTCTCTCGTGTGCCTCCAGGTCTTTCTGCTCTCTCTCGTGTGCCTCCAGGTCTTTCTGCTCTCTCTCGTGTGCCTCCAGGTCTTTCTGCTCTCTATTGTGTGCCTCCAGATCTCTCACATGCTCACTTTTGCCCTCCTCAGATCTCTCTTTTGCCCCTATGTTGCTTATGCCTCTTGGCACCATGCCTGTGACTCTGACACTCTCTTGTGCTCTCAAGTCTCTGACTATCTCCCGTTAATTGAGCCCAAGGTCTGATCTTTTGCTCTCGGTCTCTCTCTCTTTCTCGCACTCTCCCACGCTCCTGTGCCTTTTTCTCTGACAACGACACAGATCTTTGTCCTGCACGCCCAGGCGTCACCCTCCTTTCTCTGCTACACCCCCAGTTCTTATCCCACTATGGTGCCCACAAGTCCCCTCTTTGAGTGTCTCTGGTCCCCTAGGCCACACTGCTGTCACTAGCCCTCACATCTCTCCTCTCACCAGTTGTCCTCCCTCTCTTCTACACCAGATGCTCACCTTCTCCCCTTCATTACTACCAGCATCTCTTCATCCTGTCATTCCTCAAACTGTTGTAATGCCTACCAGTACACCATCAGTCACTTTCTCACTCCCTCCCACTGACAGCTGGGACTGCGGGTTGGCTGCCTGTGCTCAAATAAAAACCCACAGCCTTCTGCAGTTCTAGGCCAAACATATTGGCTTTACCAATGTTTGCTTTTGAAAAGTAGAAAAGGTTATGAGTTCAAGAATTTTATGTTTGACATTCCATTCAAATCTGTGAATACATGCGATATAACTGCTGTTCAGGGTATTCATAAGGACTCATAGGTGACTAAATCATATTGCATTCATGTACTAACAAGTAATGGCTTACCGTTCGGTATTGTTTCCGGTAAACATTGCATTGCAGAGCCTGTGGTTGACAGAGCGTGTGGGACTTGGCATTACCTGAAATTCAGAGAAACCACACAGAATTCCGGGCAGTGCATTTCACTGCAAATTCCTGAGGTGGAGAGCTTGTAAATTCTTGTCCAGAACCCAAAGAAGGTTAACACCCCTGTAAACTCCTGAAATGTGGGCACTCTAGACAACACAATAAGTGATTTATTACTCCCATGCTTCTTGTAAGCACTTACTAGACATGACATTAAAAACACACATGCTTTTCTGCGGAGAATGCCTTTTTAAATGTGCACGTTTAGAAACTGACTGACTCGTATTGTAATGAATTGAGAACATTACGAGCGTTCCTTGTTTTCAAATGTCATATTTCAAACTCAATACTACCCGTGCATAGATTGTCATATGTCTAAGAGCTTAGGGCCTTTATGGGAGACGGCAAATGGCCACCTAAGAAAGCGCAACCACGCTACTTGGAATATTGTGTATCCACATTTGAAAATGCATTGGCAAAGCCAATAGGTCTGGTGTTGGCACCGAACTTCTGGCAATTCTTGTTTTAATTTGCCTTAGATTTTTCAAAACTTTATTGTTTGTGAATATGTCGGACGCTCATCATTCGAAACAAAATCATTTGCTTCAAGCCAAAATGGCTTTTTGTGGTCCAAAAAACACACACATTAACACACACATTAACATAGTAGTCCCTGGCACTGAAGGGAACTACTTTGTGTGTGTTCCTTGTGAAAGAGCAGCATGCCTTAACTCGTAGTGAAGTCAGTCAGTGGCTGAAGTGGGCTGATACAGTGTCCCTTAATGCATGCTGGAGTGGGTGGAAGAAAAATGTGAATGACACCAACCACAGACTAATGGATGAAGTTTGGCTGAAACCCCTATAAGTAACTATGTTATACAGAAACGTTTACAAAAATCAAATGGTCTTGGCTAACACAGACATAGAAAGATCAATCAGTTTGACATTGGCTGCAACCCTTCTATCATTCAGAAAGAAACAAAGCAAGAAAGAAAGCAAACACGAAAGAAAGAATGCAAGAAGGCAATAAAGAAAGAAAGAAAGAAGGCAGGTTAAAAAGAAGGCAAGAGAATATCAAGAAAGAAAAAAGGCAAGAAAAAGTCAAGAAAGAAAGAAAGAAACAATGAAGGCAAGAGAGAAAGATGGCCAGAAAGAAAGAAAGCAAGGAGACAAAAAGGAAAGAGGGAAAAAAGGAAACGAAGGAAGAAAGAAAGAAAGAAAGAAAAAAGAAAGAAAAACAGATGGTAAGAAAAAACGAAAGAAAGAAGAAAGGAAAGAAACAAAGACAGAAAAAGGAGAGAAAAAGAAGGAAAGAAAGAAGATAAGAAGGAAAGAAGGAAAAAATAATGAAAGAAGGCACAAATGAAAGAAAGGAAAAAGAAAGAAAGATAAGAAGGAAAAAAAGAAAGAAAGAGAGGAAAGAAAGTGAAAAATAGATGGTAAGAAAGAAAGAAAGAAGAAAGGAAAGAAAGAAAGAAAGAGAAAAAGAAACAAAGAAGGAAAGAAAGAAAGGAGAGAAAGAAAGGAGAGAAAGAAAAATGGTAAAAAGAGGTTAACAATACAGAACAGTTTCAAACGGACACAATCTGCTATGCTGTGAAATAGCAGCAGTCAGAAAAGCAAAGCACTCCAAAAGGAATTTGCAACAACATTGGCAGGTGATGAGATCTGCTAAAGATGAAATGTGTATCAGAAGAATCCTACTATCACATCAGGCTCTGAACACAAAGGCAACACTAAAGTAATTATAAAGTAAAAACAAAAACACTGGTTCTGAAGTCAACTATCTTGTGTGTTGAAGTGCCTCTTGTGAGAGAGCAAAATGCAGTCACTCAAAGTGAAGCTAACCAGTGGCTTAAGTAGGCTGGTGCACTGCCCCATGCTATGTGCTGTAGTGGGTGGAAGAAAAATGTGAATGACACAACAACAGACCAATGGATGAAGAGAGGTGGCTGAGTCTTATATGTAAGTATATTATACATATTTTAGTAAAATCAAAAGATGTTGGCTACCTCCAGGCCTAAAAATGCCTGTCTTTCATTGCTTGTTTTAGGAGAGCCTTCTACCTGCTACACCCAACATCAACCTGCATTTCTGTAGGGCAGCCTTTACATGAAAGATGAACAGATGAGTCACTTATATTCCTCACAGTGAGTTGCTTCCTTTAAATACAACCATTTTGTATTGCATATGTTAGTCAAGGTGCAGATTGTGTAACCCATATTTAATCTTTTTTGTATACATCTTCATTCTTAAAAATCACAGCAATGCTTAGATGATAAACATTCCAATGCCTGCCACTCGTTCTTGTAAAAAAGAATACTGTACACTCCATCACTGACATAGAGTACTGGATCAGGAATAGTGAAACCAGCAGGTTTTTTAAATCTGGATTTTACATACCATTTCTGATTGAAATTCCTGCATTAATATGCTTGCAGTTAGTCCTCTGGGAAAGCCGTCCATCCGTTGTAACAGCAATCGTTCCTGCACATTTCTGAAATGCTACCTTTACAAAGGGATACGCATGGTCCTTTTTGTGCTGGTCCCATTAGATTGCCTTAACCATAATGCTTAAAACCACTGCACTCTTTTGACTTGTGTTTTTGTCGAGCAACCTGCTGAAATCCATGGGGCTGCAGTAGTCAATAAGCACAATGCAAAAAGGTCAGGAGATAAACAACTCTTGGCCCAGGCAAAAGTGAATATAAAATTATTTAATTATATTTACTAGACACCATAATGTTCAATAGTGGAAATGTGAGTATTTTAACAAACAGCTATAATGATGAATTACATAACCTTATTTGTATGAGAGCTGTGAGTGGTTTGAGTTGTACCAAAAGCCTCAGGCCTAGAAGGTGCAGTAAGAATGGTGAACCTGGATACCTAGTTTCAGATCTCGCCTTTTTTGCAGATTCAGCCACTAGATTTCTGCTTCCTGTTGCTGAACCCATTTTTGTTGTCATTATGACGCTGCATTTTTTCCCAGCTAACCAGTAGTAAGTAAAGTGCTTGTGCTCTCTCCCTAAAACATGGTTTAATTGGCATCTACCTGATTGGTACATTTAATTTACATATAAGTTCCTAGTAAATGATTAAACATGTACCCAATGCCTTTAAATTAAATGCTACTAGTAGGCAGCAGCACTCATTGTGCCACCCACAGCTGCCTTTTTAAAACGTGTCTCAGTACTGTCACTGCAGCCTATAGTATAGTGCAGTTTTAAGAACCTGTTACTAGGCCTAAACTTTCTTTTTTAATACTTATAATTCACCCCTAAAGTAATCCCTAAAAGACAGGGTGCATTTTATTTAAAAAGTAGGACATGTGTACTTAGGTTTTATGTGTCTTAGCAGTGAAAAACTAAAGTCCTAAAACTCCTAAAGTCGTTTTTCACTGTTCTGAGGCCTATCTCTCCCATTGACTAACACTGGGTTACCTTATTACATTTATTAAGTGCTAGCTTTAGATTAGGAGCAGGTAGCGACATGCTGTTTTCACCTGAATAGATTGTAATTTAAAATCCTCTATAATTTGAACTCCGATTTTAAAAATGCGCTTTTTGAAAGTTGCCATTTTCTTGTCCTAACCATCTGTGCCTTCTGCCAGTGTCCTTGGCCACATGGCTGTAAATGGCTCTGCTGTTGGGGTTTGTTTATTGCTTCCAGACAGTAATACAGAAGAGGCTTAGGGGTGGACAGGATGGGCCATCCTGGCAGGATGACTGGGGAAGGGCTTTACCCAGCCCCACTTACATTTTTAGGGGTTTTGCCTCCTGAACACACAAAGGAAGCTGACACCAGGCCTACTCTGTGTTTTGTCACTTTAGACAGTTTGGAGCCTTGACAGGGGATCAGGAGTAACTTTTCATAACCAAATGTATGGGTAGGACAGGGAGTCCCCCCACACAAATGCTGGCACCAGAAATAAATAATGGACCTTCACAGCAACACATCAGAACACTTCTGGACCTTTGGATGTTAATGAAGAAGGACTGCCCTGCTTGAAGGACTGCCCGACTGCTTAAAGGACTCCTTGCTGTCTGAGAAGGAAGAATGGACCTGTTTGCCTTCATCCTACGCTAAACAGAGTGACTCCAAGGGTCAGTTGGTTGACCACCTGTGTGAGCTCCAGAGACATAACAAGCTTCACAGGCCTCCCTTCAACTACCCAGTTGACCTGCTGCAACTGGACCTGCCTGAGCCCTGCTGGCCTCTGATGGAGTGAATCCCTGATCCCATGAGATGCCTCCCCAGGTTCTAGATCCTTGGCTGGAATCAGAGTGTTCTCCTCTCAAGAAAAGGTGAAAATCCTGAAGTTTGGGCCCATTGCAACCACAAATGGGCGCATTTGTGCCAAGACTCTGCCGACCATGACGACCACCAATGCGAAGCTCTGGTGAGATCTGCTTTTCATGTCAATAGTGACTGCCAGCGATGACCAGCAACGAGAGACCCACATTTCATGCTATAGCAATGACAGCCCACAACGACTTTCAATGTTGAGCTACACCAATGACCGTCCATGCCACTTGACTGGCTCTTTGCGCTAAGACAGCAACCGTCAATGACACCCAACCTGCATTTCACGCCACAGCAAACACTTTCCAGACCCTCAGCCTGCTCCTCAGTGCCTTCTCCAGTGAGAACTGAACTCTTAGCACCGGGTTCAGAAGGTAACTTTTCAGCGGGACTCACCTGGTCCCTGTATCTGACCCACAATCCATTACGATCAGCCTGTACTTGTGACTTTACCCTGGTCTAGAGCGACCTTATGACCGTGAGTGGCGTTTTGTGCTTTTAGATGCTATATTCTCAACAAACTATAAAATTGAATGTCTCCGGTTCTACTGATTGAATTTTTGTCATTCTGTGGCCGTAGTATGGAATGCGGCGCATTTTCCTTGTTGGGGCGGGCCCACCTTTCAAAAGGTGCGCCCTGCACAAACAAGGAGAGTGCGCCATATTACACTGAATGTGCCACCCCCAGAGCAGCCGCAAACTCGTGTTTCACTCGTTTTCACTCGTGTTTCACTGTGCACGCGACAACCCTCCTGCACTTTTAAGGGGGCTTTCAGATCCCCTTGAAGGCAGGTGCAGTGAGTGACTGCACCCGCCTGCAAGGGGATGTCTGGGGGTCCATAGGAACCCCTTTCCCCCTTCAAGAGGGCTGCTATCAGGGGGCACACTGAGAGTGCACCACCTTTTAGGTGGAGCACTGTCAGCACGCCTCCTGACAACTTCTTTGCCCCTGCACCCACATCGGTAATATGGCGCAGTTGCAAAGGTAAAGGGATTCCCTCATTTGCATGGGGGGGCCATGCCCTCATGCAAATGAGGGTACACCCTCTTGTGATAGCGCTCGCGCTGTATGTGCGCCAGCACTAGCTGTGTTACAGAAAGGGCCGCACAAGCATCTTCAGCCCCTACTGTAATACTAAAGTGCCCTGAGGGTGCACAGAGCAGGCGCACATGCCCGTTGCGCACCCAGGGCACTTTCTATAACACGGCCCCTGGTATCACTTTAATTATTCCAATTTACTCTATTTTTCTAAATTGGTGTGGAATTTTTCTTGTGCTGTGTTATCACCTTATTACTATTTGTGTGCTGCATTGCCTCAGAAATTAAGCCTGACTTCTTTTGTGCCAAACTTCCAGAAAGTTAAATGCAGATTAATTTAGTAATTTTTTGCAGTTCACCCTGACAAGGATTGTTTTCATTATTCCAGTCTGTCTTCCACCCCTCTCAACTCTCAACTAGTAATACAATTCCTTACAACTAGCCACAGTTAACCTTATGCTGGATGGCTGTCCAGAACAAGTCTCACTCCAGTGAAAGCAGGTTGCAACCTACTTTGGAAGAGGGTTCCATAACCTTGGATCAGCTTTGCAGGAACTTGTTGCAGAGTATTTGCAAGATGAGGGAAATGTTCAGTCTGTGATTAGGGGAAAAAAATCAGGACACAGTGTCTTTGGATTGCATAAATGGTTGTCTGTCTATTCTCTTCTATGGGAACTTTCAGCCGAAGTTATTTTTCCAAAGACTAGGGCTGATTTTTTTATTTTATTATTTAGAATTTTTAGAATTGGCTCAACTGGAACCATTAGTGAAGAATTTGGAAACAGTAATGGACTCCGATGGTTCGGTGATCAGACTGCTGAGGCAGTAGTGAGGTCGAGCACATGCAACAGCCAAACTGGTGTTTGACACATTATGCCTCTGCCACCATTGTGGCAGGACTTTTTTCCTTTGATGTGTCTCCCTCAAGTAGAGCAGGAGCTACCCCAGAAGAAAGAAATGTGTGTTCCTTCGTGTCTCTCTCCCTGACTGACTTTGCCCCCTCACGAGTACCCCCTTACTTGCCCCATTCCTCTGCCCTGACCCTGTCCGTATCTTTTGCCGCCATTGCCCCATGGTTCACACACTAAATGTGAATACTGGAAACGTACCACTTTGACGATGAAGAAGTAATAAAGTAGTAACTAACTTTAGAATTATCTCATTAATTTCAGCCTTCTCAAAGTGCTCTAGTCACAAATCGTGAAGACTTAAACTCTTTCTTTCAGGACAAGAATACCGAAGTAAAGGAGGGGTTAGATATGAATGCTGGGTACAGTTAGGTATGAACACTGGATGCAAATAAAATAAGGTAGGGGCTGGATTTGACAGTTAAGTGTCCAATTAACTCATCAAACTATCCACCCTATCTGGTTCCTAGTTTATATTCACAGTCTATCATCATAGAAACCAATCCGCTCTTAAAATCTCTTTAAGGCATGGACCATTTTCTAGATCTGGCACCATCATGGCTCCTCAAGGAGTGTTCACTTAATGCTGCTCCTACCATATCACAGCTGTTGAACCTATTTTTTTGATGGCTGTGTCCAACTTCCCCTAAGACAACGTCTAGGTCCTCCTTCCTTGGAAACAACCCAAGCTATAACCTTCCATACTTGCTGTTATAGGCCAATTGCCAATATTCCTGTGGTGAGCATGATTTTACGAAAAAGTCATGGCACTGAGAGTGCCTACTTGGTTTCTTGGATTATGCCCTGCACTTCACCTATGATGGTGCTAGATGACCTATTGTAATGCTCGTCCTCTCAGCAACATTTGATACGTGGACCACCAGATCCTTCTTCAGAGGTTGCCTATGGTGACCCATGCTGAAAGAATCACCATTAAAAGGTTTTCATTGTTTCTGTCAGACTGCTCTCAGCGAATCTAAGTGGGACCCAATGTTTCACAGTTTTGGAGTGTTGCAGGGATTCTGCTCAGGAACAGAACTATGCTTGGAACCATAGAACATCAGTACCTATGGCCTGAGTCACCATATCACTTCAGTATCTATGAGTCCGAGTCCAACTAGCTCTAGTGCCTCACTTACCCTCCTAACCTTTCTAGAGAAACAAGTGATTTGGTACCCCGGAACACAACACTCGCGACCCTCTCAGGGATCACGGTAACAGGACACACTCTTTTGCTCTCTCACTCGTACTTGTTCACAATAAGATAAAAAAGAGACACGAAGGAAGTTTACAATGTTTATTTAAACTATCGTGCTCTAAGACGCAGTATTTGCATCACAATCAGACAATCAATGTCTATCAAAAATATCATTAGCATGGTTAACAGACTATATACCATAAAAAGCCCTGTCATGTTATAAGACAGATTAGTCTAAACTCCCCTTTTTCTACTGAAGCTAAATGATTAAATATTATAGATCTCTGGGATTAGTGGTGACCCCCATACCTTAGCATACATAGGTGGATGTTCTACATCTCAGCTGACGCAGCCCTCCTGCTTCAGGACCTTCAATCAGTGTGTGTTTTTACAGAACCCCTGGCCTCAATTATATGCCAAGATATGTGTGTTCACAAACAACAGGTGCATTCTTTTGTTATGTCTAAGTGCTAATGTTTGACCAGAGAGAATAACAAGGGGCAATGTTGTTTGCCATTGTCTAGGGTTTTCCAACTAAATCCTAGGAAAAGACTAAAATGCGAAAACATGCGCAGGTTCTGTGTGAAACTACAACGTGGCACAAAGGTTAGCATGTTATGTAGTAACATGCAAAATAAAAGCGGCCTACAACGTTCACAATTAGGCTAACTTAGGGAAAACGACAATGAGGCGTGCCAGAAACACACAACAGGAGTTGAAGTAAGAGCGGGATTGCCATCAATCCCTCCCCTAAATTGCTGGATCAACATCCGAGTTTCTCTCAAAAGTTAAACACATAGGGGCAGATTTACGAGCCCCTTACGCCACTTTTGCGCCGCCGTTGCATCACTTTTGTGACGCAGCGGCGGCGCAAATCATGCGCCATGCTGCGGGGGATTTACAACGTGACGCATCTAGGGAGATGCGTCACGTTGTAAAGCCCTGCGCCACATGAAACCTGCGTCAGGTTTCATGTGTGCGTGCCGGCGCAGGGGCGTTCCTGCGCAAGAAGCCCCGTAAAAGTGACGCAGTGAAATCTACAAGATTTCACGGAGTCACTTTACGTCCCTCTTGCATCAAATCCTTACGCCTGCTTCAAGCAGGCATAAGGAGATGACGCAGCATGTTAGGTATAGGGCACCCCTGAGCAGTACTGGAGTTACGTCGCACTTGCGACACGACTCCAGTACTGCGCCACCCCTCCGCCGACAGATGCGTCACGCATCTGTTTATCCTTGCGCCATGATGCGCCGCATTGTAAATGCGGCGCATCTGTGGTGGCGCAAGGGTAAACTTGCGTCACGCATCTTCCCTGGCGCATCCCTGCTGATTTGCAGGGATGCGCCAGGGAACGTAAATCTGCCCCATAGGGTTTGCGTTCGATGCCCGAATGACCCTGGGTCCCCAATGTAGTGGGCGCTGTGCTGGACTTCAGAGTAGTCTATTATAGTGGCCTCTATGCTGGTCTTCCGTCTTTTTACATATAGAGACTGCAAAGAATGCAAAATGTGGCACCTCAGGAGATTACCAAAGGTGCCACGCATACTGGGCCAGGAGAGGAAGATCCTGGGCCAGATGTTCCTTGGACTGCGCAACCATAAAATATTGCCTCCTTTTCGAGGTAGTAGTTACCTTGTTTAAATGTCTGCATGGTTTGGGCCCAATCCAAGAAGTACCTTAAATTGCGAAGAGATGATGCTACTATCAGTCCCCCGCTTTAAGCTTCAATCTGTTCCACTGAATTCCTTGCCTCCTAAAATTATACTCCTGCTCTCACCTTATTTTGTTAGGAAGGCGCCCAAAGCCCACTTAATTCAGGCATGCTGATTCTTAGACCCACGTCAAAAGACAGCGCTTAGCGCGCTTTAAATTATCGCCGGCTATCGCTGGAAAATATCGCCAATCTAGCGCTGTATCATCAACGCTTAGCGCCATGGCGATAAATATTCCAGCGATAGCGGGGTTTTCCATGGAACATCGCTGGTTTTCCAGCGATGTTCTATGGAAAACGGCGATAACTTGATGATAAGGCCCTGTGGCCTTAGCCCCACAATCCACCTCCCATGTTAGGTATGCCTTAGTCAGGAATTTAACAGGCGTTAAATTCCTGCGTTAAGACATAGTTAGCAGCGATTTCAAGTATCGCTACCCCTCATTGATAATATCGCGAAGCTGGGTTAGCGATATTTTCCCATGGAGTTTGTCAGGCACGCCTCCTTTGCATCTCATTAACGATGCGATGCGAGGCGTGCTGACAACGGGCGCTAAGGCAAGGAAAAACGCGCTAGCGTGTCCTTGTTAATAAAGCGATAATATTATCGCTGCTTTTCGCCCGAAAACGAACGCTAAAGCGGCGATAATTTTATCGCGGCCCCTTGATAATATGCCCCATGGTTGGTAGCAGGCACGTTAATGTATTCATCAAATCAACCCTCAACTAAATGCTTATTTGGAGGACAAGAGTATATTACATGATCTGTATTGTCGACCCTATCGTTGGACCAATTCAGCCATTGTTGAGTTGTTGGATGACTGCCACATGGCAGATGATGAATATAATGTGCCTAGTACTCTGGTTCTTTCATACCCCCTCAATGGCATTTGAAACAATTAACCATGGAATACTCCGCTTCAGAGTCCCTGACACTTGTATTAATAATGAAGCAGTCCTGGAGTCGAGCTCTAGAAATCTGTCTCCCACTGTTCACCTATTAGATGTATGACAGCCATTGTCACCCAAGTCACCCAAATTTTTTAACTTCAACAGGGCCAGAGTTACAGAGACCCACAACAATATTTTGCATGCTAATTGCCCCCTATTAACCATACTGATGAAAGGCAATGAAGAAAGATTAACAATGAGGTGTGCAAATGCACGCATAATATCAGTGTAGGGATTGGTGTTAATTTTCTTGACCTTAATTAGGCAAACGCAGAAGTAATGCTGCTAAGACTGGAGGATACTAGACTCATTTAACCAAAATTGGAATAGAGCAAATTGTCTGCAATCTAGGCTTCCAATTTTATTCACAACTCACCCTTTCAAAGCTGATCACAGCTCTGCCCTCCTCCTGCTTCTTTCGGCTTAGACTGCTAAAGAAAACCTTGTCCTTCCTGACACCTGAGGGGTGCATTACTGCCATCACCATGCTGACTTGCAATCCTGGACAATGGCTGTTTTATATCTAGGCTGCACAGAGGCTGCCCCGGTACTTATTCAGATAATTCAGAGTGTAGCATCCAGGCGGCACTTGACGTCCCAGAGCTTTTGCTCAGCAGCTATTTTGCTGAGAAAGCTGCACGTGCTGCCTTTCATTGCCAGGTCCATTTTGAAAAATATGTGCTTCTTCTACTCGGCTGCTCATGGAAAAAATCATGTGTTCTTAAAACTCAAGCTCAGGAGGTACTTTCCTTCGTGTAGCTTCTGTCCACATCCCAGTTACTATTTTATTTTCTCAAATGTTGTAGGGCAAAGAAAGGTGCCCTTGCATTTCATGTCTGTCACAGAAACATTGGAATTCTCTTTCTCTTTGACCACACCAAGCGTAGATTTAATACGACCTGCTGCTCTCTTTTCCTGCACAGGTGCACAAACAGGCTGCTTAAGCCACGCACAGATGTCTGCACTCGTGCACAGGTGTGTGTGATGTCTAGCATAGGTTTTGTACTGTAAGGGTGCACTTTGGATTTGTGTTGTACAGTGCAGCACACATGCAATGCGTGAAACGTTAGGGAAAATAAATACATTTTTCCTACTTAATGCCTGTCTCAAGGAATCCGTATTTTTGGATGCAAAGCCAAATTTGACAATATTTGTGGATTTGGCTTTGTGGCAATCCTTGGGTGGTGGCAATGGAATTCACGAGTACCATACATGGAACAGCCCTTTAATACAAAGTAGCCCAAAGCTGCTTAAATCACTATTTGCGCTATTTTAAGGGCGTTGGACTTGCCCCTCTCTGCAGGGTCACCCCCAAACCTTTTGCCTTCACCCACCTGTTTTACTGAATTCGTTTTTGTGAGGCTTAGGACTCTGTCCACTTTACCACTGCTACCAGTGCTAAAGTGCTTGTGCTCTCTTTAACCTAAAAAGATGGTACTACATGTAACCAGGGCAGGAAAATTAAATGCTACTAGTGGGCCTGCTGCCTTCTTAAACTTGTCTCAGGCCTGCCCTTGCAGCCTGTATGGAGTTTAAAACTGCCAATTCAACTTGGCAAAATAAAGCCCTTTTCAGGTCTAAAACTCCCTTTTTGTTGCATATTAGTCCCCCCTAAGGTAGGCCCTAAATAGCCCATAGGGCAGGGTGTGTTGTATTTAAAAAGTTGAACATGTACTTTTACCTTTTACATGTCCCGGTATTGAAAAACTCACAAATTCGTTTTTCACAACTGTGAGGCCTACCTCTCCCATAGGACAACATTGGGTTACTTTATTGCATTTAATAAGTGATAACTATTGTTTGGGAGTAGATGGAAAGGTCATGTTTGGTGTCTACAGATTTGCAATTTAGAATATTTTTTAATTGTAAAGTCGACATTTTATTGTCCTAACCATTTGGTGCCTGCAGCCTGTTTCCTAGGTCACATGACTAGGTGTAGTTGGCAGTTGGTCCTTGTGTATTCATCCCAGACAGCCACACAATAGAGGGTCTAGGTGTTGGCAGAATGGGCCATCTAAGCAGGATGCTCACACCGCCTCAGCTCACACACAAGGCACTTCACACTGGCCCATTGCGATTTCAGACAGCCTGGGACCAGGGCAGGGAGGCAGGAATTCCAGACACTTCTGGTGGTGGGGGGGGGGGGGGGTGGCGGAGGAGCTGCTCTCCCTCTTCAAAGCTGGCCCTAAGTATAAAAATAGGACCCTCAGGCGCACTCTTCAGTTCACTTCTGGACATGTGGAAGGACTCTTAGAGGACTGCCCTGCTTCCTGTGGCCTGTTGTGTACTTCAGAGGTCGGCCCTGCTGCACTAAGAGGACTGTCTTGTTGCCGCAAGCATGCCCTGTACCCTCAGAGGACTAGCCTGCTGCTTGAGATCTGCATTCCTGCTTGAACCTAAGACTTCCAATGTTGCAGAGATTCTGCCCAAAAACAGAACTATGCGCAGGATTATAGGACCTTGGTGTATAGGGACTGAGTCATCCTACCACATTAGTACCCATAAGCCCAGGACCAACTAGCTATAGTGTCTCACTTGCTCTCCTACTCAGTCACAGAGAAACAAATGATTAGACACCCCAGAACACAACACTCCCAGATCTCTCAGGAATCGCGGTATCAAGACTCACCCTTTCGCTCGCACCCTTGTACTTGTCCACAATAAGACCTGACAGAGACACAAAATAGTTTAAAATATTTATTTTAACTAACGTGCCACAACAAGCAGGAAAATGCACAGTACAAATACAGTCAGCGTAGCAGCTAGTCCATATATCATGAAAGGGGATGTCATAATGAAACGACAATAGAGCCTAACCTCCCTCCCCTTGCTAAGAAGCAACATTATTATATATTAGAAGATCTCTGGGCTTTGTCAGCAGACCCCATACTTTACCCTATAGATGGTAGATCTACATCATAGGTGCTGTCCTGACCCTTGACCTTGCCAGGTAGGTCGCTCCCCCACCACACAGCTCCGCCTGTGTTGTCTGCCCGCTGCTTCTGCAGGTAAGATCGCCCTCCGCTTGTGGCCCCGGTGCCCGTATTTTCTGCTTGTCTCCCCTTTTTCCTTCTGTGCCCCTCGCTGCCCCATTGTCGTTGTGCCCGTGATTTTGTCTGCCTTTCTCCCCTTTTTCCTTCTGTGCCCCTCGCTGCCCCATTGTCATTGTGCCCGTGATTTTGTCTCCCCTTTTCCTTCTGTGCCCCTCGCTGCCCCATTGTCGTTGTGCCCGTGATTTTGTCTGCCTTTCTCCCCTTTTTCCTTCTGTGCCCCTCGCTGCCCCATTGTCATTGTGCCCGTGATTTTGTCCCCCCTTTTTCCTTCTGTGCCCCTCGCTGCCCCATTGTCGTTGTGCCCGTGATTTTGTCCGCCTTTCTCCCCTTTTTCCTTCTGTGCCCCTCGCTGCCCCATTGTCGTTGTGCCCGTGATTTTGTCTGCCTTTCTCCCCTTTTTCCTTCTGTGCCCCTCGCTGCCCCATTGTCATTGTGCCCGTGATTTTGTCTCCCCTTTTTCCTTCTGTGCCCCTCGCTGCCCCATTGTCGTTGTGCCCGTGATTTTGTCTGCCTTTCTCCCCTTTTTCCTTCTGTGCCCCTCGCTGCCCCATTGTCATTGTGCCCGTGATTTTGTCTCCCCTTTTTCCTTCTGTGCCCCTCGCTGCCCCATTGTCGTTGTGCCCGTGATTTTGTCTCCCCTTTTTCCTTCTGTGCCCCTCGCTGCCCCATTGTCGTTGTGCCCGTGATTTTGTCTCCCCTTTTTCCTTTCTGTGCCCCCGCTGCCTCTCGCCATTCCCGCCGCTGCATCCCTGCGGCCCCGCCCCCCTGACTGCCCATTCGCTGCCCCTGCCTCCCGCCTCCCAGCTGTTCCTCCCTCCCACCTCCCCATAAATGGCGGCCGCTGCGCGGTGAGGAGAGCGACCCTTGACCTTGCCAGGTAGGTCGCTCCCCACCACACAGCTCCGCCTGTGTTGTCTGCCCGCTGCTTCTGCAGGTAAGATCGCCCTCCGCTTGTGGCCCCGGTGCCCGTATTTTCTGCTTGTCTCCCCTTTTTCCTTCTGTGCCCCTCGCTGCCCCATTGTCGTTGTGCCCGTGATTTTGTCTGCCTTTCTCCCCTTTTTCCTTCTGTGCCCCTCGCTGCCCCATTGTCATTGTGCCCGTGATTTTGTCTCCCCTTTTTCCTTCTGTGCCCCTCGCTGCCCCATTGTCGTTGTGCCCGTGATTTGTCTGCCTTTCTCCCCTTTTTCCTTCTGTGCCCCTCGCTGCCCCATTGTCATTGTGCCCGTGATTTTGTCCCCCTTTTTTCCTTCTGTGCCCTCGCTGCCCCATTGTCGTTGTGCCCGTGATTTTGTCCGCCTTTCTCCCCTTTTTCCTTCTGTGCCCCTCGCTGCCCCATTGTCGTTGTGCCCGTGATTTTGTCTGCCTTTCTCCCCTTTTTCCTTCTGTGCCCCTCGCTGCCCCATTGTCATTGTGCCCGTGATTTTGTCTCCCCTTTTTCCTTCTGTGCCCCTCGCTGCCCCATTGTCGTTGTGCCCGTGATTTTGTCTGCCTTTCTCCCCTTTTTCCTTCTGTGCCCCTCGCTGCCCCATTGTCATTGTGCCCGTGATTTTGTCTCCCCTTTTTCCTTCTGTGCCCCTCGCTGCCCCATTGTCGTTGTGCCCGTGATTTTGTCTCCCCTTTTTCCTTCTGTGCCCCTCGCTGCCCCATTGTCGTTGTGCCCGTGATTTTGTCTCCCCTTTTTCCTTTCTGTGCCCCCGCTGCCTCTCGCCATTCCCGCCGCTGCATCCCCTGCGGCCCCGCCCCCTGACTGCCCATTCGCTGCCCCTGCCTCCCGCCTCCCAGCTGCTCCTCCCTCCCACCTCCCCATAAATGGCGCCCGCTGCGGCCGCGCAGCGCGAGCGTGCGCAGCGGGCGCGCCTAGGCAAGCCTGTCTGCGCCCGTCCGCGACTGGACCGCGCCCAGCGCCAGAACCCCTGGATCCCACCGATGCAACACCACTCGACGGACCTACGACGCCGCCACCCTCACCGCACTCAATGCCGGCCGGAACCCTGCCTGCTACCGAGCCTCACCGAGACGCACCCACGGACCCTTCACCTGCCAAACCTGCCGATTCACCTGCCCCCAGACGTGCACCACCTCCGCCAAGTCGAGCACCAGCAGCAACCACCTGAAATGCATCCTGCTGAACACCCGCTCCGTCCACAGGCTCGCCGTGGAACTCTGGGACCTGCTCGACGCAACAGCACCGGACATCGCCTTCCTCACCGAAACCTGGATGAACGCCTCCTCAGCGCCCGACATCGCCATAGCCATCCCGGACGGATACAAGATCACCCGGAGGGACCGCGTCAACCAGACGGGAGGAGGCATCGCCATCGTACACAAGAGCACCATCCGCATCTCGACTAACTCCGACGAGACCTTCACCGCCGCCCGAACACCTACACTTCCAGATACACACTGACCCCAAGACCACCCTCCGAGGCACCCTCATCTACAGACCCCCGGGACCACGCACACTATTCAGCGAAGACATCGCAGACTTCATCAGCCCGCACGCCATGCCCTCCGCCGACTACATCCTCCTAGGGGACCTCAACTTCCACCTGGAGAACAACAACGACAGAAACACCACCGCCCTGCTGGACAACCTCGCCAACCTCGGACTCAAGCAACTGGTGAACACGCCCACCCACTACGCCGGCCACACGCTTGACCCCGTCTTCTCGTCCAGCAAGCACATCTCCTTCAGCCACGCCACCGGACTCCACTGGACCGACCACAGCTGCGTCCACTTCAGCTTCAGAAAGACTGCGACCCACCACCACCCGCAACAGGCTCCCCGCCGGAGCTGGAGCAAGATCACCACCGAGCAGCTCACCGCCTCCCTCAGCCAGAACACACCCACCAACACAACGGACCCAAGCGAAGCAGCCAGCAACCTCACCAAGTGGCTGACCGCCTGCGCCCGACGACCTCGCACCACTAAAAAACCCTCCCAGCAGACCCGGAAGCAAGAAAACCCCGTGGTTCACCAACGAACTCAAGGAATCCAAGAAGAACTGCCGCACTCTCGAGAAAACCTGGCGACTCGACCAGACCACAGACAACAGGACCGCCCTCAAGCACGCCACCTGCAAACACCACCAGCTGATCCGTGCCACCAAGAAGTCGGCACTCAAAGAACGACTGGACAACAACGCCCATGACAGCAAGGAACTTTTCAGCATCGTCAAAGAGTTCTCCAACCCCAGCGCCGGAAACAACGACATCACCCCCTCGCAAGACCTCTGCAACTCACTCTCCGCGTTCTTCCACTGCAAGATCACCGACATACATAACAGCTTCGACGCACAAACCACGCACCCTACCGCCCGAACCAACGCCCGCCACCACCACCCTCTGCAACTGGACCCCGATCAGCACCGAAGACACCACCCGCACGATGAACTCCATCCACTCCGGATCACCAACTGACCCCTGCCCACACCACGTCTTCAACAAAGCCGACGCCACCATCGCACCCCATCTCCGGGACATCATCAACTCCTCCTTCCACACCGCCACCTTCCCGGAGAGCTGGAAGCACGCCGAGCTTACCGCCCTCCTGAAGAAACCAACGGCGGACCCCACCGACCTCAAGAACTACCGTCCCATCTCGCTCCTTCCGTTTCCGGCCAAAGTCATCGAGAAGACCGTCAACAGACAGCTTGCCGCCTTCCTCGAGACGAATGGATCCCTCGACCCCTCGCAGTCCGGGTTTCGGGCCAACCACAGCACCGAGACCGCCCTTATCGCAGCCACCGGCGACATCAGAACCCTAACCGACAACGGGAAACAGCTGCCCTCATCCTCTTGGACCTCTCCGCGGCGTTCGACACCGTCTGCCACCGCACCCTAGTGAAGCGCCTCAGCAACATCGGAATCCGAGAGAAAGCACTGGAATGGATCATCTCGTTCCTCGCCGGTAGAACCCAGAGAGTCCGCCTCCCCCGTTCAGATCCGAAGCCACCGAAGTCATCTGCGGCGTTCCACAAGGATCTTCACTCAGCCCAACCCTCTTCAACGTCTACATGAGCCCCCTCGCAGCCATCGCACGCCAACACAACCTCAACATCATCTCCTACGCCGACGACACCCAGCTGATCCTCTCCCTCACCAACGACCCCACCACCGCCAGAGCCAACCTACATGACGGGATGAGAGACGTCGCCGACTGGATGAGGAACAGCCGCCTTAAACTGAACTCAGACAAGACGGAAGTCCTCATCCTGGGCTCATCACCCTCCGCCTGGGACGACTCCTGGTGGCCCCCGGCCCCTGGGCACCGCGCCCAAGCCAACGGACCACGCACGCAACCTGGGCTTCATCCTGGACTCCTCCCTGTCGATGACCAGACAAGTCAACGCCGTCTCATCCTCATGCTTCAACACCCTGCGCATGCTCCGCAAGATCTTCAGATGGATCCCCACTGAAACCAGGAAGACCGTCACCCAGGCACTCGTCACCAGCCGACTGGACTATGGGAACACCCTCTACGCCGGAACCACAGCCAAACTTCAAAAAAGACTCCAGCGCATCCAGAACGCCTCCGCACGACTCATCCTGGACATCCCCGACACAGCCACATCACCGGACACCTGAAAGACCTGCACTGGCTCCCCGTCAGCAAGAGAATCACGTTCAGACTCCTCACCCACGCACACAAGGCCCTCCACGACCTGGGCCCAAAGTACCTCAATGACCGCGTGACCTTCTACACGCCCACACGCCAGCTACGATCAACCAGCCACGCCCTCGCCACCGTACCACGCATCCGCAGAACCACCGCCGGAGGAAGATCCTTCTCCTACCTGGCAGCCAAGACCTGGAACTCCCTCCCCACTCACCTTCGGCGAACCCAGGACCATCTCTCCTTCAGGAAGCAGCTCAAGACCTGGCTGTTCGAGCAGTAACTTACCCCCTCCCCCAGCGCCTTGAGACCCTCCCGGGTGAGTAGCGCGCTCTATAAATGCCGTGATTGATTGATTGTGATTGACTGTCTCGCTCTTCTCCCTGGAAAGGTCCCTCTCCAAGTGTGTGCTACCTATTCGTGTATTCTAATAAAACCAAAGTCCGTTTGTCCAAACAACAGCTGCATTGGTATGTTTTGTCTAAGGGCTAAGGCCTGGCCAGAACAAAATAACAAGGGGCATTGTTGTTCGACCTTGCACATAATGTTCAGTCAAAATCCCAGGAACATGCAGAGAGTGAACACAGCGATGTGTTCTCATGTGAAAACAGCCATAGAAATTGTTGCAAAAACAAAGGCATGCTGTAACGTGCGCAAAGCAGCAGGCAGGCTGCAACATGCTCATGCTAACTTAGTGAAGACGACAATGTCCCTATGTGCCACGTGACACCCTCCCCTTGGCCTGGTCGTTAGCACTATGCTAAAACAAAAATCAGAGGTAAGCAGAGGCAAAACGTCTCAGTGGTATCCCAATTAGGATATTTGTGAAAGAAAGAAAATGTTTTGTTGCAAATTTTAAAAAATAGCCAATTGGATACCCAAAAATACATCCATTCATAGTGAATCTTCAGATTCAGAAATGTTGCGGGAAAAGCGGAATTCCAAAAACTCCAGTATGTTGTCTGAACCTTCCATAGTAAAAAGGTATGCCATCCAATTGAGCAAGTCAAACAAACACACCTGCTCCTCATATCCAGAGGCCGTTAGGAGCATATCAGGGCACCCTGCGTTAACTTCGATGAAACTCTGATCCAAGAGGTGCTGTGCCTGAGCACAGGTCCTCAAGTCTGCCATTGGTCCAAGTAGAGAATAGCACACCAAATGCCTACCCATGGAACATTCCTGGTCATGGGCCTTTAACGGACAAATCATTTATGAAGGACAAGGAGTAAACTAATTTAGTGTGGGTCAGCATAAATTTAGTGCGGGATGGCATCTTTAGTTTATAAAAATAGGACGGAGGGTCAGAAAGATTGTAACCAGAAAAATACATAAATTTACTCTGTTGGGTCTTTGAACTCTCCTGCAATGATGTTGGACAATGCTCCCATTGGGTATAATTAAAATATGGTCTTTGAGTGCTGGTCTTGTGTAAACAATGATGGCCATAATGTTGATAACAGAATAACTCAGCATAATTTGCAGAATTGAAATATAAATCTTCAGTGACAAAAGCAGTATAATATTTCAAATCCGAGAACAATGAATGAACAACGTGAACATCACAGTCATCAGAATGTATACCAGTTAAAACCACATCTCGTAATGAAACGCGGAAAACGTATGGGATGTTCAAAATTTCGAGCGGGCCATGGATATCGAATGGTACTTTATCCCCAACAATGCCATCAACAACTGAGAATGCTGAATATTAACTAGGGCTTGATCTGTTTTCATTTTATGAGATGAAGTGTGAGGGGCAAGAACTCCGTCAACCAAGTTCACAGCAGAGCGTTCAGGTAAATAATGGCCGTTAATCAAGAGGAAAAACACAGTCACAAACCCAATCCACATGAAGAGGAATATCATCGTCAGCACCATCCAGACATATGTCCACGGCGGGACCAGGTAAGTCTTTTTGAACCATGAGATGAAAAGACTTGTACGTGTAGGGGGCTCTGCCACAGATGATGACAACAAAGAGATTTCAGAAGAAAAGCTAGTACGGTCTATGTAGTAACCACTGGACCCCAGCTGAAACAATGGGGGTTGTTCTTCATTTGAAGGTGATTGTACTGTACTTTCTGGAATGTCAATTATAACATCAACTGGAGGAGGAGAATACTCATTATCCGCTGTTGTCGATGTAGTAGGTAAAACAGGCAATAAATCAATTGAAGACTCCATCTCCCCCTCCATTTGTTGGGTATTGGTCAAAGAAACAGAAGCCAATGGATTCAGCGAAAGATCTTGGCGTGGTACGCTTGGAGGCATACTATTCAGTATCGTCTATATGGTGTAGCTTGACATATTCGATGGAAATGTAACGATTCTCCTCACGACCAGGTAGTGGAGGCAGAATCGGGTATGTGTGCCTTTCAAACCAAGGACTCTGACCGGTGCACGGTATGATGGACCAAATTCTTTTTTGTTCTCACCTTTCTCTCGGACCAGATCTCCAACTTTAGGAAGCTAGCCAGAAACCAGAATCAGCACCACTGCATCCGTGGAAGAGGGCAAATGGGCTTTTTGCTTGTGAATCATGAGCTTTTTGTAGATCCGGTAACATAGCACAATGGTTATCTACGTCAAACCTTGCAGCAGCCGCCACAACGTCTAGACCATCAAGGTCTGGCACAAACATTTTAATGCCAAAGAGCATTTCGTATGGGGTCCACCCACCCAGAGATCTTCTTGGGAGATTGTTAAGTGCACGTTGAACTACATATAGATGAGTCAACTAGCCCCTGCCAGTACCTAATACCCTAGCTGTTAAAGATTGCTTTAAGTCATGGTTCATCCGCTCCACAACAGAATTGCCCTCAGGCTGATATGGAGACGAGAATTGCACCTGCTCCCCCAGAGACTTCATCGCATCACGGTAAGCCTTAGAGGCAAAAGCCAGACCTTGGTCAGAATGGAAGGTGCCACAGGCAAATGTCCCGACAAAGACACGCAAATCTTTTATAACAGTTCGAGCGTCAGCACTGCGTTGCGGCCAAACCCAAAGGAATCTAGTGCAGGAATCCACTGCAACTAAGATATACTTAAAAGCATTATCTGATGTTAATAGACCGCACTGATCAAGATAAATACAACCAAATGGTTGATTTGAGATGTACAGCTGAGTGTGGGGCGTACGCGAAACAGTTGAAGCCTTAATCTGTTGACAAATGTCACAGGAAAGAACATATTTACGGGCTTGCCGGTATAAACCACGCCACCCAAAAAGTTGTTGTAAAAGAGAAATAGTCTCTGTCACTCCGGCATGTGCAGAAGCAACGCCTTCATGCGCGGCTATGATCAAAGAAAGTCTGCGATCCTCGTTGGGAATCAGCCGATCCCCAGCGGACAGAATAGTCACAAATGGAATCTGATCGGTAGTTAAATGATAGGTGTAACGTGAAGGGAAACCTTGGGGTCTCCTCCTTCATCGCATCTATTGAGCAAAAATATCTTCATCAATTTTAGTCATAGACCTAGTGACTGCTGCTACTGAACATGTGGCTACTGCAGATTTGACTGCCTCATCAGCCATAGAATTACCAACAGCATGTGCTCCCACACGCTGATGTCCTAACGTATGAATAACATGTGTGAGCCGCAAACGTTCCTTAAGAGCGGCCACTCGGACCCAAAGCGTTTTATGCTTAATTGCGCTACCCTTAGAATCACGAAAATCATTTTGTGTCCGGAAGAACAAATTGTCATTGAAGGATTGTACACCGTAAAACGAATCGCACACTACAAGTGTAGGAACATCCGGATCAGCAAATTCAAGGGCCAAAACCAAAGCACGTAGCTCTGCCAATTGAGCCGTGCAATCTCCAAGAGACTGTGTGTGCATCAAGGAGGATTTAAAATCTCCATCAACAATCGTACCTGCCACAATTGCTCAGGCTGCAGAATAAGCATGTTTAGGACCAATGGCTGGCTGCACAGATCCATCAATGTAAATAATGCATTTGTACTGATAAAGTGGGAGTAATGACAAAGGAGGAGGATGAACATGTTCATACTGTAAAAACTCTTGTGTTTGCAAAGAAGGATCAAAGATGAAATTGACATCAGCTGACGTCAGCAAACTAGCCCATTGTATGCAAGGCTTTGGAATTCGGGACACTAGCCTTTGTGAATGCTTCTAAAGCAGGTACTGGCGAGACCATAAAAATTATTTACCCTGTGCCAAAGAACATTCTTTCAGAATCGCCATCTGGACCGCTGTCAAAATCTTTTCTGTAGAAGAGAAACACATCTCAGCAGGAGTATACAAATGTGATTTATAAGCAATGGGGCCAGTGTCCCCTTCATTGAACGTCAAGTAAGTAAAACCTAACGCGCCTGGTACAATCCTTATGACCAAGTTTGTAGAATTGTCTCGTGTTAACAAGAAGTTGGTCGCAAGCAGATCAGACTGCAGAGACCGAAGAATCTCGGTATGTTTTGGAAGCCAACTGGAAGACAAAAAAGAAGGTTGTATCAATGAGTAAAGTGGTTTGATACGCTGGGCATAATCAGGAATGTATGTCCTCCCAAAATTAAAAAAACCCTGCAAAGACTGTAATTTTTTAAGTGTAGACGGAGTTTGCAATTGAGCACATTTCTCCAGAAAGTGGGGGGCCAACCCCTACCTTCATTATTGAGTTCGTAACCAAGAAAAAGTACAGCCAAGAAGGCGATAATGAGACTTAGCAAAACTGAATTTGTAACCAAAGTTTGCAAAATGTGTGATAATGCGGTCCACACGCAAGAGATGCGGCTGTAGTTCATCATCCGTCAAGTATATGTCATCGAATTACGAGAAGGCATCGGGGTTGATCTCATGTAAAAGGGACACTATGTGTGCCGCAAACACACCAGGGCTATTCTTATATACTATAGGCAATCTCGCATATCGGCGCTGATTTCCTAACGCACTGAATGCGGTCAAATCGCAGCTCTCAGGAGCCAAAGAGTGGCTAAAGAAGCCATTGGAAATATCCAAAGTGGTTTTTTACTTTTTTCTAACAATGTTATTCACTAACGCAGAGCTATGTGTGTTCTGAACCACAAAGTTACGAACATGACTGTTCGAATGTCTGTAATCTAAACTATACAATACGAACCATCCGGTTTCAATGTCGGAAAAAGAGGATTATTCATTGATGAAACACAGGGTTCAATCACACCCTGATATTCCAATTGAGTCAAGATGTCGCTTAGGGAGGCCTTAGCGTCTCGTTTGATTGGATACTGTGGTTGGGGCGGAGGTGTAGAACGCAAAGGAATCACATGAACTGGGGAACCCTCGTCCCAACCTGTCTGATTGCGATATAATGCCGGAGCTAAGGACAATGCCCACTTCGAAGCATAAGCCATTTTATCGTCATCAGGAACATGTTGCGAAAAACTAGGTAGAATAACATCTTCCCCTCTAGTGGAAGCTAGGACAAAAGTGGGAGGCCAATTGACCTCCGCTAATAAAATATCAAAAGAGGAAGTGAGGTTTTCCCAAAACAATGCTTTTACTGGGCGTTTAATATCACTTTCAATTTGGAGGATTATTTCATAAAGCCTTTCTGGAGGGGCAACTCGAGTATCAGCTGTCTCTACTGTATTGCAAGTGTCAGTTGCTTTCGCATCCAGATGCTGGTGGAGTGTCTGCCGCACTATGGTAACCTCCGCTGCGCTGTCAAGGAGGGTTACCGCCCAACTCCTGTCGAGGAGCAGGGTTCTCACCGTCTGAGGCATACTTTGCAGTCAAAGCGGTAACTTTTTTCTTCTGAAATGGGGCACGATATTGAGGTGGGTCCTCCTGCTTGACTTTTACATTAAACTGGCGCTGCGGGTCACGTCTTGCATGCGCAGACTGGCCTTGTCTGTGATCCTGACATCTTCCCCCGCCGAACTGTTGATCTAACGATTCCTGAAAGGAACGAGGAGAACGAGGATCAGGAACCTGAAACCTCTCAGGTGTCTTAAATTTAGAGCGGTCACGCAAATCGTATCTACGTTCAGAAGCGTCAGGTGGAGGAGAACCTGCATGTGAGCCACACTTCTGTTGTTGCTGCCTCTGATTCTTGTTCCAATCCTTTTTTAGGAAAGACTGGAATACCCTCCTTGTCAGGAGGGAGTTTAGTCTGTGGTTGAGCAAATGGTCGAACCCCCAAGCTATTGCGACCTAAAGATGTATACACATCCGCAGTGACAATCGGCAACTGTCCCTGCCGATCCACGTCCGGCGAGCGTTGACGTAGTTGTAAGCAAACTGCTTCACTTTTAATATTGGCCAGAATCATATCAGAGACAATAGGGAACATTCCCACCAACTTCATCCCCAAATCCAGGGCTGGACCAGCCCCGTGCTCATCTTGCACCTTTTTCAGAATGCTCGCTAGAACGCTCATGGAGGGGGTACCAAAGCACAGTGTATACACTGAAGCAAACGCTGTCCCTCAGGTGGTGCAGTCAGCTAAAGCGGGAATCAGACCACTCAGCAAACTCATTGTAAGGATCCTGGGGCATATGTACAAGGAGTTAACGCTGCGTTAGCGGCACTTTTCCTCCGCTAATGCAGCGATATTTTGATCGCCGTATTGACAAGCTGTCGCTAACAGCCGTTAGCGAGAGATTTCAGGCGAAACCGTCCGTTTTCACCATCGCCACTTATGTTAGCGATATCTATCGCTAATGAGATGCAAGGTAGGCGTTCCCATGCAAAAACGCACGCTAACCCCACTTCGCGATATTTACAATGATCGCCCGGGCCCGCGATACGTCCAGAAAACAGCCGCTAAAGCTCGTTAGCGGCTGGGACATAAGAGCAGAAAAAAGGTGGTCTTAAAAATGGTGATAGAGAACAGTACATAAGGGAGACTAGCCTAGAGCCTCATTTGAAGACCCACTGATGCCATGGAGGTACTACTCATGCAGCTTGGAGCACCAAGAAGGCCACAACAACCACCGCCACTGCCACCGCCCCCAGGACCACCATGGAGGCAGCGCCGAAGAAGACAGCGGGTCCAACGCCCACGCCTCACCCTCACAGACCTAACGCCAGAGAATGTGATCGCCCACTACAGGCTCAAAAGGTCATCCATCCTAACCCAGATAGGCCCCAGGCTGAAGGCACCAACAGAGCGGAGAACCAACATCCCTCCGCAGACAAAGCTGCTGGCAGTGCTGCACATGTTGGCCTCTGGTACCTTCCAACCAACAACTGCCATAGTTGGGGGAGTCTCACAGTCAGCCCTATCAAGGTTCCTCCTAACTGTCTTGGATGGCATCATCAGCCTGACATCCCAGCACCTACGTTTCCCCAACACTGCGCAGGAACAGCTTGAGACCAAGCAAGGCTTTTATGCCATTGCTGGCTTCCCGCAGGTGTTGGGGGCAATTGACAGCACACATGTCCTACTTGTGCCCCCTGCGGACACTGCACACATATACCACAACAGGAAGCACACACATTCCATCAATGTGCAGGCAATTGTGGACCACCGGGGCTTGTTCACCAATGTCGTAGCCAAGTTCCCAGGGAGTATGCATGATTCCTACATCTTCCGCCAGTCCATTATCAACCAGCGGTTTCAGGATGGCACATATGGAAATGCACTGCTTGTTGGTAAGTACTAACTGAACACACCACACACCTCAAGTCCACAATCATGGAACTCACAAATGTGAGAATGCACATGTAGCAAATTTTATACAACATGCCTAGTAACATGTCCACCTACCATACACAACAACCCAAGTGACTGCGGTTACTGGGGCTAGCCTTGTAGACAAACTATCCCCAAAGGCACAGCCCCTCCGCCACACATTAGCAAATGCTGGGAGAGGTGGGAACCAAGTAGGTGTGATGGAGGGTCTGGACATATGAGGAAAGTATGAACACAAGGCCGAGTCTGGCGGCGGTGTCCTGTATAGTCTGGAGCTTGCAGAGCACAGACTTGTCTATGCGGGCATATAGGGCGTTTCCGTAATCCAGTCTGATGGTAATGACTGCGTGGGTGACTGTCTTTCTTGACTCGGGGGATATCCATTTGAAGGTCTCATGGAGGATGCAGAGGGTGTCGTAGCAGCTGGAGGCCCCGGCGTAGACCTGTTGGTTCATGGAGAGGGAGGAGTCGAGTACGATGCCTAGGTACCTGGGGTCATTGGTGGGGGGGCTGCCGAAGGCGGTGGCCCACCAGGTGTTGTCACATGCTGATGGGGTGGTTACAAGGATGAGGACTTATGTCTCCTCCGCGTTGAGTACCATGCAGCTGTTGATCATCCATGTCGCAACTTCCTGCAATCCTATCTGGAAGCCCAGTCTGGTGGGTGTGGGCACCTTGGTGAGGGAGAGTATGAGCTGGGTGTCCTTGTAGGTGGTGAAGTCATTTGGGTGTCTTGATGTTGCTCCAGTTCTTCTCCAGGCGTCTGCAAATGCATCTGGCATCTTGGAGGTCGGTGGTGACCGAGGCGGCTTTTCTTGCATGCTGTATGTTGGAGTTGCATAGCGGGGCAAGTTTGTATGCGCAGTTGGAGATCCATGTGTGGAAATCCCTGGCAGGGCCGTCGGTGTTGGCTGCAGCGGTGTGGGTGTTGCCGTTGATGGTGGAGTGGAGCAGCTCCTCGGTGACTCAGCTCCAGTTCCTTTGTGTGGTGCAGGCTGTGGGATTGGGTGGATTGGGTTTCTCGATGAGGAAGTGTACGCAGTGGTGGTCACTCCATGGGGCTTGAGTGGTGTGGATGAAGAGGACGCTGTTTCCACATGCGAAGATGGGGTCGAGGGGGTGTCCTGCCTTGTGGGCCAGTGTGGTGAAGAGTTGGGTCAGTCCGATGTTTGCGAGCTTTGGCCAGAGGGTAATGGAGTTGGAGTTGTTGTGGTTTGGGAGGTGGAAGATCAGGTCGGAAATGAGTACCTAGTCCATGGAGTTGTTAGGTTTGAAAATCCCATTCCTGCAATGTACTCGTTTCATGCTATATTAGGTTAGCAGTGTGTGGCTAAATATACACCATTTGTATTCACGTTATGCAACCCACCGAGTTTTCCCTGCAAAGTGCAAGTTTTCCTGTAGTTAGCCAGTGTGACTCCATTTTGTATTTCGTAATCCCTATTGGGCCGCTTAGGCCGTGTCTGAACTAAGCCTCATCATTCGTATTGCCTGCCTCAGCAGAACACTATTTCATTATTATTTTCTCTCTGTTCAAGGCTGTTTTCCGACTTACTAATGAATAGCCCATTCTGTCCTCGCATACCTATCTGAGTGTGTAGTTCTGCTCCCACGTTAGGAGACGCTGAGACTCAGCGCGGTGACCTCGAGCTGTAGATAGCATGTACCCATCTGGCAGGTGGTAGCCCATCCTCCTGTGTCTTCTTTGTTCATGTTCGGCTCAGGCCGGTACCTTTCCACTGTGGGCGTGGCTGGAGGCTTCTTGGGAAGGATGATTACTCACTGCAGACTGTTGGGGAGTTAGTCCCTCGGCAGACATCTTAGGGTGCAGGTCAGATTGGACTCCTCTGCAGAGTATTGCTAATAAAATGTATGTTTGTATTCTCTACTGTCTGACCGACTCTTCATTACTTGGGAAGGCCTAGCAGGTGGTTGTAAATAACCTGGGTGGCCCCTAAGGGCCACCTCCTTCAGTTGGCGCCCGAACAGGGACCCCGCAAGGTGATCCGACTCACCCGTAATCGGGTTGCAGGGACGGGGTGGCGACTGGTCAGTCGGGCGGATCGGGGTACCCCACACGATCGAGCTTGGTTCTCGCAGTTGCCCCGCCCGTCTGATCGGGCGACTCCTCGTCTAGTGGTCACCGGCTGGGGTCCTGAGAAGGCGAAACATTGGAGTTGACCGTTTGGTCCGAAGAGTCGGCAGTGGAGAATAACTTGACTCGACCTGTGTGCACCAGGTGAGTGATTTGATGTTTGGAAAAATGGCGCCATTCTTGAACGGCACGAGCCTACGGGCTGTGCCTTGGTACAGTCTCCGGACTGTCTTGGAACACTTTTCGGACTGCCTTGCTTGAACGGCACGAGTCGACGGGCTGTGTCATGGTACGGTCTTCGGGCCGTTTTTTTGGTTTGAACTTGGTGGGTTTGCGGACCCTTTTAAAAAAAAGACACAGAGTGTTTGCGAACAATCTGCCAGGCCAACTGGTGATTTGGTCAATACTTGAAAAGGTCTGGGGCTAGAGCCTGTCTTCTTGAACTTGGTACAGTCTCCGAACTGTAGGGAGCGGTCTTCGGACTGTTCTTGTGCGACTCTTGAACAATATTTGTATTCTTTATTTTTTTTCTTTTATTATTTTGCTGATGGTGTATTTGTCCATTGGGGACAGCGCGTGTGTCTTATATTAAGATGCCTTGTCTAAGTAAACTGGGGTGTTTTGGATGTCGGTGTTGTTCTACTGAGGCTCGATTGGAAGAGAGCCAGCCTGCGCCTCCGGAGGGTACCCCAAATTTTGATGTATACGTCAAGCACGGTATTGGCCCTATTATGTTTAGCACGTTGTGGAATAAATATACGAGGGACAATGCTGAGTTACAATGGCCACTTACTGGCTCGTTTGATGAGCAAAAATTGAATTTCTTGCAAGACAAATTGTTCGCCAAAAATAGCAGGCAGTCGATGTTTGATTCTTTAAGAGTATGGCAGAAGGAAGCAAAGCCGCGGCGTATGAGAGCAGAGAAAGAGGCCCGGAAGAGATAGACGCAAACTCTAACGCAGAAAGCAGTGGCCTATGAAAGGGAAAAGATAGAGAAAGGCATAGAATGTGCAGATAGAAAGTTTTGATTGCAGACAGATAAATGCTATGTTACTAGAGAGGAAGGTGATGTTTTCGTTGAAGAGCTGTTGGATTCTCGCCCTCCTCCACCTTATGCTCCTGAGCGGATATACCCAAGGGTTCCAACATCTCAGTCCCCGGTCTCTGGTGCGGCTCTTCCTAGTGTTTCTGCCTCTAGTCAAACTGCTTCGGCTCCGGGCCCGCCTGCTTCCTCTGTGCTCACGCCAGTAACATGGGCGGGAGCCGTTAGCTCTCCTGTTCTGTCTACTGATTCTGTATCTACTGCTACACCCCCTTCCACTCCTACAACACTGTCTCCTTTCATGATGATACCTGTCTCCTCATCTGCTCTTTCTCCCTCAAGTATGACACCCCAAGCACTGCTGAATGGCGAGACCCCTGTGCGTGGGATACATGAAGGGAATTGGGTGGCAGCACGAGACCGTATGGACAAAGTGTTGGTGCGTTCTGCTGTGGGTGATGAGGAGAATGCAAATGGTGGCGAACCAGGCGGCTCAGTGGGCTCGGAGCCCGATCTATAGTGTGGAAGATGTGTGGAGTGTGATGAAAGATTATGAGCCCTTTATACAGCAGCATGCCCTTAAGCACATGTCGGCCACGCTAATAGGGCTGTGGGAGCAGTGTTTCCAGGGTGTTGCACCGCAGATCATCTATGACATACGGGACAGGGTATATGCTGCAGGTATGGCTCCTAATGAAGTTTTTAGCAATGTAACAACATTGGTGGGTTATCTGGGGCAGATTGCTCCAGAAGGTTCCGACGATGGTGACCCAGTGCCCCATGAGGGAGGTCCATCCCATTTACCATCCTGAAATACCAGAACTGCGCGACTCCACGAATACTGTAATTAGGCCACGAGTCGACACTCGGTTTCAGGAACAGTGGATCTACACTCCATGGAAGAGGAGTGAGGTAATATCCCTTAAAGCTCAGTTGCCGGACCCTCGGAAAAACCCGACTGCGTATTACGAAAGAGTTGACAGAGGCGGCCTCCTCCACGGTGATGACGTTAGCTGATATAGAGTTATTCTTTGGCCTGCTGGTACCGGTAGATATATGGCGACAAGTACATACACAGAGTCATGTAGTGGAATTGGGAGGTAGATGGGATCAGATCAGGGCGTGGGATAAGGAACACAAGCCTGGCGACAAGCCGAAGGCGGAGTTATTGGCTTTACCAGGTCGCATTATCACATATATGCATTCCCTTATCCCGCCGAGGCGGGTGGATTGGGACAAGTTGACTGCATGTCGTCAGAAGAAGGACGAGAGTGTGTCTGATTTCTTTACTAGGTTTGAAGGGGTGTTTCTCGACTTTAGTGGTCAGGACCTGTCGTTGGAAGGTGGTGTCCGGTTGTTTGTCAGCAGGTTCGTTAACTAACTTGCTTCCTGAGATTGCGACTAGGTTGCAGGCTTCAGAAAGCACTTGGAGCACCTCTTCCCCATCAGTGATTTTGAGTATGGCACAGTACTACGAGCATAGAGAGAATGAGGAGAAGGAGAAAGGTGGAGAAAAAGTCAAAAGAGTTGAAGACAAGGGTGTTGATGCAGCAAGTTGCGAGGGGAAATGTAAGAGGAAGAGGTTCGGGTTCGGCCCAGCGGCTGCCCTGGTCTAACAGGGGTGGTACTTTGAGTGCACCTCTTGGGCTCAATCAATGTGCATATTGCAAGCGGGAGGGACATTGGCGGAATGAGTGTCCGGAGTTATCGCAGACAGGTGAGGCCCGAGAGGTCAGGGGTTTGGAGGATGTGGAAGAGGAGGAGGAGGCCAGGGAGAGATGCAGTCAGAGAATGCATCGTCTAATAGACAGAGCGGGAACTATTTTGACGACCACCGAGGGAGGCAGTACTATCATGATGACTATGACATGGACGAAGTGACGGGGATGTCTCACAGCTAGGATAGCCAAGGACAGGGCAGGGGACCAGTTCCGGTGCCTGTAGATCAATGCGGACCCTATGTCACTGCAGATTTACAAGGTACAACCGAGAAATTCTTAGTTGATACAGGGGCTATGAATAGCTCTGTTTCCCGTTCACTGGTCCCGGGGGCAGCTCTGTCTGGCCAAAACAATGTTTTGGTGGGTTTCTCAGGCGTGCCGGTCGTTAGCCCCATTTCCAAACCTCTTGCTTTGACTATTGGCCCCTTCACGGTTGATTCACCATTCCTATTAACGTCAAATTGTGGGGAGAATTTGTTAGGATTGCATTTGTTAAAAAAGTTGCATGTGACAATTTTTTGTTCTCCAGACGGTGTTTACATGACTGTTGGACCACAAGTGGCCCATGCCAAACAATGCTTCGCACAGGATGCCCCCCTCCCCGCTGAGTTTAACGATGTGCCACGCACATTGTGGGCTACAGGAGACACGGATGTGGGGTTGCTCCAGATCCCACCGGTCTCTATACAGATCAAAGACAATGCTAAATTTCAGCGTATTCCCCAGTACAAGATATCCCAGGCAGGAGAAAAGGCCTTATTGCAAATAATACAGGATTTGATTAAGTCTGGTGTGGTTGAAGAGACAGTAGCGAATGTGTGTAATAGCCCTATCCTTCCTATACTTAAAAAGACACCTTTGGATTCTTCTGACGCCCACTCTGATGTTTACTGCTTCGTAATTGACTTTAGAGTGGTGAACAAAATAGTGGTTCCCCAGTATCCTGTAGTCCCAGACATTACCACGATCTTGACAATGATTCCTCCGTCTGCAAAATTCTTCTCTGTGATCGATTTAAAGAATGCTTTTTTCAGCATTCCAATCCATACAGATAGCAGATATCTGTTCAGATTTGCAATAGCCGGAAGGAGCTTTAGATTCTGCCGTGCTCCACAAGGCTATACAGAAAGTCCAAGTATCTATAGCCAAGCTTTGAAAGCTCAATTGGATTCCTTGGAGCTCCCCCTTGGTAATGTGCTGTTGCAGTACATCAATGACCTCCTTGTGGCTTCGGACACTGAGGATGGTTGCAAAGAGGCCACGGTTAAATTACTGTTACATTTGGCACACCATGGACACAAGATGTCACTCTCAAAATTTCAACATTGTCGACAGGAGGTCACCTATTTAGGTCACCTACTGTCGAAGGAGGGACGCAGACTAACACCTGAACGCATAGCTGCTATTACTAATATGCCTGTTCCAAAGACCCAACGCGAGGTATGCGTGTTCATTGGTATAATTTCATATTGTAGTCATTGGATCCCTAACTATTCCTTACTAACGAAACCCCTTCCTTACCTGACCACCAAAGATGTGCATGAACCCCTGCCTTGGACATCTGCATGCCAACAAGCTTTTGAGCAATTAAAGGTTGCGCTTTGCTCTGCTCCTGTGCTTAGTACTCCTGATTACCAGAAGCCTTTTGAGCTCTACGTACATGAGGCGGACGGTTGCGCGCTTTCTGTTCTAACACAGGGTTTCGTGGTAAGCAGAGACCCTGCGCTTATTTCTCTGCTGTTCTTGATAACGTCGCCAGAGCTCTACCGAGCTGCCTGAGAGCTGCCGCGGCGGTGGCAGTTTCTATCAGACAATCGGCAGGGCTCGTCCTTGATACGGATCTCACAGTCATGGTACCTCATGCTGTGGACACGCTGTTGAATAAGACAAAGACACAGCACCTTACTAGTGCACGTCTCACTGGATATGAGTTAACCTTGTTTGCTCCGCACATTACCATCAAACAATGTGCTACTCTGAACCCAGCCACGTCACAACCCCTCCCTTCGGAAAAAAAGGACAATGATATCCATGATTGTTTATTTCGGACTGAGGAAGAAACGAAAGGACGGGTAGACCTGACTGATGGTCCCTTATCTGACCCCCAAGGGGAACTATACGTCGATGGTTCTTGTTTCAAACTACTAGATGGCACTACCACCGCAGCTTATGCAATGACAACGTTACACACTGTAGTTGAGACATCCCCTATCCCATACCAATCGGCCCAAGCTGCAGAGTTGGTTGCCCTCCTTAGGGCTTGCGAGTTGAGTGAGGGGCTGGCTGTCAATGTCTACACCGACAGTCAGTACGCCTTTGGGGTGGCCCATAATTTTGAGCTCCTCTGGGCGAAGAGAGGGTTCTTGACCTCGCATGGGTTGAGAATACAGCATGGTCCATTGATACATAGACTGTTGTCAGCACTGACACTTCCTGATAAGTTGGCAATAATAAAATGTAGTGCTCACAAAGCAGTAACAGACGATGTTGGAAGGGGAAATGCTTTTGCAGATCAGACAGCTAAGGAGACAGCTAGATCAAAGATGAAAAAGATGTTTGTGGCAGGTCCCGCTAGGTGGGTTCCAGACAATGGAATGTTCGAGGACACATTAGAAAATGTCAGGGAAATACAGAGTGAGGCGACCGTAGATGAACTGGCAATATGGGAGGAGAGGACAGGAGGTTTGGACGAGGATGGGTGCATGAGTGACTTGTCTGGGAAACAGAGATGGTTGCTGCCCAACGCCTATGTTCTCCCTGTTGTCACTATGGCCCACGGCCCAGCACACATTAGTGCCAAAGAAATATGTACGCTACTGGACCCAGTATGGCGAAACGATAATATTCCTAAGGTAGCAACACACCTAGTGAAACACTGCATCATTTGTCTGAAGCATAATCCTGGGAAAGGCACTCCTACACCTGCAGGTAACTTTGCACCGCCTTCCTTCCCTTTCGAGGTTCTCCAGGTGGATTTCATCGAAATAGAACGAGTTAACAACCTGAAGTATGTGCTAGTAGTAATTTGTGCATTCAGTAAATGGATTGAGGCTTACCCCACTAAGGAGAATACGAATATGGCGACGGCGAAGGCGCTCTTAAAAGAGTTCTTCCCGCGCTATGGATTGCCACGTGTGATCTGGAGTGACAGCGGAAGTCACTTCAATTTAAAGGTCATTGATTTGGTGTGCAAAGGCTTGCATATTAAGCAGAAGTTTCATGCAGCGAACCACCCCCAGTCAGCAGGTTTGGTTGAGAAGTACAATGGTACTCTCAAATTGAAGTTAGCAAAGATTCAAGAAAGCACAGGATTGCGATGGCCCGATGCTCTACCTTTGGCTTTGTTATCCACCAGAGCGACAGCGCATTCTAGAACAGGGTTGTCCCCGTACGAGGTGGTCTTTGGGCGCCCCGCCAACGTCTGGGGCATCCCAAGACCCAAGCGCTTCTCCGAGATAGAGTACCCCCTGCTGATAGATTATCTGTATGAATTGTCTAAAGATCTCCGTTCTGTCCACCAACAGATTCACGCCACGCTGCAACCAGTACCAGAGGGGCCCGGGCATCAGCTACAACCCGGGAACTTTGTGATGGTCAAGAATTTTCAACAGAAGAACTGCCTGGAGCCGAGGTGGAAGAGGCCCCTGCTTGTCTTGCTTGCAACCTGCACCGCAGTGAAGCTCGAAGGCCGGAAGCACTGGGTTCATGTATCGCATGTCAAAAGGATACCTCTACCACTTCCGTATGATCAATGGGCCCTTGAAGGTATTGGTGACCAGGAAGGGGAGCGAGTGCCCCGTTTCGTTCCTTTCTCTGACGTCCGATTGAGGTGGGCGCAGACAGACGAAGAAAGCGACGCAGCTTTATTTGAGGCAGTCCCTCCAGAGATAAGGGCCACCCCGATGCTCCCGCCTGTGTTGCACAGACACCTGAGTCTCAATGCCCTGCTGAGCCTGAATTCCTCTCCCTTTTTGTTGATGTAGAAGTGCCTGGGGTTGCCAGGTACAACCTGCGGCCCCGACGGAAGCACAGTGCGCCAGTAGGACAGTCCAGGAGTTAGGGAAGGACTCGAGCTTAGGGTGTAGGTGCTATGCCTAAGGTGCCTGCTTTAGATTAGAGTGAGCTACATTGGTGCACTGCCCTGGACACTGGACAGGATTAGCTGAGGGTGTCTTCCAAGGAGGGAGGGTGCCCTATCCTGAAAGAAGAGGATTTGTTTGCCAGCAAGGGCTGCGATCGCGCAGCTCCCCCGTGGGAGTGCTTCATAGCACCGTCGTTGATGAACAATAGGAGTCTACCAGTGAGGCTCTGAAGGACACTGGGTGATTTTGTACCCCTCTGGTCGGTTGTATTTTTTGTGGCTCCAATTCCTAAAGTTTCTTTCTATGTACCCATTTGGCCGCACAATTATGAAGGAGGAACAGCCTCTGGTGGCCCCACCATTACAGCAGAATGGTCCTGGGTGGTCTAGTTGGTCTACTAGGAGTAGGGTAGTAGTGGTAGTGGTCCTTCTCATTGTAACGATAACACTATTCGGGGTGGTGTGGTATTTAGAAGAACAGCATCCTGTACACACATTGATAGGGACTACCCCGGTTCCATCTGAGCATTCGTTTGTTACATTGGCCCCGCATAAAGAGAGACATAGACAGACTTATGCCGAGAACACATTTCTGCAGATGCTTCATCAGGTACACAGCACCACCAATGCCACGAACTGCTGGGTCTGTGGGTTACTTCCCTCAGTTATGCACAAAAATGATTTACTGGTGTCATTACCCCTATCATATTTAGGTAACTGTGAGGCCTGGTTTCAGTTGCTTTCTATGGTGTACATGCACTATCATGCTGACGCAATGAAAATGGTACAGTCTGATTACAAAGCAGTGTTGGAGTATATAGTGGTACACCAAGGATATACACCTGGGGCAGATGGAAAGGAGAGTACCCTACATCCAGAAGCTTGTATGAATATTTTTGAGGATAATAAGAATGTCACTTGGTTACAAAATGAAATGCTGGATTTTCAAGGATTTAATGTTACTGAATATTTTAAATGTTTCCAGGAACGAAATATAACTGAAGACAAAGCCATGCCCGTCCCTGTGATCAATACAACAGCTAGTTTCTGTGTTGAAGGTACAGGGAACATTCCAGAAGGTCAGAGCAGTTGTAACTATACATACCGATTGAACACTACTAGTAGCCCACCTTTGCTCACACCTCCAAATGTATACTTTGTTTGTGGGGAACAGGCTTATACATGGCTTCCCAGGGGATGGTCTGGTCAGTGTTGTGTCTCTTTCCTTTTGCTTCCTGTTTATATTGCACCATCTAATTATCACAAGGATCATAGGCTACAACGTAGGGATCTACATTTGCATCGGGCCAAGAGAGTTGTCAATCCGGAAGATATAGATCAAACGGATACTTCCCTACAGCAATTTACAGACATCATGAAGGGCATTCTGCTGTTCTGGGGCCTCATGTTCAATAGCCGTAATATCCGTCACCTTGCTAGAGTAGTCGAGGGAGTTATTAACACTACTGCAGGTATACTGACTAATATTACAGTCGAGCTTCAGGCTACGAGACTCGTTGCTCTTCAAAACCGGATGGTTATAGACGTCATACTTGCTGATAGGGGTGGAGCCTGCCACGTCATCGGCAGCAGTTGTCGTGTTTACATTCCTGATAACGCCCCTAATGTATATTCTGCCATACAGAAATTACACAGGCTTGCTTCAGACATCCATCAGGATAATGGATCATGGTCCCTCACAGGGTGGTTCTGGGGTCTGCTGACATCATGGGGTTGGAAGATACTACTTGCCCTCATAGTTATCGCAGGTGTCATCTTCACATGTTGCCTATGTATTAATTGCCTTCCAGCATGTTGCACCTATTGTGTGAGTAAGCTCACCCCCACCCCTCAATTACCAGGACGTGATACTAAGGTCTCGACTATGATGATGCAGGATATCCAGGACATCATGCTTATAGACAAAGGCATTTTTTAATACTAAGTAGCCTTTGATACTCATGTGTTGTTTTATTCTCCCTTGTACCTTGAGTGACTATGCATTCTCCTCCTCCCCACTTAGAATTGTAAAGACCCTACCGGATAGCCTAATAAAGCATTTAGCCACCCATGCTAAAAGGAGGGTCTGTTAGGTTTGAAAATCCCATTCCTGCAATGTACTCGTTTCATGCTATATTAGGTTAGCTGTGTGTGGCTAAATATACTCCATTTGTATTCACGTTATGCAACCCACCGAGATATCCCGGCAACGTGCAAGTTTTCCTGTAGTTAGCCAGTGTGACTCTATTTTGTATTTCGTAATCCCTATTGGGCCGCTTAGGCCATGTCTGAACTAAGCCTCATCATTCGTATTGCCTGCTTCAGCAGAACACTGTATTTCGTTATTATTTTCTCTCTGTTCAAGGCTGTTTTCCGACTTACTAATGAATAGGCCATTCTGCCCTCGCATACCTATCTGAGTGTGTAGTTCTGCTCCCACGTTAGGAGACGCTGAGACTCAGCGCGGTGACCTTGAATTGTAGATAGCATGTACCCATCTGGCAGGTGGTAGCCCATCCTCCTGTGTCTTTTTTTGTTCATGTTCGGCTCAGGCCGGTAACTTTCCACTGTGGGCCTGGTTGGAGGCTTCTTGGGAAGGATGATTACTTACTGCAGACTGTTGGGGAGTTAGTCCCTCGGCAGACATCTTAGGATGCAGGTCAGATTGGACTCCTCTGCAGAGTATTGCTAATAAAATGTATGTTTGTATTCTCTACTGTCTGACCGACTCTTCATTACTTGTGAAGGCCTAGCAGGTGGTTGTAAATAACCTGGGTGGCCCCTAAGGGTCACCTCCTTCAGAGTAGATGGCGTGGTGTGTGATGATGTTGATGGTGTGGGTGAAGCGGGCCCGGCCTCCGGGGGCTCTGCAGGCGAGGGTGCCGCAGAGTGTTGCTTTGTGGGTGGTCTGGATCTGGAAGTGCAGGTGTTGGGCGGTGGTGAAGGTCTGGTGGCAGCAGGAGAACTGGACGTGAGTTGTGTCTGGTGTGGCCTATTGGCAGTTGTACGTTCTCCTGGCGTAGACTTTGAGGAGGGCGGGTGAGTCGTAGAGCTAGACGGTAGGAGATCCAGGGTCCCTGCTGCTGTTTGCGTTTGGTTCGCGGAAGAGCGCAGACGGCATTGCCTTTGGTGCGCTGTTTGAGTGCCAGTGATGCAACCGCGCAGCGCCCACAATAAAATAGGCTAGGGGGGAGGGACGAGCAGCTGTGAGGCAATGTAATTTGCATTGATGCTGGTCAATTGTCTGAAGCTATACATGGCTAACCTGAATTCCAAAGTAGCACAAATCACACACCACAAAATATAAACACTGCAAACACAGCATGCACAACAGCTCATGGACACATCTCTCCATTACATGTTTCAGGTGATCAAGGATATGCACTCTCCCCTTGGGTTATGACAACCCTCCGAGCCACAAACACACAGGCCCAGAGGCAGTATAATTTGGCCCTTGGACGCACCAGGGCCATTGTGGAGGGCACTTTTGGCGTGCTAAAGTCACGTTTCTGGTGCCATGACATCACAGGTGGCAGACTGTTGTACAGCCCGGAAATAGTGTGCAAGATAATCATAGCATGTTGTGTGTTGCACAATATATGTGTACGCACCAATGCCCCATGGATCCAAGTGCCAGATGCACCGGACGATGCTGAGGATGATGAAGAAGATGAGGCTGGTGCTGCACAGCCCACAGTTTCTGCTGCAGGAACTGCCCGAAGGAACCGAATCATAAACAATTTCTTCACCTGAGCACGTCACAATGTGACAGTCCTTTGTGAAATTTATGTGCAAAATGCACCTAAGCACAGTTCTTGCAATAAAACAACACAACACACATACCTTGTGTGCATGTTCATCCTCTGCATAAGTACATCTCTCTGACAAGTGAAAGTCAAACATTTTGCGGTAAGTATTGTACAATTGTAATTTTGAGGGTGGGTATGTCTTTCGTGGTCAGAGATGCTTTTTATGGTGTCTTCTGTGGTCAGAGAAGTATTTTAGGGTGCCATTTGGGGTCTGATATGCTTATTAGGGTGTCATTTGGGGTAAAATATGCTTTTTAGGGTGTCATTTGGGGTCTGATATGCTTTTTAGGGTGTCATTTGGGATAAAATATGCTTTTTAGGGTGTCATTTGGGGTCCGATATGCTGATTAGGGTGTCATTTGGGGTCAGATATGCTTTTCATGGTGTCATTTTGGGTCAGATATGCTTTTCAGGGTGTCATTTGTGGTAAAAAATGCTTATAAGGGTGTCATTTGTGGTCTGAGATGAAATTACATCTAATACTGTTTATCTGTGTAACAACCTGCACGTAGCATGCAAAATCTGGCCGCATTAACGTTAAAGCGATGTTTTATTCATAATCGCGATGGAGAATCTCACCGCAAAGTCAAAAAACGGGCCGCAAACACACAGTAAGTAATGTCTGCATGCTTCCTGCTTCCTGGAGGAGTGCTGTGCACTTTCACTTTCTCTTTTGAGCACATTGCTGGTGATTGTGGAGAGTGTTGGAGGTGTTTGGTGTTGTGTGCTGTAGATTTTTGATTGAGAGAGTGTTGCTGTGTCCTGTGAACTGTCGATAGTGTCTCCGTGAAGTGTTGTGTACTTGTTTTTACGTGTTTTTTGCGTCTTGTCCTCAATCTTGTCTGGTGTTTGTCTAAGGGGTAGTTTAAATAATTACTAGTTGTTGGGGCATATATTGGGGTATTTATTTTCTTAGGAGTGGGTTTAGGTGTGTGCTGGGAGATGGTGGGTGTGGGTAGGGAGGGCAGGATGTCAGAGGGGGCATTGGGGGGCTTCCTCTGGCTGGTCACATTTTACCTGCCCTTGATGGTGGTGAGTGGGGGTTGTATCCTTTCTGGATATCCCGTCCATGTGCGGAAGGTCAGGTGGGAGAGCGTGAGAGCACAGATGCTGCGTGTTTTTGTTTTGGACTGGACTGTCCGCCAATGGAAGCACCGATGGCAGGATTGCGTGGGCCGTGAGGGTGACCTGTTGGACCACCTGGGAGTCATCATTGGCCTACAGCGTGGTAAGTTCAACCTCAAAAATGACATATGAACACATACGAAAAGCCAAAAAAGCGGTGTGTGACACAATGGTGTATATGTGCACAAATGTGGCGGAGTGAGGCGTTAGACGTCATGCCTTCACGCCTAACGTTGCCACATCAGAAACGCAATGCTGCACCATATGTACAAGCATAGTGTGCAGGCTTGCGTTTCCCCCTGCGCTGGCGCAACACTTAGCACTGTAGTGCCAACGCTGGCACCCTTGCACCATAGTGCGTGCAGGGCAAAGATTGTTTATGTACAGGAAGGGTGACTGTACATAAAAAATCCAAGGCATTATTTTTTGGACATGTTGCTGCACAAAAGGAACAGTAATAATGCATTCCTCCTTGTTTTGCAAAGTTAGGTACGCTGCCCTTGTACATAGGCTTCGTGTTACAATGGATGAGATAGGAACAATTGTTCTATTGAAATAGGACATCTCCAGAGTGTCATACACCACCAACAGTTGTGACACAGCCTTGTGCGATTTGCAGCGATGCTATCGTCCACAGATCATGTATAACATCATGTTGGGTGGAGAAATGGGGCCTTGGGAATGTGTCACATAAGTAGTATGTGCAAATTTGTCAGCATCATTGTCTTGTAGGCCTAACTGAGCATTCTCAGGTCTTGTGGGAATGACAGGCAAAGTAGACACAATCATGTAGGCAACATGGACTGCAACAGTACAGTCACAGAGCATTGTCAGTGATGGTGATGAATTGTATGATGAATAGGACACATGTGATTTCACGTCTGATACCAACACACGTTTCTTTTCATGTCTCACAGCTGGCAGACAACTCATCACACAGGGGGATAGCGACACCTTCAAGGACCCACAAGCCCCTGGTGAGTTCAGCCATTAATTATTGGCATTGTGAGATGTGATGAATGTCTGGGTGAAATCATTGACGTTGTAGTATGCAGTATGGGTGTGCATCACATGTACCTTGCCTCCAGTGTGATGATATTTTGTGGAAATGTGAAGTGTGTACAAATCAGTAAGTGAAGATGGAGCAATGCATATGTCTTCCAGATGTAACTTTGCACATCCCCAGTCAGTGATACCCATGCAAGTGATATCTATGGGTTCTGTCACTCTAGCACATGCATGTGGATTACAGAGCGTACAGATAGGAGAGGAGACATGTGAGTGGTGTTGCTGATGAGTATGACCAGACATGGAATGCATGTACATCCTTGACTGAGATGACTGTGCAAGTGGGCCCGATCATGCACAAAGAGGTAGTGGTTTTCAGGCCGTGCGTGGTCAGACACAGGTCTGCACAGTACTATTGTAGGTATGCTGCATACCAGCTTCACAGAAGTAGCAGGGCGTAGCTTTAAGCCAAGGATATCAATGGCACGTTCCCCAAACACCTAGCAAAGATGGCCCTATGTATATCATTGGCATGTTTTGCCACTGCAATGTTGTTGCCAAGCTGTCTCCTTGGGGTCATTCCCCTGGTAGACTCTGGGGCAAATGTACAAGCCCCTCTTGCTGAATTTATGACATTACTCTGCATGCATTTACCCCGCATGCTTTTGCTCTGCAGTTATTTCTGCCCAATATATTTTACAACGCAGGCCTCTACAACGCTATTCGATAAAACGCATTCCCCATTCTAACACAATTACCATAATTACCTCAGGGGGCCGTTACTTTGGGAATGCATTGTAACAGTTTTCGTTGTAAAGCCCTGCGTTGTAAAATTGTCAGTGGAGTAAGAATTGCGGATCAAAGACATGCAGATTTATAAAATTTGAGTAAACTATGTTTCCCCCTCCGCCAGCACTGCGTCACCTATTGTGAAGTTGTGGTGGAGAGAGGGCCTGCGCCTCATGTACAAGTCAGTGTTTAGCCACCTAACGTGTTTCCATGTGTGCTGCTTGATGCAGCACAAATGTAAGTGTAAGTAAGGCTGTTCCAGGATTGCTCATGTGCAGGAAGGGTAACCTTCCTACACATAAACAAGCCTCCCCTGTACACACATACCCTTGCACTCTTGTGCAAGGGTGCCTGTGTTGGCGCTGAGTTGATGAACTTCACGCCGTTGCTGGGTGACATGCAGGGCTGCACCTGATTATTGTACATATGATGCAGCACTGTGTTACAGAAGAGGATGAGCGAGGCGCTACACCCGGAGGGCTAATGCCTCCCTCCTCCAATTCCCTGTACATGTCACCCTCAGTCAGGGTATGTCACAGCACCATCATTTGACACTGACAGTCTCATTTGGTTGTGACACTACATGTCACATGCCATGCACTGTCATGTCAGTCTCCCCAGCATGTTGTTACTGATACTGGATTCCACATTGCATTGTCCAGGTCTCTTTCTAACTTCACAATGTTACGTTACAGTGTAGGCTCCCATGTTTCACTGACCTTGTGTTTCTGAGTTAAATGGAGAACATTGACATAGTCATCAGGACTCACATTTTGTCATTGCTCTTATTTGACAGACAACATGTCGCCAGAGGAGTCCCACGCCTTCCAGGTGAGGAAGGACCAGTACCTCCATATCCGCAAGGTCTCAAAGGGATAGCGCAACATGGCACGGAGGTACCAAGAAGACCGGGCAGCTGGGAGTTGGAAGTCGGTGCCCGAGGTAATGACCCACGGTAGGCAGAGTGTCACACAGGCCATCCCTGGCCACTCTGGCGACAGGTGTGGCTCCCGGCGTGGACAGGCAGCAACACATCCCCCTTCAACCCCACACACACAAGGGACAATGCCACCTGCACCAGCAGATCAGGTGATGCCGTTCACTGTGCGGGACCGGCGCACAGTCATGGACAACAATGTTTTGCTGGTAGAAATTTGACGGGAAATGGCAGAGCATACCAGGCACCTGCAGGACCTAAAGGCAGCCCTGGGTCTCCCATATTGACCGGACATTTTGAGCCCCATCCCCCTCTTCTCCCTTCCCCCAATGTTATTTCATGTTCTTAGTTAGTGTTAGGTAAGTATTTTAAGTGTTAGGTAGTATAGTCGTAGTGTAGGTATAGTTAGTGTTCGATTTTAAGCTAGTTTTAGTTATTTATTCTTCTATAGTATTTGGGGATAAGTTTCCTTTTCCTTTGGGTGGGGGGTTGATGTCTTTGTTGTCATATAAAAAATTAAATTCAAAAAAGTATATATTTGTGTAGGATAACTGTGTAGTTAGTTTATGTATAGCTTAGATGTCTTTGTCCAGTCTCATGATGTGCTTTAAGGGTGGGAGGGGGGTTGATGTCTTAGATATGTTGTTGCGTGTTTAGGAATAGTTATGGTAGATAGTTTAGGTTATCATTCACTTTGTTCCAGTTAGTTTAGATTAGATTAGTTGTAGTAGTGATTAGTCTTAGTCTAGGGTAATTTATTTTGTACTTTCATAATAAATGGTTACTACTTTAGAATTCTGGTTGCACTTATGTCAGGGGTGATTTGGTGGAGTGTTGCTTTTTACCCTGTATGCAATTTATTCTATCACAGGACAATCATTTGAATGTGTACGTGTGGTCATAACATGTTACTTAGCTGGATGGATAGTGACAGGATACTTTAGTTATGAGCACAGTAAACTTGCATGGATAACATGGTGGCAAGTAGGAGTTACGGCCTAGTCTAGGGACAGTCTTTTGTGAAATTTGACATCTTAAGTGTGACTCACGGAGTTGGTCAGCACATTGTTGCCCATTTACAACACAACGTGGGGACATGGGCTTGAGCAGATAGTGACTTTGCAACTCTTATCCATCATGAAGATGGATGTACGCGCAGGGTACCACAGATTCCGTCCACCCCCTGCATATCACATGAGCCTGGCGCAGAGTCCATCTACCATGCACAGACATTGGCACACTTGCTGCATAGTGCAGGTGTGGCAGCATCATTTGAATTGGATGTTCCTGTGCATGGAGGCTCAACCTCCTCTCCATGCAGAATGTTGTCATTTTGCGGATCAAATGTGCACGGCATATGGCAGAACAATGGGCCCGGTTCACAAAACTGATCTGAGACAAAATCCTAACTTTACGACTTTCGGTATTCACAAAGGGAATTTAGGAGTAGTAAAGTTAGGATTCCTAACTTTACTACTCCTAAATGACTTTTGTGAATACCGAAAGTCGTAAAGTTAGGACTTTGTCTCAGATCACTTTTGTGAATCGGGCCCACAGTTCTGCTGCACACAGGAGGGGAAATGTAGCATTGCTCCCTGTAGTGCCAGTGTCATAGCCACTTCTCCCAGTTGCTACCTTTGGCATTGGCTCATAGTGATGCCACCTTTGAAATGGTGGTGCAGCATCTGACTATAAGCTAATTGCAGTGCACTACACATCCCTAGACACATTGCCCTATCCGCTCACAGTGGTCACAGCATGAGAGGGTTCCTTATTGATAACACATTGTTAGGCCACAGGAAGGGGCTGACTGAGGACTTGCACTTTGGGTTAAGTCCCTATTGCCAACACCACTTCACTGAAGCAGACATTGTGGTTCCAATAGCGGCTGGTAGACATATGCCCTAACGATTCTTCATCGATGTGAATATGGTGTGCTCCATCTTGGAATGTGAAATGCAATGAGCCCCATCACAACAAGCTTTGTCCACCCCGTAGAGTGTGAGTAGATCTGCCAAGTGAGACTTTGTAGCAATGGTAAAGGGAGACACTACTTGTGGTATGCGACTGACTTGGACATATTTGAACACATGCCTATTTCCATCATGTACGTAGGGCTAAGTTGGGATCTTGCTAGAATGCTGTATTTGAGCAATGAGGGTACGGCTAGTTCACACATACCCGGTCCTCCCACTGCCTATCTGGGACACAGTTAAACATGGACATTTCTCATATGTCCCTTGGTGTACGTTTTGTTGGATTCACTGGCCCAACATTTTTACAGACTTCTATACTTGAATGGTCATAGACAACACACACCTGTGTAACTACAATAATTTTATTTTAATGCGCCTTGTCTCTGTTGGAGACTGGGCCAGTACCTGGCTCAAACAAGCCCCACATTCCAGAGATGCCCAGCTGAGGGCCTGACAGAGTACTTCAGGGGTGACATGTCCAGAGGAAGAGGTTGAGTTAGGTCAGCAGGCTGATTGCAGTGTCACTGGGAAGAACACAAATCATGGCAGTCCATACTGAGGTCCAAGGTGAGTGTCGAAGAGTGAGTCTGGGGACAGTGGAAGCTGATGTTCCGGGGCATGATGCTAAGCGGACTGATCCAAGGCAAAACAGTCCATTTGGCACGGATGGATGCTACCGCTTTCTTCTTCGCAATAATGCAGATTCATCCACATCTTCGTCCTCTGATGTGTCATGTGCCTCACATGTGCGTGGTGGTAGATTGGCAGCAGCACTGTGAGGCACTGACACATCAGGGGGCGGAGATGTGGATGTAGAAGCAGCAACAGCATTCATCTGTGCCAGACCTTGATGCAGCAATGCAGTGATGATCAGCTGCAGGGCATGGAAGATTCCAGCTACGTCTCGTTGGTGTGCAGCCGTGGCAGCCATTTGTTCCGCTTGCATCCGCTCCATGTTCTCCATTATCATTCGCATGCGGACCAACTCGTGGCTGACATCGCTGGAGCCACTCTGACTGGACAGTTGTTCTTGTCTCTGAGTCATGACTCCAGCGATGTCAGCCATGGAATGTCGGAGAGCATGGAGCGGACTGTGGGTGTCTGTGATGTTCTGTAGGTGGTCCCGAATGGGACTCAGACACCCACGTACGGCATCGAGTTTGGCCACCAGGCTGTCAAACCCCACCCTCACCAGATCAGCCATTTACTGCTGGACCTCTACCGCACGGCGTTGAAATGTCAGAAGTAGGTCCTCAAGGTCCTGGGAGACAGCTGTGGTGGTAGGTGCTTGCTGGTGGGTGGTTTGTGCAGGGGTGGAGTTTCCAAGACGCAGCTGGATGGCCCTGCTTCCGGAGATGGTGTGCTAAATGAGTCTAGCAGCTGTTGGAGGGTGTCCTGGTTGATGGTGGCGAATTCCTCATCTTCATCAGTGAAGAGTGGGACAGGCTGCTGTACAGGAGGTGATGTTTCTCCCTCTGCAATGTAAAGGGGAGATGCAGTTAAATGTGTGTTTCAAGTATGATCATGCATTGGATGAGTTTACAAGCAGACTGCATGACAATGTCCATTCTGACTGTTTAGGAGGAGATGCCTATTAAATGCCGGATAGGGATTATTTGTACAACATCACCGAAGTGATGTTGTAGTTGTACATTATCATCTCACAGTTTACAGCTATGCCAAATGTGAATGGGCAATTTCTATACACAAGCGGCCCCAGTTGTGTCCTCTGTTCAGTAGTGAAAGTGATGCAGTTTGTACCACATTGTAGTCAATGTTGATTAGCTCAGATTTATGTGTCTGTGCACTGCATTATGGGAGAGTCACCCCTGCAGCTTTGGTTTCACTGCCCCTTATCCCTTTCAGCCAGTGAGCCTTTCACTTATGTGCATTTACAATGATGAGATGTTGCAAAATGGAGTAAATATGGGTCTTGGTCAGAGTTGGGACACTTGTGCATTGTTTGGCAGCAGATGTCTTCTTTACATCAGGGGTTGTATGTACACGAGGAAGTGTCAGAGTGTGACTTGCTCCTTTAAGGATGAACTCTACACTCAGCCACTTCAGTGACTGTGGCCTGCACCATGTTAAAATGTTTAGGGTGCAGGAATGCAATTCATCATGCACTGTCACTTGCCTTGTCAGTGTGGCTCACAGACAGTCAGCTTTGCTGGGTAGTGCACATGTGCATGGGTTTGGTGCGAGAATGGTTATGTGTGAGGAGGGACCCCTTTAGGCAGATTGGCAATGATGGGCTAATTGCTGTTTCTATGTGTGTTGCACAATGCAGTACACATGTACATCCAGGTAGTTTTGGCTCTTGTGATTTCTCTTGTGTGCATGTCGTCAGTCATGTTTTTCCTTGCATGCATTGCTTACTGCCCTCCTGTTGGCTTACCCGTTGTGAGTATGGTGCAGCGTGAGTTTCTATTGTCATTGCAGGCTGAACAGACAGTTACAACACCCATTAGCCTCAACGTTAGCCCCACGTGTGGTGTGTAAGTGGGCCTAGATTTGATGGATGTGGATTGCCAAAGGCGTATTAGTGGTGCTCAGGCCCTATCACCAACCCCTCCTCCCATCAGATGCAAATGGCAGGCTACTGTGTGTTTGTGTATTTGCCACGCAGACGGTCAAATGGATGAAACATGCTGTCCTGGTTCAGAATATTGAATGCCGGGGTTTGCGTGTGGATGATATCAGACATGACTGCATATTTGTTCACTGACACAGTAGACTTACCAAACAGGCAGGTTTACATGCACATCATGGTGTAATGGGCAACTCATACCAGGACTGATGTGGAATGCTGTTTTCTGTATGGCACATGTGTACACTTGAGAGTGGAGGAGTGCATTTTGACCAAAGGGGTTATGGTGCCATTTAGCTACTTGTCATTATTTGGTGCAACTTTGCTATTCTTGCTTGTTGTCATACTTAGGTTGTCATACTTCTTTACAGGAACATTGTAGTTCTGTGAGTATGGCACACAGACAAGTCATGTAGTACATATTTGGGTGACACATTCCTGATATGCATAGTCCATGCACTGTAGTGTTGTAGGCATATCCCCCCTGCTCATAGTATGACATCACATTTGGCCTGCTGAATGTGTGCATTGTGGGATATGCACCTTTTAGACAGATGGCTACATGATCACTTTGTTGTGACAATGCATGTGTTTATGGTATGCAGATTCACTAGATGCTTTCTCACTTGGTGTACACAGGACTGCATCTCCTGAACAAGCAGGGGGGCACATTGACTGGGGATGGAGTAGGATGTCAAATTGGCCCCCTTGCCTCAACACCACGCATATACAATTTGTCTGCACAAGGCCGCATCTCTCTGACGCCAAAATGAGGATGCACTGTGAATGTGACTGATCATGTGCATAAGTAGGCATGCCACCACCAATGTCGGCACACATGCACCATTGTGCCTGTGTGTCTGAGTTGTGTGCAAGATTGCGTATGTGCAGTAAGGTCCCCCTTGATGCACATGCACATTCTTGCACACAACTCAGACACACGGGCACATGCATATGCGTGGTGTTGAGGCAAGGGGGCCATTTTGACACCCTGCCGCATCTCCAGTCAATGTGCCCCTTTGCTATTTCATGTTGCCCTTATTTTGTGGTCTGATGTGAATCTTGGACTATATTTGGGTTACTTTTCTGTGCACATTTCCAAGTCTGTGAGCCCACCAATATGTGTCTTGCAATGTATTGGTTGAGTAGGGTGATATGTGTCTATGCCACCAGGGACAAGGGTATCCGGGACATGATCCGCAGTCATTGTGGGTGTGCACTGAGAGATATTCAATTGGGCATGAGTGCCATTGGGCTCATCCACCTCCGTCTCCCCAGTCCCTGGTTGTTACTCACCCTGTTGCGTCTGGTCATGTTCAGCAGTATCCTGTCCCGGAACTCCAACCACCGTCTCCTCGCTGATGACAGTGGACACCTGTTCCTCCAACGCATCCAGCTCCTCCTGTGGTGCTGGACTCCCACCTCCAGTCTGCATTGCTGCTTTGAGATTGGCTGCAAGTTTCACCTTGGTCTTGCGCATAGCATCATGCCAGCGCTTCTTGCAGTCATCCACTGTTCTCCTCACCTCTCCGACAGCATTCACCTTGACTGTGATGGACTGCCATATTGCATTTTTTGTTCCCAATGACACTGTGGAGCTGACAAACAGCTGTTGTTGTTTTTCTGTCACCTCCGCAATCAGGACCTGTGTTTCCTGCTGACTGAACCGGGTCTTCCTCTTCCTCTTCTCCATGCCCTTCCCCATGGTCTCTGCCTGGTCCTCCTGGATGTTTGGGGGGTTGTTGTTTGCTTCGGTACTGGGTCCAGCTTCCTCCATGGTTCTTCTATTTTTTTTTTTTGTGTGTGTTAAGGGCTGCAAAGCGGGCGTTTTATAGTGCTTTTTCCAGCCTAATGTGAAAAAAAGTGGCCTCACGGTAATTAGCGTGCAGTTTCTGGCCGCTAATTGGCCAATCGCCACTTTTTCCACGTTAGCGTCAGGATTTTTATCGCCGTGCCGCTGTTCTTAACGCGGGAAAGTTCACCTGGGGAGAGAAACTATCGCCATTTAGCGGCGTGTTGTAAATACGCCGCTAACACGGCGATAGTTTTCCGCGGTACACGGCGATAAAAAAACTGCCGCTAACTAGCGTTAGCGATAGTTATCGCCAATTCTTGTACATATGCCCCACTGTGTTTTTCTACAGGAGTTGTATGTGGAAACACAGCCTCAAGCTGCTAAAAGTTTTCTGCAAGCCAAAACAGTAAGTCATCACGATTTTGAGGATGTTTACCCATCACTGAGTTAATCATGACAGGACTAATCACAAGACCACCGCCATGTCCTGGTAGCGGAGGTGCAGCTCCAGCCGGAGCCACCTGAATGGCACGCAACATAAACTGTATAACACTTCTGTGTATATGACTCAAGGATGTATGCAGCTGACATAGCCCTAAGAGTGTAAGATTAAGATAATTCGGATGTGGTGTATAACCAGCCAACACCGGCCAAGTGGCCCTGTCGATGGATAAGGGGCCCATTCGAACAGCAGTAACTGAGTGAGGAAGGGCGCCATTAAACCAAATGATATGCTCCCAGGCTGTCAACGCAACTTCAAGTAATGCATAAGGACGATAAGCCGCCGGAACAGCAACTAGTGTATATTCATGAAACAAATGATCATTCCCATCTACCGCGGGGAATGTAACCCAAGAATAAAAGACCTCAAAGCGAATAGCAGGGTCCGCTTCGACAACAAAAATAATGTTTGCCCCTGCATTGGGGACTCCGTGTTGAGTTAAAAGTGCTGTAACAGACGCTCGGTTAGGTGCCGCAATTCCTACCGGTTGTGCCATAGTAGAAAGTAAACGGTAGCGCAAAATAGGGTAAAGAAAAACCTTTTAAAATTTCATGCTTGAAAAACCTATAAATATACAAATATAGGAGGCTAAGCCCCCCACCACGGACGTCTCCGGAAACCGGTGAGAGGGTATCGTGGCCAAGCACAAACGCTACTCAGGGGTGTCGTGAATAAGTACCAGACCAAACGTTGGTGGCGCCATGTTGCAGGGATTCTGCCCAAAAACAGAACTATGCACAGGATTATAGGGCCTTGGTGTGTAGGGACTGAGTCATCCTACCACCTTAGTACCCATAAGCCCAGGACCGACTAGCTATAGTGTCTCACTTGCTCTCCTACTCACTCACAGAGAAACAAATGATTAGACACCCCAGAACACAACACTCTCTCAGGAATCGCGGTAACAAGACTCACCCTTTCGCTCGCACTCTTGTACTGGTACACAATAAGATCTGACAGAGATACGAAATAGTTTAAAATATTTATTTTAACTAACGTGCCACAACAAGCAGGAAAATGCATAGTATAAATACAGTCAGCATAGCAGCTAGTCCATATATCATGAAAGGGGATGTCATAATGAAACGACAATAGAGCCTAACATCCCTCCCCTTGCTAAGAAGCAATATTATTATATATTAGAAGATCTCAGGGATTTTACCTTAGCCTATAGATGGTAGATCTACATCATAGGTGCTGTCTCGCTCTTCTCCCTGGAAAGGTCCCTCTGCAAGTGTGTGCTACCTATTCGTGTATTCTAATAAAACCAAAGTACGTTTGTCCAAACAACAGCTGCATCGGTATGTTTTGTCTAAGGGCTAAGGCCTGGCCAGAACAAAATAACAAGGGGCATTGTTATTCGACCTTGCACATAATGTTCAGTCAAAATCCCAGGAACATGCAGAGAGTGAACACAGCGATGAGTTCCTATGTGAAAACAGCCCTTGAAATTATTGCAAAAATAAAGAAGTGTAGTAACATGCGCAAAGCAGCAGGCAGGCTGCAACGTGCTCATGCTAACTTAGTGAAGATGACAATGTCCCTATGGGCCACGTGACACCAAAGTGACTCCAAGGGTTTGTTGGCTGGCCTCCTGATCACCACCTCAAGGGCAGAAAAGGCTCCAACCATCTTTAACCCACAGCTGGACCCAGCCTGAGTGAGTCCTGACCCTCCACGTGGTGCCCCTTCAGTCCTAGAACCTTGGAAGTGTTGCTAGGGAAAATTTTCTGCCAAAAAGTGTTCTGAGAACAGAGAGGAGAAGGGGACCCACCTGCTCAACGATCCGCCCAAAGTGTATCTACGGTCGGCTGACTTTGCAGCAGCTCCCGCTATGTTCTCCGCAGAGGGTTAGGCATAGGTTAAATTAGTGTCTTTTTGTGGTTCACCCTGACAAGCATTGTGGGTGTTGCTTGAGAAACCCCCTCAACCAACAACCCAATTTTACACTAAGGGCAATTGTCCATCGCAAAGAAGTTTTGCTCTTGTAGGAAATACTTTATCAAAACTTTGTGCCCCTTTGCATCACTTTGTGGCAGTGCACAGTTTTGATAAATTTGCCGCAAACCTTTTTCAATTTCTCTGGAATCTAAAGACCTTGGGCCCGATTCACAAAAGTAATCTGAGACAAAATTCTAACTTTTTGACTTTCGGTATTCACAAAAGGCATTTAGGAGTAGTAAAGTTAGGATTTTGTCTTAAGTTCGTCTTAAGTTTTGGTCTTAAGACAAAATCCTAACGTAAGTTAAACTTAAGTTAAACTTAAGTTAGGATTTTGTCTTAAGTTTGTCTTAAGTTTTAGTCTTAAGACAAAATCCTAACTTAAGTTTAACTTAAGTTTAACTTAAGTTAGGATTTTGTCTTAAGACCAAAACTTAAGACAAACTTAAGACAAAATCCTAACTTTACTACTCCTAAATGCCTTCTGTGAATACCAAAATTAGCAACAGGAGACAAGCTCAGTCAAGCCCTTGGAAAACCTTAGAAAGCAGGATGTAGAGAGTACAGTCCAGTCCTCTCCCTTCCAGGCAAGAAACAGCAGGCAACAGGTCAACACAGCAAAGCAAGCAGCAAAGTGACTGTCTCTCCTGGCAGCACAACAGCTCTTCTTCCTGGCAGAATGTCCTCAGTCCAGAAGTGTTCTGAGCATATGGTCTCAGAGGTCCAGTATTTATACCCATTTCAGTCTTTGAAGTAGGGAACTTCAAAGAAAGGTATTTGTAGTGTACAGTACCCCGCACTTCCTGGCCCTGGCTCCAGACACACTTATGGGGGGTATGCAGCTCTTTGTATGGGGACAGGCACAGCCCTATTCAGGTACAAGTGTCAACTCCTCACACTACTCTAGCTCAGGAAGACCGATCAGCCTGGTGATGGGCCATCAGGATATGCAGGGCACACCTTAGCTCCCTTTATGTTAGACTGTCTAGAGTGAATTCACTAAGCCCAGCTGTCACCCTACTTCAGATGTGTATTCTAGGGACAGGAAGAGTGCCAACTTTCTAAAAGTGGCATTTTCAGACCTGCAATTTAAAAACCAACTTCACTAAAAGATGTGTTTTTAAATTGTGAGTCTAGAGACACCAAACTCCAATTTTCTATCTGCTCCCAATTGGAAGTTACACTTGTAAAGTATTACAAGGCTGCTACTACGCTAACCTATGGGAGAGATAGGCCTTGCTGTAGTGAAAAACAAATGCAGCAGTTTTTTCACTACCAGGACATGTAAAACTCAAAAGCAAATATCCCACCTTTCAAATACACTGCACCCTAGCCAGGGGGCTACCTACGGCCTATCTTAAGGGTGCCTTACATGTAATACAAGCATTTGCAATGCAATCGGTCTCGCCTTTGGGACCTTATATGTATTTAGCTATGCAGCACATTAGCCTGGGTGCTGAAACATCTATTGTTCTTTAACATGGAGGGAGAGTAAGCACCAAACTGCGTGACACGGCAGGTATGGGAACACATGGAGAGAAATATTGCCTTTAAGCGGGAAATGGTATAGTCCAAAGCTCTGTTTTTAATATAAAATCAGGGCCTTTGGTGATCATATCACTGAAAATACAAGATTTGAAACAAATATTATTGTCTACAGGTGCTCGTAGAAGACAATTTCTATGGACTGGAATCTACAGAATGCTAAAGTGATTCTGGTATTTTACTGACCTCTGCTGGTTGTTTTCTATCAAGAATGTTAAATAGAGGCAGTTGCCAGAAAAAAACAAAAAGCCCCTCAGCAGAAAGCAATTCTGGTATTTTACTGACCTCTACTGGTCCTTTTCTATTAAGACCGTTAAATAGAGGCAGTTGAACAGAAAAAAAGTCCCTAAGCGGAAGCAGACAAGTCCTAGGGCTGATCTCCAGAGTCCACAAAGTACATACACATATAAGTATATACTAATATACAAGTATATACTAAAGTATATACAAGAGGTCTCGAATGCTCGACCTAAAAAAGGAAGGTTTGGGCCTGGCAAGTAGATGAACTTGCCAGGTCGACATGGCAGTTTAAAACTGCTCACACACATTCTAACTTATGCCATGCAGTTTGCATACAACTCTTTGATGATAGTTCATAGGTCACTTTGCCGCAAGTAACAAAAGGATCTGTGACAAAAGCACTAACCTACTGAGCGATCCACATAAAATATATCTCAGTGATTTCCGTGGTACATTCTCTTTGCAGCAGGCATTTTACCCCTCTGCACTAGATAAAACTCTGATCTCTCTCCAGCAGGAGCATTAATCCCCAGAGTTATTTTGATATTTTTATTGTTGCCTCTAAACTTCTGGACAGACAAGGAACTCTGCAGTGGGTGCTTTTTAAATCCCTGTTATTTCTAAACATGGCACCGCCAAGGTCAGCGGCAGGTGCTGCTGTACCGGTCGCACCTCCCTAGAGCCAGCCCTGGTTACAGACTGGAAATGAGGATCCCATGCTCTATTGTCAATCCATTAGGTATGGAGCATACAGCAGAAACTGGTTTCGCAGGAAGAAGAGGTGGTGCCATACTGGAGTTAATGATTGTGCTGAGAGGAGAAGAAGAAACAGTGTTTGTACCAGAAGAGGAATCACACCAGGTGGAGGTTGAGGGAATGCACTTGTTCATGCTTCTTTGGAACCCAGGCATGGGGCAGTATGTGTGACAGTTTGGGTGTTCAAATTGCCATTTGTATGTAGCTCTGCCCTGCTCTGGTCTCCTGCTCTGGTCTACCACCACACAAAAACATGAACTCTGCTCCTCATTGCACTGTTGAGTTGGGGGAAAGAGCCAAAACTGCCCTTCCCTCCTCGGAAGGCACTGCATCGCTGGGTTGTGCAACTCTCAAGAGATACACCCCCAAATACTGTGGTTTCTTGGTAGTGTGTGCCTGTGTGGTCAAAGCCTCTCTAGGTGAGAACCTGCAGTGGCAGCACCCCCTTGGCCAGCACACACATACATTTGAAAGTAATTGGATGCTTAAGTGTCAATTCAATAGAACTTATATTCTGGAACAATGCATCAAAGTGACATCCTAGCAATGCACTTGTCTTAACACCAATGTGCTTGGTAGGAAAGTCCAGTTCCTGCTTTGTTATCAGCACTGTGCCAAGAGGTACTGGGCTAAAAGAAGCACTTTCACTAGTATCACCAAGACAGCGTCTGGGTTTCCCTAGTGTTCTCCTTCTTCCCTCTTGCATAGAGAGTCTACACGCTGCATTTTATAGGTACTGCTCTGTGTCCTCCAACAGCAAATGCACTGCAGAGGGCCCCACTGTTTCTGGGTCTGGCATGCATGGGTGGACAGACATGTACATGGTTCATGGGATTCTTGGCAGCTAAACTAGCTCTTTAGCTAGTGAACCCAAAGACATCACGTGAAATTAAGCTCTTGGATATGGGTACAGTTTTAAACCTCCTTGCTGGGATTTTAATCTCCTATAGTAGCAAATTGTAATACCTGTCATGGTAATGATTCTACAGTTTGCAAGTGAGTAATATTTACTGCAGGTGTAATGCTGATCTCTTGGTGTTACTTAGCCTGGACAACCTTATTTGTGGCATTGTATTGGCTACAAAACAAATAATGCCATCCAGTGTGGGACCTCTGTGGACTTGTCTGGATTATGTTGTCTACTTTAGTCCAGTTCCTCCTCCTCCATCTCAGGAGAGAAGGCTAGCAGAAGCCCATACCTAACATCAGCAGACTAAGCTGAGAATGGGCAGCGAGAGTAGGCCTTTTAGTAGCTCAGATTGCATGTGCATGAAGTATGAACACCTTTATAAGATACTAACAAGCACTGTGAGAAATTAATACTGCCTTCAGACTTATCTCCAGAGCTCTCACTCGTGTCCCATCATGAACACATCCACAAATGGACCTCACCCTCACACCTAGAAGTGACTTGGTTCACGTAAATACTCATATGTTGCATGAAAAAACTACAGAAACACAACCTGTGGAAAAACCAAATACTCTTAGTGAATGAAGGAATACAAGTTGAAGTTAAAATGTAATGTACATAGTGACTGTATCACTGTTATGGATTTCCTCAAGGCTTTCTACTGGAAATCTGAAGATTGTTTTGCCTGTAAAGGACATGGATTTAGGACCTGATAGGGAATCATTCCAAAATCTTTAATTACTGTCGCATTTTTGCGACAGGGCAGGACCTGACTCAATCCCATGCACAGTCTTAGAGGTGGGCATGCTACTGAAATCTCAAGGCAGATGGCTAGCTCTGGCTCACCTCAAGGTCTTTCTTGGACCCTTTAGCCCAAAACGAGCTAAGCTTTCATGTGGTGTCTGCCTGCCCCAACTTTCTAACCTCATGCGCCAAGAATTAATGTCAATAGAGTGCCTTTGATGCAAAATGAGTGAAAGAAAGAGATATAATTTAGTAGCTGAATTGTACAATGTGAAATTCTGTGGTCAACCCCTGCTTCCTCGGTTGAGTAAAGTGTGTGATCCTAGGCCAATATTTGATATCACCAAACCATCTTTTTCTTCATTATCACAAATAAGAGTACCTTAAGTGGATGAGTTCAAGAAGTGTGATGTACAAAAACCTCTGATGTCTCACGGCGAGTGCAAAGGTAGAACGCTCAGGGCAATCCTGACACTGCTTCCAGCAGAATGAGAGCAGCGCCAGGATTGGCTGCAGTGGAGTCTGAGAGCCTGTGACTGCAGAAGGGAGGGGCAGAAGAGAGCGATGTGACTGGCTGCAGGTAAGTTATTTTTCTTTTTTCTTTTGTCATGTGTCGCCCGTCGTCCCCCGACCCCTTCCTCCCCCACCCCACAACTCTTCGACAACACCAGCCGCTACTGCTCAGCACATATGTGACCATTGCTCTGTGCGCTATGCAGAGAAGCCAAGGATTGGATGTGCTTATCGTCTGAACAGCCCTATGACCCCCCGATGGCACATTGCGAATCTTGCACTGCCTTCAGCCTCATCTCCAGAGCTCTCAATTGTGCCATAAACACCCACCCACAACCTGAACTTACCTAGATACCTAGAAGTAACTTATTTCACATTATACAAGGGTACTATGTCGCATGAAAAAACTACTGAAACACATCAGGAAAAAGCAAATACTCTTAGGGAACGTGAGATGAAATAAAACATACAAAATATAAACAGAGGTAGTGATCCAGCGCGATATTAGCAAACAGCATTCATACACCAGATACTCACTTGGGCCCATACATTCATACTACGCTAATACTTACGCTGGGTTTTATCAGTTGTTACTCTCTATCAAAATCCCTGCTACCAATTACCTTCTGATTGAAGAGTAATGACTTACCAATGAATCCTTTGCTAATTGGGAAATTTAAAATGAGTGACATTCATTTATAGTACTTAATCCTGAAATAACCACTGAGTCAGGAAGTTTTTAAAATGTTTATCTAAAGATTTAGCAGAGTAAAATACAGAGCCACATGGTACTTAATCGCAATACCCAAGATTAAGCATAGAAATGATTATTGCTAATCAATGACGGTGTTTAAAGAAAAGGAGAAGATAGAGACTAAAGGTTGCATTATATTTACCTAAGTGCGAGAACCAAAACCCCTTAGCCAAGGAGTTGAAAGAATAAAACCCAGGAAGGATGAAGAGCAAAGACCTCCTCCAGGATCAGGACAGGACCGGTGACCTCTCTACAACGACGCCTGCGTCGTTCCCCTCTCTGATACTCGGCTTCTCCTCGATTCTCCCGTGCCTTCCTTCTAATGGACTCTGCCGCCCCCTCCTCAGGACCTCTTCTGGACAGGGACTCGGTCTGCAATCGGTCAGCTTGGCGGTCTGGAGCTAAGCGCGCTCTGGCAGCATGGACGCCTGTTCTTCATGAACGCAAATGCTCTCTCTCTCTAATTAACTAATGCTATATTCTATTATACCCTTCTACGCCCATGTACCTCCCCTTAATGTTACTAAAATATGGGACCACTACTTCTGATTGGACAGGGACAGGGGGTGGATTCTCGCACCATATCAATTTGGCCTAAATTGTAAAGCCTATTGTCTTTACGTTCCCACCCCTTCAAATTAATACATTCGCTTTATTTCCCACCCGTCTTATGACAAATGTAAACCAATTTTCACAGACATTGTATCAATGTGCGACAGGAAAAGCAATAGTACAACATCTTCGGCCATCAGGTCGCGGCCTTGGACTTCGTCCAGGTTGACTTCATTTGGCAGGCACACAGGACACATGCGCAGAACCATTTGCCTCTCGAGTTTCAGAACACCAACCCAGGCCCAAGTTTACGAACTAATAAAAGTGCAAGAAGAAAATATTAGAATCACAAATAAAATGTTTCACTGTATACCCACTTTTTCTATTCTATTCCCATTTAATTATATATTCTAACCCGCGTTAGTAGCGTTAGGAAACGACAATTTAGTAATGACATGAGAGCAAGCTGAAGCATGTGAAAACATCAAGCAGCCATTTTAATGCACACTGCGCAGAAGCAGAAGTTTCCCACCAAGCAAAGAAAGACGTCACACCATGTGATATGGTTGCGACATGCGCATTGAGCTTTCCCGCGCATAGCGGCCATTTTGAATTACAAACAAGCGTTATTCATTAGTAAAACACATAGGCAAGCTTCCTTTTCTTTCGTGTCGTGAATGCAAAAGGTTAGTATTAACAATACAAGTTTAATAAATTAATACTGTAAGGAGGATTGAATACAAGCAAGTTTCATTTATGAAACCTTGCACCATCAATCCCCTCTCTGATGGCGTTTCTGAGCCATCAAAACACTACCCTCAATCAGATGCCAACTTCTAGCAAATTACTTCATTCTCATCTTTACACTTTCCATTTTTACAATCTCCTTTTAATTTCTTGTATAATTCACTCTTCCACTCTTCAAGTTCGATTTCATCTACCTTTCGTTTCTTTCCTCTTCCTGTCACCTTATATGTTCCATTCTTTTTACAGCATTTGCACCATATTGTTACTACCAATATTATTATTGCTATCCCTGCTAAGGGTACTAATATTTGACCTATAAGTCCTTTTCCTACATTAGCAAACCAGGTTCCAATTGACGATATACTATTTGTCAATCTTTCCCATACACTATCAACTTCCAGTGGTTTAAGTTCTTTCTCAAGTTTAGTTATATTCTGTATGTACGTTCCAATTTCTGCACTCTTATCAGGAATATAAGTGCAACAATGTTTCGTCTTCAATAATTTACAGACTCCGCCCTCTTTTGCCAATATAATATCAAGAGCAAGTCGATTTTGCATAACCATAGACCTAATCGCAACCATCTCCGCATTAATCATTAGAAAACCTCCAGCAGTATCCGTTGATAAACGATCAACTACTGTAGACAATTTACATATTTTCCTTGAGTTCAGAATTATTCCCACTGAAGGTATCAATGCACCAAATATATCACCTACAATTTCTGAAAAACTAGCTCTTTTACTACGTATTAATTCGCTATTGTTTTCATTGCTCTCAGTGTTTCTTTTTACGTGGTATATCTTTGGAAATACTATTCCAAAATAACAACTTCCATACCACCGTGCAGGAAGCCTAAAGTAAGCCTTATTCCCACACACATAATAGATTCCAGGAAAAACTGAATCTGTTCCTCCTTTGAGTCCCCAACCTCCAAGAATTAAAAAATTGTGTTCACATTCACTGGTACCGATGAAAACATTGTTATAATCAGTCTTTAACCTATGAAGACAAATTTTTCCTGTCTTTACAAAATCCAGAGCCATAGCAGCTTGAGCCTTGCCAGGTGTGTAACTCCCTTCTTTCTCAGCCCAAGGTGGTAAATGAGCCTTATGCTCAGAAGCTTTCTTTTGAAAATCTTGTCTTCTATCTTCTACTAAATTCAAAAATATCTTTTCTTCTTCAAGTAAAGAACATGTTAGATTGTGTCTATGTGCATGTGTTATGTCTATTGATTTCATTGTTAAGAAAAATTCTCCCATAAACTGTGCGTCTTGACTACTAAGCACTGGGTTCATACTCTTGCGAATCGGAACCACTGAAAATATCACATCTAAGTTTGAATAATAATACTGAAGTCTCCCTGTTCTATAAAATAAACTAGACAAAACACTACATGATATATGCCATATGTCAGTGGTAAGTGATGGTATGTTAATCCTTCTGCTACTGATTCAGGTAACTTCATACAGACATAACAATTACTAACTTCCATTGTGTCTACATATTGAAACAATAACTTTGTGAAAACGTTTAAACTAGTGTCGTTGTCAGCTACTTCATGATGAATTTCGAGATTCCAGAGAAGCTGAAGAAGAACAACTGAGCACAAGTCAGGATTGGATACCAGTGGTAGAAGTTCCTGAAGTATACCACAGAACAAGAAGTCAAGCGAAATTGGAAGAAATTGAAGAAGATCAGATAGGTGAAGAAGAAGCAGTTCAGGAAAAAGAAGAAAAGACATTAAGAAATCCTGAACAAGGTCAGATAGGGAAAGAAAACTGGACTCAAAACAGTAAAGACCTAATAGACTTTGAACAGGGACAGACAGGTCTAGAAGAATCCGGTCAGGCTGCAGAATTTCACAGTGCAATAAGCCCTGATCAGAACAAGTTAGATCAAGGAGAGTGCCCAGAAGAAGAAAACCTTGAAAAACATGAACTTGAAGAAGTAAATAAAGAACAAAGTCAGTTATTGGAAACTCACAGTGGAGCTGTTACAGAGAAACCAATTAGACCTGAAAAGGAGCAAACAAGAAACACAGTAATTGAAGAAGACAAAGCAGTATTAAGCAGTGAAATTAACGAGATCTCTGAAGACGAAAACAAAGAAACAGTGCCGACAAAGAAAACAAGAAAAGGAGATCATTGGCCGAGTGTCATTAAAAGAGTAAAGTACCACATAACAACCAGAAGTGAAGAGCCAGATCAAGTACCTGAAGTATCAAGTCAAACCGATCAAGAGAAAAAGACAGAGAAAAGAAGAAGTAAAAGACTGAAACTTGTGAATAACAAATTTAAGGGTCCTGACTGGACTTATATCATTCTTGAAGATTTTGAAAGCTCAGAGTCAAGTGACAGTGGTGGCGAAGGAACAAGTGCAGAATTGACGTACGAAGAAGAAACAAGACCACCCTGACTAAGCAAAAGAATAAGCTAAAGAAAAGAAGAAAAGATAAGAAGAGCAATCTTCCTTGTCGAAAAATGCCTGACGATAGAGTTGCTGGGAGACCAAAACAGAAATATTGTAGAAGATGCTGTGCAATATGCATATGTATTCTAGTAATGGTGCTTATAGTATGGTTAGTCCTGATTGTAGCAGTTCCTTACCTTATGATAATAGATAAAAAGATTAATAATGAAACTAAGGAGAGGACAGCAAACATGAAGGGCAATAGAGTAGAACTAATGGCAGAAAGTGAACCAGAAATACTTGAGATCCTACAGCTGGGCAACCTTCAGCCTCTTCAGTGATTGGCATTGTCTGAGGATTCTCTTCCTCGGGATCTGGTACTCTCTTGGTGTGACTTACATGAATCCAATTAGGAAATCCGGCACACTTCACTGCTGTATGCATTGTCAGTATGACTTGACACGGTCTGCCCCATCTAGGTGATAGACACGTTTCTCTAGTGTGATTCTTCACTACCACCCAGTCACCAGGATTCAGATCATGTTCTTGCTCGGGCTGCCTGGAAACTGCGTCTTCTCCAACCTGATGAGAGACAGAACGCACTAGGTCAGCCAATCCTTTGCAATAGTCCAGAACCATATCATCAGATATATTCACCAGTTTGTTTGTGGGAACATGTGTTTGTCTCATTGCTCTTCCCATCATTATTTCATGTGGGCTCAATCCTGTGGTTCTGTCAGGTATACTTCTGAGTCCCATTAAAACGAGTGGTAATGCATCTGGCCACTCTAATGATGTTGATGCACACATTTTTCCCAGTCTTGACTTTATAGTGCCATTCAATTGTTCAACCACTCCAGAAGCTTCTGGACGATATGCACAGTGCAGTTTCTGTTTGATTTGAAATGCTTCACAGATTATTTGAATCACTTCACTGTTAAAATGTTTTCCTCTATCTGATTCCAAAGTTACTGGAAAACCAAACCTAGGAATGAGCTCTCGTAGCAACAGTTTTGCAACTGTAATGCTGTCATTTCTCCTAGTAGGGTAAGCCTCCACCCATTTTGAAAACAGGCACACTATGACTAGTACATATTTCAGCCCTCTACATGGTGGTAACTGTATGAAATCAAACTGAAGTCTCATAAATGGACCCTCTGCCTTTCCAATTTTTCCAAATCCAATTACTGTCTTCCTCCCCGGATTATGCATCTGGCAAGTTAGACATCTCTGGCAAAGACTCTCTGCAACAGCCCTGAATTTGGGATTGTACAAATTTTGTCTGAACAGCCTAATCATTGCATCTCTCCCTATGTGTGTGTCTCCATGATGCATTCTAGCCTTTTGTGAGAGTAAACAGTCTGGCATGACTGGTCTGCCATCAGCACTGATCCACACTTCATCATCTCCTCTTTGGGAACAACCCACTTTGATCCACAAATTTTTCTCACTTTCATCAACCTCATCTTGCAATTTCTTCACCTCATTCCAAGTTTCAGGTGGCATATACAGCATAAGTTGGCAGCTGATTCCCATTCTTTCCACCCTCTTATTGACTGACATTCTGGTTTTGGCACAATGTTGAGCCACCAGATCTGCATATCTGTTGCCGACTACCACCCAGTCATCTCCTGACTGGTGTGCGGCACATTTCACCACAGCCAATTCTTTTGGTGATTGTATTGCTTCTAGCAATTCCCTTACGAATTGTCCATTTTTAATGGGGGATCCTGAAGAAGTCATGAAATCCCTCTGCATCCATAGTTGGCCAAAATCGTGCACAACCCCGTAACCATATTGGCTATCTGTAAATATGGTTACTCTCTGATTCCTCCCAAGTTTGCATGCTTTTATCAACGCAATCAATTCAGCTACTTGTGCAGATTTGACTCCTGGTAAATAAGATGCTTCAACTATTCCAGTTAATTCACATACCGCATAGGCAGCAGTTAGTTTACCATCTTCATGTCTTTGACATGAACCATCAACAAATAGCTCCCTGTCTGGCTTTTTAAGAGGCTGTTCCTCTATATCTGGGCGTGGTTTTGTGCATAATTCTGTAATTTGTATACAATCATGTTCATCGTCTCCATCATCTTTAATTCTCTCATGATATGGGTCTGGTAGTAAGGTTGCTGGATTTATTATAGTACACCTTACCATGTTCACATTTTCAGCTCCCATTATTATTCTTTCATATTTAGTCAGCCGACTAGGAGTAAGATGCTGAGTTCGGGTTCTTGTTAACAGAATGACAACTGCATGTGGAACATACACTTTTACAGGGTGTCCCATCACAATTGACTCACTTTGTTCAATGCTCAAACAAGTAGCCGCCACTGCTTTTAAGCATCCTGGCAACGCGGCTGCTACCGGGTCCAATGTAGCAGAAAAATATGCTATAGGACGTCTTTCTAGTCCATGTCTTTGAGTTAGGACAGAAAGTGCACAATTTTCTCTCTCAGGACAGAACAATGCAAATTCTCTTTTATAATCAGGCATGCCTAAGGCAGGTGCTGAACATAGGGCATTTCTCAATTTTACAAAAGCTTCTACACTTTCATCCTCCCACTCCACAGGGTCCTTTGCTTTCTTTTTTGTCATGTTAATTAAGGGCTTAGCTAACATGGAAAATCCTGGTATCCATTGTCGACAGTAACCTACTATTCCTAGGAACATTCTCACTTGTCTTTGTGTTACAGGCATTTGCATTTTCTTTATTAAAGCTACTCTTTCAGCTGTTACTCTTCTTTTTCCTCTCTCAATTTGGTGTCCCAGATACTTAACAGCTGTTGTACAGAACTGCAACTTTTCAGGTGAGACTTTATGTCCTTCTTCAGCCAAAAGATTTAATAATGCTATGGAATCAACAACACAGTCCTCTCTGGTGTTCGATGCCACCAATAAGTTGTCGATATATTGGACTAAGACTGAGCTTCCTGGTATCACTATTTTTGCAAGGCACTTTTTCAGTATTTTGTTGAAAATAGAAGGACTTTCTGTGTACCCCTGAGGAACACGATTCCACACATAAACTTTGTTCTCAAATTTAAATGAGAAAAGATACTGGCTGTCTGGATGTAATGGTATTGAAAAGAACGCTTGACACAAATCAATTACTGTGAACCATCCTGCACTCCACGGAATCTGGTATAGAATTACTGCAGGATTTGGTACTATGGGACAACATGGTTCTACAATCTCATTTATTTTCCTCAGGTCATGAACAATCCTATATTTTCCACTAGGTTTCTTTAATCCCATTATTGGTGAATTACATGGGCTACTCATTACTTCTTTTAGTATGTTTTGTTCTACCATTCGATTTATTTCTTCAATGATAATGTTACTTCTGCACTCATTTTGTACTGTCTGGTATTTGGGAAAATTGCACCTTCCTTTACAGTAATTTTAACTGGATCTATTTTAGCCATAAGTCCTACTTCTTTTCCGGTGAAATCCCATACTATGGGGTTTACTGTATCTTTTCATTCTTCTGGCAACTCATCTTTTGTTATTAACGAAAACATCTCGTCTACTTCTGTACCTTGTTTTGCAATCATAATTTTATATACATGATCTTCATCTGGTGTCTGAACTGCCACACCATCCGGTGTGCAGAAAATGGTACAATTCCTCTTGCACAACAAATCCCTACCTAATAAGTTTACTGGACTAGAATCACACACTACAAATTGATGCATTTCCCTGAAATTTCCGATTTTAACTTCCATGGGTTCGGTAAGAGGTGTTCTAATCCGCTGATTAGCTACCCCCACTACTTGGATATTTTCACCAGAGAGAGGAAGGTCTGGAATGTCTGCTGTTCTCACAGTAGACCGGGTAGCACCAGTGTCCAAAAGGAAAGTAATATTATTACCTTTCACATTCCCTTCAACATATGGACCTGACTGATCTACCTGTAAGGATGCGCCAAGTATGCACTCCTTCTTCCCCTCTCCTAGGCACCGTCATGGACCGAATTGACAAAAATCGTCCTGCAAAAGAAATTGTGATGTCATATAATTATTCTTACTACTTCCTCCTGGATATCCGATGTCTGTACCATGCTTTGCTGCTTACATTACCCTGAATAGGTGCAGGTGGCAACTGACTCTGAGGATTTACACCCTGCTGTGAGTCATTCTGCGTCTGTGGATTTAAATTTTGATTTGGGCCATTATTATTCCGAATCTTTTTACATTCATCCTTCCAATGCCCCAATTTTCCGCATCCATGACATGGAAATTTCTTTTTAGCTTCTTCTCTACTCATTCGTCCTCTAAACTTTCCACCATTCCCAGTATCACCATTCGTTCCAGAATCTTTTCCTTGATTTTCACTCGGATTTTCCAAATTGATTCCCTGTTTCTCAGCCATTTTCACCTGAGCCCACATTACTTTTTCCTGCAATTTCTTGTGTCTATCCTCAATATCGTCTCCACAATATTTTGCATACTTCAAAATCTCGTCAATGGGCTTTCCCTGCCAACACAGCATATGCTGTTTAATCATCTGGCAAATTTCTGGCTTCAAACCGTAAACAAATCGATACACAAACTGACTCATGTTCTTGTCTCCAATGTCCTCAAATCCAATATACTGTTTAAATACCTGCAATAGACGCTCATAGTAGGAATGTACTGATTCATTAGCTTCTTGGGTAGTTCGATCTATTTTTACCCAATCTGTTTCTTTCGGTGGTATTTTCCCTTTCAGGTAAGTTATCACTTGCTGATACTTTTTCATCACATCATTTGATGGGGCACCTGTCTTCGGATCTCTAGGATATTCATCACTAGGCCAATCGACTGTGATTTTGCAATCTGTCCATAAATCAGCAGGCACCACTATATCAAACAACCCATCCAAATCCTTCAACAATACCTTTGACACCTTCACAAACCTATCAACCTGCTTGTACCATTCAATTGGTTTTTCTCTCAATTTTGGAAAATCATTCGTAAATGACAAAATATCCTGTCTGCTGCATGGGACATGTACATATCCTCCTCCCGCAACTTCTCGCATTGGATACATCTGGTCTGCTTTCCCTGTTTCTTTCATCACATATTCTGATGCTGTTCTACTTGTTCGTGCTTCTTCCTTTTTCTTGGCCCACCTAGTTTTCCATTTATCTAGGTCTCCCCATTTTTGCAAAACTAACATTAATTCTCTTATTTGTAATCTTCTTCCAGAGGCATTCATATTTTCTAAATCTTTGTCTGAAAATTCTGCTCTATAGGGTTTCTGTAGTACCTTTGATCTCCCTATTTCTATTCCCATCTGTAGTGCTAAATTGGATAATTTTTCATGGAATATCCTTACATTTCTGGTGATACTCCTACACAAGAACAATAATTCTTCTTCATCATAGGTATTTAAGCGTTCTAGTCCTACATTTCCTGCTACTATTTCTTCTAATTCGACTTTCAATTTATGAATGTGCATTATTTTCGGAGGTGTGCACTGTTTAACTGACCCGTGCACCCATTTTTCTTGATCTTCAAGTGTTACTATGGTAGCACTTTTTGCTCCCGATGAAGTTATTAAACTTACATCTTTTGAACATCCAGGTACATCTTTTCTGGGAGTGCTATTTACAGAACCTCGAATAGGCAAGTCCATAAGTGATATTGTGGATTCACAGTCACTAAATTGATCCTCAATTATAACTGGAGCTTCAGGTTTGGGATTATTCACAGGAGTAGGTGTAAGTATCGGTGGAGGACAGCTTCCCTGAGTACCATATAATGGAACTACTGGACCAATTGTTACTGGTATGGTCAACGAATCAGGGTGTACTTTTATCTGAGTTATTTTCTGTATTAATTCTGCTCTGGTCTTTTCTAGGGCTTCTTTTTCTTTGTCATGAAGTATTCTACTCGTGGTAAATTCATGCATTGCCTGTGGCACTAATGGAGTTTTCGGTGGTGCACTTGGGGTGCATCCACTTGTCCCTTCCTGATATGGTGGGGGTTTCTTAACATTTCCTCCATAAATTCATCTTCAGACTCCTCATTTCTCATTAAATGTTTTGTCTTTTCTGTACACTTACTTCCTAATTTCTCCTCTGCTGAGAACAATGGATATAATCCTTCTGTAATCATTGCCCTTCTCCATTGTTTCATCTGACCATTCCTAGACTCATGTAGGTATCTGGGGAAAAATCCTGGATAACTCCTATTACTTCTAGATCGGTCCCGCTCAAATGCCTCGGTTTCCCATTCCTCTAGAGCTTCGTACTGAGTTAATCTAGGTCTGGGTTCTAAGTCATTCATCCTCAATCTTAAGTTTTGTAGGATTCGCCCATTGAACGTGCCATTCTCGGGAAATGCTAGTATTCCATCATTTTTGGTATATTCTATCCAATTCTCCATCCATACACAAGTATGATAACCTCTCTCCATCATCATAAATGAAGCGGGCGTTTTAGCTGGTGGAATAATAATTCCTTCTCTAGTTTTGATTGGTTTGTCCTTTTTAAAATAATTCTTAATCTTTTGTAAAAATGACATTTTTCTCCTTTCTCCGTACATCTTGGGTAAGTACCGATGTATAAAATTATATTCTGCAAAGCCTAAATATCTCCTATCCTGACGAATTCCTGTTAAAGTCGGATCGCGTTTTAACATGCAATCCTTATCCACTAAGAATTTTGCTTCTATATTTTTGACCAATCAAATGTCTGCTATCTTTTATTTCCGAGCCAATCCTTGCGCGGCCTTTTGGTGACGTTTATCTGTCAACCCCTCCTTTACAATCTGCTCTTTCCTGTCCTTGCTGGTTCAACCAATCCCAGCGCGGCACCTGTGACGTCAGTACTACTCCTGACTACTGACCCCTCCTTTACAAGGGTTTTTCACACCCGCTGATTCAACCAATCTCAGTGCGGCGTTTGTGACGTCAGCTCCTCTCCGGCAACTGACCCTCCCTTTACAAAAATTTACGCAAACTTATCTTCTCTATAAATCTTAATTAAATTTCAGTAACAACATAAAACATTCGCTATCGTGCCAGTTTCTCTAAAATTCGAAAAGATAGTTTTCTCTCACACTTAGTAAAACCTTTCCGTTTACTAAACATACACTACGAGTAAAACACTTCCGTCTACTCTTCACACAAGCTCCAGCAGTACCTGTTACTTCTCCAATGTTACCCTTTCTAGGTGATATAACATCAAATTTTTACCAGCGTACTCTTTTTGCTATTACTCACACGCATAGAGTCCCTAACGAGTACTGAAAGTCCTGCTTAACTTCTCAGTACTAATTCTACCTGACAGATAACCTCACTGCAGTATGGCTTCCACTTACCATTCGCTATTCTTTTTACCCCGGGGATTCTAGACAACATAAAACAAACTTCGAATACACGGATGTTAGTTCATAAAAATACAAATAAAAATTCTCATTACCCAATTAACAAAGAGTAACCATCCTTGGATTACCAGAAAACTGATCCATCGCGATATTAGCAAACAGCATTCATACACCAGATACTCACTTGGGCCCATACATTCATACTACGCTACTACTTACGCTGGGTTTTATCAGTTGTTACTCTCTATCAAAATCCCTGCTACCAATTACCTTCTGATTGAAGAGTAATGACTTACCAATGAATCCTTTGCTAATTGGGAAATTTAAAATGAGTGACATTCATTTATAGTACATAATCCTGAAATAACCACTGAGTCAGGAAGTTTTTTAAAATGTTTATCTAAAGATTTAGCAGAGTAAAATACAGAGCCACATGGTACTTAATCGCAATACCCAAGATTAAGCATAGAAATGATTATTGCTAATCAATGACGGTGTTTAAAGAAAAGGAGAAGATAGAGACAGCAGCGCAACTAAAGGTTGCATTATATTTACCTAAGTGCGAGAACCAAAACCCCTTAGCCAAGGAGTTGTGAAAGAATAAAACCCAGGAAGGATGAAGAGCAAAGACCTCCTCCAGGATCAGGACAGGACCGGTGACCTCTCTACAACGACGCCTGCGTCGTTCCCCTCTCTGATACTCGGCTTCTCCTCGATTCTCCCGTGCCTTCCTTCTAATGGACTCTGCCGCCCCCTCCTCAGGACCTCTTCTGGACAGGGACTCGGTCTGCAATCGGTCAGCTTGGCGGTCTGGAGCTAAGCGCGCTCTGGCAGCATGGACGCCTGTTCTTCATGAACGCAAATGCTCTCTCTCTCTAATTAACTAATGCTATATTCTATTATACCCTTCTACGCCCATGTACCTCCCCTTAATATTACTAAAATATGGGACCACTACTTCTGATTGGACAGGGACAGGGGGTGGATTCTCGCACCATATCAATTTGGCCTAAATTGTAAAGCCTATTGTCTTTACGTTCCCACCCCTTCAAATTAATACATTCGCTTTATTTCCCACCCGTCTTATGACAAATGTAAACCAATTTTCACAGACATTGTATCAATGTGCGACAGGAAAAGCAATAGTACAACATCTTCGGCCATCAGGTCGCGGCCTTGGACTTCGTCCAGGTTGACTTCATTTGGCAGGCACACAGGACACATGCGCAGAACCATTTGCCTCTCGAGTTTCAGAACACCAACCCAGGCCCAAGTTTACGAACTAATAAAAGTGCAAGAAGAAAATATTAGAATCACAAATAAAATGTTTCACTGTATACCCACTTTTTCTATTCTAGTCCCATTTAATTATATATTCTAACCCACGTTAGTAGCGTTAGGAAACGACAATTTAGTAATGACATGAGAGCAAGCTGAAGCATGTGAAAACATCAAGCAGCCATTTTAATGCACACTGCGCAGAAGCAGAAGTTTCCCACCAAGCAAAGAAAGACGTCACACCATGTGATATGGTTGCGACATGCGCATTGAGCTTTCCCGCGCATTGCGGCCATTTTGAATTACAAACAAGCGTTATTCATTAGTAAAACACATAGGCAAGCTTCCTTTTCTTTCGTGTCGTGAATGCAAAAGGTTAGTATTAACAATACAAGTTTAATAAATTAATACTGTGAGGAGGATTGAATACAAGCAAGTTTCATTTATGAAACCTTGCTCCATCAGTAGCATCCCTGACATTGATTACCCATAAGGGTTTTTACAGTTTATGTTGCATGTAAAATTAATCCCAGAATTAAAGGGTCTGGTAGCAACCTGTTTAAAAGTCATTTTTCAATTACTGCCATGTCTGAGACATGAAGCCCCACTGAAAGTCCGGCTTGAAGTTGGATATAAGATGAAATGATTTGATCTTGGTAAAGGTGATGGATGTGTCCAGAACAGATGCAATGGCACGTGGGTGGGAGAAAGTATGTTGTAAGTCTGCTGCTGTGGGGAAAAAGTGAAGAACAGGACGTCACCGACTGAAGCAGTGTCTTTAGATTCTCAACCTGAGCGTCTTGTGCGTTGTGCTACTGGTGTCATCCTAGCAAAGAGCATGTGAATGACGGCAGGGGCCCGTGGCGACAGAGTGTAATTTTACATCAGACATGCACTCAGCAGCCTTGCACTAACAACTAATCCCGACCTGATTATCACCAGGCCGCCCCGGACCACAATGGCCCGACTCTGAGAACATTTTAGGGGGGTGTTCCACACCATACACCCCCTCCCCGAAGATAAACCCCTGAATATATTCTGATATTTGTGATGGAAGGTTTTGTACAGATAGCCCTTGGGGGTTACATATAGTTTTAGAGTTACCCGGGGCCTCCTCTAAGGCTTATCCTTAAGCCTCAACTGTTCTTAAGTGAACCAACATGAAGTAGATGAGAGACACACGCTGAGATAAATAGCATTTTAGGGGAACTGTCAAGAATTTACCCATTCAGCATTGAGGTAATTGTATTATCCTCTTGTTTGCCGGAGGTGATACCAGAGAATCATGATGCATGATGACTGTAGAGGCAGGTGTAGTAGGGACCTTTCGAGAGGCACGTTTGTATATTTACCCATAAATTCACCACCGTCACAGGGAAGTAAATATGATTTCAAAGTGATTCGGTTTAAATCACTGAGATCTAGTGAGTGAAAATATTTTAATGGAAGGTATTGTGTTCAGAAGAATCTGAAAACGAGTTCTTATACAGATCTTGAGCAGTTAGCACTGAATAGTGATACCCTTATCAAGGTTGCACATAAGAGGATGTAAAGGAGAGATGTACAGAAACTATGCTCTATGTATATTCTGTTTACTGTTCAAAGTTTAACAATCAAAATAATGTTCTACACTCAAGAAATGGCGTGGAAAGATGTTTTTGCAGCACACTGTGCACCTTTGTCTACCTTGCATGAAAAAAACATCTAATCTGAAGAGTTAGTTTCAACTATGCAAAGTTGATGCACTTAGGGTCTCATTAATGAGGAACTAGCATAGGGAAGCACCGCACGTCATCTTGCGGCGCAGCCCGATGCTAATGTGAAAGGGCAGGAATGCACTGTATACGGTGCATTCCTGTTGGTTCCCCCTGCGCTGGAGCACAATTTGCTGCCTAGCGCCAACATAGGCACCCTTGCACCAAGCAAGGGTGCCTCCATTGTAGGCAGGATTGCTTTTATGTAGGAAGGGGCGCCTTCCTGCAGAAAAACAACCCAGAGAGGCGTTTTCTCATTTCTATGTGTGCTGCAGAATTCAGCACACATGGAAAGAGGAAAAAACAAGAAATTAAAATATTTCTCCTCATTGCTCCTGCTCTGGGAAGACATAAGGTTTTGGCACTGCCCCAGGTTTACGTGCTTAAGTAAATCTGGAGCAGCCTCAAAATCCATGGGTGTTGTGTGGGAAAACCCACCACAACGCCTCCTTGCTGCAGAGCAAGGCAAGGCAGTGACTTGAGCTGCTTTGTCTTACTCTATATATGTGGCTACGCAGAGTGGCTTTGCTTCGCCTCATAGATATGATTAAGAGGCTTGTGTCACCGGAGCATCAAAATAAGCACCTTAATGTATTGACTTTCTAGCTCATCCCACAGACTAATACTTTGGTTTTGTCAGTTTGTCCATGTAGCTTGGAGTTGTCAAAGAATAGAGGTCGCCTTGGCCACATTGCTGAGAAAATAAGACTGCCTCCTATGTGCTGTTAAGCACCTTACAGTGCCAAGTATGTAAAATGAGAAGGGTGTGTTGCATTATCATGAACTGTTAGCATAGCGCCTAAACTGTCTTGAGTGGAAGAAAATGTAAGGTGAGAAGAGTGAGTGAAGCGTTAGACAATGACAGCCTCCCTGAACTGAAACCTCCTTCTCTCTGTGGTGACAAATGGGATTCTTTTGTTAATCTTATAAACAAGAAAAAACCACTGAGAAAGGGCAAATGTTAGACACTTGAATACAAATATTAGAAAATTAAGTAAAGAAAGGGTGGTAATCCCATATGCATGTGAAAGTATACTGCTTAAAACACCAATATAAATGTAAGTGTGTTACAAAAGGAACTGTTTGTACTTTTTCTTGCAGCTCGCCATTCATCACCATGCTCACTTGTATATAGAGCATAACTTACTTATACAATAAATCCACTATTGTGGTTTACATTTTTTTGCAACACTGCTCTAGCAGCCAAGTGACACTGTTGGCCTTTGGAGTTAGATTGGAACACTGACTGTGGTTTGTTTGAATGCAGTCAGTCAACAGAGTTTGCAAATCCAGCTAATGAATTCAAGAGGTATGATGACTGCACCTGAGGAGGAGCTCTCAAACAGATGTCCTGTGGTACTTGTCCTCTATAGGGTTAAACTGCAAACAAAGTGGCAAATGGAAATTTGTTACACTATAATCCTCTGATGAGTTTGAAGAGAAGCTAACTAAATGCCATGAATTGCACAAAGACAAAATTAATGTGTGAAAAATATCAATAAATAAGTAACATCATGCCAAGTGAGAGATTAATAGACAAAAGAGGTGACACAACACAAGCCTCTACATATGAGTGAAGTGAAGAACGCTGGTTTGTGTGAGTGTTTCCCCACAACCATCTTTCCCCAGGCAGAGCCCTGCTCTGGTGCTCCAAGGCTTTCTTACCCAGAATGCTCCAATTCCAATCAATCAATCGATCAGGAGTTTGTAGAGCGCAGCTACTTGCTTGTGAGGGTCTCAATGCGCTGGGGGGAGCTGCTGATCCGCCTAGGCGTGGAGCTTCAGCCGAGGAGCAATGTTTTGAGATCCTTCGTGGATTGGATCAGGGACGGAGATTGCCTGAGGTGGAGGGTCATGGTAATCCAGGCCTTGGCGGCGAGGTAGGAGAAGGATCTTTTTCCAGTTCTGGTCTGGTGAATCCGTGGGATGGTGGCCTGGGCAAGTTGGGCAGAGCGAAGTTGTCTGGCGGGTACGTGGAATGTGAGACGTGGTTTAGATATGCTGGTCCTGCATCATGGAGAGCTTTGTAGGCATGTATGAAGAGCTTGAAGGTGATTCTCTTGTTGTATGGGAGCCAGTGGACTTGTCGGAGGTGTTGTGTTATGTGGCTGCGGCGGGGGATGTCGAGGACCAGTCTGGCTGCAGCATTTTGTACGTTCTGAAGTTTCCTGAGCTGTTTCTGGATTATGCCGGCATAGAGTGCATTGCTGTAGTCAAGTCTACTGGTGATGAGTGCATGGGTGACCGTCTTTCTGGATTCTGTGGGGATCCATCTGAAAGTCTTTCGAAGCAGGTGGAGTGTGTGAAAGCAGGATGAGGAAACGGCGTTGATCTGGCGGTGCATTGTGAGCGAGGAATCCAGTATGATGCAGAGGTTACATGCATGGTCTGTGGGGGTGGAAGGGGTTGCCAATGCGGCGGGCCACCAGGAGTCATCCCAGGCTGAGGGGGTGGGTCCCAGGATGAGTACTTCGGTCTTGTCTGAGTTGAACTTGAGGCAGCTGTCTTTCATCGAGGTGGCAACTTCCTTCATCCCGCTGTGAAAGTTGATTCTGGCGGCTGTAGGTTCGTTGGTGAGGGAGAGGATCAGCTGAGTGTCATCAGCATAGGAGACGATGTTGAGTCTGTGGTTTCTGATGATGGCCGTGATGGGGGCCATGTAGATGTTGAAGAGGGTGGGGCTCAGGGAGAAGCCCTGAGGCACTCCGCAGCTGATCTCTGTAGGTTCTGAGAGAAACGAAGGCAGTCTGACTCGATGTGCTCGGCCGGTAAGGAATGAGTGAATCCAGTCCAAGTCCTTGTCGCGGATGCCAACGTCGCGGAGTCTCATGATTAGGGTGCGGTGGGAAATGGTGTCAAAAGAAGCTGAGAGGTCCAGTAGTGTGAGGGCTGCGGTTTCGCCCTGGTTGAGGAGGGAGCGGATGTCGTCGGTGGCAGCGAGGAGTGTGGTCTCGGTGCTGTGGTTACTTCGGAAGCCAGATGTCAGGAGCTCCCCGTCCTGTCTGGTATGTCGGCACCCTCAGGGGTCCCTGCTTGCTCATGTTTCTGTCAACTAAGTTGTTTGGTTTTTTTCTTTTCTTGCCACTGCCAATGTTTGTTTCTTTTTATTGTATTTGTTGTTGCCAGTGCTTGTTTTGCCAATGCTTGTTGTTTTTGGGTGCTAGCAACAGTGTCACATTATTGGACAGGTGCACCTGGCATGCTTATGGGCGTGGCTAAGGCCCCTGGCATGCTTATGGGCGTGGCTAGCCATGTGTGGTTAACTGCCACTGAACTGGCTATAAAATCCCAAGCCTCGCACCTGTCAGTGCTTGGCTTAATTTCCTGGTTTCCCGCTTCAGCTGGAGACTGCTTCTGTCACTGCTTCAGGATTTCCTCCTTCACCATTGGACAGAAGCATGCGCCGGTCTGGAACTGCAGCAAGCATCGGACAGCTAAGTGCAGCGCGCTTTAAGGCTGCGTGTGAAGTGAAAGGCTGTGTGACTTTGACATTTTCTGTTGGTATCGGAAGGCTCGTCTTTGCATATTTGCCATGTGAATTGGCCATCTGGCACTTGGCACAAGTGACTTTTGATTAAAGACAATGGCATTTACATATTTGTTTCGCGCTTAGCGCTTGGAATCATTTTATGTTTGAACTCATTTCATATTTGTATTACGTTTAGCGCTTGGAGTCATTTTATGTTTGAACTCATTTCATATTTGTATTCAGCTTAGCGCTTGGGGTCATTTTATGTTTGAACTCATTACAGACTTCTGAGAGTTTTGTTTCTACACTATATGCATAGAACTTTGATATTAAGACGAATATTGTGAACTTGATACAGAGCCTTGCGCATGGAAGCATCCTGTTACCCCCTGATCATCATATTGTATGGACACTGGCTTATGTAGCCCTTTGGGCCTGTTCCTAGATGTGAACATTTGTTTACGGGTGTTTTGTGCAAATGAAACGACATGTCTAGGTGCCATTCGTTTACCTGGCTGTAGATGACACATAATCATAGCCGGTGACTCCATTTTGGCAGCATTGTTCTTAGAGAACTATTATTTGGTTTGTATTCTCCTGCAACCTACAGACAAAGGCTAAGAGAGTATCTCAGCTCCTCTTGAGAACCAGGTGATTAACATACCTCGCCTATTATGAATGTTCTGTGTTGAGTGCGCCTGGGTGGCCCAGAAGTGTCTCTGTACTCATCTGTTACATTTCTTATTTTATAGAGAAACGCAGGTCCTCAAAAAGGCGAGCCTACTCTGCAAACAGATCCCATCGATGGTGCCGGGCTGGACCAGGCTGTGTGGAGCAGCAGTGTTCTCTCTCTTTTTCTCGTCCCATTCCCATTCATTTTTGGGACACCTGCTGGGACTCCTGTAGCGAGTTCAGTAGTGCGAGAGGTGTTCTAGGATGAGAGAGGACAGTTCATCGCTCCTGCAGACAACCTGAACTTCAGGTGAGTGGCTGCGCCATAGTCTTACACCAGATTGAGAGATGTCCAGGACGTGATTCTCTTAGATGAACTCGGAGAGTTGGGCGTTGATGGCCTTCTCAATTACCTTGGCTGGGAAGGGGAGGAGGGCGGATGGCTTCTTCAGCAGGGGGTTGATCTTGGCATGTTTCCAGTCATCGGGGAAGGTGACGGTTTCGATGGAGCAGTTGATGGTGCGGCAAAGCTCTGGGGTGATGGAGGTGGCTGCTCTATGGAAGATGTGATACAGGCATGGGTCCAATGGGGTTCCGGAGTGGATGCTCTTCATGGGATTGAGTGTGTTGCCTGTGGTAAGTGGAGTCCAGTTGAGCAGGGTCTGTTGGGATGCGGCGAGGTTGCGTGTGGTGGTGACGGGTGTTGTGGCAGGGACTTGGGTGTCGAAGCTGTCGTAGATTTGCTTGATCTTGTGGTGGAAGAAGGTGCTGAGCTTGTTGCAGAGGTCTTGGGATGGTGGGACATCTGTGCTCTCGCTGTTGGGCCTGGCGAACTCCTTGACGATGGCGAAGAGTTCTTTGCTGTTGTGTACGTATGAGCATGTCCTTATTTAAAGTGGGCAATCAATCAAAAAACAAACTGAATTTCGCTATTAACTGAATGTCAAGCCTTTCAACAGCTCCATAAAGCATCCCTGTGAGTATGCAAGCTGGACTACTTTCAGCTGCTGATAATCATTTTCTCGCCTTAGTCTAGACATTGTATTTCACTGTTTCTTCTGCAGCAGTTGGCCACGACGCAGGGTATCCTGTAAAATAAACACATTCTTTACCGAAGAAAACACTGAGAGATCCAGGAAGGAATAACTGCACTTGCTGACATAGATGGTCTCATTTTGTGGCAGCATTCGAAGGAGCAGCAATCATCTAAAAATTAACCTTTTGCAATGAATTAAAAAAATTGTCAAACCAAATGTATTCAAATAATGCCATGGTTAACTACATTATTCGGAGTTTTGTGGGTACAAATGTTTTTATTCTATCCCAAGAGTAATTCTGATAGTGTGAGCATTCACTGGAAACTCCTTGATGCCATGTGCGGTTGTAGTACATTTTATTTTTCCAAACGCAAACTTCAGCTCATCACCCCACACAAATTCAACTGTCTTCTTGGTTAGTCTTGTGAGAGCACTTGTAAAACGTATTCATGTCTTAGTTACTTAAAACCATCCATGTAAAAGAAGATACAAAGATCTCAATCATCAATATGCGTAAAAAGGGCTCTGGGTATCCGTACTTTCATCTCATGCAAAACATAATCACAATCTAAAATTCCTTGTAACAGTGTGGTCGATGGGGCCACCGATTTTATCGATGAGTTATTAAAGTATGAAGGATTTAAAGTGCAAAGTACCACAAGAGCAGTTAATAAGCCGGTAAGACCACCGCTATCATAAATGGCTTATTGGGAGGTAGGAAAGACCTGAAGTGCAAGTGGCAGGAGAATAGTTCACTGGCACTAGTGTAGTTCCTCGGTTGCTGTGAAAGAAATTGTCCTGCAGATGCCCAATAAGATCTCCAATAGTGCGATCTTTCGTCAGAGGCAGCGGTATTCAGTAGTTTTTCGGTAACTGCATATATTTCACAAATCTCGCGGCCAGTTATGAAGTACTCCACTTTGAGGCACACCATCACAGCAGGTCTGCAGGAGCGTATATTGGGGTTTCATTAAAACACGCCTTTCCGGTAAGAAGACTGGGCAAATACAAACAATGTGCAACAGTGATTTTCTATAGACGTGGCAGAGCCTGCAAAGTGTGCTAGCGCTTTTCCTTTTCCAAGTTGGCATGCAGCCTAAAGTTGGCAGGCCGCCTAGCCTGTATTGGATGAAATGCCGTTTGACCTGTTAAGACATACAAACACTTAAAATTGGTTGAGGCCTGGTTTCTCATAGTTGTTTAAAATCAGCCAAGCATGTGTGGGATGTGCCAACTTTTGTTTGTCTTCAAGATGCGATTTCTGCCGCACAACTTTGTAGGATAAACTTTTAAAGGTTGTGAAGGTGACGGGAGCTGCTCACAATACTGCTCTCTGTAAGTTCTGTAGTGATTGGTCCAGATAAACGCAGCCTGCTGACTTGCTGCCTGCTCTCGCGATTTCTAGCCACAGATGGCTTTCCAGTGTGTCTTCCCTTGTGGAGCGTAGCTCAAAACAGGTCTTCACAAAGGACTCTTGCCCTTCCGGTGTTTGATTGGATAGGCCAAACTCCAGGCGAATTTGTGCTAGGGAGCCGTGCTTTGAAAAGTCGAAAATGCTCCTGTAGGTGCTAACTAGAAGTTTGTGCAGTAAAATCGAAACTCTTCCAAACATAGCATCTGATCCATATGCTAGGTTAGGGAGTAGTTTGGCACGTATAACTTTCATTAGGGTTCGAGGGAGGGGTCCAGGAATTTTTTTGAGAGCTTCATGAACGCATGAAGTAGAGAAACTGCTTTTGATTTTATGGACTCCTTGTGGGGCAGAAAGGTATTGCGATTGTCCACAACCATTCCCATTCACTTATATTCTACTGGTGTTTTAATTTGAATTCTATTTAGATGCCACTGGCGTGGCTTCTTTATTTTTGTACCCATTGTCATTATTCTGGTTTTCTCTAGGTTGATGGTAAGTCCATTGCGTTTAGTGTAGCACGCAATTAATCCAGAAACCATTGGAGCCCCACCCTGGTTTTTGATATTAGGACATCATCAGTATAGAGAAGGCAACTGATTGACTTGCCTCCAAGCCTGGGGGCGTGTGCATTCACTTCTCCTAAGTCAATCAAGAGATTAGCCAGAAAGACGTTAAAAAGCAATGGGGCTAAAATGCAGCCTTGTTTTAAACCTGCCATTTTTTTTATTTTGCGGGTTATAGAACTTCCATCTCCTATTTTGACTTAGAGTCAAGTACTTGAGTACAGTGGAACAATACTCTTTAATAGGATGGGCAGGATGTTCCTTGCTACAAATTTTTGCCATAAGATGCTACGTGAGACCAGGTGAAAGGCAGCTTGCAAATCTACAAAGCATAGGTATACCATGGATTTTGTTTTAATCACTTTTTCCCTCAATAAAGCCAAGGCCAGGAGTTTTGCAGTAGTTCCAATCCCTTCTGTTAATCTTGTTTGATAAGGGGGAGAATGCAGTGTTAATTTGCCCAGGATGCCAGCTTTTTTAGTAGAAGGCTTGCATAATATTTGGCCTCAATATCTAGCAAGGAGATTTGTCGATAGTTGCCTGGATCCGTGGTTTTTATCTCCTTTGTATATCGGGTGGATTATTGCCTCTCTCCAGGAATCCAGAATCTGTTCAGTAGTGATACAGTGGTTGTGTACTGGGGGTTAGGAGTTTTGCCCAAACTTTTGGATTAACTTACAAAAGTTGCTGGGGTAGGCCATTTGGGCCCCTTCTCGACAACCCCTACTGATCACTTCAAAAATCTGCTTACTAGTGAAACCTAAAATCTCCATGCTTGGTACAACATATGATTCAGAGGTTTGTGAGTTTGGTTGCTCTGTGCCAGGCATTATTTCGAGACTGTGGTGCCTGCTTCCCACATACACTCTGCATTGAGTATCAGTTGTGCTATTGTGTGAGCATGCTGGGACTCGTTGACATAGTCAACCCATTGGTGCACAGCAATGTTTGCGTTGTTGGCCACAGGGCATCCCGAGTTGCTTTTGTTTACCATCGCTGTTGGAAAACGAGGCAGTATCTGTGAGGCCTGCACAAATAACATGACTACATTTGTCCTTCACCGGGAACCAAACACCCCATTGTAGCACTTGACTCTCAGAGGGTAGTGTTGCAGAGCAGTCTAAGGCTTACTCAAGGGAAGTGGTGTGGGCTAGTAATCGCCATTTACCAGTACGCAGAGATAACACTCAATAATTGATTGTCCAGTCTGTACTTTGCTTTATAAAAGGAAGAGTACATTTATTAAACACACACACTACTCAATACTATGCAACAATTTACAAATATACATAAGCTGTTGGAATTACTTTGTGACATTGCATAACATTCCCACCCCTCCTGCAGGGGGGGTGGGGCCTAGTACCACCACTCCCATGTATGCACATCATCTTGCCCCCAATGCAGTAGGTTGACCATAACCTGGAGCGAGGGCCTTGTCCACTGGCACCATCCCAGTGGCGACCCACCCCCTTTATCTCAACAAGCATTTAAAATGGGCACACCTGCCATGGTGACACATAACCCTGACTGAGCATCTCATACTGACCATACAGTATACACCTCTACATCTTAGGGGCTAACAGTCTGGGTTGTTCTTCACCTAACGCAGCAGCAAGAATACATGTTTAAGCATCACTTAAAATGACAGTACTTATCATAGCTGATAACCATTGTAATGCATTGCAATAAAAGCCCCTAAAAAGCATCACAGTTATAATCACAGGATTAAGCATATACAGCCAGACACCCTAGCAGGAATGTCCAGCAACATAACCCCACTTTGCTTATGACTTCATATTACACATGTGACTTTCAGTCCCTCAAAAGAAATAACATCAGGTAAATACACTTCTCGTGCATTTGCACCTCTCCACCTCCAGGGGATGCCCTTCTCCAGACATCCCCAGCTCAGCCCTTCATACCTTGGTGTAGCCCCTAACGCACCCTCAGTTGAAGAACAAATGTTCCAGCTACAGGTTGCTGTTGACGCACAGCTGAGCCCTTGAGGGGCTATTTCCATTGAGTCCCCAGAGGCTTAGGGGGGACTTTCCTCTTCGTGCTGGGGGAGACTGCGTAGCTCCTGCAGCTCCCCCTGCACCTTTGCAGACCTTTGGCGGTGACCCCATCCTCCTGGGGCCACCACACGCGGAAAACGGGCATTTTCATGCAGGCCTGTCCAGCCTCTGCAAAGCATTATGGGGCGCTTCCTCCCGGTTCCATGCATATTAGAGCAGCGGCTCTCCCGCTGCTCCGGGGAGAGCCGCGCTGCATGACTGGCGGCCTCACACCGCGTCTTCATGCCATTGGGAGCCCGGTCCCACCCAGACCCCTTGTCGCCAGGTGAGTCGGCTCACGGCATTGCAGCTCGGGGAGCCCACCCCCGGCTGCTCCTGCTGCCCTTCGGGGGCCCGGTCCCACCCGGGCCCCTCGCTTTTCCAAGATGTTGGAGAGCCACCCAGGGAACCCACACCCGCCGGCTCCCACCGGCTCCCAGCCCGGCCCGCACCCTCGTGTGCTGCCGCGTGAGCCGGAGTGTCCATTTTGGTCTGCCCGCTCCGGCGGGCAGACACGGAGGCGGCTTCTCCCTCGGCGGGTCCTCGGGGGAGTGCGACAGCACTCCTCCTGCCTTCCCGCTGCTGTGGGGGAGTGCGGCGGCACTCCCCCTCCTCCTCCACCCCACGGGGGCCCGGAGTTGGGGATCCCGGGCCCCCCAGGCCATCTTCACGGGGAGCGCGACGGCGCTCCCCGACTTCCGCCTTCTCATCAAGGCCCGGAGTTGGGGTCACGGGCCCCTGGAAAATCTTCACGGGAAGCGCGACGGCGCTCCCCGGCTGTTCTTCTCTGGGCAGGGAGGACGCGCGACAGCACGCCCTCCTCCACTGCACCGCATCCACCGGGGCCCGGAGTTGGGATCCCGGGCCCCCAAGACGTTCACGGGGAGGGTGACGGCGCTCCCCTGCTTCCTTTTCAGTGGGGCCCAGAGTTGGGGTCCCAGGCCCCAGAGATCTGTTTGAGGGGGGCGCGACGGCGCTCCTGTTCCTCCGGTGTCTTCGGATGGCCAGGGTGGGCTCCTGGCACCCCGGTTGGGGCAATTTCACGGGGAGCGCGATGGCGCTCCCCGACTTGACTTCTTGTGGGGCAGCCCCCAGGACCTGATCCACCCCGGGGGCACATCTGAGACCAGCGGCGGAGCCCCACGCGCTTCATCGTCGGTCCTCTTCAGAGGTCAAAGGTCGCCTACCTTCTGGGGGGCGTATCTCAGCCCCCAGGCGGCTATTCTTCACCATTGTGGCCTCTCCTTGCTCCGGATGACCAGCTCTACCCTTCTGGATCACTTTCCTACGCTCTCCTGGCCTCCAAGAGGGTGAACTCAGCAGGGAGTTGTCTTCACTGGCTCCCTGTGCCAGCCTTTCACCTGGCTCTCCTCCTGGGCCTCTCTTCTCCTTGCGCAGAGGCCCAGGCTTCTGCTCACTGGTCCTGGACTCGCCTTTTGGCACAATTCAGGGCCCTGGGACAGTCAGGGGGTTCTTCCTTCCAACTGCCCATGGCACCAGACTCCAGCACCAGTCTTCCTCAGCAGACCACACCCCAGAGAGAGCTCCTCTTCCTGTGCAAGATCTTTTAAAAGAATTTGGAGGGGGCTGACAGGGAGGCTCTGCTGCCCTATCCGGCAGCGAGACATCACCTCTCTGCCCCTGCTCCCCCTTTCCTGCCCAGGCCTCTGGGATAGTTCAAAATGGCGTCATCCAGGGGTCTCATGCCACATGGTCTCTGATAAGCCCCCTTCCCCCTTTGCTCCCTAGAGCAGCTTGGTGCCTGGCACCAGGTGACAGCTGCTGATGGATAACCTGCAGCTCCACCCACCTTCTCTCCCTCTTGGAGAGGAGACCTTCGCCCTTGGAATGCTACAGGTTGGGGAGGAAGGTCATTAATCCAGCCTGACAGGGTCACACCCAGCCAGGCTCTGGTTATGAGCTGAGTCAGAGGAATATGACATTTCTGGATGACCCATAAGCAGTACAGATATGGCTTTGGACTCATCAAAATACTTCTTCTCACATAAGTTACAGTGTACTTTGGTGCGTGTCTGGAATTTGTAGACCCTAGGGAAGTGAAACTACCCCATGTGATCCCCATCTTCATAGGAGAATAATGGAGTGTTCCTTCAGTGAAAACAGTAAAGCACACTGACTTTCCCTTACCTGTTTCTTCCCATAGTATAAAACATATTCCATGTTACCACCCAACTCTGCATAATTCCTGCCACACCATTCTATCTGTACCTGCTCCAGGAATCTCCCCAGTGCAGCCCCTACAAGTGTGCACACGCATGTACACACGTGTCTGCATGTAACCAGCCCGGTGCCCCTTACTCCGGCTGCAGCGCAGCGTTCTACTCTTACCAGGGGGACACCAGTAAAATCCACATGCAGTCTCTTTCCTTGTGAGTTCACTGTGGGTGAGTCCCAACTTATGAGGCTCTCCCACAGTAAAAGCTCAACAGTTAGGTGTTCAAAAAGCGAAAAATCCGGGCGGCTCAGATGGTCAGAACCACCTTCTAACAATCGCTCAGAATTTTGTTGCGTTTCTTGGCTTACTGGTGTAAAGGAGGTGTGCCCAGAAGTTATCATGTTATTCACGTCTAGTAGCCCAATATTCTTTTTTATGTCTTTGTTAGAACTGGGATTCCTGGTTGGCTGAGTTATGCACCCAGGCCAGGCAGGAACCACCACTCTAGTCAGGGGAAGCTAGATACACACTAAAAGATAAACTGTGCTCACCCTCTGGTAGCTTGGCACAGAGCAGTCAGCCTTTTCTAAAGAAGCAATGTGTAAAGTATTTGTGCAACACACACACCCAGTAACACAATGAATACACCACAAAAGGACTCCACACAGGTTTAATAAAATAGAGAATATTTATCTGAGCAAAATAAGTCCAGAACAACAAAAATCCAATCAGTAGACGTCTAAATATGAATTTTTAAAGATTAAATTCAAAAACAGTGCTTAGAAGTCACTAGCAGTCAAAAGGTTACTTGATGTCGCGAGGGACCGATGCAAATTCAAAGTTCACTAGGCAAAACCTATATAAAACCTATATACAACCTGCATGCAACATTAAGGCAAATATGCATTAACCAACATATGACAACATGCACATTCAATTGTAAATGACACCATTTCAAAATGGCGCTCAGTTTTTTCGTACACAGAGACTCCAACTAGCTTGTCCTCTTTCTAATAAATATGGTGCCAATACAAGACGCCGACTACCACTAGCACGGACCTGTGGCGAGGGATTTGTCTTGGGACTAAACCGAAATCGATGAGTTTATCATGTAAGTACCACAGCTTTTACTTACAGGTTTTACTCACAGTCTTTAATAGTATTTAATATGCAGAAAAGATTATTCAACCAGTACTAAATTCTGGCGAACAGAAATGGATTTACTGCTTCCATAAGTGTCTGTTCTTTCACGCACAGTGTAAAACCCAATTATTTTGAACCGGTCTGCCCACCTTACCACCGATTAGCAATGGATCTGCAAGGTTCATATTTGGCAGTCAGTTTTCACGCCTAACCTGCTTTCACCCACACACGTATATGAAAGCTAAGGTTACCTTGTCTATTTAGCTTTACCCGGTCCGAGTTTGACTGTTCATTGCTGCCTATTGTAGATACCTCTTAGAGCGCAAACCTATGACATGTATATCAAAATTACTAGCGTATACTCTACACCTCACAACCTGAAATCGTTCTATGGCGCTAATGTTACTCTTTGTGCAGAGTTATCTCTATGCACTATTATACAATATACTATGTTCTTTCCATTTAGAGAAACATTTGCCGTTCTACTTTCTACCGTATAATATGCTCTTAACGACGCCAAGTGTAACGCTCATGGAATAAGATGTGCTAAATGTTCTTATGAGGTAAATGGTTTTTCATGATATGTTTGATAAATCACTTCTTATAAAATTATCACTAAGTTTTACAATTACGCACAATTATAGTCACATATGTAGGTCATACCACAGGCTTTAAATGCCCACTTAAATTGCCACCTTGCACCTGCCAGCACCCCCACTGCATTTTCTTTTCCTTTCCTTTTTCTCTTTTGCTTTCTCTTTTTCTATTTCTTCCTCTATTTATTTCTGCTTCCTCTGCTTTCTTTTTCTTTTTTTCTCCTTTCTATTTCTTTCTCCTTTTTCCTTCCCTCTTCTTATCCTTATTTCCTCTTCACCTGCACAACCCATTAACTCACCAGATCCGCTGTACTCCATGATTAAACATGACCAATCTAACCCACTTGGCATTAATATGTCATACTGCCTGACATCACGGGGTATGTAGCCTTATACCAGATACCAACTCATTAATTGCAGGTGTCACTCTGCATGGAAATTTCGAGTACCCTCTCACTTTGCACCTGGTGGAGGTTTTTCTTTGATTTCATCGGAACCTTATAACTCATGTCACTCATCATATCTTTGCTGCCTTGAGAAAGCTCCAGGCCGAAGGGCCGATAGGGGGTGAAGCACGTGTCGACTGTCAAAAATCATTACCTTGTTTTCGAAACTATGAATATGATGAAAATTACAATCTGGGATTTATAAAGCAATGCTACAAATGAAACTAGACTCAATGTGTCTTACTGAATACTACCTATGAAAAAATAAATTGACCAAGAATACTTCAAAAATAAAATAGGAGGACGCACTCAACCAATCTTACAATTACTAATCATAGGGGCAAGGGGGGTCCAAACCCCGAGTTACGTCCTACCCTATACATAAAAAAGGGGCATTATTCACCCAGTGAGAGAGTACATGGACCTTAATAACTTGAAACACTGTCAAATTCCAAGTTCAGGCTTCGCTGAAGTGAAGGCAATGTGTCATTGTCAAGCCACGCAGATTGTCGTCGTCGGGTCGCGCAGGCTGTGGAGCTGCTTTAGTCGAACATTCTCTGCGTTGGCGCCAAAGGACGCCAAATCTTTTGGGTCCCTGAGATATCAGATAACAGGAGCCAAGCCAGCAAGCCCTTGGAGATCACTTGGAGAGAAGGTAGAGTCCAGCTCTCCTTCAGCAGAGTCAGGGAGCAGCAGGGCAACAAGCAGAATAACAGTTCTTCCAGAAAAGCAGTCCAGGTGAGTCCTTCAAGCAGCACAGCAGTCCTACTGACAGAGGTCCAGTTCAAGATCCAGAAGTGTCTGATTTTAGGGGGTCATAGACCCAGTACTTAAACCCAAAAGTGCCTTTGAAGTATGGAGTGACTTCAAAGCAGCTCTCTGAAGCGCACAAGGATCCCTTTCAGCCCAGTCCTGTCTGCCAGGCTATCTGTGGGGGGTGGGGAGGGGGTGGGAGTCAGTGCTTTGTGTGTGGGCAGGACACTACCTATTGAAGTGTAAGTGCCAGGCCTTCCCATTCCTCCCTGCCCAGGAAGACCCATCAGAATAAGGATCAGTACTCAGATGAGCCTCACCTTCCTGTGTTTGTGGCTGTCTAGAAGGAAGGCATAATGTGTAACTGTCACCCAACCCAGACATGTATTGGAGACAGGCTGTAAGACACAAAAGAGGTAAGAGCAGAGAATTGTCAGCTTTCTAAAAGTGGCATTTCTAAAATAGTATTGTTAAATCCAACTTCACCAGCAAGGATTTACCATTACCATTCCAAACATATGAAACATGATAAAGCTACTCCTTTCTGATCAGGAATTACTGCTTACAAGTGTATTAAGACATTCCCAATGCAGGCCTATGACGGGTAGGCCTCACAGTAGTGATAAATGAAACAGGCTGTTTTTCACTACCAGGACATGCAAAACATACAAGCACATATCCTACCTTTTACTTACATGGCGCCCTGCCCTTAGGGTTACTTAGGGCCTACCGTAGGGGTGACTTATACGTAATAAAATGGTGGTTTAAGGCTTGGCAAGTAGTTCTAATTGCCAAGTCGAAGTACCAGTAAACTGCACACACAGGCATTGCAGTGGCAGGCCTGAGACATGTTTGAAAGGCTACTTCTGTGGGTGGCACAATCAGTGATGCAGCCCACTAGTAGCATTTGAAGTACAGTCCCTGGGTATATGGTATACCACTTTACAACTGACTTACCAGTACAACAAATATGCCAGTCAAGTATACACCAATGTCACTAAGTTTAGGAGAAAAGCACATGCACATTAGCACTGGTTAGCAGTGGTAAAGTGCTCAGAGTCTTAAGGCCAACAAAAAGAATCAGCACAAATGGGAGGTAAAAAGTCTGGGGAAAAACAACCCTAAGGTTGACACATCTAACAGTCTTCCAGAAGGCTGCCTTTTTATGTCTGGGACCGGTCTGTGTTGGATTTCATCTAAAAATTCAAAGCTGTTTGTGGAGCTCTTTTTTGAAGGTCCTTATAGATGGAGAGAGCCTGATCTTCTATTTTGCATCAGGATGTAGACTCTCCATGTTTTGGGGAGAACTTGTTAATTTATTTCTTGGTTCCCATTTCCCATGTCTTGGAAGGGCTCAGTTTCATTTTGGCCAAAGTTTCCATTACCAGGTGGCAGCACTCCTCCAGGCCCTTCGCTATTGCTCCATTCCAGTTTAACCTCCTTAAGCTGGTGTTTGCTGATAACGTGTCCAGTGCTTAAAATGGGCCAGTACTCACCGGTGCTGAGTACTGGCACCTTTTCATTTTCTCCCCTCTAGTTCCGGCACTTTTCCTCAAACAAGGAGAGTACTGGTACTCATGGGGACCTGGCTTTGATGTAGACAGCACTCCTTTCATCAGTCAACTCGCACCTCAGCAGCACTTTCAACCCGCACTTTACGGATGTAATCACGGCGGAAGCCTGGGCTGAGCTGGCAAACGTGCAGCTCTTGTCACCAGGGACAGTGTGTGCTACTCTTGAAGTTATCAGAGAAGGGGTGGGGCTGCTGAGTGATTAGTTCATCCTTTTGATCTTAAATAGTGTGGGCAGAGAAGTAGCTGTAAAACCTAATGGGCGGGGTGTGAGATGCATTGTTCAGGGTAATGTCAATATGCTCTGGACAGAACAAAAGAAAGTTTACGATTGCTTTCATCATCTCTAACCATCGCTCCACAACTGAACTGCCTATTTGCATGTGCAAATATTATAGGACCTCGTTACCAAACTTGCTAATCCCTATTTTATCGACCTGGGATGGACTGGAAGGTAAGTCCATTGAAAAATGTGATATGCTCTTTGAATAGAGATGTGTGCAGCCAGCGCTAAACCACAGAGGCTTACCTCCCACACTGGTGTTTAAGGCTGTATTTTTTATCAAAAGCTAATAAATGTAATGCATGGCTAGTTATGTGTGTGTTATTCACACTCATGGTTGCAATTTATTGTGCACTGGTATCCTACGTAAAAAGCTGGAAAACAAACATTATTCATCTATTTTGCCCAGGTATTCATCGGTACAAGTTATTTTGGTACAAGCACAGAAAACATATTTAATTTGTAATAAGCCCCATCTCCTGACCAGGACTCCATGTCAATAGGCATATTTTGATTCAGAAAGACTGTCTTGCCATTTGTAACATAATGTACAAGTCTGTTCATTTCTTTTTAATATTTATTTCATTAACAAATGTAAGAATATATTTGACATTTACAATAGTACATATATGAGGCATATAATATAAATTATCTGAATTAACACACCTGGATTCGCCATAAGTACTGCAAAGTAACATCAGCAAAAGTTTATAAAGCAGTTTGAATAGTACTGCTGAGACGTTTTTTCATCATATGTGCTGTATTGCAGATCATGGTGTGTATTTTAATTACACAGAGTGCAGCCAGATCACCTCAGTAGATACCCTTTTCTTTATGGTATCACATCTGCAGCATGTTTACTTGGTCCACCACTCCTCTTCAACCACATAAAGTCGAATAATGAAAGGCTGAGCCACCAACATCAATATCACCAGTGTCTCTGTGTCAACATTTCTCATACAGTGGCAGCAAGAGATTGAGAATATGCTGCTCACTAAAGTTATACAAAGTATATCCCTTGGAAAACAACTCTGGCTTCCAGGTTTGACAGAAACATCCACAAGAGCTGAGAATGAAAAGAGTGTCAGATGAATTGCTCACTTTTTGCAGCTGTGCATTCAGTGATTGTGAGAAACAGGAATCTGTGGCCATTCTCTTAAGTAAGTAAGCTTGGGCATCATAAGTAGCAATAAAGTGGATAACTCTGGTGGTTAATGCACTTGCTAGAAAGATTTGTGTACATTCTAATCAAAGGTTCAACTCACCATAAAATTGCATAGAGGATCATTGTGCCTACAGGAAAGCACAGCATGCAACGTGTAGATCACAGGTTTGTATTTTTTATGTAGCTAGCTCAGTTGATTACTGTTTTTGTTGCACAGATCCTTGCGTTACCTACAGGTCACAAGTAACAGTGAGCTGTTAACTCCGCTCCGCGGACGGAGTTTGTGGAATTTTGAGTCTCCGCGTTCCATTCAGAGTGCAGAGTTCAGCAAAAAATTCAAATTCTGCTGTGTAGCGGAGTTTGCCCCCACCATTAATTATAGCTCTGGAAGGAAACACAACATGGGCAGGGGTGTTCGGAAGCTAGTCTGCTTATGCCCTCTCATCCCGGGGCTCCAGGGAGTGGCGGGGTCTGAGTGCCTGATGCAGACCCTTTAAGAGTGCACTCACAGCACCGGCCGCAGAGGCAGCTCCGAGCTGTGATGTCACGGGCAGAGATGATACAGGCGGGACCGAAGCTGCTGCAAGTTCGGAAGCATTGCAAGCTCCGAGTGGCAGTGCGTCACAGCACCTTGTAAGTGGACAGCACCCAGTGAGAACAGAGCACCAGGAGCGCCCAGGGCCATCCTGGGACTAGGTGCAGCCGCAGCACGCCATAAGCACCTAGGATCTGCTGCAGCAGCAACACCCAGTGCCGAGACGTCTCTGTTGAGGACTTGCTGCACCCCGGAAGAAGCAGACAGGTACACCTTGCAGGCAGGACCCGATCCTCCTGCTGAGACTGAGCAGCACCCCCAGGGGCTGGCGGCTCAGTCACCAACATGCTCGGATAAGGAGAATTGGGCATCCCCGCGAGGACTGGAGGTCCAGTGAGCTGCACTCAGGGGAAGGACTCTTCTAAGCACTGGTAAGTGTCATCACACTGTATGGGGCAGGCCCAGGTGTGCCTGCTGTAACTTCAGCCTAGAGGCAACTGCTAGCTACACGTTGGTAAGCAAACCTGTTTGGAAAAGGCTAAGAACAACGCAGTTTTGCCGCTACACTTTGATTAGACAGCTGCAGAAAAAATCTAATGGCAGTGCTAATGTGAACGTGGCCATTTTCTAACCTGAATTTCATGTAAAACAAGCAGCACTCGCTGAAGCTTGACACCGCCTCCATTCCATTTTAAGTACGCAATTCCAAGATGGCCGCGCAGGGCAAAAGGAGAGTCCCGGCTGGCCGGCCAAGGAGGAAATGAGGGACTAGAAAAGTAAGGCAAGATGAAAACCTGGAAAATAGATTTCATGTTCTTGGGATTTATATTATTGACAAAATCAACACCTCGTTTAGGAGGACAAACGTCCCAGTAGTGTTACATTTTAACCCCTTCACTGCTAGCCACCCCCCCACACTTGTGCTAAGCCTTTTTTGGCTATTTGGGGTAGTTCACGCTTAGGCCCCTGTAACTTTTTGTTCACATAAGGTATCCATGCCAAATTTGTGTCCTTTTCTTCCAACATCTTGAGGATTCTAAAGGTACCCATGCTTTGTGGATTCCCCTGGAGGGGACCCAGAAATTAGCCAAAATACAGCTATTTTTTTTTTTTTTTAATGGGAAATAAGTGCTGCAGAAGAAAGTGTCTATTTGTTCCCTGCAAATGGTATCAATAAAGGGTTTGTGGTGCTGAAATCACCATCTTCTCAGCTTTCAGGGACAGGCAGACTTTTGTCAGAAAACAAACATTTTCTACACAGTTCTGGCATTTTACTGGTACTTTTCTAGTGGTTTTTCCCGCCTGACTTGTGGGACTTGCAGGCCTGGCGCTGCCTGTCGCTGTGTTTTTTTTCGCAGTTGGGCCCATCGCAACTTTTTTCACGTTAGGCTTTAGATTTTTATCGCCGTCCCAGGGATTTTTACGCGGACATTTGAGGCGTTATCAGGTCACTATCGCATGTTACCGTCGTGTTGAGAATGGGGCGTTAACACGGAATTATTTTCCCGCGATGGACGGCGATATGTGAAATTGCGTTGACCCGTTTTGGCGATGATTATTGCACGTTCTTGAGAATATCCCCCTTAGTTGTCAACAATACTGTATCTAGTTTCCCCAAAACTGTTGCTGCTTTTTGAACCTTTTTATCAATGAAAGTACACTGCGAAAGAATGACATGAAAATAAAGAGTTACAAAGTTCACAGTGTGCAAAGAAATAGGTGAAGGGCAAATTGCAAGGAATAAGTAGACAGTCTTCCTAATGTGAAATGTCCAGGCTTAGGTGTGGTAACAGGGACCTCCTTGAGGTACTGTTACAACCTGCTTGCAATCCTGGTGCTTGTGCTGAAGCCTGGCCTGCACTAAATTATAAGGGTTGGTGCTAATGAGTAAAGACATCAGCTCTTACTCTCAAATAACTCTCTACATGCACTGTATGTCTGTTGTAAGAAGATATGATGTAATCGTGGGCTTGTAGGCTATCTTCAGAATTGGCAAATATTGGGCCCACATTGGCACACCTGAACGTACCCTTGGCCAACCCAGATGGAAATTCCTGGAACCGGGCCTGCCTTTCTTTCTCCCGTTTCTGCCTTTCTCTCTTTCCTATCTGTATCAAAGTCTGGGAATGTAGAAAATAAGTCCCGGTTCTTAAAAATGAATTCCAGTTCCTGTGACCACCACCTGTAACCATCTAAACAAATTAAGCACTGCCCCTTCTGGACCAGAAATCTCTCTAAGTGTAGCGCGTGTCTGCTTGCAATTAAATAAGCGTTTCTATGAGCAAACAATTAGGGCCTGATTATAAGTGCTCGGCTATGCTGCTTGAGTGCCAGGATTCTGATATCACGCGCACTAATAAAAGGCCCGCCCCTTAAGAACGTGGCTGCGCGCCAAGAATAGTTCATGATTTAGTTGCTGCATCTGCTGGAGGGGGCCTTCGTAAATTGTCCTGTAATGTTTGGACAAAGAGTGCAGATGCAAGGCCTCGCGTCACAGAAGATAAAGTGATTCACATATGGTGAGCACCTTAATTGCTGATAAATACCATCACCAGTGAACACGCTCGTAAATAATGCAGGCGGGATGTTGGGCCTTGAGATACCGATGTCAAAGCCACAAAGGCAATGAATGAGAGAATGTGTGTTAAAAATAAGCATTTTATGCAGGCTGCCTGCGGGCTATGGGGGGACTTTCTAAACGAACACGAACGAACCGCGATCTGCTCTGATTTGCACACAGCAATTAACGCGTGAGCTTGAGTAGATGTCTGAAAAGCAGCCTCTGGTGTGTCAAAGGCTGTCACCGAAGCATGCCCTTCCTGCAGAGGGACGTTGTATACAATAACAACCAGTGTGAATCTGGCGTCGCGTGTGCACAGAATCCACAGATAGTACACAAGTATGTTCGCAGATGAAATCAGAGACGGACACTTTTGCAAGTATGCGTTATTAGAGAGGTCAGAGACTACCTGTATGTGCTCGCATTAAACTACAGTGATCAGTGGCTTGGGACCTTCAACCGACAGTAGAGTTCAAGGCAGTATTTCACACCCATTAGTAATACCTTGAGTTTACATAGCGCTTTATACCCCATGTTGACCATTTCTAAGCACTGTAAACAGGAGATGTTACCATTACCCAATTTAATGGTACTCAATTTACTGCCCTTGTATGGAAGGTTGGCTGAGAAGACCTCACTGAGATTTTAACTCATTGTATGCAGTTCTCCACTAATCTCAGCAGAGACATCTGCAGGTGAGGGTGAATTTTAGCAACACCAACATATTGAATTTGTACAATATATTGTGGCAGAGTTGTTTCGGTTGTTGCTGTTCCTCATGTAGGTTGATCATGATAGATCATAAAAAGAGGTGCCATTGTTCCACAATTTGATTACGATAATGCACTCAATGAAGAAATGACCAACAACGAATGAGCAAGCAGCATCAGTCCCTGTTGCAAAGTGGGTTATTAGTAGTGATAAATATATATCTACCACTGGCAATAAGGCCTCCAACACAGTCTAGGGCTCAGAATAGGTCTCAGAAATGTAGTCCCATGCTCAACCCTTGGTAGCTTGGCTGCGAGCAGGCAGGCTTAGCTTCAGAGACAGGTATGTAAAGCATTTAAAAACACCAATTCAGTAAATAATTAAGACACAACACACAATAAAAATCCAATACCAATTTATAAAAATAGGAAATAGTTTTATCTTTAAAATGACACCAAAACAAAAAAAATCCAATGTAGGGAACCAGAGATATGAATTTTTAAAGATTTAGCACTATATAGCACGTGTGAGCAAGACCTCTGACCTCCTGGTCAGAGACTCTGCTCTCCACCCCAGCAGCTCCGCTGTTGTGCCGCTGCCGCTGCCCCCTAAACCTCTCTGTGAAGGTAGGTGTTCGAGGCCCTCCTCCACCTGCAGGCTCCTGCCTGTGCCTCATCCCTGGTGGTCCAGTGGGAGAGTCTTGCTCTTCTGCTGGTCCGCTGGTGTCTGTCTTCGTGTTTGTGCCCGTTTTTCTGTTTTTTGTATGTCTTTTTGTTTTGTTTTTTGTTATTGTGCCTTTAATTTTCTGCCTTTAATTGTATTTGTCTCTGTACCTGTGCCCTTTGTTTGTGTCCTCCGTGCCCGTTTTTCGCTGTCCTTTTCCCGCCGCTGCTGCCCCCGCGGCCCCTTCCCCCTGCCCGTTCCCGCCTCCCAGCTGCTCTTCCCTCCCCCTTCCCTATTTAATGGCAAACGCTGTGTGGCCGCGCTGCTGGTGCGCCGAAGGTGCGCCAAAGGCAAGCCCCTCTGCGCCCGTCCGTGACCCGACCGCGGCCATCGCCAGGGACCCTGGTTCTCCAGCCACCCACCGCTGTGACTCAGCTGCCCTCCTCGCACTCAACCCCGGAAGGAACAACAACTGCCAGCTGTCTATGCCGAAAAACACCCACGGCCAGTTCTCCTGCTGACACTGCCGACAAACCTTCACCATCCTTCGCACCCCCAGGGCCGCCGCCCCCATGCCGGATAAACACAATCCTCAGCACACGTATGTAAGGTAAAAACAAATAACGCAGAATAGTGTGCACAAATTGAAAACAGTGTTCGTGATCTTTCTTTCTTTGTTCCTTTTTCCTTTATTCTTTTTCTTCCGTTATTACATAAAGTTCCTTGTCAGCCAACACGTGTTTCGTCGCAAACATTGGGAATTCGTCCCGCGACTTTCTCAAGGCTGTATAAAAAAAATAAAGAATATTTATTCTAAAGAAGATAAAAGCAAAAAGCTAAGGACTTATGTATATATTAAAAAAAATATATGTTGATCCAGACGAAATGCGTTGGCGCATTTTAGAGAAAATCAGACTATCTGAGGAAAAGGGTGGACATGCCATCCGGGAAAAAAAGAGAGGTTTATTGGATTTTTTCTCTCAATACTTTTAAATGTGGATTAAACAATGACATACCTTGGGAAAATGCCATTGTCTGACCATGTTATTCTGTTTTATGTTATTTGGTTCATAAATAATTTTTACTTTGAATTATAATAATATAGTTTTCTTTAAGAATTTTATTTTGCTTGCCATCGTGTATTTGATAGAATAGATCTTGCCATATTTACAATGTTTTTTCCGCATTACGAACAAAATGGGCGTTGTGGTTGTCCTTGACTACAGACGTTACCGTTTAATACCTGCACAGGCATTGTCAGAGATTAGGCTGCCGATTAGTGGATCAAACATGAAAATAGAGAATAGTAGATGTTCCCTCTTAGATCGCTGACATCACATAACCAGGATATCATTGCACGGGAGGCCTCGTATTATTCTCTGCTTCCGATTTGGACCATAATAGAAGTTAGTGGTCTAGTTGTTTTTGACGCGTACACCTTCAATACACCTAGTGGAAATCACACATCTCATTGGTTAATTCACAGCACAGAACTTAAACCAAGATGCGTCTTTTCAATTGGACAGCTAGTTACCACCTGACCGGAATTACAATCTTGCACTCGCGGTTAAAACGCCAGTTTCGACGAGCGTTTTTCAGAAGCGAATCTCGCTCGACGAAACGCTGGATTTATCACACGCGGCTGCATCCATACATAAGTAAGTTTCATTCCGGCAGGCTGCCCTTTCTCTTGGACATTTTTTATTTTTATTCCCTCCTTTTATAATAGGATTGCTTATCGTCCTATATTTATTATCATATTTGCATTTTCTTTCCAGAATGGGCAGACTTAAGGATCACTTTCTATACAAGTATGTCCATTTCTCTTGTATTCTTATCAGGGCTCTGGTGAGATTTTCATTTTTAATTGAAATAAGCATTTAGGCTCATGAGAAATTGTTTGTTTGTTTTTCCTTTAGGACGTGACCATTGCCCAATTTCATATAAAGCAAAGTCTGCTTATTTCATTCTTTTTGAAAAAAAGATTCAAGAAAATTTAATTAACTCCCTAGAAGTTCTGTTCTATACGCTGAGAGAATTATATCCTCTCACGTATTTTAATTCCTTGGTAAGCACTACATGTCTTTATATTCCTCATAAATAAGTCTAGGATCAACATATTTTTTTTAATATATACATAAGTCCTTAGCTTTTTGCTTTTATCTTCTTTAGAATAAATATCTTATATATCATACCTTTAACCAGTTGCATTTTATGTTCTGATTTCTGATAAATATCTTATTACAGTACTTAGGAACCGTATATAGAAACCTGATTTTGGTTTATATAGTAAGTTTATACTTTAACCATCTACTACTTTAAAGAGTTTACGGATTCTTTAGGTTTGCATTAGATATTCATTAGAATAGATAAAATTATTAACATTTGATCATAATATAATGCTAAATGGAACTAGATATATAATATGACCTTAAATGCACTTTTATACGTCAAACCTTAAAATACAAAAAATGTCCTGATAATTGTATACCACATATGTTATTGCAGATGTTGTTTCATCACATAACTAAGTAACGAGTGACCCAAACCTCGTTTATCTTCATCAAGTCGTATCAGTTTCTCCAGTAAGCTTACGCTCTCGTTCCATTACACTTTAGGTTTGGGATTGGTAGTACTACATCTTATTTATCTCTATTCTCACTCTAAATTCCTCTTTTCTTTTCTCTAAATCAAATCTTTAACACGGGTATTTTGGTTTCTGTTCTAATTTTCTGTAGGTCTAACTGAAGGCACTTTATAGATGTACTATATTGTAAATATTGATGTAATTATGACAATGATTGTTCAGACATATTTTTATTGATTTTAGGTTGTTGTGGCTTCTCCTGACGAAGGCGCTACGTGCGCCGAAACGCGCGTCGAAGATTCACTTATTGCCGCTCTGTATTTTTATATGCATTTTGTATTTTATAAAATTTGATTTGTATTTTAATGTATGTATTATGTTACTAAATTGTATATATCATTATTGAACTGATCTTCTTTTTTGTTATTCTTGATTCATATATATGAATATTAATTGAATAAATATTTTCAGTTTTTACTTAAATTTTATCTTTTTCTGTCCTCATTGTCTTTATAGTGTTTATTACATTTATTGTGATTTTATTTGTCAATTACCTAGGAACGATATATTCTCTTGATTGTTTACCCTGTCCTAGGAATAGTATATTTATACATACAGGGGGTCCTTGATACTCACATTTGCCGTTATACCTAATACCATACCACTGATCGTTTTTGAAGCCCCCATGCCGGACTCTAGCACCCCCGAAGCCCTGAGGTGCATCCTCCTCAACGTGCGCTCCTTGCACAGACATGCTGTAGAGATTTGGGACCTCCTCGACACCCTCTCGCCAGACGTCGCCTTCTTCACGGAAATGGGGACCAACCCCACCTCCGACCCCAACATCGCCACCGCCATCCCAAACGGAAACAAGATCCAGAGGAAGGACCGCCCCAACCGCTCAGGAGGAGGACTCGCCATCGCACACAAGAGCTCCCTCCGACTCACCACTTCCAGCACGAGCGACCCCCCGTCCACCACCGAACACCTCCATTTCCAGATTCCGACCAGACCCAGAACGACCCTGCGTGGCACCCTCGCCTACAGACCCCCCAGACCTCCAACCGCGTTCACCACTACCATCGCCGACCTCATCGCGCCCCACGCCATCGCCTCCATGGACTACATACTCATCGGAGACCTTAACTTCCACCTCGACAACAACAGCGACCCCAACTCCGCCACCCTCCTGGACAACCTTGCCAACCTCGGACTGAAACAACTCATCACCACCCCTACCCACAAGGCAGGAAACACCCTCGACCTGATCTACGCAGGAGGCAACAACATCCACTTCAGCCACACCACGCAACCCCCCTGGATGGACCACCACTGCGTACACTTCCATGTTGACAAACCCACCGCCCCCAATCCTGCACCACTCCCTCCGCGAAGGAACTGGAGGAAGATCACAGAGGAGCACCTCAACTCCACCCTCAACCGCGACTCCCCCCCACCTCGACCTATGCCAACTCCGCAGCCAAAGAACTTCAAGGATCCAGACGCACCTGCAGACATCTCGAGAAGAATTGGAGAAACAGCAAAACTTCGGAAGACCGCACCACATACAAGAACGCCATGACAGAATACCACCAACTCATCAGATCCACCAAAAGGACCTTCCTCCGAAACAAAATCAATGCCAACACCAACAACGCCAAGGAACTCTTCAACATCATTCAGGAATTCACCAAGACCCCAGCGAAGCCATGGACGTCACACCCTCCCAGGACCTCTGCGACAAACTCGGCTCCTACTTCCACCTGAAAATTAGAACCCTCTATGACAACTTCAACGAACAGACTACGGACACCCACTCCACTCCTCCCCCCAGCAACAATAGCCAGCCCACCATCTCCTCCTGGACCCCGGCCACCACCGGGACACTGCGTCGACCATGAAAGGCATTCACTCAGGAGCCCCCACGGACCCCTGCCCTCCGCACATCTTCCACAGAGCCACTGCCACCATTGCACCTGAGCTATGACGCACCATCAACGCCACCTTCAAAGCCGGCACATTCCCCGATGACTGGAAACGTGCAGAAGTCAAGCCCCTCCTCAAGAAGCCCTCAGCAGATCCGACGGACCTCAAGAACTACCAACACATCTCTCTCCTCCCTTTCGCGGCCAAAGTCACCGAGAAGATCGTCAACGGCCAACTAACAAAATTCATCGAAGAGAACTCCCTCCTCGACCCCTCCTAATCTGGATTCCGCAGCAACCACAGCACCGAGACTGCCCAACTCGCCGCCACAGATGACATCCGCACCCTCCTCGACCTAGGCCACACCAGGGCCCTGATCCTACTTGACCTCTCTGCAGCCTTTGACACCGTCTCCCACCGCACCCTCACCGCCAGGCTCCATGATGCCGGCATACAGTGAATCGCCCTCGACTGGCTCTGCTCCTTCCTCACTGGCAGAACCCAAAGAATCAGACTTCTGCCCTTCCTTCCGAACCCACAGAGATCAACTGCGGAGTACCCCATGAATCATCGCTCAGCCCCAGGCTCTTTAACATCTACATGGCCCCCCTTGCCGCCATCGTCAGACAGCTTGGACTCAGCATAGTATCCCACACCGACGACACCCAGCTCATCCTCTCCCTCACTGAGGATCCCCTCACCACCAGACTCAGGGCCCGATTCTGATGCGGGTTGGAAAAGCTTCCCGACCGAGGGCCTGATTCTGATGCGGTTAGGAAGGCCTCCTAACGGCATTTGCTCCTTCCAAATCGGATCGGGAACGTGTCTTCCCGACCGAGGGCCCAATTCTGATGCGGTTAGGAACAAATGTTCCCATTGAAGTCAATGGGAGTTCAACCAAATCGTATCTGGAAGCATCCGGATGCATCCTACTCCGCCGGTCGGACTTTCCCGATCCGAGTGGGTCGGACACCATTTCCCAACCGATTCGGTCGGGAAGCTTTTCCAACCCGCATCAGAATCGGCCCCTCAGCTTCCAGGAAGGAATGAAGGACGTCACATCCTGGATGAGCAGCAGCTGCCTGAAGCTTAACTCAGAGAAGACAGAAGTCCTCATCCTCGGACCCTCCCTCTCTGCATGGGACAACACCTGGTGGCCCACCACCCTTGGCAGTCCCCCCACCCCCACGGACCACGCCCGGAACCTCGGCATCATTCTCGACTCCTCCCTCACCATGACCCGACAGATCAACGCCGTCGCCTCCACCTGCTTCAACACCCTCCACATCCTCCGCAAGACCTTCAAATGGATCCCCCCGAATCAAGAAAGACCATCACCCACGCACTCATAACTAGCAGACTGGACTATGGAAATGCCCTCTACGCCGGGATCAATAAATCTCTGCTCCGCAAGCTCCAGACCATACAGAACACCGCAGCCAGACTCGTCCTCGGCATCCCTCGACACGAACACATCACCCAAAACGTGCGAGACCTCCACTGGCTCCCCGTCGAGAAGAGAGTAACCTTCAAGATACTCACCCATGCCTACAAATGCCTCCACAACACCGGACCCCAATATCTCAACGAAAGAATCTCCTTCCACGTACCCAAGAGAAACCTCCGATCCGCCGACCTCGCCGAAACCCTGCTCATCGGCAGAACCAGAACGGGTGGAAGAGCCTTCTCCTACATCGCGGCAAAGACCTGGAACGAGCTCCCGATCAACATCAGATGCGCCCCCACTCTTCACATCTTCAGGAAGACCCTCAAGACCTGGCTCTTCGACTGACCGGAGCTGCACCCCCTTCCCCCCAGCGCCTTGAGACCCCTACGGGTGTGTAGCGTGGTTCACAATTCACTGATTGATTGATAGAAACCTATAGCGCCTATTGGGACATCTGTTTGCGCTAGACCGGGACAAAGTCAACGTTTCAGGCCAACCACGATGGAGCCCTGCATGGCTACCCCTCGCGGTAGGCCTCAGTCACATTTTTTACCTACTGACTTAGAAACTTTTCTGGAGCTTTTTCTGCCAGGATCCCTCGCTGCTCTCCACCAGTCCATGTTCGGTGAGGATTCGCTGACTTGCCTTTCGATGAGCTCCCGGTCAAACTATGGAAGTCAGACCTCTGGATCTTTCCAGAGGGACGAACCAGGGATCCAGGCCGGCTCGCAGTTGAAGGTGGGTGGATTGACTCCCACCTTTTACCTTACCATAGGACTTTTACTTTTAGAACTTAGAAAGTTGCTTTTACCTTAGGACTTACAAACTTTTACAGAGCTTTTTCTCCAGGATTGGCCATGGATGAGCTCCTGGTCAAACTCTGGAAGTCGGAACTCTGGAGCTTTTTAGCGGGACAAACCTGGAGGGGAGGCCAGCTCGCGGTTGAGGGCAGCCGGCTTGACTGGCCAGGTCGAGTCGGTCCACTTATGGAGCTTTTTTCCAAAGTTGCTCCAAACTTCTCCAAACTTCTGGAACTTCTTCCTGAAGTTTTTCTGAGGGTCCAAAAGTGTCCAAAACTTACTCCAAAGGTCTGGAAGCACCAAGATGGTCCTTGAAAGTTTGGGACTTCAGTTCCCACAATCCACTTGGACAAAAGCCTGACACATTCACTGGAGTCACTCCAGGCTGGGGGTTCTTGATGGTGATAGTCCAGGTGAGCTCTGTTAACCTGTAGCTTGCAGGTTGTCCACTCTTTATTCCTCATGAAGCCAGTTAGGTCCACAGAGCTGTAATCCCAGATTGTGCAGCAGGCGCAGTCAGTCAGAGTGCTGGGCCTGGTTGGTGCAAATCAAAACTTCCAACATGGACCCTTCTTCTTCTGTGGTTTCAAGCAGCAGATCTGAGAGGTTCTGCCCCTCTCAGATACTTAATCAGTGTTTTCTGGGGTCAATCAAGAGGGCACTCCTGCCAAAAGAGGTGCAGGTCAACACCACAGAGCATGGCCATTTCCTCCAAAGTGTGGCACAATTGTCTCCCAGAAGGCACTGTTTCTACAAAATTCAATATGGCTGAAGTCTCAGCAGAGAGGCAAGAGCTAGCTAAACCAACCTCCAGGATGGTGCATCTCCATAGTCTCCCTCCCCTTGGAATCTACACATTCCTTTCTTAAGCCTGTCATCTGGCTGGGTTCAGAGGGGATGGGTGTAGATGGACCAGGCTTCTTCTGCCTGTCCCCTCCTTCCTTTGAAGGTCATGGTTTCTGGCCACTCCCCCTTGCTCTAGCATTCCTGTGTAGCAGAACCCTCGCCTCCCAGATGGTTCCTCACCCCAGGTGCCACTTATCACTTCTTCAAAGCACCCTGGCTAATCCACTTAACTCTAACCAATCAGGGCAGACCACTGGAAGGCTGCATTTTGGCTTACAGACAAGAAAGACTTATAACTTCTTTTCTGTACATTCTAGGATAAATTCAACAACAGCATATTGCTGGATTTATCAATACCATTCTCCTAAGTCCTTGAATGATATTTTTCGATTGTCCCTTGCCATAGTTATTAATTCATAAACTATTGCAATGTTAACCTATGTGGCTGTGGATCTACAATGGGGTAAATGAAATGTCCAATTTCTCCAGCACTAGGGCCTATAAAACTACTTTTATAAGGACCCTGCTTACAACTATATGACCCCCCACCCCTGGGGCAACTAGGGAAGCCTTTAGGGGTTCAGAATATACAAAACTAATGTAGATCCTCACTCCACAGCGCTCCTAGCACAAAAGCATGTTAGTACAATGAGGGAAGTGAAATGTGCACTTTTTCTATCCCCAGGACATATACAACCTCTTTTATGAGGGTCCTCCTTATTAGTACTTGACCCCCCACACCTGGGACACCAAGGGGAGACCCTGGTGGTACATAATATGCCACAATATTGTAGTTTATCAATTCTTAAGTGCCCCAAACACCAAAGTCGATTTTGGGCACAATTTACATTTTAAATGTAGTCCTGCAACACAGGGCTGCTTTTAAACTGACCTCAGGCTCTCAGCAGTGCACACATGCAAGTGAAGAAAGGGCTGCTGGCATCTAAACTGCCATGCCCTATTATATACTAGTATTTAGGAAGACAAGGGTGCCCCAATATATGAACCTGGGGTAATATGTAGTTTAAAGGAACAATGGTTCTAGAGTGGCCTAAAAGGTCCAAGGGGAAGTAACCCTGTAAAGGGCACTGAGATAAGTAAAGGAATAGAAACTTAATTCATAAAAGAGAGCAGTAGGAAATATAACAAGGGACATATAGGTCAATGTATGACAAATATTTATTACACAATGAAGGTATTCAGGTGCTCACACAGTAAGTGACAATAAGCGTGACGTGAGAAGTGAGGGTGAACTTAAAATAATGACATCGCATTGACAACAGAAATAGAAGCTCCTTTAAAGATTTTTACAGAGTATAAGGAGTTCATGTTGTAGGGAGTCGACGACGTTTCGAACTCAATTATTCGAGTTCATCTTCAGGACAAAAAAATGTGAGCAACTTGAATTGAGCTGAAGAAGGAAATAATATCCTTGGTAAAGGCGTCTGCGTAGCGCTGTGCTTCTTAAGGTGACCGGGATAGCCTGCGAATTAATGCGCGTTATGGTGGGGCCCGGTAGGGAAAAAACAAACTTAGTTTGCTGGAAGCAAATGCTTAAAATCCTTCGCCGTTAAATGGCAATGTGCTGTGCCGGGGAATTAATTAAATTGGCCGGTCACAGTTCGCGCTCAGTGCGGATTTTCCTTTGAGCAGGACACGCTCCTTTCATCTCCCAGGCCTCCATTTACTGAACTGTGACCGGCCAATTTAATTAATTCCCCGGCACAGCACATTGCCATTTAACGGCGAAGGATTTTAAGCATTTGCTTCCAGCAAACTAAGTTTGTTTTTCCCCTACCGGGCCCCACCATAACGCGCATTAATTCGCAGGCTATCCCGGTCACCTTAAGAAGCACAGCGCTACGCAGACGCCTTTACCAAGGATATTATTTCCTTCTTCAGCTCAATTCAAGTTGCTCACATTTTTTGTCCTGAAGATGAACTCGAATAATTGAGTTCGAAACGTCGTCGACTCCCTACAACATGAACTCCTTATACTCTGTAAAAATCTTTAAAGGAGCTTCTATTTCTGTTGTCAATGCGATGTCATTATTTTAAGTTCACCCTCACTTCTCACGTCACGCTTATTGTCACTTACTGTGTGAGCACCTGAATACCTTCATTGTGTAATAAATATTTGTCATACATTGACCTATATGTCCCTTGTTATATTTCCTACTGCTCTCTTTTATGAATTAAGTTTCTATTCCTTTACTTATCTCAGTGCCCTTTACAGGGTTACTTCCCCTTGGACCTTTTAGGCCACTCTAGAACTATTATATACTAGGGACTTAAAGGTCGTTTTAATCCCTCTGGCCTATTATGTACTAGGGACTTCTAGGGGAGGTCATGCCAATCATAGGGGTACCCTAACCCATGATGTACCCTAGTGTATGTAGGTGTAGGTATTTTCACTGTATTCTAAGTGTGTTTTCAGCAGAGCACTGGCCCTGGGCCTGGCTAGGCAGAGCCTTGGGACAGTAAGAGTCAGTTACCACCAGTACCAGTCAGCAAAAAATAGTGGTGCCCAGGGCACAGGATGACTTTGCAACAGTCCCTTACAGGTTCAAGAGTAAGTAACCCTGGTCTAATTAAACCCTGCACAGTAGAATATTCTACTCTGGAAGTGCATGTACAGAACCATTGATTATTCCCTGCGCATATGCTGCATAACTTTCCGATAATGTACACATACTTAATTAGAACATTGGAATGTTTTTTTTGTTTGTTTTTCTTTTTATTAAACTATCAAAGTCGACATTACAGGACATTGAAAATGTATACATACTTCGAGTCTAGAGCATTTATGGGTACAAGTATACAGGTATTTCAACTAATAACAATGATTATGGTGTAAGTTGGTCATCTGAGACAGGATCAAGGGTGGGAGTACAGATACTTCCACGATAGCTATTCCATTTATTCCATATAGAGGACCATTTCCTGGGACATCCTCGGGAAACATAGACCGTTTTTTTCCTGAACATACACCAGTCCATGTCGTTTTTCCAGGAGTCCACCCTGGGCGGTTCCCCGGCTCCCCACAGCTGCGCAATGTTCCGTTTGGCTATCATTTGGCCAAGCGTAACCCAGAGTTTATCCTTACTGTTGAGGTCAGTGGGCTCCCAAATATTCAAGAGACATCTCTTAGCTTCTGGCCGTATGACTACCCCCAACACATGACTCATACATTCGTGCACTCGTGACCAATAGGACTGAATAAGTGGGCACTCCCACATTATATGCATAAATGAGCCAAGCTGCCCACATCCACGCCTACAACTGCCCTCATCTACCTTTCCCATTTTAACCAGGGTTGGTCCGGAAACATATACCCGATGGAGGATCTTTAACTGGACCAAGCGCAGTCTAGAAGAGATTGCAACCTCCTTTGGGGAGGCCAGAGCCTCCTGCCACTCCTCGTCGTCCAGTTCCAGCCCGTCTCCCTCCCAGCGTCGTCTCAAGAGTGTCAGAGGATCTGGAGTGTTATTTATCAGTTTTTTATACGTCAAAGATATGGCTCCATCTGGCAAATAACCGTCTAAGAGTCTGTCCTCTAGCGGCGAAGCGTCAGGTAGGGAGGTGTCTTTGGGTAGGTTCGATTGCAGTGCATGTCTGATTTGTAAATATTGGAAGTACTCCGAGTCTGCGAGCTCATGGCTCTGCTGCAGAGCGGAGAACGTTATCATCTCGCTGTTTTTCCACAGGTCTCCGATGGTAGAGACTCCGATCAGGTCCCACTTGTCAAACCCTTTTGTGGTACCCATTGTACCTAGTCGTTCCGAGTCCCATAGGGGGGTGGCCTGGGTGAATGTCTTATCCCACCCCAGACTTTTGCTAGCAACGTGCCAAATTGCCACTGAGTGTTTGGTCGGTCCCGTAAGATGATATCTCTGGGGCCTAGAGTAGAGAGCTCTGTAATAAGTACCTCCCGGTAGGCGGAGCTTGCTCGCGACCAAGATGGCCGCTTGAGCCTTTAGCTCCGTAATATCATCACCCGATCCGGCATCTATCCGGCATTATCTCGACAAGCCTGTGTCATCGGCACGCACGGGGAGTGCGGCGGCTGGTTTTGCGGTCATTTTCTCTGCGGGATCGGCGGAGCTGCGAGCGTCTAAGGCTCCTCACGCTGCGGGCCCAGAAGCATCGGGCTCGCGTGATCCGGATCGGCGCAGGCGGGCTGCCTGTGCGGAGCGGCGGCGCAGGGGCAGCGAACAGTGTATCGGAGGCCTGGGGAGTCAGTCGCGCCTACTGTTTGGCGGTGCTTGGTGCCCCCTGGAGAGTGCTGGATGCGGGCGCCGCATCGTGGGAAGGTCAGCTGCGGTGTGGTGACAAGGTACGGCGTTGCAACGAGGACATAGGCAGTGCAGTCTGGCGGCGGCCATGGCAGCGGGGAGGCTTCAGTTTCATGGGAACACACCCTCACACCGTGTCCAGCAACTGCTCACTCTGCTCAGTCCTGTTCAACCAGGGTTCCCCCCGCTGCCTCATCCAGCAGGTGCCGCTCCGGACTTTGATGCCGCACTTTCGTCCAATCCTTCAGGGCCTTCTGTAGGGCTTTTGGATCTATAAAGATGTGTGAACGACCCTGTCGATTGACCCATGGTTTAGCTGGGTAGAGCATGGCATAGTCTATTCCCAGGTCACGAAGCTGCTTTTTCATCGGAACAAACTGCTGGCGAGCCTCCTGGACTCGTATAGTGAAATCTGGGAAGAGAGATATCGTGGATCCTTCAAATGTCAAGGATTTCTTTTCCCTGGCCACCCGCAGGGTGGCATCTCTGTCCCAATAATTAAGTAGTTTTGCAATTATCGGTCGCGGCGGTGCCCCCGGGGCGGGCGAGGCCCCAGGGAGCGATGCGCCCTTTCCACCACAAACATAGGGAGAAAACCTCCTCACCTAGCAGCGCCACCAGCAGCTTCTCGGTGAATTGTTCCATGTTTCCCACGTGGGTGGACTCCGGAAGGCCAATAATCCTGAGATTGCAACGACGAGAATGCGCCTCCAAGTCTTCCGTTTTGTCTTGAAGGACGCGCATTACTCGCCCAAGTTGTTTATGCTCTGTGTCTAGTGTAGTGTGCGCCTCCTCCACCTCAGTAATCCTCCGTTCTGACATGTCCAGCCGCTCTGCACTCGGAGCAGGTGGAGTGGCAGTGAGGAGCGACACGTAATTGGAGCGACGCTTAGCCTGGGGGCCCTGGGGGAAGATTCCGGTCTGGTGGTCCCGCTAGCCAGGGGTCGCACTGTGTGGCCCAGATAATAGCTGCAACTGGAGCGGAGGGGTAAGGAGCCTGTGGGCTGCTCTCAGGAAGAGTGTGGCACGTCTCAGCGACCTGTGGGGGTACGGTGCGGGGTGGCTCCACAGCTCCCCTGCCCTTAGCGTGAGAGTGCAGGTTGCGGCCTACCGGAGGACTGACGTATTGGGGGCGTGAAGAGGCGCCGGGGACCCCCTTTCGGCTGAGTGATCAAAGTGCCCCGACTGGGGGGGCGACTGGTCTCCCTTTAACGTGGGTTGGAGTTGAGTTTGTGGTGGACACTCCCCGTGGGGGGGATATAAATTGCGGTGAGCGGCGCCCTCGGTGCTCCGTGGTGGTTCCCGCGGCTGCAGATAGCGGGGGGAGGAGTAACCCCCTGGCTGGCGGACACCGATCACTGCGACGATGGGCAAGGTGGACAAAGCACAGCCCAAACTATCATTTGACCAGAAGCGGTCGAGATCCCAGGATGCCATGGCAAGAGGGCCTACGGAGGAGATGGCGCCTGCGGTCGATGGTCCACACTCAGATATCCGCGAACTACTCCTGACCATGGAAAAGAACTTGCAGGGCAGCATTGCAGCACTGGGGACAAAAATGGATGCGCTATCCTACAGAATGGATAGAATGGCGGAGCGAGTAGATAAGCATGCAGAGCGGCTGGACATGTCAGAACGGAGGATTACTGAGGTGGAGGAGGCGCACACTACACTACACACAGAGCATAAACAACTTGGGCGAGTAATGCGCGTCCTTCAAGACAAAACGGAAGACTTGGAGGCGCATTCTCGTCGTTGCAATCTCAGGATTATTGGCCTTCCGGAGTCCACCCACGTGGGAAACATGGAACAATTCACCGAGAAGCTGCTGGTGGCGCTGCTAGGTGAGGAGGTTTTCTCCCCTATGTTTGTGGTGGAAAGGGCGCATCGCTCCCTGGGGCCTCGCCCGCCCCCGGGGGCACCGCCGCGACCGATAATTGCAAAACTACTTAATTATTGGGACAGAGATGCTGCCCTGCGGGTGGCCAGGGAAAAGAAATCCTTGACATTTGAAGGATCCACGATATCTCTCTTCCCAGATTTCACTATACGAGTCCAGGAGGCTCGCCAGCAGTTTGTTCCGATGAAAAAGCAGCTTCGTGACCTGGGAATAGACTATGCCATGCTCTACCCAGCTAAACTGCGGGTCAATCGACAGGGTCGTTCACACATCTTTATAGATCCAAAAGCCCTACAGAAGGCCCTGAAGGATTGGACGAAAGTGCGGCATCAAAGTCCGGAGCGGCACCTGCTGGATGAGGCAGCGGGGGGAACCCTGGTTGAACAGGACTGAGCAGAGTGAGCAGTTGCTGGACACGGTGTGAGGGTGTGTTCCCATGAAACTGAGGGGATGGGTGGGTTCCTGGGGGGGGGCCTTAGTCCCCACTGTGCTAGCATAGCGGTGGGCGTCTAGTATGAGGGCTGCATAGGATACGCATAGGGCTTTATCCGGGGCTGTTTTTTAGTATTGTAGGGGAGTGGGGAGCACCCCACTAAGATGATTATGGTTAACTGACAGTGGGGAGTGCGGGCGTTGCTGGGGGGGGCGCCGAGAGTGGCTAAAATAGGGGCGCAGAGAGTTTGCTTGCTGGTGACGGTGGCGAGGCTGGGGGATCCACTGACTGAGGCCCGGAGTGGGAGTTTGCTGCACACAGATAGATATCTTCTAGACGCTCGGGCTAACGAAGCGAGATGCTGTAAGTACGAATGGGACGATTTGCGGGGTGTGAGGTGGTTACATGCTACTGCCACTATTCACAGCAGATGAGTGACCTCTGCCCACGCGTGAAACACACAGGGGTGATGTTTGTTGATTTGGGGTGGGGTGGGGGTGGAGGGGGTGTAGATTGGGAATCCTTAGGGATATCGTGCGGCCAAGTTGGGGGTGGTCTGGCGTGGGTGGGGGTGGCAGGGGGGAGGGTGTAGTTTTACAGTTTGGATTGTTTTTTGTTTTATGTTGGTTTCTATGTGGCGGGCGCGCTGTATATTTGAAGCAATGGTCGGTATGCAACAAGGATCTAGATACACGCAATGATGGTACCGGGTGAGGGACCTAATCGCAGGCCACTGGACTCCATCCGCGCACTGACGTGGAATGTGAGGGGGCTCAACGACCACCGTAAAGTGCGAAAATTATTGAATTATCTCAACAGGCAGACTGTCGATGTGGCCCTTATACAGGAAACGCACCTCCCGTTGGATAGCGCTATGTTGAGATGCAGAGGGTTGCAAGGCAATATTAATGTCTCAGGCTTTACGACGCACGCCCGAGGGGTGTTGACTTGGGTTAACCCTAGGTCTGACTTCACGCTGGCACAGTTGGACTCGGACAAGGAAGGCCGCTTTGTGATTTCCAGGTGTCAGGGCAGGGGCATTGACCTCATTTTAGTGAACGTTTATGGTCCTAATTATGACTGCCCGGAATTTTACGCGATGTTGTCAAACACAGTGAACAGATACCCTGATGCGAGTTACCTCTGGGGAGGCGACTTTAACCTAGTGCGGGACCCGGGCTTGGACAGGTCGGGGGCATGATCAGGAAGCCATCAGCAGCGGCTAGAGCGCTGGAGAGCGCTATGACATGTTTGTCGCTTAGTGATATATGGAGACAGCTCCACCCGGGAAGAGGGGGTTACACACATTATTCTGCTTACTATAATCTACACACGCGTATTGATTACTGGTTCATCTCCTTTTCGCTCCTGCCGCAAGTTCGGGGGTGCTCGATACTTCCGCGCACTTTATCTGATCACTCGCCACTGTTGCTGGAGGTGGCGACGCCCACGAGGGTTATCCCGCCGTTTACGTGGCGGTTCCCCCCTTTTTCGCTACTGGACCCTCTTTTTAAAGAGGAGCTAGCTGAGGCGATCGACACCTTTTTCAATATCAATGTGGGATCGGTGGATAGCTTTCAGACGGTCTGGGAGGCATTTAAAGTATACATTCGGGGGGTGGCTATGGCTAAGCACTCGGGGATACTCCGCTCAATTCGGAAGAGGCTGGCAGACTTGGAAAAGAGGTTGCAAGGCTTAGAACAAAAGTTATTAGCGGACGGGAATGAGGCGCTAACGGGTGAAATTAAAGTCGTGCTGGGGGAATATCAGGAAGTGGCAGACCGTGAAATTAAGCATCTAGGTAAATATGCCACAGCTCGGGTTTATGGAGAAGGGGACAGACCTGGCTCAGTACTGGCTAGGATGATGAAGGCCAAGCGTAGCAAAACTATGATACCGGAACTGAAGTCTGCAGAGGGAGTGAGCGTTAACTGTGGAGTCCGACATAGCGGACAGGTTCCAACAATACTATTCGGACCTCTATACTGCCCGATCTACGGGCCCGGAGGATGACATCTTGGACTACCTAGAGCATATCAAACTACCGTTCCTTACAAACGAGCATAGGGAGTTCCTTATGAGACCAATAGAACGGGACGAACTTTTGCTTGCCTTGTCGGGGATGAAAGCTGCAAGTGCACCTGGGGCGTATGGCTTGACAGTGAGGAGCTTTTATAAAGCATATGTAGACTTATTGCTTCCGTACCTCATGGCACTCGTTGACGATATGTGCGTATCGGGAACTATGCCGCAGACAATGAGGGAAGCGATTATAGTCGCCATCCCTAAACCGGGAAAACCCGCAGATGAGTGTGGGTCATACCGACCGCTCTCGCTGCTAAACGTGGACACCAAGTTATTCGCTAAGATACTAGCAAACCGCTTAGCCCCATTGGCTTCAATATTGGTGGCACCCGAGCAGGCGGGATTTGTCCCGGACAGAAACCTTACATATAATCTTCGCACGGTGTTTGGTGCCATACAGCATATTAATCAGAACATCAAGGCGGTTGCGGTCTTCCTAGACATCGAGAAGGCCTTCGACTCCGTTGAGTGGCCCTTCATGCGGCAGGTGCTGTCTAGGATGGGATTGGGACCAGTTTTCCTCCAAATGCTTGGGGTATTGTATAGCGCTCCTCAGGCGAGGGTAAGAGTGGGTAACCTGGTTACGGACGCTATTGCCATCTCCAGGGGTACAAGGCAGGGTTGCCCATTGTCCCCTCTCCTGTACGCACTGATCGCTGAACCCCTGGCGTGTGCCTTAAGAGAGTATCATAGTGGTAGGGGCATACGATTTCCTACGTATGAACTAGTGGTGTCCACCTACGCGGATGATACGCTTTTGTATGTACGTGATCCGGAAAACAATCTCTCCCCTGTACTTCGGGAGGTGGTGCATTTTGGAGCCTTGTCGGGATTAAGGGTCAATTGGTCTAAGACGACGATGTTTCCGCTCACCCCGGGCACGACCCGATTTGAGGGGGACTACCCAATAATATGGTCCACGGATGCGGTTCGTTACCTGGGCATCCAACTCCACTCGGACTCGGAGATTGTGTTCCGTGCAAATTACGGCGTGGCAGTGGCCAAACTTGAGGAGGATGTAGAGGCTTGGATTAAGCTGCCGCTGTCTCTGCTTGGCCGGATCTCTATTATGAAGATGGTGGTACTGCCCGCTTCTTATTCCTCTTTACAAATATTCCTATTGTGCTCCCGAGCTCTTTCTTTCACAGACTTAATAAATCTTTGACAAAACTGGCCTGGGCGGGTAAACAGGCGCGGGTGAAATGGCAGATTCTTACTCTACCGTATCACATGGGGGTCTGGGTGCACCTGATTTGAATTTATATTATAGAGCGGCGCAAAGCGCGCTTGCATATCACTGGATGCACGGCTCGCCAGATATTCCGTTTCTCCGTATGGAGAAGTTGTTTGCAGCTCCGCTCCCACTTCCGTCCATGCTCTTTGAGCCCAGGGATCGCACCACTGGGATATTGGATTCCATTAATTCGATACGCCACGCATGGCACCATCTATTGCAATTGTGTGCGGGGGCCCTGCCTTATTCCCCGACTATGCCAATCGAGTGGACCCGATGGTTGCCACCGTGCAGGGACAGGGGGGTGACACAGGTATTGTGCACGTTGACTCTCATAACGGCGGGAGACTTATTTCAGGACGGGGTAGTAAAAACTTGGGAATCAGTGGAGGACTCGGTGGAGGAGGGCACCTTCCTCCAAAGATTTCAGTTTCACAGGGTGCGTAGGGCCCTGCGTGGCATACTAGGTGATGATCTACAGGAACCCCTGAGGTGCCGGAGTTGTCCTATGTCATCAGCGCTATGTCGCCGCGTAAATCGGTCTCACACATTTATAGGTTGGCTATGTCTCAGCGAGCGTTCCAGTACACCAAGGCTAGACTTGCATGGCAGCGGGATTTGCACTGCAATATAGATGATGCTATGTGGACATATTGCTGCACGAATACGAAACGCATATCCCTACACGGTAGGCATAGACTGGTACATTTTAAGTTTGTGAATAGGGTGTATTACCCCCCTGAGAGATTACATCGATATGGCCTGAGGGACAATTCTGACTGTGACCGATGCCACGCCCCAACTGCAGATTTTATACATCTGGCTTGGTATTGTCCAGTAATACAGAAATTCTGGGGCTTAGTTTTCTTGGAGCTAGGTGCAATTACCGATACAGAGCTCACCCCAGACCCCGCTATGGCACTTTTAGGATACTCTAAGTTGCTGCCCAAGGCGATCCGTACATTGGTGGATATGGGTCTACTGATAGCAAGGGGGAGGGTTGCAATGCGCTGGCTGAAGGGTCCTGCACCGACAATGTCCCAGTGGTCTCACGATATGCTTTACTGCTGCACACAGACTGAGAATTACAGTGAATTGCTTCCCCCACGTAGCAGACCCAAGAACTTCTGGGGCCTTTACACAACATATTTGCTTCTTAGGAAAGCAGGGTCGACCGAGGAGGGTACTGCAGAAATCGGAGCACGCGCTGGCACCTCTGTAATTTAAAGGCCTGATTCAAGTGTAAGTTCAGCGAGAATTTCTGGACGGCGTTGCTAAGAGGATGTAATAGGACTGGCGTTGCTGCTGACCATTGCCGATGGAAATATTTTAATTTGTTGTATCACTCATGTGGGATCCGTAAAGCTTCCGACATAAGAAGATATGTCATGATAAAGCTGACCGTCTGGGTTTAAAGTTTAAAGGGTTTTTTTGTAACAATGTGCATTATAATTTAGGGGAAAGTTATGACACATGTATTCTTAAGCTCCTGGATGTTGTGGACCCGATGGGGGACGGGCTTATTTGCAGAGCGTACTGTGTAGTATTGTATAGCCGCCGGCCCCAGGGTTGTAGGCGAACGGCTGTGTCTAACAGTGACTTTTATTTTTCAATAAAACTTTAAAAAATAAATAAAAAAAAGTACCTCCCGGTAACAGCCATTTGTCCATTCTATATGCAGGGTCATCCCCATGTTGATATATTGCAGTGGTTGATTGCTGCCAAGTGTGCGGCCCAATAGTATCGTTTTATGTCAGGTAGACCGATACCCCATCGTACCAACCCAGGACCAATTTCTGCAGTGCAATGCGAGGCCGTCCATCCCACAACAGATCCCTCTGCAGGTTCTCTATCTCGCCAAAGTATCTGGCTGGGACTAAATCGAGGGAGTTTTGCAGTGCGTATAAGAAACATGGCAATGACATCATTTTAAATAATGCCGCCCTCCCTAATAGCGAGAGCGGAAGTTTCTTCCAGGTGGCGACATCGCGTTTAAGTCTATTGAGTGCGGGGAGGAGATTGCGTTCATATCTGAGTTTGGGGACAGCCGTAATAAAGATGCCCAGGTAGCGGAAACCCTCCTTTGCTATTTGCATAGGGCAGTCGCAAGGCAGGGGGGTGTCACTGCTAAGAACATACATAAGGGACTTACCCCAGTTAATCCTATACCCGGAATACCTCCCAAAGACGGTGAAGATATCGAGTACAACTCGTAGGGAAGACTTAGGGGAGGCCAGGAATAGGAGGATATCGTCCGCGTACAACGAGATGCGGTCCTCCCATCCCGCCGTCCACTTGAGTCCTCGGATAGAGGGACTCCAACGTATCCATGCCGCTAGAGGTTCTAGGGAGAGGGCGAAAAGGAGGGGTGAAAGAGGACAGCCCTGACGGGTCCCCCGACCCAGTCCAAAGACCTCCGATTTTTTATTGTTGACCACCACCTGTGCCAGGGGCTCAGAGTACAGGAGCCGCACCCAACCAATGAAACCAGGCCCAAAGCCTAATTTTGTCAGGACAGCGAAGAGATAAGATCACTCTATCGTGTCAAACGCCATCGAGGCATCCAACGAGACCACTACCGCCGCTTCTTGAATTGTGTCAAGTCTTCCCAAGACACCGTGGAGGCGGCGCAGGTTCAACGCCGTATTACGATGGGGCATAAAACCCGATTGGTCAGGGTGTATCAGCTTACAGATCACACTCGCGAGGCGGCTCGCCAGCACTTTGGCTAAGATTTTGGGTTCGGCATTCAACAAGGATATGGGTCTGTGAGAGGAGCATTGATTCCTAGGTTTCCCCTCCTTATGTATCGTCACCAGTGTAGCTATACGCTGGTCGTATGGTAGGAGCCCCTTCCTTCGGCTCTCATTGAACATAGCACGCAGGTGGGGAGCAATAGCGTCGGGCTTCAGTTTGTAGAGCTCGATCGGCAGTCCATTGGGGCCCATAACCTTGCCAGAGCGAAGGTCCCGGGTCGCCTGTGCCACTTCGTCGTCCTTGAAGGCGCCATCCAGCGTATCCCTTTCTTCAGCAGAGAGAGTCGGCATCTGAATGTCCCTAAGGAGCTGCTCAGAGTCTGTAACGGAGAGAGTGGAAGTCGAACTGTACACGGAGCTGTAATAGTCTGCGAATGTACGTGCGATTACTTGTGGGTAAGTCACTATTTGCCCCCCCTCGTCTATCAATTCTGGGACCAGCCTATTAGCCATTTCTTTCTTATCCAGCCAGGCCAGCAGTTTCCCGGCTTTATCCCCAAGATCGTATAGCCTACCAGCTTTTTCTCTCCCTAATGTTTTGGCCATGTCAGTGGCAATGCTCTTGTATTCATCTCGTTTAAGCTTCAGGGTATGGAGCGTCTCTGGTGCGAGTTCTTCCGCCTCAGTTTCCTCGAGGCGAAGAATCTCGTTCTCCACCTGCACTAGGTCTTTCAGCTTGTCTTTCCGAGTCCCAGCAATCGAGGACAGCGCCTGTCCTCTGAGCACTGTCTTAAACGCTTCCCACATGACCTGTGCAGACTGGACCGTGCCCTCATTGTCATGAAAATAGTTAACAATAGCCTGAAGGAGTGATTTCTTAACAACTGGGTTACGAAGGTACCAGGGGTTAATGAATGTGACCCTTCCAACCCGCCCTGCCCCCAGGACCAGATGTACCCAGAGCGGAGAGTGGTCCAATATGCACCTAGCCATATGTCTAGCTTCCTGGATCTCTGGGATCTAGGCCGCTGGGGCCAATAGATAATCAATATGGGAGAGGCTTCCATGTGCACCAGAATAAAAGGTGTGCTGAATGACGTCAGGGTGGAACGCACGCCACAAATCCACCAATCCCATTGCATCAAGGAAGTCGGGGAGCCACCTTTGCGAGGGTCCAACCTCCCGTGGGGGGTATCGGTCCAGGAGCCCCGAGACCACCGAATTAAAGTCTCCACCCATTACTAAGCGGTCCTCAGGGAGTGAGAGTAAGAGAACGCCCAGATCTTTAAACTTCAGGCTCTGAAGTCCCGGAGGGACATACACCGTCACTAGATTAAGGGTTGAGCCCTCCCACTGCCCAGATATCGCCGCATATCATCCCATGTTATCAACCCACATGCGCTGTATAGAGAGCGGGAAGGAGTTTTTGATCATAATGCCTACTCCCCGAGACCCAGTGGTAAACCCAGAGTGTGTCACTAGTCTGTAGCCCCATCTATCTAATGCTTTACAAGAGTTGCCAACAAGATGTGTCTTCTGGAGGAGCACCACCTCCGGGGAGTGCCGTTTAACATGTTGCAGGACTATACTTCGCTTAAGTTTGTCCCCCAGACCATTAACATTCCAACTTAACAGTCTAAAGTGTCCGCCTCGGTTCGCCCCCAGCATGACAGAAATAGTTTGTACCTTTTTGCACCAGCTCGAAGAATAGATCAGTCGACATATGTAAACAAGTGACTAGAAAAAACAAACTAAAATCCCCCATTTCCACCCAACATCCCCCCACCCTGCTCCCCTGCACTCTGGGCCTGAAACTGCCCATCAAAACTATGCAGAGTGCCTGTCGCCCAAACTGGTAACTAACAGTAGTTTAACTTGGGGGCAGAAGGCTGTTCCCCCGTGAACCCTCCCCATTGTGGAACATCATTAAGGCTCCTAATTATAGGTCTATAGGCAATAATTATACAGAATGTCAATACATTTCCCCACTTAATGATGACTGGCCCCCACCTGGGTCCCTAAGGGCCCAAAACCTCCCAGCACAGGCTCAACCACCGTCTCATGTATCTCAATATGTACGTCTTACAGTTCAAAGACAGGGAGAGTCCAAGGGCAGCTCACGGGTACTCATCTGCGAGCGTTATGTTCCTCCGCACTTCTCCAGCCCTCAAGCCAGTCCACAGCGTCTTCAGGATGATCAAAGAACCAGGCCCTACCATCCGCCTCCACCCGGAGACGGGCTGGGAACAACATTGCGTATTTAACCCCTTTTTCCCGGAGTTTCTTTTTTACTACCAAAAAGGATCGTCTCTGTTTCTGCACAGCGAGGGTAAAATCAGGAAAGAAGGAGCTCTCCGAGTTCTCATATCGGAGAGGCGGGGCACTCCTGGCGGTCTGGAGGATTACGTCTCGATCGCGGAAATTTAGTAATCTGCCAAGATCGGTCGGGGCGGTGCTCCAGGCCTTGGTTTCCCACCAGGGAACCTATGCGCTCTTTCGACCACAAAGAACTTGGATAGTCCCTTGTGCTGGAGGTGAGTAAGGATGAGGTCTTCCACAAAAAGATCCGTCGCCTGCCCTTCCGCTTTTTCAGGGACCCCAATGATACGCACGTTATTGCGACGGGTGCGCCCTTCATAGTCATCCAGCTTCTCCTCCGCATGCTTCCGGAAGGCCTGTAGTTCGTTGACGTCTCGTTGCAGCTGGGACGTGTCATCGACCAGACTGGAGGTAGTAAGTTCCATTTGTTTTACTTTCTCTCCAATTTTCGTGAGATCTGCCCCTCGGAGCGTTACCTCCGTGGTAATAGTGTCCATCCTCTGTTCAAGGGACACCCTTACCCCAGATATGGCATCCATGACATCCTGGAGTGTCAGTTCTGCGGCGGCCCCCTCGGAACCCTTTGATGTGCCGACCACGTGCTGCGGGTCTGGAAGCATCGACTTCGGGAGCGTATATTTGTCGAGTTTTTGGCTTGCACTACTTTCTGGCCTCTGGTCCCTGACATCTTCACGGTAACACACCAGCCCCCCAAATCTCCAAAATTGCTATGAGCACCAGTGTTCCCTAGGTTCAGGTACAAAATATCAATGGGAGGAAAGTAGATTGTAGTGGCCACCGGGAAATGAGCTGTCCGGCAGTGGTCTAGTCCGTGAGAGCCCCACAGCAGATGAAGCCGACAGCAGGGCACCGGGGGCGACCCAGGTAGATGGCAGGTAGTTCCAGGGTAGTAACAGAATGAGCATTACGTTGATCGGGTGTTGAGCACCCGGATGCTATGCCCACGGTCTTGGCAGCGTTCCCAGCGTAATGCCCAGCAAAGCAATGGACGAGCAGTTGGGGAAGCCCGGCCCGTGTTTCCGTTATACTCTGGGCCCCAAGGAAGCAGGCATTGCCGTATGTTTACCCCCATCACCCCTCGCCAGCCCCATGCAGCCACATGGAGCTACTCCCGGTCCAGCACACGACCAAAGTTCTTCAGGGCCGGTGCCTATGAGGCCGAGCCCCCCTCCGATGAAGGAGATCACGCACCAAGGAAGGAGGTATTACGGTCAGTTTCCCCAGAGGCCAGGGGTGGGGGAAAGATCAGGGCCCCTCTCCAGCCGAGCCGCCCACCAGGCCACTATCTTCAACCACGCCAGGCCCGAAGCCTCGGAGCCCCGGCAGTCACGCAGTCGGGAGCGCTCACCTTCTTCGCCGCGGGCGCTTGCAGTGGCGTTCCGATGACCCCCCCGCTGTCCAAACACCACCGTCGGGTTATCTGCAGTGCCCTTCGTTGACAGCGAGCTTCGCCTCGCGCTGGGCAGGTCTCAGGTTGCAACCACGGCCTTGCGTAGCTGGCGATTCGATGGCGCACGTCACCACGCCCAGTATTTCGCGCCGCGGCCTCCGGATGGGGGAAGTCAAGGAGGCCTCAATTTTCCGCCGGGTGCGATCCAGTCGGCGCTCAGCCCGAGCCCTCGTTCTGAAGTGAAGTGGTGGCAGCTAGTTTATCTGCATATTCCAAGCACATTTGGAGCCGGATCAGTAAAGCGGATAGGCAGGAGGGATTCACGGGTGCCGGAGCTCTTCTAACTTGCAGCCATCTCGCTTCGCGGCTAAGCCACGCCCCCATAGAACATTGGAATGTTGACCGCTCCATTGAAAACAATGGAGTGCTCTGGGCCTCTAATGGATGGTAGAAGCCCGGAGCCTCAACATTCCAATGTTTGTTTCACAGCTTTTGCTGTGAACAATGGCCTCACGGAGCCTGAGGGGATATCCAACCCCCTCGGGCTCCGTGAGGCCTTTGCTCTACAAATTAGAACATTCTGCCCTCTAGGGGTGGAATGTTCTTATAGCCTTAGAGCCCTCTGTAGCAGGCTATACTGGCCATTAAAGGCCCACTCCCTTGTTAAAGGCTCGAGCCGATAGAGCGGGCCTTTAATGGCCGGTAGAGGGAACTACGTCGACCTCTAAGGCTATAGTACATTATATGTGTTGTATGGTTGGTGCCTAAGACCAAGGGGATAGTTGAATGCTTGGTGGCTTGCTAATTGCTCCTGACACTCCTGCACCCTTTCCATCCAGTAGTAGGACCTGCCTAGCTAATAAGGCAGGCCCTGCCACGTGCCTTGTCAACTCACACAAGCCATTTCCACGTTTAACCCGTTAGTCATTTCACAAGGCGGAACATATAGTCCTTGAAAGTGTGGATGCTAAAAGTGAAAGCAGTCGTTGTAAATCACAGAGTCTGTGTCCACAGTTATTTCTTAAACAAGCTAGAGCATGCGTGTCCAATCTAGTTCAGGAAGACTGGATCCAAGCAGGATAACTACTGACAATATATGTGAGTTCCCTTTAGACTTATTATAAAAATCTGGCAGGGAACTAGCCTTTGTGGAAGTATGATTGACACCCCAGATCTAGAGAGTTGATCTAAGTATAATTGACAAGCAGATACCCACAGGCACAAGATATCAGGAAAACTATGTTAATTAATGTTATTTTCAGTAGCTCAATGTTGGGATGGGAACATACCCTGTAGGATGTACAATAGTGAATTCTGCACTGCATCCTCTGTGTGTGTGTGTTGACCTAGGCCCGGTCTTTGACAATGATCGGTTTTAGACCTTGCTCTGAACTGTGGGGAGCACACAACATACACCCTCAAACTACTGTCCCTGTTGTGGGTTTCATGCTTGGAGTGTGGTGGTGACAGTATACCCCGTTAAGTTAATTATGGTAAAAGGCCTTTTTACCTGTGAGACATGACTGAGCGCTCACAAGCACATTCATCTAAAGCTGCTCACAATGAATCCTGACCTCCGACATCCTGTGCATTGTACATTGGCGTGTTTGCTAGGGCTGATAGTGTGCCATGCATGACTTATGAAGGCCTGAAGATCCCATTTTTGAAGCTCGCAGCCTAACCAGAGTAAAAGATGGAGGAGAGGTTGCTTTCCCCAGACTGCATTTGTGTATTGCCAGCATCTCCTAGATAGACGGGGGAATGGCAGGCGCTATAGTGAGGAACGAGGAGACAGACTCTCTTTAGAAGTGCCTGGGCCCTTCCTGATCCATTGGACTGTAAAGGTCTCTGACTGCAGCTGCCATTAGGTTGATGATAGGGGGTACAAGCTAAGGTCTGCAGTATCTGATGTTAGGGAAAGGAGTCTTTTGTCTTTCTTCTTGATCTCTTTAAGGAGGGCTCTTAAATAGGTGGATGCAGCCTGCTTAACAGTTCAGAACATCAAGTGACTAGAGAGGTTCCCCTTTCATGCTTCATGAAGAATCAAGGTTGTCACCTTAGGCAATGCATGCTGAAGATAGTGGCTGGCGTCCGCTGCCCCAAAGAATTGAAATCCTCATGCTTGTAGTCATCATGCTCAAGATGAAATGCTTAGGCTGAGAGACCTAAGGCCAATTTATCTAGGTTTTTCATCACCCTTGTGCCACACAGGTGACGCAGAGCAATGCAAAATCTAGAATGAAATTTACCATGCAAGGCAACCTTGTGTGGCCTGTGTGACTTGGTAAATCTGGAGTAATGCAAGACAGCGCAAGTCGCTGCATGGCGTTACTCTTACCTGAGAAGGCGTTCCATTGGTGGAGCTCGGGTGTTCCCATGCATCTAACCATGGATTTTGGCACATTTCCAGATTTAGCAAGACAGATAAACCTGTGAATGCATCAAAATGTTACGTCTTCCCAGAAGAGGTGCAGCGTGGAGAAATGTAGTTATTTCTCCTCGTTTTTTCTTTTTAAGTGTGCTGCAATCTGCTGCACACTTAGAAAAAGGAAAATGCCTCTGAGCTTCCCTTCCTACACAATAACAATCCTGCCTACAACGCAGGCACCCTTGCACCATGGTGTAGGGGTGCCTACTTTGGCCCAAGGCAGCACAATATGCGCCAGCGCAAGTAAAGGACAGGAATGCTCCATATAATGTTAACTATTGTGCATTCTTCCTGTGTCCCTTTCACACAGATCAGCAAGGTGTCATGCTATGATGCGTCGCTTGTAAATATGATAAATCTGACCCTGAGTGCTTAGAACAAAAGGCAGGGGGGCAGGGTCAAACTCTGCACTTAAAGACCTTACCACAAACTTTGAACCTGAGGGGTGCACCCCAGAGGAGTAGGGTACTCATGAAGGGATAGGAGGAGGGGGTAATTGGATTAATCAGCAGATGCTCCTGAAAGTGCGCGCTCTCAGATATTATCATAGGAAGCACTGGGGTAGACATTTGTGGGACCTGGCTCTTTGCAGGGTTATCCCCCAACTTTTTGCCTTCTCCCTCCTATATTTTTTCAACTTTGTTGGCTTACTTTAGGACCCTGGGCATTTTACCACTGCTAGCCAGTGCTAAAGTGCATATGCTCTCTGTCTAAATTGTATTGGTGATTGGTTTATCCATGATTGGCATATTGATTTACTAGTAAGTCCCTAGTAAAGTGCATCAGGTGTGCCCGGGGCCTGTAAATCAAATGCTACTAGTGGGTCTGCAGCACAGAGTGTGCCACCCACATGAGTAGCCCTGCAAACATGTCTCAGACCTGCCACTGTAGTGTCTATGAGTGCGGTCTTAAACTGCCATTTCGACCTGGAAAGTGCACCCACTTGCCAGGCCCAAACCTTCCCTTTTAGTATATGTAAGTCACAAGGCCCAAGGCAGTCCCATGTGCAGGGTGCAGTGTATTTAAAAGGTAGGACATGTACTGGTGTATTTTACATGTCTTAATAGGGAAATACTGCTAATTGTGTTTTTCACTATTGCAAGGACTATCTTTCCCATAGGGTAACATGGGGATTGCCTTGAAATATCTATCTTTTAAGTGTAAATTCCCATTGGGAGCAGATAGAGATTTGGAGTTTGGGGTCTCTGAGCTCACAATTTAAAAATACATCTTTTTGGGGGAGTTGGTTTTTAAATTGCGTGTTTGATAATGCCACTTTTAGAAAGTGGGGATTTTCTTGCTTAACCATTCTTTGCCTCTGCCTATCTGTAGAATATACGTCTGGGTTGGCTGACAGTTGGGCTCTTGTGCATTCACGCTAGACAGTCACACAAGGGGAGCTGAGGTGTGCCTCGCATATCCTGATGCTCCATCACCATGCTGATGGGCCTTCCTGAGCTGAGTGGTGGGAGGAGTTGTCACTGACAACTAAATAGGGCTGTGTCTGTCCTCACACAAAGCTGTCTCCAACCCCCTGTAGTGCACTACAAAGACTTTCCTTTGAAGTGTGCCTACTTCAAAGGCAGAAAGGGGTATAAGTATTGCACCTCTGACACCCCAAAATCAGAACACTTCTGCACTGAGGACATTCTGCCAGGAAGAAGAGCTGGGTGCTGTAGGAGGGACTGCCACTCTGTCTGTTGCTTTGTTGTGCTGGCCTGCTGCTTGCTGCTTCTGTTCTGGGAGTGTAAGGACTGAACTTTGCTTTCTGTATCCTGCTTCAAATGTTCTCCAAGGGCTTGTGCATGCTTGCCTCCTGTTAAGAAGTCTCAGGGCCATCAAAGACTTCACCTACCAGTGCCTGGGCTCTTCTGCTGAGAGTGCTGACTTGCCAAGCGGTGCCAAATCCAGTTCCTGGGCCTATGGAAGTGTAAGCTGGTGATCTAAAGAGAAAATCCATGCATTGACTCCCAGTGCCTGTTTTCTCGATGTATCGCGGCACAAGATCGTCGCATCACTGCTGCCTGCACCAAAGCATGGTTCACACTGGAAACATGGACCAGGGCTTTCACTGCAGGCCCAAGCTCGCCGTCGCAACGCATCAGAAAAATCGCCACAGTGTGAGTCCCAAGCACCGTGTCACTGACGTCCATGGCACCCAGTCCAACTCTGCCGCATCACCTGCTCGTGGCTGAAGAATCAATGCAGTGCAAAATCAACACAGTGCCAGCATCGCCGCTACCGCAACAACGCAGCGTGTCTGGATTTTTGATGCATTGTACCTCAGCGCTGATTCTTCATCGACACCACGCCGCAGTAAGGAACTGAGGCCGCGTGTCCGGAAAACGATGCATCACCTACCCTGCCCAGCAGTAAGGAACCTACGCATCACCTCCCCTGCAAGTAAGGAACCGACACATCACCTCCCCTGTGTAGTAAGGAACCGACGCATCGCTTTGCTCTTCCGGCCCCTCACCTTCCCTGCGCCTTGCACCGTCTTTGATTTTTGACATATCTAAAGTATTTTGTGCTTAAACAAATGCATCCATTGGTTTCTATGGACTAAACTTGCTTAATCTTTTAAAAGTAATATCTTGACTTGTGGACAATGTTGGATTTTTGTTGTTTTGGTCTTGTTTTATTCAGATAAATATTAGCTGTTTTTCTAAACTGGTGTGGACTCCTTATGGCCAGGTATTGCTGAGTCCCCGCCCCAATGTAGACATCACTTCCCCACCATGAGCCCAGGGGTACCACAACCCCTCCACTCTCCCTCGAGGCATAGATGGACAACACAATTGTCTTGGATTAGGGGTCAGAATAACCCCAGCCGTATTTTATTAAAAAGACAAAAAACTTTAAAAGTTTCATATTTACAATACGCAGAAAACACGTCCATCAGCCCAGAATATATTTATACACCAATTTTCTTATACAATGTATTTACGTTATTTCGTGTGACTAACCTTAACATATTATCTAATACATAGCCATTCCTAACCTAAACTGAAATATTACATTATTGTTTTCTGCGTATCCCGAATTGAGCCTACGGGCAAGGTCATGACTGGTCCAACTACGTGCTAGGTCCACCCCCCTACTAGAGTGACCTTGCGCAGGAGGCCCCGGTTGCCCAGAAGGTTACCTCCTTCGGGCACCCCCTACACCCCCTCAAATACTACCTCCCAGGGGCTGTGCTGTTATGCCAACTTGGCGCCCATGCACCTTGTGCGGGGATTAGCCCAAAGACCTACCGAAAGCGGAACTTCTCCACCCCGCACCCTCCAGCCTATGCCCTTAATGCTATCTCCCAGGGGCTGTGCTGTTATGCCAAACTTGGCGCCCATGCGCCTGTGCGGGGATTGGCCCAAAGGCCTACCAGAAGCGGAACTTCTCTACCCCCACACCCTCCAGCCTACCGGCCGTAAACGCCCCCTGTAGTTCTATGAGAGACCACTGTCCCCCCCCAGGTGTCCCCATTGACAATGGTGATGCCTACTAAGGACCGTAAAATGCCCGACCAATCATGACCTTACCGCAGACCAAGGATACCATCACATAAAATACGACAATGACGCCCTGCGAGAGAAAAATCTTTGTTTTGTAACAGTCAAATGCCTAAAACAGATTGCCACCTGAAAGAGAAAAATTCAGAGAACAGATCACCACCTGAAAGAGAAAAATTCAGAGAACAGATCACCACCTGAAAGAGAAAAAATTCAAAGGACCTGTAACAGAACACAAGGAATGTACTCGTTCACTCTGCTGCCTCAAAGGATGGTGGGTGGGCAAAAAAGAAGATATCAGTCAGGTAGATGGCTTCAGTTGGGGCTTTGTGGAGCAGCGAGGGAAAAGACCGTCCCACCACTCCACAGCCTCTTTTATCGGGGCATCCAGGAAACCGGCACGATCCAGATTGGACCCGCCTCCATATGCCCCGGAAACACGAGTGCCTCCGGGGCATGTTCCCATTCCGCCAATCAAAATCGGGGCAGGCCGCGTCACCATGCGCCGGCACTAGCCCCACCCCTCAACGGCATCTGGGACCGGCACAAACCGCCATAGGTGCGGTGTGCCCGTGTCCGGTTGGTGCCTTTACATATGGCCAGGTATTGCCGAGTGGCCGCCCCAAGGTAGACATCACTTCCCCACCATAAGCCCATGGGTACCACAACCGCTCCACTCTCCCTTGAGGCATAGATGGACAACACAATTGTCTTGGATTAGGGGTCGGAATAACCCCGGCCGTATTTTATTAAAATGACAAAAAACTTTAACATTTTCATATTTACAATATGCAGAAAACGCGTCCATCAGTCCAGAATATTCATACACCAATTTTCTTATACAATGTATTTACGTTGTTTCTTATGGCTAACCTTAACATATTATCTAATACATAGCCATTCCTAACCCAAACTAAAATATTACATTATTGTTTTCTGCGTATCCTGAATTGAGCCTACGGGCAAGGGCATGACTGGTCCAACTACGTGCTAGGTCCACCCCTCCTACCGGAGTGACCTTGCGCAGGAGGCCCCGGTTGTCCAGAAGGTTACCTCCTTTGGGCACCCCCTACGCCCTCAAATACTACCTCCCAGGGGCTGTGCTGTTATGCCAACTTGGCGCCCATGCGCCTGTGCGGGGATTAGCCCAAAGGCCTACCGAAAGCGGAACTTCTCCACCCCCCCCACACCCTCCAGCCTACGCCCTCAATACTACCTCCCAGGGGCTGTGCTGTTATGCCAAACTTGGTGCCCATGCGCCTGCGCGGGGATTGGCCCAAAGGCCTACCGGAAGCGGAACTTCTCTACCCCCGCACCCTCCAGCCTACTGGCTGTAAACGCCCCCTGTAGTTCTATGAGAGACCACTGTCCCCCCCAGGCGTCCCCATTGACAATGGTGATGCCTACTAAGGACCGTAAAATGCCCCACCAATCATGACCTTACCGCCACAGGCCAGCATATTTGACTGACTATCTGGCCCCCCCCAACATCCTAAGTTCATGCCCCGTCCCTTGTCCCTGCCAACAGTGCTAATAAGTTCAATGACAATCTCATTGCCCAATTTCGAGAGGTGAACACCATCCTGTATGAAGAACCTCACCCCCGTGATGCACCCATGTGAAATGGTTTTTAGTGTTGGGGACCTGAACAACATCACTCTGCTTATCTATTCTCTTCACAGAGTGGCTCAGGGCCCACACCTTGCCATTGGAATCTGGGAATGGTTTGGGACCATGCCAAAACTGTTCGTGGGCACCTCCTTGCCAACCATCCGATTTCGGTGATCAGCGCCTCAACAATGCTCTTCCTACCCAGGTGCACCAGGTCTTTGCCCGCCAGATACACAAATGCCTCTGCAGGGCATGTGAGTCTTACCCAGCAGAACCTCCAGAGCGAGCTCCTCAATTACCCTAGGCGCAAAACCAGCCCGCCGGGCCCCACCACATTCCTGGCTGCGAAAAAACATTGGGGCCGATTCACAGAGCTAATCTGAGACAAAATCCTAAACTTACTACTTTTGGTATTCACAGAAGGCATTTAGTAGTAGTAAAGTTAGGACTACTAACTTTACTACTACTAACTTGAGACAAAATCCTAAACTTACTACTTTTGGTATTCACAGAAGGCATTTAGTAGTAGTAAAGTGAGTAGTCCTAACTTTACTACTACTAAATGCCTTCTGTGAATACCAAAAGTAGTAAGTTTAGGATTTTGTCTCAAGTTAGTAGTAGTAAAGTTAGTAGTCCTAACTTTACTACTACTAAATGCCTTCTGTGAATACCAAAAGTAGTAAGTTTAGGATTTTGTCTCAGATTAGTTCTGTGAATCGGCCCCATTGTTTCAACCTGTTCACATATGAATGACCTGGGGTGGGCGGGGCTCCGGCGACCAGCGCACAACGGTGAGCTTCCTTCCTGCGGTACCGGACATGAAAACAAAAACTTTGCTGGCCCCACTGAGAGCACGTCCATGCTTCATTAGCACCCCTCCTCCTCGAGCGACACCAGATGGCCGTTCCACTGGCCCCACTCGTGAGCGACTCACATACCCCTGCAAGCCTTTGCACGCCAGCATCCATCTGAAAATTAATAACAAAAGACATGAGAATCCCCCCCTGACCAGCGCCAAATTAGAGCCTCCGAGCACTTGGGTGACTAGGTCACTCTTGTGAGCACCAGAGAGCTGCGAAGGGCACCCGAAGCCTCACGCTCCCGGACGCTCCTTGCACCACCACCGCTTGGAGGCAAACATTGTAAAATATCCTCAACGAGCTGGCCTTCTTCCCCATCATAAACCCTCTCAAAGCTACCACTTAGGAGGAAAAAAGGGGGCCCAGTCCAACACGGTCCAGACAGTACAGGCCCCCGCCAGTCTTGCCCTGTGCATGTGGGTAATCAATGCCCTCTTACCCTCGCGCTTTAGTTTAAGGGGTTGGACCAGAATCAGATGATGTTGATCTAAAGCAGAGACTCGAAACCTGCTTCCTCCCTCCGAAGTATGCAACTCTGGTCTTAACGCTCCATCCTCTCCCAATGCATACCGGCCCCACCGCCTGAACTGAACCATTTTAAAAGCACATGTGCCCTTTGAATGGCATCTGGCACTGAACAGCAGGTGCTCACTGTCACCCCACTCAATGGCATTCACCCCAACAACCTCAGAAGGATGAAAAGCCGAGTTGAGCCGCCGAGATTCGAAGCTGTGACCATGAGGTCCCACCCAGGCTCCCATAGCTGACACATTAGTCCACTAGGCCACCCAGCCCTGAAGCCAATGGGGCGCTGTATGGACGCACCAGTTACCTTACATAATGACATTCATCTCTTCTGACTCATAGGCTGTTGAGCGCCGACAGTCCGGTTTGAACCTGCTCTCGAAACTCGAAAATCGGCAGCTTTAGCCTATTCCACAAACCTCGCCCACATTTGATCAAAGCAAATCCCCTAAGAACTGCACATTACCTGCTGAAAAAGGAGCAGTCTTCCAACAACCGTGTCCGCCTCCTCATCTGGGACCTCCATGCTGGAGCTGCCCCCGTGTGCGACACCGCGTGTCAGGCGAGTATGACTCACACCCGAGTGGCTCCCAGCCTTATGGCCCCCATGTTGCTCCATTGATGCAGAAGCCTGACGAGACTCACAAAAACATTTCGCATATTAGTGTAAGAACTTTGAATTATCTTCAAGCGCTTCCTGGTGTTAATGTAGATTTCATAGCGCTATGAAAACATGGACCATTCCAGAATAAGGAGCTCATTAGCAACACATTCAGATACTTTGACCCTAGCTTTGGCCATAAATTACCAGTCTGCAAAGTGCACGTTCACCGTAAGGGTATCTTGGGCTGAATAACAGATCTTTATTGCTACCACATTCAAAGATACTCCTTTTTTCGCCCGCAGAATGATGAAAAGGCTGCATGGACCCGCCAGGGATTTACACCATGACCCTGGGGTCACTATTATGGAAGCTTTAATCCACTAGGCAGCTGGATCTGACTTTGTGAGTTTAAAATCACTGTTATATTTTTTTATTTTTACCCCCATAGGATAGATTGCCGGGATCCAAACCCTTGTCCTGTGAGGGCCCTTGCCACCAGGCAGAAGTCTTACTATTGGGCTTTAGTTCCTTGTTCACTGTCTGTCTAACTGGCCCCCCTCGTGTGTAGCAGATTAAGGTTCTTTCAGCAGGGGGCCCGGCCCCACAAAACTATCTCAGTGACGAAAGCATCTTAATGGGATTGGAACTTATAACCTGCATTTGTCGCTCTATATTATTCCTTAAGCTGCATTTAAGAAATGTTAATTCCTGTTGATCGGAAGGATAAAATCTAGTTGGGGGCCCCTGAGACTGGGGACTGATCATGCGAGTTAAGCACTCAGTTGTGTTAACTGGAATAACCGTGCAACCACAAAAGGAAAAAATCACCACTGGAACCGGTTATTATCGTTACTAGCTCCCTACTTCCTGGGAGAGATAAGCTTGAGGCGCTCTCTCCCACCGGGCAGCTTTAAAAGACTTCTGTGTAAGAAAATGCAGATTAAATCGACTGCTCGCAATGTGCTCGGGCATACTAATTTCTTGCAATCCATTCATCATTTTTGTTTCACAGAAATTTGGAATCAGCCACAGGCACCCTCATCCTGCCAAATGGTGCAGTCCAGTTAAAAATCTTTTAAAGAGATGCTAACCTGCAGTACTCTATGCAGATATGCAAAATTGGTTACTACCCCTTCCGTGAAAATATACTATCCACGTATTTTTTTGGGCAGTTGCAATTTCCCACAAAATTGAGGGTTTCTTGCTCAGAATGAATGGGGCGTTTCTAGTAAGGGAATTGCATCGCTCATTGAAATATCTGGATCCCAGCACCAGCGGCAGGTTCTGTAAATATAAGCCTCAGTCAGTGACCCTTGTGCTCTGTTTGTGTCCTGCTTTTACCACTGAGCGCAGATTGTTTCTGAAATCCTATTTCTTGAGACTTGGGATAAGTAGCTGTAGCTGCCGTTGCCGTTTGGATTGCTTTACCATCGGGGATATGTAAATTCACCCCATTTGCAGCCGGTAAACGACTATCTGCGCTAATTACTGTATTACTCTTTTCCTTATACTCTGCCCTTGTCAGACGAGCTGCGTCACGTACAGATGCACGCGCCTCCTGACTGGGTGCCGCCGGCCTTGCCAGATTCACCCCGACTTTGGACAGTAGTCTGTTCCCAGAGATTCCCTACTCTCCATTTGCGTTCTGGCAATACTAAGAGACATGATGTGAGACCACACCCCTGTCCCTTGCGCCCGAGCAGAATCATCCCTGCGTGCATGCCAAGCCTCTCGCTGTTAAATCCTGATGTTAGACCTGGCACTGTTGGCGTGGGTCTCCCTTCCATTTTTTGCTGTTGCCTCATGTGTTTTTGCTGGTTATAGATGCTTTGGGCACTGTGCCACTGCTAATCAGTGCCACAGTGCAAGTGCTCCCTATGGTAAAATTGATGTATGGATTAGTGACTCCATGTTTGGCCTATTTGATTCACTGTCAGACCCTAGTACAGTGCACTGGTTGTGCCCAGGGCTTGTGACTCAAATGCTGCTGGTGGGCTTGCAGCACTGGTTGTGCCACCCACAGGAGCAGCTTGTAAAGTGTGTCTCAGGCCTGCCATTGCAGAGCCTGTGGGCAGTCGGGTACTGCCATGTTGACTTGGTAAGTGCACCCACTTACCAGTCCCCAAACCTTCCCTTTCCTGCATATTAGTCACCCCTAAGGTAGGCCCTAGGGCAGGGTGCATTGTATGTGTAAGGTAGGACATGCCCTGGTGTGTGTGGCATGTCCTAATAGTGAATTACAGCCATTTTCGTTTTTCACTATTGCAAGGCTACCTGTTCCCCATAGGCCAGAATGGGCAGTTTGATTATAACATCTTATAATCCTAACTGACCCAGGGAACATGGTAGAAAAACGAATTTAGTATGCCTGAACTCAGAATGATAAAATACATCTTTTAGTGAAGTTGGTTTTAACATTCTGTGTTTGAAAATACCACTTTTAGAAAGTAGGTATTTTCTTGCCTAACTATCCAAGCCTGCCTCTGCTAGGTTGTGTATTCCTTGTCTGGAGTTTAAGTGACAGGGGCTGGGGGATTCCAGGAGACAGGGTGAGTCAGCACAGGGCTGAATAGAGAGATCTCCATGTAGAGTGGTGGGAGGAGTTGCACCTGGGACCTGAATAGGGCTGTGCCTTCCCTCCACAATGCTGGCTCCACCTCCTGTGGTGCGTCTGATGTCCCTGGCCTACACTGTGAAAGGAAAGAAGGAGTCTTGTCAACAAAGTGCTCCAGGACTGACCAGAACTGGTTTGGACTAGGCAAAGGCCTCTCTGCCTTCAGAGAACAAAGGGAAAATGAGTATAAAAGAGGGGACCCAAACCCCAGAACTTTAGATCACTTTTGGGAAACAAGAAGAAACCTTTGCTGAGGAGAGGAACCAGAGAAACTGAGGAAGAGACTATCCCTAAGCTGAGTGCTGTTTGGGGGATTGGCCTGCAGTGGTTGCCTGACTGCCAAAGAAAGGAGAAAGGAACTTTGTGTGTACTTTCATCAACTTGTAAAAGATCTCCAAGGGCTTGAGAGAAGAGCTTGCCTCAGTCTCAGGGACAACAGACTTCACCAACCAGCTCCCCAAGAGTCTTTCTGGAAAGGGCCTGCTGCTGTGCTGGACTTTCTGAGGGACTGCGTGTCGCAAGGAGCTGGAAGCGGGACTCACGAAGAAGAAGCGTCGCCGCCAGTGGCGGCTGGTCCATAGGGGCGCCGGGGCAGCGCCCCACTAGGCAAAAACTGCTCACTAATCGGGCAGCAAGAAATGTAAGTAGACGAATTGACAGCTTTGACAATTCGTCTGTTTACATTTCCGGCCTGTGCTGGCAGCTGCTTCACAGCCTCAAGGTCGTATGACAGAGTCTCTGTCATGCGCACACAGAGTCAGCAACAAACGCACATCCCACGCAGGCAGAGCAGCAGGAGTCCAGACTCCGACTGCGCATCTGCGAGAAGAGCGATCTTTATTTCTGCACCCCACTCCATTGACGTTACATTAGGTATGCTGCGCATGCCTAGTGTAGTGCAGGAGTGTGAAGATAGGGTCCTGCTCGGGCGGTGACGTACAGTCGCCCCATGCCCTGTTAAATGGCAGGATACGGCCGAGTAGCCGCCCCCAGTCGCGTCCAGTCTTCAGATTTGCCACTTGCCAGTCAAGCAAAAGAGGGGGAAAAGTTAGTTCCACGTCTGTGAGAGGAGAGTGGAGACTTGATGCGACGCGGGACCGGTGGAGGAGATGCCTGACTGGTAAGTTTGTTTTTATTTTATTCACTTTAATTAAACGCCTCCCCCCCGCGTACCCCCCCCTGAGTCATGCTGGCCGCGACTGGTCGATTGCCTCATACGTTCTTGAAGTTTACCAACACACGCAGCAGGGTGACAGTTCTGCGGCATTTCTTGCTTTTCATTATCAAAGGTGAATTAAAAAGGGCCACCTGGCAAGTCAGGGCAAGGGGGCGGCTGAGTTCTGGAGAGCTTGGCAGTGCTCTAGGAAAGCAGGGGAGGGGCTGCTTTAAAGCAGCGCCTTCGGGACTGACTGGGATAGCAGGAGTTGTACAGACACTGGCAGAGGAATGGGGGAGCTGAAGGCAGCACGCGGGACCGGCCGCTTGGAATGACGTCGCATTTTATAAATAGCAGAAATATGATGGCAGGAAACAGTTCTGCGTGACATAGACATGGCATGCATCGCAGCAAATGATATTTTTGGACGGTGCACCACTGTTATGCAAATGCTCTGCGTTTCCCAATTATTTCTGCTACATCTTTTGAGCACTCGCTCAACAGTCACTGGTCCTGGACGTGAGCAGAGGGCATACAAACTGCAACAGCATTGGCAGCAATTGATGGGCATTTCAGGTGCCATGGAATGCACAAAGGTGTTCCTGTTGGTGGCGTGGGCCGTGTTTCAGGAACATTTAAATGGACTGTCTGCAGCCGACACAAGACAACCTCGACTGCGGCTGTCACACAAAGGTAAGTACCAGTTCACTCTACAGTCAGATGACGGAGGAGTCTCGAAATGTTTGTTCTTCCAATAGGGTGAACAGAATGTAATTTATCTGCAATGGTTATTTATTTCTTCCCAAGTGGTGAATTTTTACTCAAGTACTCATAAAATAGATAAATAAGGCCAAAGTTATGTAACTTAATTATTTTTAAAATACAGATTAAATACTAGAGGCTCGATTCTCAATAGTATTTGTAAGTACGAGAAATAGTCCCACATGAGCACTTTTTATGTCCTCTACAAGCCCTTTTGAACTTTCCCCAATACGTCCAACTCTCTGTTACTAAAAGCGCAAAGGCGGCTCAATCCTCTTAGTTTTTACTAAATATTCCTAAATTATTTCCATTTTACTTGCTTTGGGACTAATTCACAAACCGATGCAAGAGTGTGTAAGACTATTACAGGAGAACTACTTTACGTACTCCAAATTCCCCTTTTGAATAGGTCCCTAAAAATGCTTGAAATATATTGTTCATTACACACCTGCTTACCTAGCAACTTACCTAGCTATTTGGTCTGGCAGCTCAGTGGGATCCCACAACCATTGCAGAGGTTTGTGTATGGCACCTTTGTCATGTGATCAAATCCCAGAGGATCCAATCAGACTTTAATCATTCCGAGGCCGATAAAATGATCCCATTTAGTTGAATAACTACAAACATCCGGTATCTGTCCAAGGCACCAAAAGACTACTTGGGGTGAATGTGTTTAGCTCTTCATTTAAACAGAATAGCAATGGTTATAATTATTCTGTGCATGGTTGGACCTCTGTTGCAAGTGGGTGGTGGGTTTTTGACCAGGCTCGCTCACTTCTGGGGGATATATGTGCAGATGCAGACATATAATAGATTGGAGTGCAAGAAATTTGCGGAATTTGCTTTTGAGGCACGAGGATGCATTTTGTGGGAAACAAAATTTCTAAAAAACACAAGTAACATTCCAATTGCTTTATTAACCTTCCTGCTTTCTCAAATTTGCTTGAAAATGCACCATTTGTCCACTCTTTTTTCAAAATTTTCTCGGGGGGAGAACCCCCCCGAACCCCTTTTAGGTTGTTCGGGCTCGCTCGCTACGCTCGCTCGCTGTGGTGCAGTATGCCAATCATTTTACGCCCCACCACTTTCACATGTCACCAGCCACCACTGGTCGCCGCCGCAGCCGAAGCGCCTCACATCGCAGAAGAAAAGGATCGACGTCGCATCAGACGCCGCCGAACAACGGAGAAGAGTGTCGCCGCCGCTGCCACTGTCGCATCGTTGCCGAAGCGCCTCGCATTGCCGGAGAAGAGGATCGACGTCGCATCAGATGCCGCCGCATCACCGGGAAGCGTGTCGCAGGGCCTGTCGCGGCTCAGAAGAATCGTTGAGTCGCTGCACGGCCGTCGCATCATTGCCGAAGCGCCTCGCATCGCCGGAGAAGAGGATCGACGTCGCATCAGACGCCGCCGCATCACCGGAAAGCGTGTCGCAGGGCCTGTCGCGGCTCCGAAGAATCGTTGAGTTGCCGCACGGCCGTCGGGTGTGCACGCATCGTGTTGCATCAAGAAGAAGACGCCATCTTTGTTTCATTGCACCGGATCTTCATCGCATCACGGCGTTGCTGGTCGCATCGCCGCGAAAGCACAGTAAGAAACCGACGCATCACCTCCCCACGCCGAGAAGAACCGACGCATCCCCTACGCATCAGTAGTGACTCGACACATCAGCGTTCTTGCGTGTAAGGAACCAACGCATCACCTTCCCTGCAACACTTTCATTGTATAGCGTTACGCATCCAAAGGTACATTGAACTCAAAGTGTCGCATTTTACATCTTAAGAGAACTGAGCTAATTCTCCCATTTTTGAAGTACAGTATTGTGGATTTTTGTCGTTTGTGGTCTTGTGTTAAATCTATATAAAAGAAACTTATTTTTAATATACAACTGGTGTGGTGTCCATCTGTAGTGTTGTCACTTGATTACTGTATGTGTTCACAAATGCTTTACACACTGCCTCTGAGATAAGCCTGTCTGCTCGTGCCAAGCTACCAAGGGGGTGAGCAGGGGTTATTTTAGGAGTATACCCCCTTACCCTGACTAGACGCAAGGGTCCCTATTTTGTCAAAGGTACCTACTTCTGCCAACTAGAGACCCCCAAATGTAACATTGGTGGTCAGCGGTGAGGATTCTGGACTTGCATTTGTGACTCATGTACAGTGATTGGTGAACACTACTAGTGAGTGCAGACCAAAACGCGACCACATACTTTTGGTAGATTGTTTTTTCTGGGATTTTCTATTTTTGCCAAGAACTGCCAAGTTTAACCACCATGGATAAAGCAGCATCCATAGCATCTGTTGATTATGAGTGGGAAGAGGAGAAACTGGAATGCTACAATGTGAAACAGCTCAAGCACTTCTGCAGGAAATTTAAAGTGGCTATGACCGGTCTCACCAAGAAGGATGAGTTCCAAAAGGCGCTGAGGGCCTGGGTTGAAGCAAGGAATACCCCTGAGAATGAGGAAGGGGCTGAGAATGCAGATGAGCAGCTGGAGGGGCCATTGGGTCCAGAGGGGAGGAGAGCAACTTCCCCAGTAGGTAGCAGTGTTTCTGCCAAAGGCCTGTCCCCAGAGGAGTTGGCGGACAGGAAGGAAAACAGGATGCACAAATTGGAGCTTGCCAAGCTCAAGTTGGGTGGGCAACTAGAGTTAGAAAATAGGAGATTGGCCCTGGAAGAAAAGAGAATGCAGTTGGAGCATGAGAAAAGTTTGAGGGAGTTGGAGTTGAAAGCAAGGAGCTTAGAAATTACTCCCTCTGGTGGCAGCACACCATCCATGCCTGTTGAAGCTAGGGTGTATATTCCTAAAGATGTGGTGAGAGAGTTTTATAAGAATGATGATATTGGGCAGTGGTTCAAAGCCTATGAGGTAGCCATGTCTTCCCACCGGGTCTCTGAGAAGGATTGGGGAGCGGGGTTGTGGGGGCGGTTCCTTAGTGAGGGGCGGGACACACTGTTAGACTTACCTTCTGAAGTCCATAATTCTTATAGCCACATGAAAGATGCATTGATGTCCAGGTATGGGTTGACTCCTGAATTGTATAGACAGAGGTTTAGAAATTGCAAGAAGGTGGAGTCAGGTACCTGGGTAGAATATGTCACTTTTTTCTGCAGAGCATTGGATGGTTGGGTGAAGGGTAGCAAAGTTAACGATTTTGAGGGGCTCTTTGATTTAATTGCATGGGAGCACTTGTCAAGTAATTGTTTTCCAGAGCTACGCCAGCACCTTATTGATAGCAGGCTGACTAACCCCAGGAAGCTTGCTGAGGAGGCGGACCGCTGGGTGAGCACCCGGGTCCACAAGGGTCACGTGGGAGACTCTGCCAAGAGTGGGCAGGGTCCCCAGCAGAAGAGTGGGGGGGACAAGGGTAAACAGAGGGAGTTCCAGAAAGGGCCCCAAAGTAATTCCCAAGGGAACCAAAGGAAAGGTTCCCAGCCTCCCCCTGAGAAGAAACACGGGGCCCCAACAGGTAGGCCTGTTCCCAGGGGACCCCTGAGGTGCTACAAGTGTGGTGAAGTGGGCCATAAGTCTAATGATCCCCAGTGCCCACAGTTTGGAAAGACAGCACCCCCTGGTGCTCCACCCCGGCAGATGGCGAGTGTAGCCTTGGGGGAGGAGAGGGGTGCCCAAGGTGGGTGGGGTCCCGCAGAGATGTCCCTTGTCTCTTTAGGAGACTGTGAGGTGGTCCCCAGGACCCAACTGCCTGATAACACTAAAAAGTACAGGCAGTGGGAGACCATCAATGGCCATAGAGTGGAGGCTCTTCGAGACACAGGAGCCATTGTGACAGCTGTCAAGTGTCACCTGGTGTCTGAAGAGCAGGTTGTCCCCAATGCATTTTACCCAGTTGTTGCCGCTGACAACACAGAGAGCCACTGGAAGGTGGCTCAGGTTCCCTTTGAGTGGGGGGTGGTCTCTGGTACTCTTCAAGTAGCTGTGAGGCCAGCCATGCCTGTTGACTGTTTGTTGGGGAACGATTTGGAGAGCTCCCCTTGGGCTAAGGTGGAGCGAAGTGCTCATTTGGAAATGTTGGGTCTCCCTGACTGGGCGTGTGTGACCACACAGTCCATGGCAGCGAGTAAGGGTGTTCAAGAGGACCTGGAGCCTGAGAGGGGGGCCCAGGTGCCTGCCTTAAAGAGAAGAGGCAGGGGGCATGGGAAACCGGCCCCCGAAGTTCCCACGGTCTAGGAGGAGGTAGACCCTGAGGGGGATGCCCTGGAGCCTACAGGGGAACAGGTAGCTGAACTGGGGGACCTGCCTGAGCTGACCCATTGGCAACAGGAAGGAGGACCCTCCAGGGAAGAGTTCTGCGCGGAGCAGAAGAAGTGCCCTTCTCTTGTGGGTTTGTGGCAGCAGGCTGCAGACCATGCAGCAGGTGATCAGTCTGGATCACATTGGATCTACTGGGAGAATGATCTCCTGTATACTGAGCCTAAGGTTGCTGAGCCTGGGTCAGCCCGTGTGCTGGTGGTACCCCAGCGCTTCAGAGCCTTCCTACTGGGGCTGGCTCATGATGCGCCGTTAGCAGGACATTTGGGGCAGGACAAGACCTTTGAGAGGCTTGTCACCCACTTTTATTGGCCCCAAATGCGCAGGAGTTCAGACACTCATTGCAGGACCTGTCAGACTTGCCAGGCAAGTGGAAAGAATGGGAGGAAGCAAAAGGCTCCTCTCCAGCCATTCCCTGTGGTCAGCACCCCCTTTGAACGGGTGGGTATTGACATTGTGGGGCCACTGGACCCCAAGACAGCCATGGGCAACAGGTTCATCCTGGTCTTGGTGGACCATGCCACCCGGTACCCGGAAGCCATCCCTCTCAGGACAGTGACGGCCCCCGTGGTGGGACGGGCACTGATGGGAATTTTCTCCCATGTGGAGTTCCCTCGTGAGGTGGTGTCTGACCGAGGTACAAACTTCATTTCCAAGTATATGAAGTCCCTGTGGCAGGAGTGCGGTGTAACATACAAGTTCACCACTCCTTACCACCCCCAAGGAAATGGGTTGGTTGAGAGATTCAACCGGACCCTAAAAGGCATGATTATGGATCTTGAGGAACCTATGAGGCATAAGTGGGACGTCCTCTTACCATGCCTGCTCTTTGCATACCGTGAGGTGCCACAGAAATCTCTAGGGTTCAGTCCCTTTGAGCTTCTCTATGGTCACCCAGTGAGAGGACCTCTGAGTCTGGTCAAGGAAGGCTGGGAGCAATCTCCCAGGAAACCTCCCCAGGATGTATATAGCTACATGCTGGCCTTCAGGAACCAGACTAGGCGTTTCAGGCAACTCGCTGAGGCGAATCTGGAAGCCAGCCAGGAGGAGATGAAGCGGTGGTACGACCAGAATGCCACTCTGGTAGAGCTTCAGCCTGGTCAGAAAGTGTGGGTCATGGCCCCAGTGGAGCCTTGTGCGCTCCAGGATAAGTGGAGGTGGTGGAGCGCAAAAGTCCTGTTACCTACTTGGTGGACTTGCGGTCTCCCAGGACACCCTTGCGGGTCCTGCATGTCAACCGCCTGAAGCCCCACTTGGAGAGGTCCGAAGTGGGCATGCTCTTAGCGACAGATGCTGGAATGGAGGAGGAGACTGAGCCTCTTCCTGACCTCCTGTCGGCGACAGAGCGAGATGGGTCAGTGGATGGTGTGAACCTCTCTTCCACCCTGACCCCTGAGCAACAGAATGACTGCCACCAGTTGCTGGGACAGTTTTCTGATCTGTTCTCCCTGATTCCCAGTGTCACTGATTGGTGCGTCCATGATGTGGACACTGGAGATAGTCCTCCTGTGAAGCACAACATTTACAGGGTGACTGACAGAGTGAGAGCTTGCATCAAGGAGGAGGTCTCCAAGATGCTTGCGTTAGGGGTGATTGAGTCCTCTAACAGCCCTTGGGCCAGCCCAGTGGTCTTGGTCCCAAAGGCTGCCGCACCGGGTGCCACGCCAGAACTCCGGTTCTGTGTGGACTACCGAGGACTCAATTCAGTCACGAGGACTGACGCGCACCCCATCCCCAGAGCTGATGAGCTCATCGATCGGTTAGGGGCTGCCCGGTACCTCAGCACGTTTGATCTAACGTCTGGGTACTGGCAGATCGCCTTGACTGATGGGGCAAGAGAGAGGTCAGCATTCTCCACACCAGATGGGCACTACCAGTTCCGGGTTATGCCCTTTGGGATGAAGAATGCCCCTGCCACCTTTCAGAGGTTGGTCAACCAGGTGTTGGCTGGACTGGAAGAGTTCAGTGCCGCCTACCTGGATGACATTGCAGTGTTCAGCGCCAGATGGGAAGAACATCTGCGCCACCTCTGGGAAGTGTTGATGGCGCTGCGGAGGGCAGGCTTCACGATCAAGGCGAGCAAGTGCCACATCGGGCAGGGTTCCGTGGTGTACTTGGGACACCAAGTTGGGAGCGACCAGGTGGTGCCCCTACAGCCCAAGATTGAGGCCATCCTGGCTTGGGAACCCCCCAAGACCCAGACAGAGGTGGGAGCCTTTTTAGGACTCACTGGGTATTACAGGAGGTTTGTCAAGGGGTATGGCAGCATCGTTGCACCCTTGACAGAGCTGACTTCCAGGAAGCAGCCCAAGAAAGTGATTTGGACTGACACCTGTCAGGAAGCTTTTGAGGCCCTGAAAACTGCCATGTGCACGGCGCCCGTGCTCCTGGCACCCAACTTCTCAAAAGAGTTTATCGTTCAAACAGACGCTTCAGAGCATGGTGTGGGGGCTGTTTTGTCACAGATAAATGAGGAGGGCCTAGATCAACCCGTAGCCTTCATCAGTAGGAGGTTACTTCCACAGGAACAGAGGTGGAGTGCGATTGAGCGTGAGGCATTTGCTGTGGTCTGGGCACTGAAGAAGCTGAGACCATACCTGTTTGGGACTCACTTCCGGGTTCAGACAGACCACAGGCCCCTCAGATGGTTGATGCAGATGAGGGGTGAGAATCCAAAGCTGTTGAGGTGGTCCATTTCCCTACAGGGGATGGATTTCACGGTCGAACACCGCCCTGGTACAGAGCACGCCAATGCTGATGGTCTGTTCAGATTTTTCCGCCTTAGTGAAGAGAACTCCCCGGAGGTAGGGTAGTTCTCCCCACATTTCAGCTGGAGGGGACACGTGTTAGACCTGGCACTGTTGGCGTGGGTCTCCCTTCCATTTTTTGCTGTTGCCTCATGTGTTTTTGCTGGTTATAGATGCTTTGGGCACTGTGCCACTGCTATTCAGTGCCACGGTGCAAGTGCTCCCTATGGTAAAATTGATGTATGGATTAGTGACTCCATGTTTGGCCTATTTGATTCACTGTCAGACCCTAGTACAGTGCACTGGTTGTGCCCAGGGCTTGTGACTCAAATGCTGCTGGTGGGCTTGCAGCACTGGTTGTGCCACCCACAGGAGCAGCTTGTAAAGTGTGTCTCAGGCCTGCCATTGCAGAGCCTGTGGGCAGTCTGGTACTGCCATGTCGACTTGGTAAGTGCCCCCACTTACCAGTCCCCAAACCTTCCCTTTCCTGCATATTAGTCACCCCTAAGGTAGGCCCTAGGGCAGAGTGCATTGTATGTGTAAGGTAGTACATGCCCTGGTGTGTGTGGCATGTCCTAATAGTGAATTACAGCCATTTTCGTTTTTCACTATTGCAAGGCTACCTGTTCCCCATAGGCCAGAATGGGCAGTTTGATTATAACATCTTATAATCCTAACTGACCCAGGGAACATGGTAGAAAAACGAATTTAGTATGCCTGAACTCAGAATGATAAAATACACCTTTTAGTGAAGTTGGTTTTAACATTCTGTGTTTGAAAATACCACTTTTAGAAAGTAGGTATTTTCTTGCCTAACTATCCAAGCCTGCCTCTGCTAGGTTGTGTATTCCTTGTCTGGAGTTTGAGTGACAGGGGCTGGGGGATTCCAGGAGACAGGGTGAGCCAGCACAGGGCTGAATAGAGAGATCTCCATGTAGAGTGGTGGGAGGAGTTGCACCTGGGACCTGAATAGGGCTGTGCCTTCCCTCCACAATGCTGGCTCCACCTCTTGTGGTGCGTCTGATGTCCCTGGCCTACACTGTGAAAGTAAAGAAGGAGTCTTGTCAACAATGTGCTCCAGGACTGACCAGAACTGGTTTGGACTAGGCAAAGGCCTCTATGCCTTCAGAGAACAAAGGGAAAATGAGTATAAAAGAGGGGACCCAAACCCCAGAACTTTAGATCACTTTTGAGAAACAAGAAGAAACCTTTGCTGAGGAGAGGAACCAGAGAAACTGAGGAAGAGACTATCCCTAAGCTGAGTGCAGTTTGGGGGATTGGCCTGCAGTGGTTGCCTGACTGCCAAAGAAAGGAGAAAGGAACTTTGTGTGTACTTTCATCAACTTGTAAAAGATCTCCAAGGGCTTGAGAGAAGAGCTTGCCTCCTGCTGAAGTCTCAGGGACAACAGACTTCACCAACCAGCTCCCCAAGAGTCTTTCTGGAAAGTGCCTGCTGCTGTGCTGGACTTTCTGAGGGACTGCGTGTCGCAAGGAGCTGGAAGCGCGACTCACGAAGAAGAAGCGTCGCCGCCGCAGCCGAAGCGCCTCGCATCGCCGAAGAAAAGGATCGACGTCGCATCAGACGCCGCCGCATCAACGGAGAAGTGTGTCGCCGCCGCCGCCGCTGTCGCATCGTTGCCAAAGCGCCTCGCATCGCCGGAGAAGAGGATCGACGTCGCATCAGATGCCGCCGCATCACCGGGAAGCGTGTTGCAGGGCCTGTCACGGCTCCGAAGAATCGTTGAGTCACCGCACGGCCGTCGGGCGTGCACGCATCGTGTCGCCTCAAGAAGAAGACGCCTTCTTTGTTTCATTGCATCGGATCTTCATCGCATCACGGCGTTGCTGGTCGCATCGCCACGAAAGCACAGTAAGAAACCGACGCATCACCTCCCCACACCGAGAAGAACCGACGCATCCCCTACGCATCAGTAGGGACCCGACGCATCACCGTTCTTGCGTGTAAGGAACCGACGCATCACCTTCCCTGCAACACTTTCGTTGTATACCGTTACACATCCAAAGGTACATTGAACTCAAAGTGTCGCATTTTACATCTTAAGAGAACTGAGCTAATTCTACTATTTTTGAAGTACAGTATTGTGGATTTTTGTCGTTTGTGGTCTTGTGTTAAATCTATATACAAGAAACTTATTTTTAATATAGAACTGGTGTGGTGTCCATCTGTAGTGTTGTCACTTGATTACTGTATGTGTTCACAAATGCTTTACACACTGCCTCTGAGATAAGCCTGTCTGCTCGTGCCAAGCTACCAAGGGGGTGAGCAGGGGTTATTTTAGGAGTGTACCCCCTTACCCTGACTAGACGCAAGGGTCCCTATTTGGTCAAAGGTACCTACCTCTGCCAACTAGAGACCCCCAAATCTAACACCTGAAAACTCCCTTTTCCCGTAAATATGCACAGCAAGCAAGCCGGCACACAAACACGACCCAACTCGGCTGGAATCGAAACAGCCATTAATACCTAACCCTATCAGGTGTTTTTAAACACCTTGTGCTGCAATGCCTGTCTTTTCTATCCTAATGATTTAAATTTTCGTTTCTGACCCGTACGGGGATCGGAGTTGCGATCTTGGCGTTAGTAGCACTACCGGCAATGCGTACAAACAGACTCCCCCCCTGCCAAACATGCCCCCTTTCACCACTAGCAATGTGGACAAAACGACTTCACCTCGCCAAACATGCCCCCTCTCACCTGGGCCTCCCGGACTGGAGCCGCTCCCATGCGCGACACATCGCGGGTCACATGAGTACAACTCCAACCCGTGCGGCTCCCAGCCCAAACGGCCCGCTGCTGCTATACCGACCGGATTGCCTGCTCAAAAAAGAAGATCTCCGTCGGGTAGACGGCTTCAGTTGGGGCTTTGTGGAGCAGCGAGGGAAAAGACCGTCCCGCCGCTCCACAGCCTCTTTTATCGGGGCATCCAGGAAACCGGCAGGATCCAGATTGGACTGGCCTCCACATGCCCCAGAAGCACTTGAGTGCCTCCGGGGCATGTTCCCGTTCCGCCAATCAAAGTCGGGGCCGGGACCGCCCATGTTACCATGCGCCGGCACCAGCTCCACCCCTCAACGGGGTCGGAGACCGGCACAAACCGCCATAGGTGCGGCGTGCTCGAGTCTGGTTGGCGCCTTAACATTTGTAGTGTTTTCACTGTGTTAGTGTGTGGATGTACAAAGGCTTTACACATTGCCTCTGAGATAAGCCTGACTGTTCGTGCCAACCTCCCAAGGGGGTGAGCAGGGATTATCTTAGCTGTGTGACTCCCTTACCCTGACTAGAGTGAGGGTCCTTACTTGGACAGGGTACACACCACTGCCAACTAGAGTCCTCATTTCTAACATTTGTGGTCAGTAGTGAGGATAGGACTTGTGTTTATACTTTTCATACAGTGATTGGTGTACACTACATACATATTGCAGACCATTACGTACCAGCATACTGTTTTTTTCTCTTTCTGCTTTTGCAACTCTTGAGTTTTGGCCACAATCATATCTCAGTCTGGTGAGCCATCAGCTGTAGCTGCAGATTTGGTGTTTGAGCAGGAGAGATTGGAGACCTATACGGTGCCTCAGCTCAAAATGCTCTGCAGGACATTCAAGTGTCCTTTTGAAGACCTCACTGGAAAGGAGGAGCTGCAAAAGCGCTGAGGGCCTGGTTGGCAGCCAGGGAGGCTGATGAGCACACAGAGGATGGGAATGATGTTGTGGAGGAGGAGGAACAAAGTCTGCACCTGGGAGGGCTGGAGGATCCAGCATCGCATGTGGGGCAAGGGGCCAGCTTGCCGGGGCAGTGCCTTCATTGGAGCATTAGGGTGTTACCCACTACCCCTGCTGAGAGCTACCACATGCATTAACATTAATTGAAAACATCATTGATTTACCACAGCGCAGCATCAGGCGTTGTGTTGCTCCTGTGTCTGGGCAGGGCAGGGCATGGCCAATCCTGCTGGTTGGCAGACAGCCGGAATTAAGTCAAGTGCGCATGTTGGTTTGGACAGGTCTCCTTTCTCTGACCAGCCTGACATGCACACTATAGGCCTCTTGAACCAGCCCTGCTTAGGAGTCAGGGGGAACACAAGCAGAGCTCCCCCAGTCTCCTTTGGAGCACTGGAGTCACCTGCCCGCACCAATCCTTGCATTGCTCTCATGCTGTTTACTACTAAAAACGGCATGAGAGCAATGCAGGGGTTGGGTGTGTTCACGGCAGTTCAGGCCAGCTCAGAAGGCAGCGTGGGGGTGGTAGTACTGCAGATCATGGCCAATCACTGTGTGGCTTTATTTTTAAGCTGCTCAGTGATTGGTTGTGGTTGTGTTTCTGTTTCTTGCAGTCACATGCCCTTACTCTCACTCATAACTTCATGGTCGGGGGAAGTTAGGTTGAAGGAAGCATTCATTAGGTCGAGCCTGAGCCAGCGCACAAGCGCTGTTCTGGCGATCTGTTGTAGGTAGAGTACGGAGGAGAATCCCCGCCCATATTTTTCATTGGCTTGTGTCTTTGTCCTTCGTAAATGCTGGCGTTTGATTCCTTAATAGGCTTGTTAGTCCCTCCTTAGTACGGCCATGTCGTCATTTGTATCCTCCCATGGCTACTGGCCCCTTTACTTGGTTGTTACAAGGTACGTGTACTTTTTCTTTATTGAGCCGGGACAATGGTGGCCGCTTGTTTGCAATGCCATAGGTCTCGCATTTAAATGAGAGACCTATGGCATTGCAAATATTTTCTTTAATTCCAATCTCTCTAGACTGCCTTGGGTCAGCAAAATAAACAAAGCGGCGTGAAGCCCTAGTATTAGGGCTGGCACCGGCTTGCTGCTGCACGGCTGAGTCACCGGCCACAGCTGCCCAGAGACGGCTTATTGGTGTGACCGGTGTCCGGCCATAGCCACCGGTGCCTTACACCGACAGGGCGGCCGGCAGTAGCCCCTATCGTCAGGTCCTCGGCAAGAGGGTGAGCGAGGCCCGGCAGTGTGCTCGTCAGCTACCGATGTTTGTAAAATGGCAGCGTTCTCAGAGGGGCTGCTCCTGTGCTAATCCCTCCTGTAAGGGTCACTGTTGCGCGGATAATTCTGTGTAAATAAACTTTATATACTTTTATATTCTATTCTTCAATCCAGTTGGTTCTGTTTGTAAAATGCTGGCATATGTTATCATTTATTGTTACTAGACAATAACGTGACCGTGGGTAGTTTTTTTTTTTACTTTAGTCAGTCACTAGCGGCCTTGGCTCGGTTTCCTTTTTCTCCTCCCTCCCAGGGCCGTGTCTGTTAGATCAGCAGCCCCCCGGCTGGAGTATGTCCCTCAGCTCTTCAAAAACAAGCATTTGCAATGCAATAGGTCCCACATTTAGCACTGGGGCAAGCATGACAGATGGCCTCCCTTACTGCTGGACAGCTAATAAATACAACAAGAAACAGGGTTCCGAGCCCCGGTGCCACTGCCCCTGGGTCACTGCTCCCTGTCTGCATGGCCCATCATGGCGTGGGGGGAGGCCAGTCTGGGAGTTCATTTGTGAGGGCCCTTTGCCGACAACCAAGGCTTGTCGCTCCTTCTGGGCAGCAGGCGCTCACTACAGAAATGCGATTGTCCTTGCATGAGACGCTTTCCCCGGCATGTTCATCGGCGGCCATATCGGGCCGCGAGGTGCGTCTTACCTCTGTATGGGTGCCCAGAGCGAGCTCTTGGTGACTGCACCCTCGAGTGGCCCCCGACCTGTGCGACTGGTAGAGGAGTGCGGGTGATGGGCTGAGTTGGAATAAGAGGGCTGGAGATGTTGGCAGGCGGCCCTCCCTGTGCTAGGACCAACTGAGGACAATACTGATACGGGAGAGCCACCATTGGCCTCTTCCCATAGTTGAAATAGGTTGCAGCCAGAGGGACATTCAGTGCCTCCAGTACTATTACACCCAGGCCTTTGGCTGGATGTGCATGGGGGGGGCAGTCTGTTAACCTTGGCGCCAACACTATGCCATATGGGCATCCTACCTTGATCGCACCTGAGGAGGCCTGATCTTGAAAGTTCGCCATTGAAATCTGCACATATGTTCGTACGAGTCCCCTCACTCACTTGATGCCAGCGGCCCCTGAGCGATCTGCAGTGGTAGTTACTACACCCCCAAACGTTCTACAGGATCGTACCACCCTCGTGGGTTGGCCTAAGCACATAGACTTCAATTAGGCACGCCCGTTGGGATCATTTCCCACTTACATATTTGTACCATGACGAAAGATAAACTCCCCAGGGTGACAGCACGGCAAAGCACAATGGATAAATATGCTAGCGCTGCGGCCCCGTCGCCAAACCCAGGAGATCTGATGCCAACCATGCCTGATAATGCAGCTATATTAGCAGCCATAACGCAGTCCAGAGACACACTGGAGGCCAAAATCGGAGCGGTTGGCTCAGATGTCATGCTAGTTAAGAAGAACCTCCGCAATGCAGTACAACGAATAACCGAAGCAGAAACCAGAATTTCGGCGGTAGAAGATACGGTGACTACCCTTCAAAATAAAGTATCCACCCTGGAGACAATTGCAAAGGGCCTAGCAACACGCGCCGAAGATGCTGAAGGGCGCGCACGCAGAAATAACCTCCGATTTGTGGGGTTCCCTGAAGGTTGCGAAGGCAATGATATGGAGGGCTTCCTCATTAAATGGCTGACGGACTGGCTGCCTTCTGGGGTACTGTCCTCCTGCTTTGTGGTTGAGTGTGCACACAGAACCCTGCTACAGAAACCGCCACCCGGTGCCTGCCCCAGGCCTATTATTGCCAGGTTTTTAAATTATAAAGATAGGGATGTTATCTTGCAACAAACCAGGCTCAAGGAGTCCCTCAACTTCACCGCATACCCTATAATGATATTTCCGGATTATACGAGTCTAGTCCAACAGCGCTGACAATCCTTTACAGAGGCCAAAGCTCGACTGCGAAACTTGAAAATCCAGTACTCTTTGCTATTCCCGGCCAGGCTGCGGGTGTCCTTCAAATCGCGGAAACACTTTTGAAACACCCAAAGAGGTGTTCAACTGGACAGATGAAGTGGTTAAGCTCAAACCATACACTCCACCTAGACTGGATTCGGATTCTTCGTCAGGGGGCCCAAGCCTCAAGACCTCCCAGGCTAATGGAAAACAACGTTGCAGATCTTGCTCCAAGAGACGCTCTAAGACACGCAGCAAGTCCCGCATTCGAAATACAGAGTATACCACACGACAGTCAGCATCCTAGTTAATTCTTATTACAAGAACATTGTTCATATAAGCTGACGGCACTGTAAGATGGGCTACTTTTATTAGCGCTCTCCCTTGACTCTGAAGACGCTTGTACATGTAAGGGAAGCTCCTTTGGGATCCATTGGCAGAAGGTAGTCCCTGACTCCCGTTGGAGTTGGGACACCTATCATGCCGTGACAGATACTTCAATGTTTCATGAGGTATTGGGGAGGGGGGGTTGGGGTTCTGGGAATGTTCTTGTTCTTGTTTTTAGTGTCTCATCTTCACACCATATATGTACTGTCTTAATCAAATATGCCATCCATGTGTTATCACCCACTCATATACGACACCGCCAACCACGTCATTAGCCATGTCCAAGTTATATGATAGGCGACTTCGCATTATCAGCTGGAATGTTCGAGGCCTGCTAGACAAGGTCAAGAGGGGGCTGTATTACGCCAAGCTGAAGCTGACATCCTGTTCTTGCAGGAAACACATCTATTGGGCAATAAGACACTGTGCCTGACACGATTTGGGTGCGTATAGACCTTCCACTCCGGGTTCACTAGGTGCTCTAGGGGTGTGGTTGTAATGATTCACTGCAGAGTCCCCTTCCTTCATGATAAAACATGGTCTGATCCCCAAGGTAGATACATCATAATCACAGGCACACTATATGGCGAACCGATCACTCTGGTCAGTGTATATGCCCCTCCGCCATTAACATGGAACCTAACCTTATGATACTATGGGCAGAAATTCCCAGGGGTTTAACAATAGTTGGGGGGACTGGAATGATATCATCTGTCCCCAAGTAGATAGATGGCGTAGCACAGAAAGACCAACAGAAAAACGTGAGTCGAAACTGCAGTCCCTGGTGCAGGGGATGGTTTGGGTGGATACCTGGAGGCAATTGCACCCAACCGACCTGGGCTTTACATATTTCTCCAGCACACACGGGTCTTTCTCCCGCATAGATTATGTTTTCATATCCGCTACACAGGTACATAGGCTTGGGGCGGCAGAGATACTGCCCAGGGGCCTTTCCGACCACTCCCTTGTACAGCTTGCCTTGCGACTAGATTCCAAATGCCCCCCCTTTCAATAGCGACTATCACCATGGTATTTACAAGATGAACAGTACAGAACGCACATGCATACTGCCATCACAGACTATTTTTCCCGCAATGTTGGGACAGTGGAGTCTTCAGTGACCCTATGGGAGGCTATGAAACCAACTCTTCTGGGGGTGGATATTGCATACTGCACGGCATAGCGCAGGCTGCGCCGCGAGAAACTGACACAGATAGAAGCTCAGCTAGACATGGAGCTCAGGAGCAGAAGGCGGGATGGAGACATTGTGCGCCAACAATTGTTACATGCACAGCAGCTATATGCCAGTGAACTGATGAATGAGGCTAAGATAGCATGGCTGGCCACCCGTAGCAGGATATACCAGTGGTTGGACAAGTCTAGTGCACTTCTGCATCGCCTTTATCAACGGGCGCTTTGCCCCTTAACTTTCCCGAGTGTTCGTGGCCCCACTTCGGCGATACTTACGAATCCACTACAAATTGCAGCAAGCTTTGCAGGCTATTATGAGGACTTGTATGCCCCTAGAGAGACCATTTCGCCACACCTTGTAAATAAATTCATAGATGATATGCCTCCACGTACCCTGGCCAACTCAGTAAGAGAGGAGTTGGACAACCCCATAACAGAGGAGGAAATCCAGAGGGCACTCTCCGAGATGCGTTCGGGTAAGGCGCCAGGCCCCAACGGTTCCCTGTGCAAATTCCACAAAAAATATCAATCCATACTGATGACCCCATATCTAGCAGCGCTTCATACCGCTTTAGACAAACAGTGCCTTCCAGCGGACTGGCGCCACGCAGAAGTAGTGGTTTTTGGAAACTGGGTCGACCCCCAGAACACCACGCCTCGTATCGCCCAATATCACTCCTGAATGTGGAGACCAAGCTCCTGGCTAAGGTCCTAGCAAATCACATAGTACCGTATATTACAGATTTAGTCCACCCCGACCAAGCTGGCTTCATGCTGGGACGTGCCACACAACACAACATCCGGCGTGCACACAATGCCATTGCGGCGGTCGATCGGCTTGAAGAGCCGGCAGCACTCCTATTATCCGACATTGACAGGGTGTTCGACTCCCTTAGCTGGACATACCTCTTTGCACTTTTGAGTCGCATGAATTTTGGCCCTCGCCTCCTCAGGTACATTCAACTTCTCTATACGGATATCACTGCGTCTGTCCGAATTGCGGACTCTACATCACAAACCTTCCCAATAGGGTGGGGTACACGCCAGGGCTGCCCTCTCGCTCCGTATCTCTTCACATTAGCCATGGAGCCCCTCGCGGCCTGGGTGCCGATCGACACACAAATTCATGGCTTTGAATGGTCCAGAGAGGTGTCCGACCGCATTGCACTTTATGCGGACGATGTTTTGTTTTTTCTCACGCGACCTAACCGGTCGGGTCCTAGACTGTTCAGGATAATGCAGATTTGTGGTGAGACCTCCGGGCTATATATAAATCCTATCTGTGGCCTTTGCGGGGCGGGGGCCACATGGGCAAGTGGATATGTGAAGTGACAGTGGTTCGGGACAGATTTAAATATTTGAGGGTTTTTCTGTCATCCTCCCAAACTGTGTCCAGGGAAAGGAACTTAGCACCGCTGTGGATGCAGATTAAGGATCAGACCTGCTCTTGGGCACATCTGCCGCTCTCCCTCTTTGGCAGATCTGCCATCTTCAAGATGGTTTCCCTGCCCCGCCTCCTATACCAACTTCAGAACCACCCATACCCGATACCGCCTGCCTGGTTCGGGCAACTAAATGCAACTCTTAGTCACTTTCTGTGGGGCGGGGGCGCGGCCCGGGTGGCTTTGAAAACATGCTTTCAGTCAACGTTACGTGGGAGATTAGCAACGCCGTATGTTCAAGCATACTATGCGGCCTCGCATCTCCTTCTTTTGAACGACTGGTGATATGGAGACAGACGCAATCCCACATATGCGGTTGAACGCTGGCTGATGGGCAGCATGTCATTGCACACGATCCTATATGCAGGCCCAACCTTAAAAGTGCTGCCGCCGGCAACCGCCACGATATTTAAGATTTGGAGACGGTCACTGCAACAGATAGGGTGGTGGGGCAGACTAACAAAAGAAGCGCCCCTCTGGCATAATGGTCTTCTGCCTCAGCTGGCGGGGCTATCCGGCTTTTCTGGTTGGGAGGCTATAGGCATATCCACAGTGGGAGATGTTCTCCATGGTCAGACTTTAAAGTCCTTCCAAGAATTACAACAAGAGTATGAGATGCCCTGATCACAATTCTATAAATATCTTCAGTTCCGCCATGCCTTTTCCCCATATCTTACATATCAAGAAGCTATACCAGATTTTAACCCTGTTGAAGCTAAAGTATTTATGGGGGAACTTGGAGAGCATAAGATCACCAAGATATATCGCACACTTGTAACAAATAGCCCCACCACACTCAGTAAAACGCGTGAGGCTTAGCAGGAAGACTTGGGCCCCTAGATGATGAGGACTGGGCTGAAGCACTGGAGTCCCCGGTTGGCGCCGGCAATTGCGACACAATTACGATTCATACAATTCAAATACCTACACAGGGCTTACTACACAAGATATCGGCTCTGGCATACTGGGTTAATTGAGTCTACTTCCTGCCTGTGATGCCGGGATACAGATGGCACCCTTATACATACCGTGTGGCAGCACTCTCTGGGTTCTGGCGGGGTGTAATCACATGTATGTCAAAGGTTCTGGGGTGGGACATCCCTTATTCACCACGATTGGCCATGCTCCACATCACTGATGGCATTGGCGGCAACATGTATAAACGCCATTAACTACTCCTGGGCCTCACACTGGCGAAACGGGACATAGCGAAAAAATGGAAAGATGTTTCCCCGCCACTAGTTGGGACATGGAAGAAGGGCCTTGACTTTTGCATGGGGTTGGAGCTACCTGTGTATAAAGCAAGAGGATGCCCTCAGAAACACCCTAAGATATGGAAAAGATGGGCAGAATATCGGGGACTGTACCTGGAACCCATTCCGGCTGTACCAATAGATTAGCAACGAACAAGATGAAATGATGTGGGATGATCATGGTTGTAAATGCATAGCTCTTCGATCCGGATGGCTACATTTGACACATACTGTATTATTCACCGGATATATGACACTACAGTTCATTGTTGTAACACGTTGTTTAATTGTATATTATTTGTAATTGGCTTATTGGAATCAAAATGTCGACATCACTACTACTATTATGTATACTATACTACTTGAAAATCTGGCTTCGCCAGGCTTATTATGGCTGTTGACAATAAAATTTTGTTGTGAAAAAAAAAACATTGGTAGACTGTTAGACAGGAGTGGTGTGTACGTTTTTAATGCTTTTTTTTGGCGTGTGGACACAATTTAGGGCTCCTCCCTTGTTCCCACAGTTGGAGGATGATTTAACATTTTTAGATTTGGCAAGAACATTACTTATTGTTACAAATTCTTTAAAGTATTTATAGAGTGCGCTTTGGCTCCTCTTAGAGCTGCATTTGTCCCCACATTGTGCTATGGGCTAAGTTGTAAACATAACCACATGTGGTAAGCAGCCATTGAGTCACATGAGCACATGCAATTATTCGTTTTTATAGGTGCTACCAATATGTATAGATAAGTGTACTGAGGTACAGGATCACACAACATGCCCAAGTAAAGCTACCTGTCTTCCGTTCAAAAATAGCTGTACATGATATTTGCCTTCATGCCTTTTCAAATTTGCTTTCAAATGCACCCTTTGCCTACTCGGTCAAGCTCACTTGATGTGCTCAATCACGATGTTTCTCTCATCCTCAACTTGAACATCTCACCACTTTAAAATGTCACCACCCGCCACTGCCAGCCTGAATGGTGCAAGAGCTCCCTCCAGAGCTGGCAGCAGTGTTTCCTCTCCAGGTCTCTCTCCAGAGGTGTGGGAGAACAGACGGAAAGCCAGGAAGTTCAAGTTGGAGATTGCAAAATGCAAATTGGTAATGGAGAGAAAGAAATGGGAGATGGAGAGAAGGGAAATGATTTTAGATCATGAGCTGAGAATGAGAGAGCTGGAGCTGGGAGCTAGAAGGGCTGAGTGCAGCTCAGATTGTAGCAGCAGAAATAACATGTCCAGTACTGAGTAAAAGGTCCACATACCCAGAGACTTGTTTCTAACTTCAAGGAGGGGGGTGACATACACCATTGGGCTCAGGTAGCTCCAGGAGTGCGCAGGGTCCCTGAGGAGGATTGGAGAACTGAAATCGACGCATCACCTCCCTTGCCTGTACGGTACTGATGCATCACCTCCCCTGCCAGTAAGGAACCAACACATCACCTCCCCTGCCAGTAAGGAACGGATGTATCACCTTCCCTGTGTAGTAAGGAACCGACGCATCGCTTTGATTTTCCAGTGCCTCACTTCCCCTGCGCCTTGCACTGTCTTTGATGTTTGATGCATCTAAGGTGCTTAAATGAACGTATACATTGATTTCTATGGACTAAACTTGCTTAATCTTTATAAAATGTTTTCTTGACTTGTGTATGTTGGATGTTTGCCATTTTGGTCTTGTTTTATTCAGATTAATATTGGCTATATTTCTAAACTGGTGTGGACTCCTTTTGCAGTGTTTTCACTGTGTTACTGTGCGTATGTACAAATGCTTTACACATTGCCCCTGAGGTAAGCCTGATTGCTTGTGCCAAGCTACCAAGGGGGTGAGCAGGGGTTATTTTAGCTGTGTGACTCCCTTACCCTGACTAGAGGGAGAGTCCCTACTTGGACTGGGTGCAAACTACTGCCAACTGGAGGTGCCATTTCTAACAAAATTGTTCTTATTGTTCTGCTGGGGAGAGGAGGGTAGTGTTGATTTCTGAGCCTGAGTTCCCCCACACTAACCTCCCTGAGAAGCCTGGGACTACTCACCTTGGTAATACTTTGAGTCAAGTGTGCAAAGGGTTGTATTTGGTCCAGTTTGCAGAGCCATAGTAAGAGAGGCTGCATGTTTGATGTGGCAAAAGGCCTCGCCCCCCGTTACCCCTGCCCCGGTTGTGGCTCAGTAGTCCCTGCCTGCCCCTGACCTCCTGAGCCGGGTTTGACATCCAGTATGGCAATTATCCCAGCTCTGTGTGACAGGCTGAAAGAGTTCTCAAACAAAGAATCTGATAGGTTGATGTTAGTAGAGCAGCATAGAAATAATGGTTATTGTAATGTTTTTTAGTGCTATGTGAGAATTCATCAGAGCCAAATGCAGCAGCAACCACTATTGATATGAATTCCTGTAACAAGAGAATTAAAACAAATTGTTCTGCAATTTGGGCTGGAAGATACCTTCTTCCTGCTTCTTTCAGATAGTATTTACTCTGCATCCCATTGAAAGGAAGGCTTTAGCTAGAGTATATTTGACTTAGTTCAAAAAATGGCACACTTCCAAAGAAAATTCATTGTTTTTATGACTTTAAACTGATAAATGCATATTAAAATCCCACTGTTCTGTTACCCGGCCAGAGAATGTGCCTCCAGGCCAAATATATAAATGAGCCTTGCAGTCATTATCCTAGTATCGGCGGGATCTTGCTTCCACACCAGTGCATTATTGCAGTGCCCTAACTTGCCACATGTGAACAAGCAAGTTGAATGATATGAAACAACAAAAAGATTATAGAAACAAATAGTAGTACTTAACGTCTTAAACACTGGAATAACTGGTTAGTATTGTATTCTGTTCACAGAGCCATCTGTGCCATTTTGAAAGAGAACAACATATTCAAAACAGATTTGATCTAACCCACAAGAGCAGTCCAACCCGATTTACCAGTTCATGTCCTCTCTGTATAGCAGCACATGCAACCCCAGATCATTTCATCCTTATTCTTTCTCACAGTAAGGTGCAGCTTGGGTTCCTAGGCACAAAAAGTTCAGAACCTATGTTTGCACTACACCACACCATGGGGCATAACTTGGTCAGTCAGGCCAAATTCACAAAGGGACTTACGCCTAGTAAAGTTATGGGTGCAGACAGGGCCGGCTTTAGGGTTGGTGGTGCCCTGAGCGGGAATCTATGTTGGCACCCCCTCACACCCCGCGCTGAACTTTTATTTAAAAAAAGTGCAGGTGAATAAAATTGTTCTCAGGAGGCCCCTGCCCTTTTTTTACTACTGGCATGATCCTCTTCAACCAACTGCACCACCTGCTGCCTGCATAGACTCTGACTGAATTCAGGTGTACTACCTGATCTGATTTGCAGACAGTAAGGAGTTTGTTTTCCCCCAGAAAGTTTCAAGAGTGGGGTTGAAGCATCAGACAAAAATTTGAAAAAATGTTATTCAATAGTGCATTTTATAGCAATACTTTCACTTACATTTGCTAAAAAGCCATAGATTCTGATATGGCACACATTAAACATTCCAATACTTTCATTGTAAGAAAATTAAATGGAAACAGATTAATCAAGTTAAACAAGATCAGAGAGAACTAAGTATTATGCTATTATGCAAAGTGGCTACAGATTTCACAGAGATGAGTGAAAAGCCATTTTATAGGAAGTACGATAATATATCATCTTCAAGAGGAAAACATTCCATAGACAAACGGCTAGCAAATTGGCCCAAAAAGTCTTAAAGTGTGCCGCTCACCCCAGACCTGACCTGCAGCACAAAACGGTTCTACTAGCATTGAGAATCTGGCCTTTGAGCCAATACACTTCAACTCTTAGCGTGGCACAACTCTATTACTGAACCAGTCACACCATGCCATGCTGGTCAGTGCCAAGAGCAGGAATAGCGCGGAGCAGTTCTTACGCATTCGCCATTTTACTTTGTTCAGATTCAGCACGCCCTGGCAGCCTGGGTGGGTACGCATCGTAGCGTTGTGCTGACAGATCCAGGGGTGCTAAGCCAAGTTCTGCAAGCAGTACTCTGCAAGCTGTAGTCTACGCGCAAATTAGGAAACAATATGTACATAGGTTAAGTTGTGGCCCAGTTGAGGCACATTGTATTTCACTGATATCTCTATAACTTAACTCTTGTGAGGCCCAAAGATCTTTCTTTGTGGTCACGTAAGCCCTATTCAACTGTTTTAATACTTGGATACAAAGAAGTATAGGGCACCTGACTACACCAAAGAGGAGCCAGAGGAATGCACAAATCACATGTCCACACCAGCCATCAGCTAGGCATATGTGTCTCGAATGTTAATAACTGAAGCAAACTGGGTCAGCTTAAATGAAAACACCAATGCTGTGGCATGTACAGTTTAATTGACATCTTTAACACTAAACCACAGACATATACGGCATTCGTGACCACGTCAGTTCAACTGAGACACATATTTAATTAATTGCACACGCTAATATATAGCCAGATAAATATGCAATTTGCACAACTACACCCTCACACAAACATAGAACTACACAATTGCCCTGCTCACCAACACTGAACTAGTCACATTCAAACGTGCTATCAGTGCTTTTAGTGACATTTGCTCACTAAACAAATAGTGGCACAAAACGTGAGACACTGCATTCCTTCAAAGCATGCACAGTGCTGTTACACACCCTTACTAATGCAGCATTTCAACCACAGCCACGCTGCTCTCAAACCACAGCCATACGCAAAATGTCATCCTTACAAACTGATTCCTCTGCCACAGAAAACGCTCCTGTGGGCTACAGGAAAGACTGTGAGCCTAGCGTATTGCCATTTTATACCATTCAATGTACAGAGGGGCAGATTTACAACTTCTGGCGCATCCCTGCAAATCAGCAGGGATGCGCCAGAATAGTTGCGACACGCAATTCTCTCCTTGCGCCACCACGGAAGCGCCGCATTTACAATGCGGCGCACCGTGGCGCAAGGAAAGGCCGATGCGTGTCGCATCCTGTGGCGCAAGGGCGGCGCATTGCTGGAGTCGTGTCGCAAGCGCGACGCAACTCCAGCAATGCTCGTGGGCCGCCCATACCTAACGTGGTGCGCCACTCCTTACGCCTGCTTGAAGCAGGCGTAAGGATTCGTCGCAGCGGCGTCGGAAAAGTGACTCAGTGAAATCTTGTAGATTTCACTGCGTCACTTTACGAGGCATTCCTTCGACGGAACGCCCACCCTGCGGAGGAACGCCCACATGAAACCTGACGCAGGTTTCATGTGGCGCAGGGCTTTACAACGTGACGCATCTCCCTAGATGCGTCACGTTGTAAATAATGCGCAACGTGGCGCATGGTTTACGTCGCCGCTGCGTCACAAAAGTGATGCAACGGCGGCGCAAAAGTGGCGCAACGGGCTTGTAAATCTGCCCCAGAGTTTATTTCCAAACACGTAGCCACAGGTACAGGAGTGTCACAGACAGCATGCTGCTCTCTTCTCACATATATTTCTATTACACTCCATACGCACACTGATTTATTATTGAATCGGCCCTGCATGCATACACTTCTATCTCTAACGAACGCATCAATTATTTTGTTGAATATGTATTCACAATGAGCATTCTAAAGCACACAACCCTGCTACACATTCACACACCTCCACGTTGTTGTTACAAGCCTAACCTTAAAAAAAAATCATCAACCAGCTGCCAAAGTTCAGAACTCGCTAGCTGCCATTCTCACTGATAAACATGGTGACTTGTGACACTTTCACACATGCAAAATCTTGCACGCACATACGCAATGTTACTATACAGAACCATAAATATGTTATTTTTTTTACTCCTATTCTTACACACAAAGGGTACCATATCTGCTCCCGCTGGGATCAGCTGGAGGTGCTGAGGCAGGATGGGGCCAATGCCTCTGAGAACCACTGCAAGCTCAGAGCCCATAGTGAATGGGAACAGTAAACAGCTGCAGTCAGCTTTAAGAAATGTTTTAATCAAAGTAACTTCAAGCAGACTAGACGAGCAGGGCAGGTAAGCAGGTGGCATAAGTAGGGAAATGGGTTCAGAGCACATCACATCACATCCAAAGAAGAACAAATTCTAGGCACTGTTGCCACCCGCATACACTTTCAAGTCTGGTTGTGTACCTCACCTGGTACTTAGCCCCTATCGCCGCTCTCAGCCATACCAATTTCAATTAACCAATAGAACGTCATGCGCGACTGACGTACAATCACCGACCAGGCCGCACTGAAGATACTGTCACCACCAGTCGTTCGGCAAAGCCACTGGAGCACAGAGTCCTGGTGCCAAAAATAAGTGCGGGTGGGCCTCACAAATTGAGTGCAACACCCCCTCACATGCCACCAAGGGGACAGGATGGAATTTGCGCTGTGGCTGCCAATTATGCATATTTTCAGAGTGTATGTGCACATGGTGCCCCCCCCCCCCCAGCTTGACGCCCGGTGCGGTGGCACCGCCCGCACCGCCCAAAAGCCGGCACTGGGTGCAGAATCTCAGGGGCATATTAACAACGGCCAGCGATAATTATCGCTGGCCGTGCTTAGCGATAATTATATTATCGCCGCCTATCTCTGGTATTTATCGCCCTGGTAGCGCGTTATTAACAACGCGTTACTCCAGGGCGATAAAGATTCCAGAGATAGCGAGGTTATTGCCCTTTTGCAGGGAACATCGCTGGTTTTCCAGCGATGTTCCCTTCAAAACGGCGATAACCTTGCTGATACGACCCTGTGGTCGTATCAGCAGAATCCATCTCCTATGTCTAACATAGGTAAGTCAGGAGTATAGCAAACGTTAGATTTTGGCAAAAACGGCCGTTTTCGCCCAAATTTAACGTCTGCTATAATCCTGTGGGCTGCCTTGTAAATATCGCGATGTGCACATCGGCGATATTTGCAACGTAGCCCATCCGAGGTACGCCAGTAACGCCCACTTTGCATCTCATTAGAGATGCAAAGATGGGCGTTGGGGAAAGAGGCGATAGTGCAAGGATTCACGCGATAGCGTGACCTTGCTGATTAGGCGATAAGATTATCGCCGCTTTTCGTCCGAAAACGGACGCTAAAGCGGCGATAATTGTTTATCGCCTCGTTGTTAATATGCCCCTCAGTACTCTTAGCGGAGTCTCCGCACTCGTAACTTTACTGCACGTAAGTCCTTTTGTGAATCTGGCCCGCAGAGAGGAGGATGAGGTTGCATACATGCCAACATTTTAGACGAGGAAAATGGGAGATTAAAAAAACATATTGGAGCGAATGTATTTGTTCAAATGACTTTCATTGAAGCAGAGGCAATGTCAGGCGGGAGACAGCCAAGATAAAGCCATTTTTGTCTTCCAAAATCGGGAGTGTCCGGTTTGAATTGGATCTTTGGCATGTACCAGGTTGTCAGACTAACATTTCCCAACAGTCAATGTGACATACCAAACTAAGAGCCTGACTATTATTTAACGTGGGAATTGCACCACAACTGCAATGGAATAGCGCAAACAACTATAGATTGTCACACAAAGCCTGATCTACTAAAAAAGCACAATATGGTTTTGCATGAAATCCTAGTGCTTTATGAAATTAGGCGCAAACAAATTGAAATCAGAATACTGCATGATATTTCCATTCATAATGTGTAATTTCCACATTTTGTGTCATTTACTATTGAATGGTTTTCATTGCATGGAAAATTGTGTTAGAAGTTGGACCTCGAGTACAAATTTCAAGCAAGAAACCAATGGCTTGACTTTGCTCCCAAGCTCACTGCTAGTGTTGCACATAAACTTTGTATTTAGCGCAATCTCTTTGTAAATATGGCGCTGTACTGATTTCTCCATTTGCCCAATGCAGGACTACAGATTTCAACTCAGTGCTGTTTGCATGACGTTTAACAAATCTGGGCCTACAAGAGATGATGTAATGAGTAGGAAAAGGGGGCTTACAGTGGCGGTCCCTCCGCTAAGGCGGAGGAGCATCGCCCCACTGCTCTCCGAGCAGTTCAAAGGATAAATAAAATGATAATAACAGAATGTTATTATCATTTTATTTTTAGTATGGAACTTGCAGCCAGGTTAGGGTGGGGCGGGGCTGGGCTCGCGTGATGTCAGATGGAGGATGAGTGGTAGGGTGCACCATAAGTGCGCATGACAGTTTGGCTGGCCGTCTTGGGCCGGCCAAACCATCATTCACACTTAGCATGTACTCCACCGGGCTGTATTGCACAGCCTAGGTGTAGAACATGCACAGACTCCCACTACCTGTCTGAGTGGCGAACCACGGTGCTCAGACCAATAATAACGCTGCTGTCATGCCGGTGACAGCAGCGTTGCGATTGGTTAGGGGAGTCTGTGAGCCTGGGTGCTGCCTGGAGCCAGGAAAACAGCAAGGACGGAGGAGAGGCGGCAGCTGGCGACCAGGAGGTAAGTTTTCTTTTTCTTGTTTTCTAACCCTCTCCCCGCCACGGTTCCCTACCAGCCGCCACTGGGGGCTTAACAAGTTTGAGTGTGGAAGGTTTCCGAGACTTAGAGAGAGAAAGAGGGTTTTTAAAAGTATAACAACACTCTTGAAGCATTTCAAATCTATCAAAGTATTGAGGTATCTCTATGTTGATCGGAAACAAGGAGAGAGCGAGGGAAAGAAGGGGTGCGTCCTTGTCCCCAATTCAATGCTAGTCTAAACAATGTGGATGAACCCACTGAATGGATGTGTGTTAATCACTGTTGTAGTGAGCACAAGAAACCCTTAGGTTTGCTTAAAAGACCCCTCACACACCAACCTAGTTGGTGTCATGCTTCATCATAGGGGTCCCAAACGGGTGGCCGAATGCCCCCCGGTTGTGCTACGATGCCTGGTTACAGCGGAGCTGGTGTGGTGTGATTTGTGTGAAGTATTGTGATTTAAAAATATCTCTGAGAATCCTTGCCTTTAGTTTTTATTAATGACGGCCCAGGATATAGTTAAAAATATGTGATGCGACTATTGGGGAGATGTTATTGCTCCTCGTTGTCTGATGATGTGGTCTACATGTTTCAGCCCGATAAAGTAGATAGGTGGGCTTTTTTCAGGACCAGGGGGGTGAAAATTGTGAGTGGCAAAAGTGAAAACGCCACGTGAAATTGTGAAATGCCTGCACACGAGCTAAGGTGTGTGGCTAAGGTGTCGGCGTACTCACAGACACTCTGTCAATAAAAACCTGTAGGGAGAAAAAGGACAAAACGAGACATATATGATAGCAACATAAAAGGCAATCTTAAATTTGTGCCGCTGTTGTTGTCTCAAGTAGGTGCTCACAACAGTGATGTAATACATAGCCGTAAATATATGGCGGTGCATGCTGCTAATGATTCCAAATATGCGCAGCGCCTATAATGCAGCATGCAGTGGTAGGTCTCCAGGCTAGTGGGTAAATAGTTATGGCGGCGCGTAGTCATGGAGGATTTTAAGTGCAAGTAAGAAAAAAACGATAAAAACAGGGCTGACGTGTCACCCTGTGAGACCCTTGGTGAGTGGTGGCGCATTATGCTCAGCAAGGGGTGACCACTCGTGATGAATATCATGCGGTCACATTGAAGTGATGTGCAGTTTTTAAAAAAATACTTAGATTGCTAACATGCGAAATGTTAAGTTGGGATCATAATTACACTAAATTAAAGTGTTAGGCAGAGAATCGAGGCTCGGGAGGGGTATCATCTGTGATCCCATTCTATGGAGAGAATAGAAGGAGACATCGTGAGCAAGGATATCCATGGGTGCTCCATTTTTGGGGAACAAGCGGCGGAGGCGCAACCTTACTTGGTATAGATTAATTTCCCGTTAGTAACCTGATGTGGTCTCCCGTAGTCCTGGCTGGTAACGGCTTCGCTAGTGCCGGCGGTTTTTATGCAGCAGGACGTGTTTAGTTACGTGCAGGATTGCGCGACCTCTGCTTGAATGGGGATAGATGGTGCGCATGCGTGCGCATGCGTGGGAGCCCATTAGGCGGATGGCAGCGTGCTACGCTAAGCGCGGGTGTAAAACGTTGCGGCCATCTTGGGAGGGAAATGCTTATCCAGCTCGTGAAGAGAATGGAATTAAAATGATAAGCGGGCTAATGAGGTCCGGCGCTGGTGTTATCGGATCTGATGTAATTCTAGATGGTAATGTACTTTAGGCGCTGTGATTGTAGTTGATAGTCTACCTAATCCGGTACCGCAGAGCTGGTAAGGAGGTGAGGCATGAGGAGAGCTTATGTGTTAGTCTGATGAGACTACCAACGATGTGCTGTTATCATGTTGTCCTCAAGGTGCGCAGTGCGAGTAACAGTTGGGAACCTTGTGGGACTGCCAGCAATATGCTGTTGAGAGGTTTTCACAAAGAACGCAGTGGGAGTGTCAGTTACGATCCTCATGGGGGTTTCCTGAGGCTGTTCCAAGGGATATTATCATTGAGGCCTGTCACATGAGTTGACAGGCGATAAATCCATCTCTGCTCTTTCTCTAAGAGGCGACTCTGTATGTTGGGTTGATTAGGGTCTAGTGTTTCAATAACAACTCATCGCATGTCATTGGTGGTATGGCCTACTTCCAAGAAGTGGTTAGTCATTTGTGTGGTATTCTTCTTACATCTGATGGTACTGCGATGTTCACAGATCCGGGTCTTTAACTTACGATTTGTCATCCCAATGTATGTCAACTTGCAGGGGCATATAATGCGATAGATGACGTGTGCTGTATTGCAGTTCGTGTGTTGCCTTAATTGCCACGTTTTCCCAAGTTCCAAATTCAGGCTTTGGTCGTTTCAGTGATGTGGCAAACGCTGCAGTTGCCGCATGGGAAGTGGCCAACAATGCTCGGGAGCCCTCAGGCATTGAGAACTGTGTTAGTGGGTTGTAGTGGAGGAGCTGGATGTGTGGATACTAAAGTGTCTTTTATGGACCTTGCTCTTTTGTGTGAGAGAAGTGGTGGTTCCCATTTTAGGTTGCCAGTCTGGAGTATCTTCCAGTGCTTTTTGATAATGTGCGATACTTTGTTCGAGACTGCGTTGAAAGTGGTTACGCATGTAAGAGGTGTAGTGGTTGGTTCACGTTTTAATGTTTCTTATAGACCTTCACGGTTTTGGTTCAGTGCGCGTTTCTTAGCTTTTTCTGTAATTCGTCTTGGGTAACCTCGTTGTTGCAGTTTTTCGCTCAGGGAATTGGCCTGGCTTTTGTAGTCATGTACATCGCTGCAGTTTCTGCGGAGTCGAAGAAACTGTCCGTAGGGGAGATTTTCCCGCAGGGTTTTGGGATGAAAGCTGGTGTAGTCTAAGAGAGAATTGCGAGCAGTTGGTTTAAAATGTGTTTTACTTTTCAGACCGCCTTCAACTGCTTGTATCTCTAGGTCCAAGAAAATGGTTTTGTTTTTGTCAAAACTGTGCGTGAATTTAAGGTTGGGATCGCAGGTGTTCAGCCATTGGCAGAATGTGGTGAGGGACAGCATGTCCCCTTCCCAAATCAGCAGGATGTCATCTATGTTTGCGTTCTTTCACAGAGGAAGGACTGCAGAAGATTCCAGGCAGCTCCTTGTACCCCTGCTTCAGACAACCGGTCCATCAGAACTTCATGATGGACCGTGTCAAAGGCTGCTGACAAGTCTAACATAATCAGAATTGCCTTTCCTCCTCTGTTGATTTGATTAGAGCCAGCTCGGTGCTGTGTTCTGCTCTAAACCCATATTGGGACGGGTCGAGTAGATTATTAGTTCGGAGAAATGTGCTGAGCTGGGTATTCAAGGCCTTTTCAATAATTTTAGCAGGGAGCAGAAGTCTTGAAATTGGCCTATAATTGTTTGGATCTTTGGGGTCAAGGGTTGGTTTTTTTAATAGGGGAAGAATAGAGGCCTTCTTCCAGTTGCTGGGGAATTTGCCTGTTGTAAGTATGGCGTTAAACAATGGTGTGAGGGCCGACTCTATTACTTCTGGGATTTGTTTCAATACCGATGCCGGACATGGATCCATCGGGGATCCGGATCGAATAGAACTCAGAAGTTTAATCGCATCTGGTGTCTCTAGCAGAGAGAATTTGTCTAAAACCGGTGTGTTTGGTTCCATTATTTGTGACATCACCCTTAGCCCCCTGTGAGCTAGGCTAAATGAGGAAAAGATAGATTCCACTTTTTGTTGGAAGAAATTGGCCAATTTTTCGCAGAGTTCTGGGCTACTTTGGCTCTTGGGGGCCGTTGAGACCGCTAGTTTAGTGATGGTTTTGAAGAGTTCTTTGGGATTAGATTTAGCCTGAGAAATTTGTTCTGCAAATAACTTTTTTTTTTGGTTTCCAACAGTATTTCCTTATACTGTCTAAGACTTTGCTTATAGCTTTCTTTATCCACGCTTTTATATCCTCTACTCCATACCCTTTCTAAGCGCTTGCAGGCCTGTTTTTGGTTTTTTAATTCGTCCGAAAACTAAGGGGCTGACGGTCGAGCCCATTTAGGGGTCCACTTTTTAACCGGGGCAAGTTTATTACATGCTGCTTCTATCCATTCCGTGAGATGCAGGTTAGGAGATGGCTCTTGTCACTAGGCCACCCAAAGCACCATGGGAATCATTAGGGTTACTTTGACTAGGGTAAGCAAGAACCCCCTGACAAAAGAGAAATCTTTGGGCTTATCTTTCCGATACAGTGCACATGCAAGGTACTGGCAAAGCATATCTCTGGATTCACATTTTAGTGAGGTGGTGAGCATGTCCTTGCGCATCCCAGGGAAGGTAATCATTAGATTACAAAGGTTGTTGGAACTAGTTCATCGAGGGATCATTGAGATTTCCCAGGGCTTGAAAGACTTGGAGATCCATGCAAGGTGGTGTTTCTACCAGGGGGCCTGGAAGGCCATCAGGCAGCAAGAACATATTACACTGCCATGCTGATGCCCACCACCTCCTGTTGTATGTTCACCGCAGTCTAGTGGCCCCTATAATTGACAAACATTGCATGTAATAGTTGTGGCTGGGGAATAGTGGGGTTGTGGCAGAGTTTAAAGAAGGACAGAGGCATTTTGCACACTCCAGTCCCAATGAGATCACTCGAGATTGTGCATTCTACAGAGCAAGAGAGACATTGAGAGAGAAAGAGAGAAAGGGAGAGAGTGTTTTTGTGGGTGTGTTTCTGCCATAGAAGGAGCATCTCCCATTTAATGTGCTGTTGTGTAAGTTACGACTTTGGCATAACTCTACAAGGGTTGCCTTTCCACCCAGGGGTATCACAGGTGAACTTAGTTCAGTACACCAGCGATGAATGTGAAAGACAAGTTATTGTAGCCTTGCAAGTCGCTATTCAATATGTAATTTGCATAGAAGTATTGCTTTTGGGTTACTTACAATCCATAAAGGGATCAGGGCAACGTTGAAAGAGCAACAAACCATATTTAGTTATTTACAGTATCACACATATTGTACTAAGAAGAATTAACATTTTCAAGTTAAAAGTATTTATTTCTACAAGGACAATCTGTTTCTCAGTATTTCTAAAACAACTACACAGAATATTACAAAAAACAGCAACAAGACACATCATAAATGAGAATAAAATTAACATTTCCAGTATTATTAAAATGTAATTTAAAATATTATGAAAAACCTAACATCCTAACTCCTACTTCTATGCTCTATACTATGACAGCATGAAAGGCAAAGCAACTTGCAATCTAGAGCTTCTTAGGGAGAAGAGACGCACTCCATACCTTGTGGACAGCACTTTATCAGTGGAGGCGTGAAAACAGTGTTTCCTGCAAAGGACAAACACCCACTGCGGTAGTAGTCAGTCGGTCTACCTCCGGGATTTGGCTTTATCAGCTTTAGTCTTCAGGCGAGATGTATCATCTGCGAAGTGTGCTGACAGCAGGTGTGACCTTCTGTGGCAGAATCACAGGCGATAATCTGGGCAGAGAACCTCTCTTGACAAGTGGTCAAGTGGCAGTCCTTATATTCTAAATTTTATCAGCACTTGGAATTTCTGACATATGTTTAGGAATGTCTGACATAGATTATGTACATCAAGGTATTCATCCCGGACGTTTCCTTATACACATATAAGTGAAAAGGATGTCAATTCAGACTACATTATTTTGGTTATATGTCTGTATCTGTTCTTATTTAACCTTGACATGAAGAGGAGTAGACATTTGATCCAGATGAATATTGCATTAGATGTTCTATCTATGTCATTAATCAAAGAACTTTAAACGATCACAGTTCCTAGAAAGAAAAGGTCTGGCGAGACCTGCTTTAAAAGGCACACATGCCAATAATTCTGTATAAATCAGGGAATATGGCAGCTTCCATTGTCTAAGTTGAGGAAGATGGAAGCCTCCCGTAACTAAGATGGAGTCGGAGCCTACATGAAATGGAGTCAGACCTTAGGGGCCCATTACGATGGCGGGCGGAAGCACAACCGCCGTGCTGGCGGATGCAAAAACCACCAGTTACCGCCGGCACGCAGCAGTCCACACGCCCGCCCAATTATGATGCGAAAAGCAGGCCAAACACCGCCGGCAAGCCAGCAACACCGTCCGCCATCAAAGTGCGCCCGCACACGTAGCGGCGCAGCACAACTGACACACACCGTCCGACGAAACACGTCCCGCCCGGCGCATAAATTACGATGCCGCAAACAAACGGCTCCCACGGCAAAGAGACACCGCACGTGAAAGAGAGGCGGAAACACGGACGCAGAGCACGGACAACGAAGAAGCGGCACCCCGGGCATGAATCCAGCACTGCAGGCCCTTCCCATGCTTCTGCTGATGCACCACCAAGGACGCAACGTACCGCGGAGACGCAGGTAGGCACACACACAACAAGTGCACGCAAACAGCGCACACAGTGCAAGGGCGGAAAAAGCGGACAACCCCCACCAGCGCGTGCACACTACACATCCACCATTGCATCCACATATGACACACAGGCCAAATCCTAACATCGCAGAACACATGTGTACACACCACCTGGGACTAGGAACCAACCACCCCGTCACGGCCCCAAAGCGCCGATGACGCCGCCACACATGCGCACAACGCAGAGGCCAACCGCAGCGCCATGCATGCGTCGCACACAGACACAGGGACACAACCAAGCAGCACACACATCAGCCCCACCCCGAACGCACATGACACGTGACAGGCCGGCCACAGACATGTCCCCAACGCCCAATTCACGGACAACACCCAACGCCACACAAGCGACGCACACATGTCAGTGAAGACACGCAACAGCAGGACACACCCCAGTGTAACAAACATGGCGTAGCACACAGCGGCGGCAACACCAACTAGGAGAAGCAGGGCCCCTTCGGGAAGAGGAACGCCAGTACCACACTGAAAAACCCATACCACCCTGCACATATGAACAAGACACATGAAACGGAACACCAAAGAGCCCGGGGACCGACAACAGGTGGCCCAAGAATTACATCCACACACAAGGCCCAACGCAGAGCGGAAAGGCAGCCTGCCGCCCACACAAGGGAGAGCAGACAGCACTGAATGACCTTCCATTCCAACTCCGAAACCACAGCCCTACGACAGAAGCCGGTGAATACAGCCATTGTCCAAGAACAGACCAACACAGGCATGCCGAGGAGACCGACCACAGGGCAGATAGCGCATATCACAGAAGAACACAACGGACGGGAAAGAAAGAAGAAAACACTCCCCCATGTCGGCCACATGCAAGTTAATTGGAAGGAGTCACACAGCACTGACCTTGAACTGTCTGAGAAGCATGTGGGAAGAGGGCCCGTGTCCTCCAAACAAGCCAACAGAACACAAGTCCTGTCTCCCCACGACTACACAGAGCTCACAGCAACCCCGGAGCGTGCACATTGCAGACTGCACACACAGCCGGAGCACGCCACCTCTACGAACCGCTGCGAAATGGCAACCGCAACACACCTACCCAACTACGCCGAACAGCTCAAGCTGTACCAAACCAACACGATACATACATTGGGATGCGATCTCCTGTCCCTGCTGAACGTAAGTTACCGACTGACTTACCGCATCACATTGTTCAGCTGCGTCATGCCCGTCTTCTACTGTCGGAGGTGTCCCTACCAGCATCCCGTCGAGATATGCCTCTCCAACCCGGCATGTCTGAAGGCGGACCTGCTACCACTACTCCTCCCTCTGGACGCACACGACAGGGCCTGCTCTGTCTATGGGGGCATGGCGTATGTGGCCAACATCGCACGCGCACTGAAATGGAACCACTGTGCCTCCACACGACGGATCATCGAGAACAGCTACATCGAATGTCACCCAGCATGCCCCATCATGGTCCTCCAAGGGACAACCTACGAACAACACCTTGACAGCCACCATCCGCTTCATTGGCTGGCAAACATGTACACCACCAATGACATGGAAGCCCTGCTGGACGGCATCGCATACCTGACAACCTGTAAATACGTCGGACCACAACGCAGGTTCCCCGAGTGACCTATGAAGTCCAACCCCGCACCCATGCTCAGCTTCCGCACGGACTGGCCAGTCACCACCACAACAGCCATACCAAACGACCGGCAACTGTAACCACACCATCAACGACATCGCCATGACATCGGATATGACCGGGACATGCACACTGTTCCCCATCACATCCAGGAACACCGCATGCATCGTGGGAGGCAGTGGCATGGGCTCTGTGCATCGCACCCACATGGACGGAACTGCACGAACAACCAGGACACGACATGGATCCAGCGCACATGGACACACACACCGCTCAGTGGACATGAATAGGTCGCCTGGAGTCTGTGGGTGCTGCACCCCTCCCACCCCCGCCCCGGGAATCCCATACCAGGACCTTTGCATGGACGACAAGTGCATACAACAACAACACGACCCCAGTGACTGTGACATGTCCAGTAACCACCACAGTGCAACAACAAGTGGCACGCCGCTGCATGCACGCAAGCACATGCCCTGATGTCATCTCACATGCACGCGTGCATGAGGAACAACCGCAGCAAACCTGTCACATGGAACTGAGATGGACTGTGCCCATGATGCCGAGCGGTCTGGTAGGCTACATGTATACCGTCTGTGTCAAAGTCCGCAGCTCCGCAGCTATACGTAAATGTACATTAGCACAGCCTTGGCCAAGCAGATGTAACCCCACACCCTATCCCATTTGTTATCATGCTCAGTATATCCTCAACATGTATTCCGCTGCCAGTAGTGTCCACTATACTGCATCACAGAGGACAGAAGACTCAATATAATGTTTGAAACCAAAACTGTCTCCGCTGACTCATTTCACAAGTACGAATGAGAGAGGATGAGAGTATGTGAAGTACACGGCAGTCGTGACATGACCATGTAGTCCACTGGTATTGGATGTCAACGCAAATGAGTAGCACTACTGTGGAAGACACACATGTGTCGTGTGAAGTCGTATGGACGCAGTGCTCAGGTGGGTGGGTGCGACGGGTAGATGCGCACATGCCAAGTTGGAGCACGCCGTGTTGGGAGGGGTCATGAACAGTACACCACCGCTTCCCTGGGCATTGTGAGAGGACACCTGTTGGGGGGAGTGAACACGTGTGTGCACAGCAGCCGGGCACACGTACAAAGCGGTACCAGGCGCACCTCAGCCCACCCTCTGTGGACAAGCTGGATCCTGTTGTGCGCCCGCCATGCCCCTTGACAAGGCACACACAGCCCCAGTCGACCAGGTGCAACCCCAACATAGTCAATCCGCACAGGCGATACAGGGCACGGGATGGCAGTGGAGCATGGTGTGTGAGAGGTCTCCTCGCGCTCCTCCTGGTCATATCACGCAGGCAATAGAACCTCAACGTCTAGCATGGCACAAGTCAAATGGAAGTGTAGGGGGACGCACCACAGCACGAGCAGCACTGACGTCACGGGAGGTGGCTCGCACCATCCCATCCATTGCCCATCATACCAACCACGCCACATGCCATTGCGACTAAGTGCAAGCGCGTGCGCCACCACCCCGAGCCCTCCCCAGAGAGGCCAAAGAGTGAATGTGTGGGCCATCAGCCACAGACGGACGCGGCCTGGCCGCAAGGGCAGCCACAGCCACTGGGTGTCGCAGGTGGCGGATCCGGAAGGCGAAGACTGTGATGCATAGTCCATGCAGGCCGGGTCTCCATTTGGGGCACCACGCAGGTGGACGGCGTCCCGCCACACATCATACCCTGGACCCACACATACACTCCTTGCCCTCTCTGGTGCGAGCTTGGGGCTGCCTGTGCAAGCGCTAGCCTCGCAGGTGAGCATGCATATTGGGGGGCGAGGGGAGGACATGAGGGCTGGGGCGAAGATGACTGTATCACTGTCAGTTAGTACAAGGGATGACCCAGATGTGGAAAGGAAGAGACGTGTCCCGTGTGTACTGCAACTAGTCGCCAATCCAACTACCCCCCCATGTCCTAGGCCCGCCCATCCGCCACATCGAACATACCACCAGCACGACAACCTTCCCATTCGAAACACTGACTGGGGGTGGCGACCAGTGAACAATCATGTGTAGCCTACCCACGCGTACATGTGGGCCCTCCATGATCCATGTCACCTGCGGCAAAGACATGACATGCGCAATGAGGGAAGTGAGGAGAGCTGTCCGCCCCACGCGCAGAAGGTGCATCAGCTCCACAGACCCAGCAGCGAGTCCAGCAGGGGTCACATGTGCAGGGGCAGCTGTGCCTGGTGTGAAGGCACATGCATATAGACAGCACATCGACCAATGTGTAGTCTGCCCACATCCACAGTCCATCATCATGCGGACATAGGAATTGAACACAGGGCAACACATCTTAGTTGGTGCACCCACCGTGACCAACAATGCGCAATCATCGACGTACCCGCCCTGTGCATGGCCCCCCACCCAACGGAGGCACATCCAGTGCCACCATCCCACACACACAAGCCTTCCACGGAACATGCTGTGTCCAATGGTCAGTACAGAGTCAGCGCCCATCTGGTGGATCCTGAACAGGAGACACATGCACACACATGCCAGCTCCCACTATGTACGTCTGCCACCTGGCACGTGCAATGTAACCTCTCACCTGTGACGTGTGACTGCAAGCACACAGCCGTCTTGGCATGGGGCTGTCAATGTGGACACCAGTCAATGTTTCGGGAGCTGTGATCCGTACAGTGCTGTACATAGGGTGCAGTGCTGACACCTACTACTGTCTCATATCCCCTCGTGCCACAGGTCCCACTTGTATTGGCCGCTCAGCCCGTGCCCACATCGTCGTCGTCGTGTGCCATACTCATCCAGCCTCGGAAGCAGTTCCATGCTCAGCAGACACTCATGTTGCCGTGGCGTTGCCGCTTGACGAATATGCAGTCAGTCCCCATCAGCACGCCCCGCAAGTCATTGGGGCCTAGATCCCCATGTGCATGCACATGGCAGTGGTATGTCTCACTTGCCATTGCCATTGTTGGGAGACCTGTGTAAGTGTATTGTGGCCGTGCCGTCCCAGCTTGACAGCTGGGCTGTGGCTCATGTGCTTGCTCAGTCATGTCAGTGATGTGTATGCGAAATTGCTATGTGCCGTGTTGCTTTGACATGTGTCCTCTGCCATTTACCCCAGGCGGAGACCGAACATTGACCGCCCATACCAATTGCTGGCGGACATGGACGATACAGAGGTTATCAGGAAGTTTCGGCTGGACAGGCCAACCCTGCATCGACTGTGTGCCATGTTAGAGCCCCATCTCCGTCCCCGCAGGGTGTATCCGACTGCTGTCACCCCCACGGCTAAGGTGATGGCCGCCATGCATTTCTTCGCCACTGGGTCATTCCAGCACACAGTGGGCAGTGGAGGAGGGATGTCCCAGCCCATGTTCAGCAAGGTGCTGAGGGATGTACTGGCAGCCATGATGCTGTACCGGAACAGGTACATCAGATTCCCCAGGGCTCGTGAATTGGCGGCAGTGAAGGGTGCATTCTATGCCCTTGGCAGAATCCCACACGTCGTGGGAGCCATTGACTGCACTCATGTTGGCCTTGTTCCACCACAGGCCACTGAGCACCTGTACCGCAACAGGAAGCACACGCACTCCCTGAATGTGCAAGTGGTGTGCCTTGCGGACATGGTGATCACCCACGTGTGTGCCAAGTTTCCAGGCTCGGCACATGACGCACACATAATGCGCAACAGCATCTTGCCACGACTGATGGCCAATCTGCAACAGGATCGTGCCTGTATTGTCGGTGAGTATGTGGAGTGGTGTAGCGTGCTGGTTGTGCGATGCTGTCCCCTGTCCAGTTGGAATAGCTACGGTTCTCTGTGTCCCTCACACCCAGGTGACTCTGCGTATCCGAATGGGGCATGGCTGCTCAGTCCATTGAGGAATCCTCGCACCCCAGCAGACGATCGATACAATGAGGCACATGGGAGGACCAGACGTGTGGTCGAGCGTACCTTTGGCCTCCTCAAGTCCAGGTTCAGGTGCCTGGACCGCACCGAGGGTGCACTGGCGTACTCCCCACAGAAGGTGTGCCAGATAGTGGTGGCGTGCTGCATGCTGCACAATCTGGCCATTCGGAAGCAGATCCTCCTCATTGTGGATGACGGAGATCAACCAGGGCCCCAGCCCGCAGACCAGGACAGCTCGAGTGAGGTGGACAGCGGAGAGGAGGAAGCTGGGAATGTGCGCCAGCAGCTCATCGCCCGCTACTTCACTTGACGGTGAGTGTCCATGTACGACGGATGATGTGTCTGTATCTGTGCAGGTGTGTGTGTGCTGTGTCAGGGTGGCCGTATGTTCACTGCGTGCAGTGTGTCAACGCTCCATGGCCAGGGTAGTATGCCACTGTTGGTGACTGTGGCATTGTGCCCTATTGCTCCGTGCGATGTGTGTACATTGCTTGTAGTTGTTGACATGTACTGTGTGATGGGTGTGTGACACACTCATTGAATGTGCTCCTGTTCTGTCTCCCACCCCTAGGTCCCTACAGGTCCCTCCGGATTCCATTGCCATGCCACGCATCAGGTGCCCTTCCGCCCAAGGTGGCCGTTGTATTCCGTACAAATAAAACACAGGGCACAAACAGCAGTTAGTGAAAAAGGTGCATTTATTACAAACTGTGACATGTGATTGTGTGTAAGGTGATGACAAAAGTGGTGCGTGCAGTGACAATGAGCTGTCGGTCATGGCTGCGTGATGATCAGGGTGTACCCACTGGTTCTATGTCCATAGTCCAACACACACATGCCATCCAGCTGGCTGTGTGGAGTGGGATCGTAGAGCAAGTCAATGCAGTGGCTGGTCAAGGAAGGCTGGCGGAAGGCTGGCTGGCTGCCTCACTTGCGACTGGAGCGTGCGAAGTCCTCCCGGAAGATCTGTTTCCTCTTCGGACGGCCCCTTCCACGTTTGGGAGGGGGGTGTGTGGTGGCGACCTGCTGGTGGTGGGTGAGGTGTGCTCACTGGCTGTGGACGCAGGGGAAGTGGACACTGCTGGCCGACCCTGCGCCCTAGCAGGTGGTGGCGGAGGTGGTGTTGCTGGCCTTGCCTGTGACCCCACCGCCACCACCAGCTGGCCCATGAGGTCCACGAGTTGGTCCATACGGGACACGAATTGGCCCATATGGGCGTCCATGGACCTCAGCACCCCCAGCACCTCCCGCGTGTCAGTAGCAGACCTGGCCCATTGTCCTTGGGCCTCTTCATAGGCCCCAAGGACTCTGGCCATTTGAGGCAGGGCATGGCTCCCAGGGGAGGCTGGCGTTTCCCTGACCCTGCTCCTCCTACCAGTCCTGCTGCCACCGGCCTGCCCACTAGCCACATTGCACACCACGGTCCTCGCTGTGGCTCCCAGGGTGGATCCAGTCGGCCGGGCCACCACCTGCGCTGGGGCTGGTGCCAGCGAAGACGTGGTGGTGGTGGAGGCGGTGGTGGTCGGTGCGGCGATGGTGGCGGTTGCGGCAGTGGTAGTGGCCGCAATGACCGTGGGTGTGGCCGCAACGACAGTGGCAGCAGGGGACTGGGACTGTTCAGCATCCCTGGATGATGGGTTGGTGGGTAGGAGGGGTCCTGGGGAGCGGCTGGGCCCTGCCACGCCAGATGGGCCAGCTTGGTGGTCCGTGTCCGAAGAGGTGGACAGATCCTCCAGATCCGTGTGTCCTCGTTGGGGGCTTGTAGGCTGGCTGTGCTGGCTGCTGTCTCCATCCCCAGCGTCCAGCAGTTCGTCACCTGTGGAGAGAATGAGATTTGTTATTGTGTTGCACCTGGCGAAGTATGTATTAGTCGTCTGACATTGGCAGTTCGTGCAATCTCGTACATGGGTTTCCCGGAGGCGAGTGTGTGGCTGTGGCATCTGTAGTTGTGTGTGCTAGGCAATGGGACTGTGTGCTGTGCACATGTGGCATGGGACGGATTGGCCATGCCGATGGGTGTGTTGCTGTGCCCCTACTCATTGTGACTCTGGTGTATGCGGGCTCCTGGCCCATCCTGGGTCTGGTTTGTACTTTGCTTTTGGAGTTCATATGGAACGCTTAGGAACGCATATGGCAACATGGGGGCCATGCCCCAGATTCGCATTTGGGAGGGGATATGCTTTTGGGGTTCAAATGGAACGCTTAGGAACGCATATGGCAACATGGGGGCCATGCCCCAGATTCGCATTTGGGAGGGGATATGCTTTTGGGGTTCAAATGGAACGCTTAGGAACGCATATGGCAACATGGGGGCCATGCCCCAGATTCGCATTTGGGAGGGGATATGCTTTTGGGGTACATGCTGTGAGCCATGGGTGCCGAACGTGACATGTGTTGTGGCAGCATGACAGTGCATGGTCTGAGGTGTGTGCATGCCTGACATGCCCTGCATATTTGCTGTCTGTTGTGGTTACTGGACATGGCATTGGACGCTTCGTTATGAGTGAGTGATAGTTGTGTGCCAGCCAACGTATTGCAGTTGTCCCATCTCCTTGGTGTGCGTGCTGCCCTGTGCCATGTGCATCACTGCAGTGCTCGGGGGGGGTGTGGCCCATGTTGTGTGTTGTTGCTCACAGTGTGTCGTGCGCTTAATTGACTTCTGGCACATGGTTGGTCATGGGCATGTGTCTTAGCGTGACTGCTGTATGTGTGGCAGCTGTGCGGATGACATGCCTTTCATGTGACTGGGGCTGACGGATGGGATGGATGGTATGTTGTATGTGCATGGTGTGTCTGTGAGTTTGATGGGTTCAGTGGTGTTCGTGTGCATTTATGTTGTTCCGCTCTGTTGCGTCTAGTGTTGTTTGTCTTACATAGGCGTAGTTGTGGGGTGTGGGGTTGACAGGCAGTGGGGGCTACATGGACAGGACTTCAATGGTGTTTCGGTTGTGTGTGATGAGTTGCACAGTGGCTGCCGTGTGGGACTATATTCAGTGTGGCTTGTGCATGCAGACGTGGCTCCTTGGGTGTTGCTATGTCTGTGATGGGTCATGTGGGGTGTGAGTCTGTTGTTCATGTCCGTGTGCACATTGTTCACTTGTTCGTGACGGTGGGCGGTGCTGCGTGTTCGTGTGCTACGTGACATGTCCCATGTGTTGGTGGTGTTATGGTCCTCATGCCTCCAGTAATCCAGCCCTGTCCAGTTTCCCACCTGCAAGTTGTTCGTGCGTGCACTGTACTGGATGCCACATGGCTCTAAGCGGGGGTGCTCCATGTTGCAGGTCTGTGGGGGTGGGGGGTGTAGTGGGTCGTGGGGGTGGCTGTACACCCACTGACACCGATTGCTGTGGACCGTGATGTCTGCCTTTCGGCTGTCGTTGTGCACTGCGGTGGCTGACACGTGGCTGTGGGGTGTGGGGGATGCTCCTCCTTGCTGTGCTGTGGGACTGGGGCCTGGTGTGTGTTGTACTTGGGCTGTCCACCGTCCCACCCACTGCACTTTGTGTTCCTGCCACTTACCTGTTACTTGTCGGTTAGTGCAGCTGTGGCGGACACATGGGTGTGGTGGGTGCTCGTTGTGGCGCTTCTGGCATATTTGGGGACCTGTTGGTGGTTACGTGGCTGGCTTAGTGTACACATGTCCCCACGCATCTTACAGTTGTTCGGTTTGGGCTGTATGTGGTAGTGTCTGTTGCATGTGCGTGTGATGTGTTGTGTATTGTGTGCTGGACATGGGGGTGTTTGTCCCTGGGAGCTGTGGCATGGTAGTTGCGCATGTGAGTACATAGCGGTGTGCTAGTATACATTAGTTTGTACTTACCAGCCTCCACTCCCCCTGCTAATCCGGCGAGGATCTCCGGATGTATTACGACTCGCACCTTCTCCTCCCACGCTTTGAAGGTCTTAAAGAGCGCGGGATTCCCTCCGCCAGTGACGGCAGCCAGCTCTCTGTTTTTGCCCTCCTTCTTCTTGACCAGGCTCTTTACGTCATTCCAACGTTTGTTTATCTCGACTCTGTTCCTGTGCAGGGTCCCGACTGCATTGACCTGGTCTACGATCCGGTTCCACATTCTGTTTCTGGTGGCTAGTGGTGTGTGCTGGACCATGTTCCCATAGATTTGTGGGTACACCTTGATGATCTCGTCGACCATGACCGTCAGCTCCATGGGCGTGAACTTGGGCATCCTTTGTGGTGCCATGGTGTTTGTGGTGCTGGTGCGGTGTGTGTTGTGTAATGTGCAGGGGGTTTGTGGTGCCGGTGTTTGGTGGTGGTGGTGGTGGTTGTGATGTGTGCGTTTCTGTGGTGTGCTGCTGTCCTTGCTGTGTCACTGTGTCCTCTCCTCTCCTCTCTGGTTTGCAATGTAGCAAGGGGTTGTGGTCTGTGGGAGTGCTGCTTTTGTACTCACCTATGTGGGTGTGTCCTCATGGTCTGTTGTTTTCAGGTGTGTTGTGTCTGGGGTTCTGGCCTTTGTATTTTTTGTTTGTCCGGGGGGTGTTTTCGGGATGTGTACTGTGCTTGTGTATTTGTGTGTGCCTTGCTGTGTGGACTTATTGGCCATGTTGTGTGCTATTGGTTTTGTGTGCGGATGGTTTCTGTGCAGGTACGTTGGCGCCATGGCTTCTGCCGTGTCGATTCTCATCGGCGTTGTTTGCGCTGGCGGGCGGTATATTTGTTGTTTTCCGCGCTCATGGCGGTGCAATCGTAATTTCACGTGCGGTGTGTCGGCCGTGTGGGCGGGCGGTTTTGTGTTGTCGTGCGTGTTTCCGTCCGTGGCGGGCGGTTTGACTCCGACTCGGACGATGGCGGGCGGTATTTTGTGTGATTTTTCCGCCGATGGCGGTTTTCGGTTTGTGTACTCATAATGGCGTGGTCGGTGTTCAGGCGGTGTGTGCGGGCGGATTTTTGCCGCTTCCATGCCTGGCGGATTTATTTACGCCGGGTATCGTAATGGGCCCCTTAGTGATTTTACGTCAGTGCAGTGTATACACAGACTAGACCTTTCGTCTCATAGTAATTTGCACACATAATTTAGACTTACAAACTTAAATAGCCTTATTTCTGTGTGCCAATCTACACTTTTAAAACAGAGCAGTTAGTTTTGCAAATTTTTATGGTTTTGCTCACACAAAGATTTTTGTGAGAGTAAATATACGATCAGTGGTGTTGAGAGAGCAGTGAATGTGCTTTTAAGAGCATGAATGCCCTGTAAAGTTTATAAATAGTTATAAATGTACATGTTTAATGGTGTTCACAAACTCTTGTTCGACTACTTTCTCACCCCAAAAAAGTTAGAGATTTCCTCCTGCCTGTAGTAAATCTCTTTACGGGTGGCATGGGCAAGGGAACTCCCACAACATTGTTGGGGTTTTATGGAAAGGGAATCTAGGGAAGTAGTTTCCCTTTGGTGAAAAAACAAAAACTGTCAATAAGTGTATTTCTACTCCCTTCGATTTTTTTGCCAGCAAAAATTTGTGTGCGTCTTTGCATGTGTAAAAATAAAATTCACAAAAGTTTTCCATGAGTGGAGTATATCTACCTCTGTGTTGAATAATTAGACATGAGTACACAAATGAATCAGCATATATAAGAGGTTCTGAAACTTATTATTCAGTTATCTTTGCCAAACAATTATTTATCAGTAAGGAGCATACTCAAAGCAAAAACTTAAAAAAAAAAATTATAATCTGTATTTCTTTCCCTTAGTCCAATGCTACATATTATGTAAAATGGTGCAGTACATAAAAAAGTGAATCCCCACACAAAAGTTTTGGGACATATGTTTGTTAACGAATTAAATGAGCTGTCCCTAAGAATGGCTCAATCTCTTTGAACCACAGTCTTCATCACGACTAATAATAAATTATGTAGCTCCATCTGTCGAAAAGGGCACAAGTATTCAAAAAACGTTACACAATTTAACTAATCAGCAAGGCATCAAAGTCACCATACATGCGCTGCAGATACAGTGCAAAAAAGGAGTTCTTTGGTGTAAGCATCACCACTGATTGTAATTAGCGGAGGCTCTCCGCAGTATGAGTATCGGGTCTCATGCACACAAGCAGTGAATCCTCTCACATAGTTTGACCCCATCAGAAATGGAGGCCGGCAGACATGAGCTGGTGGAGCAAGGCAGAGGGGCTTGAAACTGAAATAGGCCACCATTGCCTGGGGGGAGAAAACGGCTGCCCTGACTGCTGAGGAGGAAAAGGATCCCCGGGCTTCTGAGGAGAAGAAAGCTGCTCTAGTTGTTGAGTAGAAAAGGTCACCCCTTGCTCTGGAAGAATGAGGTTGGCAGTTGTGAAGAAGTTAGCTGAAGCCTTGAATGCTGAGGAGAAACAAGCAGCAGCACTTTCAAAGAAGGAGCAAGAGTTGGTCATGGAGAAGCAGAAGGCCATGCTGGTCCATTAGAGGTGCCAGGATAACATAGACTTGAGAGCCAGAAGGTGTTGTAATTCACTGATTTCCATTTACCAAACTGCTGGAGTGCCAAGAAGCTAGTTCTATTCACCTCCACAGAGATCATGACTTGTAATTGTAACAAAAAATACAGCAGCCCATACAGAGGGGAACAGGGTTAAGGGAAGACAGAGAAAACACTGATGTGAGGCCTGTCACACACTGCTATTAAATTCTGTAAGAAGCATATCAGATTAGTACAGAGCCTTTTATCATCAGTACAATACACAATCCTTCTACCTAATTACCTTAATAACAAGTCCTCTAATTCAGCACTTCCTTCTCTAAACTTAGATGCAGTTCTCTCACTGAAAATATAGAAAACCAATGATTACTGTTGTCCTTTGGAATCCATGTGGTGTGGCTTTCATGTATGACTCTGCAAACGTACTAGAGAGTTCAATGCACAGGAGTCCAAACTACTTCATTCTTGAAAATCTGGTAAAGTGAAAATATTTTCAATGTTGGCGATGAGAACAGAAGTGACACCAAGTGCAAAATATGAATGTGCTCATTAAACCAAGAATATACAAAAAATATATATATACATATGTATAAGGCCTTGAAAATTGTGACTGATCGCAATTACGATTTGAATGGGCAAGACAGTGCAAAAAGCACTGTCTAAGTTTCAATCTGATGCTCCTACTGAAACATACTAACTCCTCAATGATCCTCCTCTGACTTCCAACTACAGACTGCTTTGGGAAACAACAAGACTCTGACTCCATTCTCCATTTATATGATAACATACCAAGATGGTCGCCAAATCCGAAATCCCGCTTCCCACAAGATTCAAGTTAGTTTCATTTTGCTGCAGCATTCAGAGATCTGTATGGTAAGGGATGTCCATGAAGGAGGGGATGACCACCCTATGGCAATCACCTCCTTGAAGTAGAGGGGGGATATGTGCCCAGAGTAAGGTAGCTATATGTCCCTGTTTACCAATAGATTGCATCCTTGGTAGTAAACAACTACAGGTAGGAAGGGAACCTGTGGGGAGAAGTTGCCCTATCTCAGATCTTAAAGGATGCAGGGACCTAAGAGGAAAGCAATGGTTAGGAAATGGGTGCCACTGGCAGTGGGAAGACCAAGGGGCCAGGGATTGCCTACTCTGGCAAGATAGGACCCATAAACTGGCATTGGCGAGTCTACTTCTGTCCTGGAAGTACTGCCTGTGCTGTGCCACAAACAGGTAACAGAAGCCCTAGACCAGACCCCTGCCTGATACAGACATAGTGTGGCACCCTTGATGGGGGCTGTGTGCCCCTTATGGAAGTCCTGGACTGCCAGAAGCAAGTGTTCATTATTGGGGTAAAGACCATGAGCTGAATGGTGAATCTCATAGTGTCACCCCTGAGACGGTGGAAGAGTGAGGTCTAAGGGACCTGTTGGTGACTTCATATCAGTCCACAGGTTGAGAGTGAGGCCTTCACAAGGCACTGGATTTGAACATTCACTTGGGAGTGCATGGCCAGTTTGCTGGGACAGTAAAATTACAGCTGTCAGTTGTCTCTGCTTGTTGTTTGCTTTGTGGACAGACCTGAGCTTCGGTTGTGTAGGACAGAGATCTGGCATACAGTTACATAACCTAGTTGACCATGATGGTACTGTACATATATTGGGATGACTCTATGAGTAGGCTATGTTTAATCCTCTCGGAGGTGGGTTCTGCAGATGTGGAAAATTGTTCCTTGTGTATAGGGTTAGTAATTAGGAGAGAGATTGACAGAGATGTATTGGTAGGTTAAGAGGGATATAGTGCTACTGCAGAGCTAGTAAATTGTCCTTGTTCTCACCTGAGCAGGGAAGTCATCAAGGGATTGATTAATCTGCTCTACTCTTGTCTGGAGGGTGCATGTACAGCAAATTCATATTTTCTGAATAATCACCCCAGATTCTTTGTCTTTTTCTGGACCCTCTTTTTGTTGATATTTGGACTTATCACACGTTGGCACTACTAATCAGTGCCACACTGCTTTTGCTCAGGATCTAAAATGGTAGTAGTAAAATTGCTTTCTTCTAAGTGGTCTATATAATTGTCTGAGGAGACCATTTCACTGTGTATTTAGAACACCCACATTTGACAAAAATATATGTATGTCAGGAGCATCAATGAGCTCTCTGGGCTGCAGTTTCAATGTATTGCAGTGAGACATGGCAGGGAAAAAAGCTTTGCCATGTAAGAGAAGCCTGTTTCTATGTATTCATAAGACACCCCTAAAGTGTACCATGTAAGCCTACAGGGCAAGGTTCTAGTTTATATATTAAATAGTGTGCACTACATATTGGGGTTAGTATGTTTTCACAGTGAAATACAACACAAGAACTATTTCACTGTGTAGATGTTTCCTTGAACTGGCCTAGATGGAATTAATAGCTTTATTTCATACCTTCACTTAGGGAAATGCTAGACGAATGCTTGAAAGTTATTTCCTACTCAATTATCAAAATAGGATTTAATAGTAAAGTCAGATCTTGACAACTTAAGTAGAAAAGTAACTTTGTAAAATTGTACTTTAGGATGTCTGAGCCAGATGCAGCCTAAAACCAGTTCTGCCACTCATCACATCCTTTGCTGGGAATGTTATTGTCCCTGACTCAGAGGTCAAATGCCTGCCTCAGAGGTCGTGAAGTGCAAATGGGTGTTAACTGCTGACCACTTACCTGGAATTCACTATCCGGGTGTGAACAGTAACAAATTGGCAGAACAAAGGGCTGCTTTAGCACTATCTCTTTTCACATGAAGATGCCAGGGTAATTTTCCTCAATTCATTCCCAGAACCCTTTCAGACAGCCAAGCCCAAGTCACAGTAGGAGTGAGAACCGTTTTGGTCATGTCAGATGGGAGAAAAGCTCATCCAAATAGGGGAATGGCTATGGAGCTGAAGGAAGGCCTGCCTGGTAGCAGCTGTGTTCTTGCATCTTGAAACATGGACTCATGGGAAATTCTTCAGCAAGGCAAAGGGGAAGTGGTGCAACAAGAGAAAGGGAGATTGCGAAAAAAATAGTTTGGATTGTGTAGTAGAATTTCTCCAGTCACTGGCTAGTGCACAGGATAAATCTGCCACCTTAATTCCCACCTTCTGAAAACATTCCTGGAACAAGTATGACTCAATTTGAAGAAAATGGCCCTGCTGGAAGAAAACTCCTTACTCTTGCTGGAAGAAGTGTACTCACTCACTCACTCCTAACGCATACAGGCACCTAAGACTGTAAGTTCTCTCTGCCTTCATTCGGGAAGCTGTGTCTACTGTGCTGCTGCACATTATTATTATTATATTCTACCCAATATATTTTTTCTACTATCACACTTGATCTAGCCACAGATGTTTCCTACACTTCGATCTAAAGCTAGATTCTCTCTTAATTGATCGTACTTTATCTCCAATTTATCCAATGCGACAGCCAGTTCTTTAATACTTGTTTTTCGTGGATGTGACATTTGTTTGACCTACAGTCACTCTACAATTCATGACTACTACAGCTAGAACGTCAACGAATAAATATCCACTAAGAGGTAAATGACGTTCTTTTGAGATCTGTTCTTTTCTCCTTTCTTTAGGAAATTTATTTTCTATATGCAAAGCGAGATGTTAAGCAAGTTCATTCATTTGTAAGTACCATATACATAATCTCCCCCAAAATAGTTCTCTCTAAATACAATTTTTATATTCAATGATCGTCTAATTCTTCGTTCAGGTTCTCTCCTGTTTCTGGAGACCTCTCTCATGTGAATTTTAATTCTCTTACAACCTACCCTCTGTTGTCCAGTAAGTTCATTACCTCCTTTGCAATTAACTTGATTCAATAACAATAACTAGATTCACTAATTCCTATCTAATTTGAGTAATCCCTATCTCTATCATTGGTCACACTCCTTCACAACTATTTATTACTGATTTATCTCACTCTCACCGGGTGTATTTAGCTTAATTTTTTATATGTATAGGACATACTCACAGTTTCACTGTGTGGAGATGGATATGCACATTGACAATTAAGATATTCTCTCTTTTCATTTATTTTACATGTTTTCTGTTGTCATTGTTAGTTAAGCTTTGTTACTGTACTTTCTGTACCCCTATATATTTGTTTCGTTGAGCCAATGTCATTGTTTTTGCAAGAATATTTAAAATACATTTTTCTACCATTCATCACCCGGTTATTGTAATTAATTTAATAATTTGTTTGATATAACGTTGATTTGCTCCCGTAAGTGTTATTAGGTATCACTTCATAAAAGATATATTGAGAATCTTTGGAATAATTTTTGTTTTCAATAAATACCTTGTAGGCAGCTTTACCTTCCTAATTCTAGTACCCAAGCCCACAAGGGTCCATTGGGTTGCCCAACTACCTATCACATTTATGCACAGACATGTGTCTGTTTTTGGGCCACTTTTTCTGAATTAATAGTGGTTTTATTCTATGTTTATAAGTTTTTGTTAACGTGTTCAGCTTCCCTGATGTCTGAGGCTGAAACTTTATCCTATTCAGATGAATACATATCAAAGATAAGTAGTGGTCCCATCTCTACTAGGAAGGAAAGGACCACAATCCCAACAACCGTACGAGACAGATATCTCACATCTTGAGAGACCAAAAAAGAAACTAGTTAGAACTGTGTTACATGCTAAATTTCTAACTGACTGTCTGAATGCAAACATCATACCGACAGGTCACCAAATTAGAAATATTCCGATAATCTTTACTGATGATGAAGACTTTAAAACAGGTTTCAGTTTTTCAGCAAATAAATGCTCAAGGACATGGATGGTCCTAAGCATTGAAACAGCATTAAAGCATATTAAGACTCTACTTAAGGAAATTGAGGAACTAGAGAAGAAAATCAGCTCTGATTCTTCAATCCCCAATTGTAAGACATTACTTGACAAAGTGACATCAACTATTAAAGAATTTGAGGAATTCAACATAAATAAAAAGACAGATAAATTACAGAAAGATATAAAACGACACAATAAGGAACGTACATACCCTTATTTAAGAAAAGATTTCTTTCAGCCAACAGGCCCCAATTTCAACTCTATCAAAAAAATTACATTTTCAGATACAGGATCAGACAAAGATAGTGATCAATCTAACAACAGATTTTATTCTTCAGAATATAGCAATCAACCACCTACCTCACACCAGCCTTTTTTAGGGCCAGACGAGGTTGGTTCCGAAATCAATACACTCCAGGCCAACGACAGACTCGCAATCAATACTACGAGTGGTAGATAAAAACATGGCTGCCTCAATATCAAAGGACAGCTTGACTATTCCAATATTTAATTTATCTACACACACTCTGAGCGAAAGGGAAATTGATGTCTTATCCAATGGTCTCTCATTTGTACCAACACATAAAAATGAAATTTTCCAAACCAAATTGGAACTACAAAAATTCTTTCGTATGGTACGCTTAAAATTTTGTTTTTCCAAACAAGCACCATATCATAAGCAAGATATCACAGGACTACACAAAACCTCTACATTCTGCCCTGCGAATTTTATGATATCCAAAGAAATTGTAACATTTGAAAATGCTGTCATCACTGAAATTGAGAACCTATTCCAAAACCCAGTGACAACTAAATATAATTTGACAAATGGCGAACAGAAAGCTCTTCGTAATCTTCAATCACTATCTAATGTAACCATAAAACTAGCAGACAAAGGCGCGGGTATTGTCCTACTAGATAGATTAAATATAAAGAGGAGCTACTTCGACAACTTAATGTGATTGACCATTACAAACTGCTTACTCAAAATCCTATGCTAGAATTGAGTAAAAAGATTCATGCCTTAAGTAAACTCGGTCTTGATGGGGGATGGCTGGGTGAAAATGAATCAACCTTCCTTATCAATGATGATCCCACTGTACCGGCAATATATATTTTACCCAAAATACATAAAAATCTGAATGATCCTCCAGGACGTCCCATTATTTCGGGATGCAATTCAATTTTAAAACCCTTGGCAGAATGTGTAGATTTTTTTATAAAACCATTTGTAGTGAATCATTCGACATATATCAGAGATACAACCGATGTAATCAATGCCATTGAAGAATTCCCCTTTGACTCGATGACTGAATTTCCTGTCACAATGGACATAGAGAGCCTCTATACCAATATACCACAACAAGAGGCCCTATCCCCACTTGACAATATCTTGGAAACCAGACCACGTCCTCATAGTGTCCCTACATCATTTATTCTGTCATGTACTGAATTAGCACTATGCAATAATTTCTTTATCTTTGAGCAACAGTTCTTTGAGCAAGTTAAGGGAGTTGCGGTGGGGGCAATTTGTGCCCCTGATATAGCAAATATCTATGTATCGGATTTTGAAACAAACTTCGTTTTCAATAATGTGAATCCATACAAAATGCATATCAAAAATTGGATGCGATACATAGATGATGTGTTCTTATTTTGGCATGGAAAATCAGAGTGCCTCGAGGATTTTCACTGCTGGATTAATACCTGCAACCCTAACCTCCAATTTACTATCCAATATGACAACTTGAATATAAATGTTCTTGAAGTAACCATTAAAGTAGAAAACAAACAGCTGTATACAACCTTATTTACGAAATCTATAGCAAGAAACACTCTGTTGCAATATGAGAGTCATCACCCAAAAGCGCTTAAAGATAATTTACCATTTGGTCAATTTTTGTGCTTACGGCGCAATAGCTATAGAAAAGAAGATTATTTTGTTGAGGCTGCCAAACTCAAAGAAAAACTTAAAGCTCGTGGCTATCCATCGAAACGTCTGAAAAAATCTCTTAAAAGTGCTTGGTACAACGATAGATCAGCTTTACTAGAGATTAGAGAAAAACCTACAGACTCTCGTTTGGTCTGTGTCACAACATTTGGCACCTTTTCGAATAAAATCAAACAAATGGTTAACAAACACTGGAGTCTACTACGGAACATCTCAGAATTTAAAGAAAGACCACTTTTTGCTTTTAAAAGAAGCACTAATTTGAAAAACAGGCTGGTTAAAGCATATGAAGAACCTAAAAAACCTTCTATTCAACAAATGTAACAATTGTGTTGCATGTAATACAACATCAACTATAAAAATGTTTGAGCTCAATGGCGTTAACCACAAGATCAAGACCTTTTCAAACTGCAATACGAGCAATATTGTTTACTGTATTAAGTGCCCGTGTGGATTACACTATCTAGATAAGACAACACAACCTATACGTAAACGAATACTTCAACATCAATCAAGAATTCGATGTAAGGTTGAACATGCTCCACTGGTTGAACATTATAGTCTAAAAGGTCATTCTGGGAAAGAAATGCTTTAGTGGGTCATTGATGTGATTAAACCAACTATCCGTTCTCCAAACATTGACCGTATGCTGACTATAAAAGCGAATCGTTGGATCTGTAACACAGACAGTGTACGTAAAGGATTAAAAATAGCTGTTGAATGGCAAACACTGATTCATATGTATTAAATTCACACAATTTGAAGACTCTTACAATAGGGTTTCTTTATGACTAAGATGTTCAGTGTGGAGATTCATTCTGGATTACCATACCTGATGGTTAATGAGAAACAATAAATCACCCACATATCCTAGTGATTTAATTACTGCTTAAAGCATATAAGAGATATATTTAAATAACCTTTATGCAAAAAAGTGGTACTCAATAGCTTAGGCAATACACGAAGACCACTCCAAGATGGCACCCGCTACTTCATTTGTTTCGAGGTCGCTTTAAAATCACTTGAATTGTAGTTTGTCACAATATTTTAAACTAATTTGTCAAAAATGAAAAACAATTGTTGCTTTAAAATATAATAAATATGTTTTTTGCAGTTGGACTAGTTTTTTCAATAGGAGATAGCCACTCCAAAATGGCGCCCATTCTTTCAGCCCACTTTCGATCTCTTTAAAAGCCTCATTCTCGTTACCACGCGATGGAGTTCCGAGTAATCCGGAACCTCCAGTGTAGATGCGAGACAAACGCCGCAGGCGTATTTACAAGTAAGTCGGGTCTATCTGCTACTCGTACTAGGTAGAGTGCAGATTTAAGACTGATGAGTTCTTGTCTCATGTCTGTCTTTGCTTTGTAAGCAAGCCAAGCTTGAATATTTACTTTTGTTATAATCGATTGACTAAATGTAAATATAGTTTTTTAGATGGACCCAATATATTTCTTCTATGTATTACATTTGATCTAGCCACAGATGTTTTATACACTTTGATCTAAAGCTAGATTCTCTCTTAAATGGTCGTATTTTATCTGCAATTTATCTAATGCGACAGCCAGTTCTTTAATACTTGTTTTTCGTGGATGCTACAAACTTTTGATCTACAGTCACTCTACAACTCATGACTACTACAGCCTAGACGTCAACAAATAAATATCCACTAAGAAGTAAATGATGTTCTTTTGAGATCTATTCTTTTCTTTTCTCCTTTCTTTAGGAAATTTATTTTCTATATATATATATATTTTCTATATGCAAAGCAAGAGGTTAAGCAAGTTAATTCATTTGTAAGTACCATATACATAATCTTCCCCCAAAATAGTTCTCTCTAAATACTATTTTTATATTCAGTGATCGACTAATTCTTCGTTCAGGTTCTCTCCTGTTTCTGGAGACCTCTCCCATGTGAATTTTAATTCTCTTCCAACCTACCCTCTGTTGACCAGTAAGTTCATTAACTCCTTTGCAATTAACTTGATTCAATAAAAATAACTAGATTCACTAATCCCTATCTCTATCATTGGTCACGCTCCTTCACAACTATTTATTATTGATTTATCTCACTCTCCCTGGGTGTATTTAGCTTAATATTTTAAGACATTTGAAGTATTTTCTTACTATTTTGATATAGAGGGGTCAAGATTCTACATAAGAACTGAATTTGCCCTTAAGATGGTCTCAATGATTTGTTACAACGAAGACCGAAACGTCGACGACTAATCCATTCTTCCCTGTAGTGAATGTTAAAATTCATTTATCTCTGAGTATTTGGATCCTATGTATAGGGACATAATCACAGTTTCACTGTGTGGAGATGGATATGCACATTGACAATTGAGATACTCTCTCTTTACATTTATTTTACATGTTTTCTGTTGTCATTGTTAGTTAAGCTTTGTTACTGTATTTTCTGTACCCCTAAATATTTGTTTCGTTGATCCAATGCCATTGTTTTTGTAACGATATTTAAAATACATTTTTCTACAATTCATCACCCGGTTATTGTAATTAATTTAATAATTTGTTTGATATAACTTTGATTTGCTCCTTTAAGTGTTATTAGGTATCACTTCATAAAAGATATATTGAGAATCTTTAGAATCTTTTTTTGTTTTCAATAAATCCCTTGTAGGCAGCTTTACCTTCCTAATTCTACTACCCAAGCCCACAAGGGTCCATTGGGTTGCCCAACTACCTATCGCACATTATTGTAAGGCGCTGAATTATTGTCCAGTGAGACCTTTGCAACAGCTGGACTCACTCCCTCTTAGCCTGCTGGATTCAGATCCTGAGCACATCCCACATGGGAATCCAGCTGAAGTCTCATGAGAGACCTATTGATAGGCTCCTACTTCATTGGGCCGCCAGAGTAAGTTTTCTGACAGCAGGACCAGAAATGGAACCTTCATCGGAAAACTGGCAGTCTTTCTGACTCAGAACTGAGTGAGCGCCCCAAAGGTTTGGTGGACAGATTGCTCTGTCACTGGCTCTAAGCCTGGAGGCAAAATCGTTGCGGTCAGCTTGATATTGCACCTACGTCCCAGCCCACCGTGAGCTGTTGTTTTTCAATGGCATTTTACTTTTCATAGGTGCTTTTTGGCCTTAAAACCTCAAAAAGCATGTGTTCAGTTCCTCTTAACCTGTATTCTTTACTTCAAAGCAGTTGATACTGCTTGAACCTTACACACTCTTCTCTGGGGATTGCTTGCTGCTTATTCCATAGCGACAAGTGCTTGAGCAGAGACTCTCTCAGTTTTGTGTTTTGACCTAGATTTATTCAGTTGGTAGGATTACCATCTTCCAAATTAGTAACCCCATTCTTGGCAGCACCAGTCTCTTTATGGATTTAAATACTATCAATGCTGCTCTCCTTCAAGCCAGAAAGGAATTAAAGATCCCTCGCTGCAAAGAGCACCACCTTCCCTCTCAAAAGAAACAAAAGATACTTATATGCAACCTGACTCTCTTGGCCAATGTTCAGCCCTCCATTGCACTACAGGAACCATCTGATACATGCATACATTCATTATGGTATTTGATTAATGCCACCAATTTGAAAATGCCTGAAAGAAAACCATTCAATAATAAGACCGCCTGCACAGCGGTCAAGTCTGTACTTGAAAGGAACTGCCGTCACAGCAGTTCCCTTTAAAGTACAAAAAGTTTGGTGTATGGCCGCCGTTAGTTTTGAAGCCAGTTCACCAAACTTTTAAACTCTTTTAGTTTTTCAGAAACAAGCTCTCACAACAGGAGTTTTTTTCTGAAAAACAGAAAACTAATGACCCCCACACCCTGGGAGTTTCCAGTGCTCAGTGTGTGTGCTTTTCAAACATATAAAAATTGGCTAATCCCTGATTGACCAATACTTCTGCATGGCATATCATGCAGAAAATACAACTACAGCATAGAAAGTAAAATGTCACCTGTGGACTGCAGCACTTATTGTGCCATTCACTAGTGTGACCATGGCTTCAGGCCCACTCTGTATAGACTGACAGCAGCTTGAACACTGCTGCACAGGCCTGTCAGAATCACCCTTTTGAAAGGTAAGTAAACCTGATTTTAAATATTAAATGTTACCCCTAAGCACACCTTGCTGCCCTCAAGGTAGGGTGCTTAATATCAAACTTGTTTGACAGTAGAAATTGCATGTTCCCCTGGTGACTATGCCCACAGTGACATTGTCTGTGGTCAGGCTGTAACTGACACACAGGAAAAGTCCAAATATAGATTTAATACTTCAATCTATACCTTTTGACCTGTACAATCTACAGACTTACTTCAAAGACTTATTTTTATATTTAATTAAAATTCAATATAATGGTAAAGTCAGATTTTTCTTAAATATATGGAACATGTAACTTTTAAAAGGTTACCATTACCCCGCCTGAAACTACTGGAGGCTAATTTGCATCATGTCCCCAGCCACTGCCCAGCCTGCACTTAGCCTGAATGAGACATAAAAGAGGTGTGAAAACTGCTCCCAGAGCAGAAACAAAAGCCTGGGTGTGGGGAGGTGTTTTCTTCCCCTTGCAGAAAGACCAGTTAAGGTGGACTCAGGAAATTCAATAACTATAAAAGGGCCTGCCCTAGCACAAGTAAATGTTAGGTGACACCTGGAAAAGCCCAGCCTTTGTTCCCATAGTCAGATTGCCACTAAACCTAGTGGGAGGAAAGTTACCACCAGAACCTGTTTTGAGTGACCACAGAGGAGGGGTCTGCTAATTACCCCATCCCCTAGGGCACTGTCTGTTTGTTCCTGGCTGGGTGAGTGCAAGCAGGGAACAGAAACCTAATTTCCTGCCCGTGCTCTCCTGGGCAGGCAACATAGCTTTGTTCTCACCTGGCAGGAGCAGAAACAAAAGCTTCTCCCGCTGGGCGGGGGCAAAATAATAGAGCCAACTCTTGCCAGCACTCAGGATGGGTGATGGAAGGGGAGCCAGTGGAGCCGCTGGGGCCATTAGCCTCCCCCCGCTGTCCCCAATGATTTCACAAAAAAAACTACAGGCAGAAATGGAGTGGGCACTCCGTGCTGCCATTTAAAAAAAGAAAATATAGTCTCTAGGTGCCGGGATTAGAAGCAACGAGGCCACTGATAAAATATTCACTGCTACCTTCTTAGAGAGCCCCATAATGCCCTGCATGGCCTTTATTGTAAAAATTGTGATTGTCGTGGTCTCCAGGGAGGGGTAGGGAATTTTGTTTTCAAGTATTCCGAGCTATATGCTCTTCAGCTGGAGTGTAGGGACTCCTTGTGGTTGGTTCTATGGCATCATTTCGTGGCTTTAAAAATGTTAAAGAAAGACTGAAACACACATTCATAGTTGTTTGGAATCAAAATGCTTGATTTAAAATATTTTTATGAGAATAATTATTATTGATTGCTATATGTGTATTTATAAGGATTACTTTGGAATATGGTCATTGAAAAATGCAAGAAAAGGCCTTTTTTTGCATGTTCACCCCACAATTGTGGACTGATGCTGCCGGATTATTGACTCTGAGAGTGCACTGAGGCCTGCTAACCAGACCTCAGTGCCAGTGTTCTATACCGTTGCAAAGTATATGTTGAATTGGCTATTCCCAATTGGCAAGGGCTGACTTACTTATCAGTCCCTAGTATATGGTACCCAGCGTACCTAGGGCATGTAAGGCAGAGTGTCCATCCAGGGATGCAGCAGTGTTTATGGCACCCTGTGTGTGACAAAGTACAAAATGGCTCCCAGCCTGCTACTGCAGACTGCAAGGGCAGTGGTAACACTTCTAATTCAACGTTGCCATTTAAACCAATAGCAAAGTCCCTACTTCCCTTAACAATATGTGTAAGTCTCCCCTAAGGAAGGCCTATAGAGCCCTAAGGCAGGGAGCCATGTATTATTAAGTAGGACATGTATTTTTATATATGTCTCAACAGCAACACTTCTAAATTGTTGTTTTTCTATGGAAGGGCTGGTAGGCTCATTGGCTAACACAGGGCTACCGGCTGTCCCCTCAGCCTGGCTAACTTATGAATGCAACAACCTGGCCTGGTGCTGAAAGGTATCACATTATTCATGGCATTAAACCAGACCTAATGGCCAGGATTAATTTAATGCCACTACAAAAGAATTGCAACTTTTAGAAAGTTGCCACTCTATGACCCAGTTGTCAAGTGGCCTCACATGGGCACTGGCCAACAGACAGCATTCTGCCCACCTGGGGAGTCATGTAAATGGCTCCCGGGCTTAGGAACAATAGTTGCCTCTACAGGGCGAGGTGTTAGCTCCCCTTCGCAGGGTGTTAGCCCAAAAGGTGAGCTTCAAAGGCAAAGCCGCCTTTGGTAGGCAGATGGCGTTCACTTTCCTGAGGGGCTGCCCTTTGTTCAGATAGACAGACTGGAGATAGGGACAGAGAGGGAAACCGAGTGCCCAAACCAATGTTCCTTCTAATTTATTTCCTCTGTGTGCAGCAGTGCAAGATCTTTGTGCGCTGCAGCCAAGGCTTTGTGCAGCAAGCATATGAGCACAGCACTTCAGTATATAAATCTCTGGCAATTACCACTCTAAACCTTTGTTTACAGTGACAGCAAAAACAGGTGTATTTCACAAATATAGCTCCAGTTAATGATCATGAGACAGTTTTGCAGTGTAGATACAGATCATCATGACATGATTTGTTTACTCTAGTGGTGCCTACAACCCAAGTTTAGAAAAGAAGGGGACTCAGAAGGTAGCACCATAATAAGATTTTACTGAATATTCTCAATTGGAGCATTTCTCATTTGGCGGGGGAATGTTGTGAGACTATACAAGGGTATATACATTTAGCAAGTAGAGTAACATGTTGATGTACCACCTAACAATTTTGCCCCTGCTAAGAGGCAGTCTGTAAAATGTACACATTCAGGCCAAACATAGACTGTGGGAAAGGGCAGCTCAGGCAACTCAAGTGCCGTCAAGAGATGTGTGAGAAGTCTGCTTTTCTCACCGGTCCTTCCCCTTCTTCCACTACTGATAACCTCCATCAAAGTCAACTTTGTCAATCAAAAGGCAGGCTTTTGTCCTCAACAGCATGTCCAAGTGATTCTCCTCCTGTCTTTTTCTCAATTTAGACTTCACAGTGTTCATGAGGCTGAATCCACATTCACAGTCTGCACTTGATGCTTGAAATGTTGCTCAGACATCTACAAGTTGAGTTGTCACATTATACTGAGTAGCATTCCGTAGAGTGAAATTCACTATGTCTTGAAAGGCTGTAAGCAACCCATGTTCTGCCACAACATAATTATATTCTCTGTACTATTGAACAACATTGTCAGGTGTTTCACAATCACCCAGGACCAAGATATTCTTACACATTTACACAAGTCTCTGTACATTCTCAGTCCCAAAGTCAAATTGTGGTTATGTTGCTCTTGTTATGTTATGTTCTGTGTTATGTTGCTATTAATTCAAAGCTTGCCATCTTATTCAGTTCATCCACAGGGAACAATTTTGCATATTCTCACAGAGAAGTGAAATAAAAGACAAAATAGGCCAACATAGTTTTATTTTTATCTGTCTTGCCCAGAGGCACTTTCCGTACCTGAATTGGTGGGGTGGGAAGGAACAGGGGGAGGGAGAAAGAGAATATAGCCTGTACTGCGGGGACCAGAGACTAGTCTTACGTAAGACATTTTTTACAGCACACACAGTGCTTTAAATGGAGAAAAATAAGTGCAGGTACTCAACTCACTGAACTGTGGACTAGAGGTGGAGCCAAGAGCAGGTCTAAGGGCGTGGTGTGGAGACAATCATTTAATGACTCTTCTTTCTCAGTCCGATACCTTATTTTTGTCCACACTTATTATGCCATTCCCCTTAGCTACTCCTTTACCCCCAGGTTTACATTTTTCCTTTCCCTTTTTTGTATTTTACCCCTTTTCATATTTTTCCGATCCGTTCCTCCATCCCTTCTTTTTCCCTCATCTTTCTTACCAATTTCTGTTTTCCCTTTCTCCATGTCTCTCTCCACTCTTTGCTTCTGTTTCTTCTCATTTATCCGTTGCTTTGTCCTTGGTTCTTTTCTTTTCCCTTGTCTCTATAACCCATCTTCCTTAACCCTCATTACTTTATCCCTACTTACATTTTTTTTGTCCTCTTCTACCCCTTTTCCCTTTCTTTCTCCCTGTGCATATGTGATGAACTAATGGGTGATACTGTTGCCCTGATGAAATTGCCACAAATTTAACGCACTGGTGAATGGACAGCAACACTCCGACACTGAGATCTAGACATAATAGGCTGTAGGGATAGATACAGAAACACACATTAGGTTTCACTGTTGCATGGCTCCTAATACAGTGAAAAACATCCCTGCACGCATAGGAATATGCTGATGATGAGAAACCCTGCCACTTGGAATAGCTAGCCAACAGGCAAACAAGTGGTTGCCTAAGTGAGGTGTCTCCTACTTTTCTGATGGCACTCACTGCTGTATGGTCTTATAATATATGCACCACCAATGAATCAGATGTAAATTGGTCATCTTTCTCCCCAGGTAAAATAATTGAAGGGATAAACTGATAGCCAGTCATGCGGGATGTGGGAGTAAGGGGTTCATTGTTCTTGTTGACAGATACATACATAGCTAAGTTCAATATGGATGTTTCCCTTCCTACCAAATCAGGCTCTTTCCCTATCCCCTCTTGTTCTTCCTTCTTTTTCTTTCTTTCCCTTCACACCTCATGCGCTCATCTTTTGTCCTATCTTAACTTGTCCTATCTTGTCCCTCATGGGAGGACTGGCCTCCACATACGTCACAGGATAGGGACCGTCAGGCCTGTTGGTCTGAAAGATAATGAGGATGGGAAAGGGTCAGTCTTAAACTTGACAGGTTTTTTCCTTAGCCCAGCAGATGTTTCTGGGGCCTGGATCTTTGAAGGGCTCTACAGCTGTTTCAGCCCTGGGCCTTTGCTAACGGGAGAGAGGGGGCGAGTGCTGTAGATGACATTTTGTTGTTCCAGTTCAGTAAGCATTTCCAGCTCCAGCTCACCTCTCCTCTCAGTGGACATGCAAAGCTGTACACTCTTCTGTGCCACTCATTTTTAGGTTTCGCCTAGGCAGCGCATGCGCTGTCTCGTCGAAAGATGCTGTATACAGTATAGCGGGGGAAGCTCCGCCCACTTTCCGGCCATATATTTGATTGGCTACAATGAAAAATCCTGCCTTTTGATTGGTTTTTGGCGTCTTAGTCCCGCCTCCTGACTGCCATGGCGTCATTTTTCTTCTTCCGAGGCTATCAGCCCCTTTACTAGCAAAACCGTTTTGTTTCCCTGTCTCTCCCCGTTCCCTCCCGCAGTCTGTAGCTTTTTGTACCACAACCACCCCCCCACCCCCTCCCGTTCGTGCCTTCTTTTATGCCGGCACCATAGCTGCCAAGGTTTCAGATTGCTTATGTGTGACATTTTCATAATTTCAGTGCAATTATGAGTGACATTCAACAACTATGAGTGACATTTTCTCGCGAGCAAAATCAACCAATGAAGACGAGGGAAACGCATAAATATCAGAAATTAAACCCATTTGAGCAACAAGAAACTCTACGAAGATCTTAAAACTACTGCAAAGCACCAGAAATGGAAGGGCAATTTAGTGGCCAGTAGTAGAGCCAAGGATTTATTTTTAAAATTCTTCAGACCATCCACAAGGCCTGCTGGAATGAAGGCTGCAGCTACTTGTTGGGACTTTCCTTACGACATTCCTGTCCGATACTTATGCTCGGACAACTCACATATGATTTCCATTCAAGCCTTCAAACATCAGAAACAAAGAGATACATCAGTGGGCATGGGGTCCCAGGCTGTAAAATGTTTTAAACACCCTGCCTTTAAAACAGAACTCAGGCTCCATTCCTTCAGGAAACTCTTGAACGTCAAACTCTTAAACACAACGTTCTGTTGAAGACACATGACTACAATGGCAGTGAATGAAAAATGCCAAGTTGCAGTACGTTTTCAGACTTGCTTTATCCTTAATTACACTTTGCATCGTTAGTATCGTGACATGTCTTACTTCATAGAAAGTACCAAATAAATAAAGAACTTTCAGGTTTAAAGAACATGGAGAGGTACACACAAACAGCCATTTGCTTTTTTGTTCTAAAGGTTGACTGCACTGCAGACTGCACCACTACCTCTTTTTATTCTCTGTAAGCAACAACTATTCGAATTCAGATGGGTTGACATTTAACTTGCAGCCAGTCCATTTTCCTCAAAGCTGTTTTGTCATGTATGCACCTTTAAAATATATAGCAATGTCACTGGATGACATCTCAGTATACAGTGTGGTTTTGCTTTTTTGCTCTGCTTGTTTACTTTTTCCTTTAGTGTTTAAGTTTTTAACATTTATAATGAATCTCTTGCAGTGTCTCAGAGTGTCCTTTATCTCTGCGACATTTACGTTGATTAAACGCATGTTCCCTTGCATTTGCTTTTATGTATTTATTTTATTTTTCTATAGCAGAGCCTCCGTCCTCTGAAGTTCTTCACATCCATACGCTAGACCTCCCCATTGTTAACGGTGGCTAGAGGGTTCCCAGCTCCAGTTCTTCTATCAGTGTTGTGCAGTTCTTGATAGGACACTAACCAGGCAAATAAAAGGAGGGCGGATATTACGTCACTGAAAACTACACTTCAGCTGTAACACACACAGGAGGGCAGGCAGCTGATGACCGCGCGCGAAATTATTATTATTATGATTTATAAACCATAATTGTATTAGCATCAGAGCGAGAGTCGGATAGATTATAAACACCAGGAAACTGACAGACACACTCACTTTGCTGCGAGCTGCGATTCTGTTTACGGGCCGCAACGACTCCCGTGGTAAACGCGCCACCCGAGCACTAATATTCACTCTCAGCTGCAGCACAGTGGTGTGCTCTCCTCTGGGATCCAGTGGCTGGAGCTGAAAACATGAGTCTGCTGTCCATCCAGTGACAGAAGTCTGTCCTGAGCGACCGCTGCAAACGCGGTCACTGGCTCCGTGACGTGATGCCCGGCAATGATTGAATGCCATGCGGGTGATTTTTGACGGCCCGGGACGAGCAGAACTTAACGCAGTTCTGCGAGCACCATGATTGCGGAGTCTGTGAGAGGACTGTGGGGCCTCTGAATGACGCGTGTGAGTCCCGCGTTGAGGTGACAATCAGATGGACTGTACTGCATACCCCCCACCCCCACAGATGAGATGAGAGAGAGAGCTCAGCCCTCCTGAGTCCTGGCAAAACGAAAACACCACCAATGACCACGCGCACCGTAATCACACCAGATCACACACGACACTGAGTCTCAGACACTGTCACACACCTGGCAGGCCGCAGTACTGAGCTGCGACGTGTACTTACTGTGAGAACTTGTGTGCTGGCTGCCTCGGCCTGCCTCTCGGGCCCGCGCCGCATGACATGATGCCTGCAGTGCTGCAGCAGGTGTGCAGCGCCAGTCTCCCCGCACACGCTGCGTAGCTGCGCGCCCGATGATGAATGCACTTCATCATCTCGACATGACTCACACAATGTGGTCAGCGCCGCGGCCGGGCGGAACTGCAGTTTTGCAACATAGTATTGATTATTTCCGGCAAGCACGGGCTCAGCAGCTTGATCCCATGTGTCAATTACTGCCCCTGGAGTCTCGGAAGCGGAGATCAGTGTGCACTACGCAGAGCAGCGAGCCCAGCACCCACCCCCTCGCACGGCACACAGGTCAGAGGCACCACACCACAGCCAGGCAGAGCGCGCTAGCTGCAGGGTTAATTTAGCCAACTTTCAGCGCGTCAGCAGAGAGTGGGCAAATGCGTGACAATGCATTTCAGTGCGGTGATGCGGAACACCACACTGAAATGCGTTAGCGTCACGCCTGCTGCGTGACACTTGGCAGGACTGCGGCACTTCCATTTAAAATGCAATAGGTCTCGGGTAAATCCGAGTCCTATTGCATTTTCAATGCTTGTTTGTCCCGTGATTGGTTGGTGACTTTGCACTATATTTTGCCTGGCCTGTCCTAATGACATGCGCAATACAAGCAGCTCTCTTACGCTGCCTTATATTCTATGCATGCGCCAAAAGTCAGCGCGCTCGTGGATTCCCTGGCTCCCCCGGAAGCTGCATCAGCCCACTGCTGTGTCTCGCATCATGGCATGTGTGGAGGGACGGAGAGGGGTGGCGCTACTCGGCCTGTCCTTCTCTTCACTCTCACGCTACCCCCAGATGCTGCTGTGTCTTGCATCATGGCGTGCTGAGGCCCCATCCCTGTCCTCGGGCATCTCTCCAAGCTGGCACACCAGTCCGGCAGTGGTCAGTGAATAGTTATGCAGCTGCATATCCCATTTCATCTGCCCGACTGGTGTCCTGTGTGTGGACGTAAGCAGGGTGATGGGGCTGGCCCGGGCGTCTATGTCTTGTTGCTGTACGTGTGGGTAAAATCCTCAGATCAGACACACACAGTTTCTTTCTGTCTCTCTCTCACACACGCGCTCTCTCTCTCTCTCATTCTCTGACACATTCTCTTTAACTCTCACACACTCACACTCTCACACTCTCTCTCTCTCACACACCTACTCTTTCGCCCCCACACCCTGCTTGAGGCCGCCCAGAGGCAAGCCGCTCTTACATTTCTACCCTGCCTACTTCCTTCATCCCGCCTCAACATAACCCCTGCCCCTTAGTGTGACTAGTTTTGTTTATTAACCAGTACATGTGCCGTCGGCTTCAGCTGGCCCGTGCATATGGCTTAACTATATTAACTGTTTCTGTGGTTGTTATGGCCGTTTTAATTCAGTGCAACATTTGTCGAATAAAAAAATGAAACTGGAAGAATTATCAATCTGATTTCTTAATAAAAGAATCTTCATCGTTCCCCTTTAGTCACCGGTGAAGGCGCCCTCTTCAGGTGATGTAATCTCTGGATATTTTCTTCTATAATCCAAAGGGTGATTTTATGTGCTTAAGACAATTCTTTTAACGCTACAATTACCACCTCGTCCCTCTCGCTTATTTTCATTACACAGTGAGGCCTGCTCTGTGTAATTGAAATACGCGAGAGTAGGACGCGGGGTAATGCAATTACTGGTTAGTTATAGGAAAATTACTCAGATTTTTAGCGCTCCTCTTCGTAATTTAGCTGTTATTTCATTTATCTATACTTTACGTTGACAGTCACGTGGCTCGAGATATGTACAGCGTGCTCGACACTTATTTGAACAACATAGCATGTAATTAATTCAAATTGTCATTGGGTCTTACACTTTCAGAAAGTCTGCATCCCGGGTACATGGTTCCAGGGGCCAGTGTTTAACCAACGACCCCTGGCCTGCGTTACTATGGTTGGTGTAGTTTAGAGGGTAGGCATTTTCTCCACAGTGGTGATTAGCAAGTGGGTGAGGATACACTTGCTAAATCTGGGTCGGGTTATATACACGTTGTTCTTGCTGCGCCTCCCAGTGCTTCATTTACCAAATAATTCACCTTAAACCATATCAGTTGTTTGTAGCAGGACGTTTTAAATATTTGAGCGACCTAAGGTGTACGGAGGATAGGAAGGAAGAGGAGGAAATAGAAGCTGTGGAGGGCGAATAGGGTAGAAGGTAGAAAGGAGATGGGGCTGGGGCAGAAGTGGCATGGAGGCACATTCTTTTAGTGTTGGCCACTTCGCATCCTGTATCCCTTACCAGCAAGCTGGTGTGGGTAAGTCCTGCCCGTCACTAATCTATGCTTGGTCGACTGCTCCTTACCCTGGCTCTAGACCCATTCTTGCCCATGTAGTTGATGGCACAAGTACACTAAAGAGCTGCCCCGTCCTGCAGCAGGTTGTGGTTGCTTGAACCATGCTGGGTCTGTTTGGACGGAACCAAGGTGGATAGATTGCCTGTCTCGGGCAGTGCCAGAGGCCTGGTACACGCCTGTATTTTGGTGCGGCGAGGAGGGTCTGGCCTACACATTTTAAAGCCTCTTCAGTATTTAAGATACAGTGAATATGGCACTTTAGGCGCTATAGGCTTTAGTATCAGAAAGGTGACACGTGGGTGGAGGGGGCTACAGGTGACTCAATAAGCTTGTTGGTACTTCATAAACAACTCACATTTTTTACATCTAGTCCCTTTCAGTTTTCTTTGCATGTCTGATATGTTGGAGGTTTGGTATTTATTCTATGTTTTCGTAAGGTATTACATACTGCGACTAACCGAATCCATGGGCTGTGTAAACCTCTTTAAAAGCTGATCTGCACTGGTATCTGATTGACCATAATTCCCCCTGACCGATAGCTTTTGTAGTGTTAAAGGACTTTGTCTCCCGCTTGGGACTCCAGGATGAAGCGGTGCAGGAAAGGTGTACTGTACCCTAACGGTGGCAGGGTTAATGTCCGCCCTTCTTCTCTGTTTGGGTAGTAAAGCACAGCCATCGGGCCTCTCACATCCATGGTGACACTGCACTAAGACTATTAATGCCCCTGACAACATGCTCTAAACAAGCATTGGCAAAATCGATAGGTCTCGTCTTTGGGACCCTTTTGCTTTGCCAATTTTTTGGCATGATGTACAGCTCAGATTCTCTGCAGCATGGCTAAGGGAACTAAATTTAAAAAAGGTGCTATGACATGGAAGTTTTGTTATTTTGTGGGCGCGTACTTCATGCACGCTTGAGCCTACAAAAGCACGTGAGCGGTTTTTATTGGAGCGCAAATGGGGGATGAGAGGCAAGTAACACTGAGAGTGGGGGTGGGGGGTAAGCAACATGGCAGCAAGGTGCAGGGGAAGCAGGGCATGTGTAGGTGGAAGCAACACAGGGGGGTGGTAACAGATGGTTGGGGGTGCCACTGGGCACAGAGCATCATGGAGTGGGCCAGGAAAGAAACACACGGACGAGAAAGCAGTGTGGGGAGGAAGAAGTACACGATGGCAAGCACATCACAGAAGTGGATGGGGAGAAGCACACTGCAAGTGTGCTCAGTTGGGCATTGGGCAGGGTAAGAGAAGCACATGAGAAAGACAGTTGGAAAATGCATGTACTCTTGTGGAGTGCTTAACTCAAAAGAAACGAGCATTGGCATAGCCAATAGGTCTCGCCTTTAGGACCTTACAAGTGTTTAGCCATACATGACATTATCCTTGATGCTGTGCCACCAGGGATTGAAGAGCTATACAATAGCTACACACTAGATCATGCAGTCCGAGTTAGGAATATATGCTTACCTTAGTAAACAATTGTGAACACATTCCAAGGCTTTTTAACGCCATGGCAGAACAAGCATTGAAAATGCAATAGGTCTCGCCTTTGATTAAGTTAAAGCCATTTGCTTTGCTGTACAATACCATTAGCAAAGCAAATGGCTTTAACTTAATCAAAGGCGAGACCTATTGCATTTTTTTATACAGTGCACGAAGAGATTGTGGCATTATTGCCAGAGCTGCTGACTTTGGAGCTGGGAAACCAGGTTAGAGTCTCGGCGTTGGCTCAACATCCTGTGATTAGGGGCCAACCACTTAATCTCCCTGTGCATAACAAAAACATGAACGTGTCCTGTGTAACTTAACTGGTGCTCCTTTAAAGAGCTCCAAAACCTTTGCATCAAGTTCTCACTCAAAAACGCTATTTACCTAGAATCACAGGATTGTGATACTGGCAGATTGACAGGCAATTCTGACAACGGAAGTGCTGCTTACAGCCGTGGAGGAAGAGTTGTTGGTAGTGGTGTGAGTGAGATGGATTCGTGTCTGATTAGTGGTCCAGGCCACTGCATTGGGTGCTGATCTGTACTCTCCCATTGTTCCTTTCTTTAACATTATGGAGCCTGGGCTTGCGTGACAGTCCTGCAGTAGCTTACCCTACTGCACCTCTGCTTATAAAATTATTAGAGTGTACTGTAAGCAGCACTCCCATTGTCATAGCTGCCTGTCAATCTGCCAGTATCATAATCCTGTGATTCTAGGTAAATATAGTTTAAAGGACAAACAGGAAACTCGAACTCGGTGAAATAAAGTATTTGCGGCGTATCGCACTATATTTTATTTTTGGGAACTTTAAACAGCTGAAAAACTTGGGTAAATTTGCAGGGATTATTAGCATGCTGAGCCGAAACTGGGACTCAAAACCGACTCCGATCATATATGACCAGCAGCAGTAGCGGCCCTTGGTGGGAGTGCTGCCGGGCGCTGACGTGGGGCGGGGGGTAGTAAACTACGGATTACGGCCGATTAGAGGTAAGTAAACATATAAATAAATAAAACGAATTTCGTTGCGCGCTCTGCATCGCCAAATGCGATGCAGCGCGCGCAACGAAATTCTTTTTATTTATTTATATGTTTACTTACCTCTAATCGGCCGTAATCCGTAGTTTACTACCCCCCACACTGCCCCTCCCCCGCCCCACGTCAGCGCCCGGAAGCACTCCCACCACGGGCCGGTACTGACCAGCAGCTGTAGCTATTACAAGGACAAGCAAACACAAATCCTGCAGATGTATTGCCACATAAAATAAACATTTCTGGTTGTGCACCTAGATGCTGCACTCCTGATCAATCATTGCAGCCTTTCAGGCTCCCTCACCCCCGACACGAATAGTACAAATGGAATGTTTTTTTGTTTTTTTATTACTTTATTTTCAGAAATTTACAGCTCAAACAAGAAGCAAATTGCAGTATCCTGTCCGCAGTGAAGCACACGCATGTAACACATTTTAGCACAATCCAATGTCAAATCAAACCGATCGATCATATTGCAGCACAACATAATGAGTAGGTATCATTAAGCACCGTGATGTACGTGGTGTAGATGTTCTCCACCCTACCAGAGCAAGATGTATGAATTCCCTATTTGGGGGGAGTCCCTGTTCTGCTATCTTCGTGTCTGTCCCGCTAAGTCCTTAGTGGAGTCAGTCCGCGACTGATGTGTGGTCTTGCAGTGAAATGTCATCTTCAATCTCCGTTTGTTCCTGTGCCCTGGTGGTGATGTATGTCGTGTACAGTCCCCAGAAGTTTTTAGGGCGGCTCCTGGGAGGTAGTAATTCACTGTAATTCTCCGTCTGTGTGCTACAGTAAAGCATATCACGCGACCACTGTGTCATAGTAGGGGTAGAGCCGCGCAGCCAATGGATAGCGACGTTGCGTTTCGCAAGCAGGAGACCCATATCTACCAGTCTACGCTTCCCTCGCTCAATGTTTTTGGAATAGCCCAGCAGTGCCAGGGTTGGATATGGGGCAAGCTCTATTTCTAGTATTTTCGCTAGCTCCTTAAAAATCAATTCCCAAAATGTATATATTCTTGGGCAGAGCCAAGCAAGATGCATGAAATATGCCATGGGCTCCAGACATCTATCACAGACCGACGTGTCTCGTAATCCATATCTATTTAATCTTTCCGGAGTATAGTATGCCCTATTGAGGTACTTAAAATGTATCAATCTGTGCCTACCATTCAGTGATATACGGCGTGTACTGGTGCAGCAATATGCCCACATGGCGTCATCTATTGGCTGTTGCAGATCTCGTTGCCAATCTAGTCGGGCCTTCGAATATTGGTTGGCCCTGTGTGACATGGCCATCTTATAAATACTGGAAACTACCTTACGCGGCGATTGTGCCTTGATGACATACGTGAGTTCCGCAACCTCTGCGGGCTCCAATAGGTCGTCACCCAGCACATCCTGCAGGGCGTGCCTAGTCCTGTGATACTGGAAGCGCTGCAACAAAGTGCCAGGAGGCTCCCGCTGAACTAATTCTCCCCATTGCTTAACCACTCCATTATGGAAAAGATCACCGACCTTTTGTAGCTGTAAAGAGTTAAACGCGCATATCACCCCTCGGTTTCTACAGGGAGGCAACCAACGTGCCCAGTCTAGTGGCATCTCTGGGGAATATAACAGTGCTCCCGCCTGTAGCTGCAGCAGAAAGTGCCATCCATGTCGCGTAGCATTGATCGAGTCTAGTATCCCTGTCCTGCGATCTGGGTCTTCCATCAGTAAGGCTGGGAGTGGCAGCGGCTCCGCCACAAGCCGGAGGTGGGGAGCTTCCGTTGGGCCATGTATCCAAAAATAGGCGTGCGAACACAGCGCAGCCCTGTAATATAAATTTAGATCCGGGGCTCCCAGGCCCCCCCATGTGATATGGCAGGGTCAACGTCTGCCACCTTATCCTAGCATGCTTGCCCGCCCAGGCTAGTCTTATAAGAAGCATCGTGACCCGACTAAAGAAGGATGTAGGCAATACCATGGGGATATTCGTAAACAGGAATAAGAACCGGGGCAAGACCACCATTTTCATTAAGGGGATTCTACCTAACAGTGACAGCGGCAACTTAATCCACATCTCCACGTCCTCTTCCAACCTGCTGACCGCTACGCCATAATTTTCCCTAAAGACAACCTCGGAGTCAGGGTGGACACAGATCCCCAGGTACCTTATGGAGTCCGTGGACCACTGCAAGGGATACTCCAAGTCATGCTGTATAGTGGCAGGTGTGAGCGGGACTATGACCGACTTTGACCAGTTAACTCATAACCCTGATAAGGATCCAAAGCGTACCACCTCCCGTAGGACCGAGGAGAGATTGTTTTCGGGGTTGCGGACATACAATAAGGTGTCATCAGCATACGTTGACACTATCAATTCTATTTTTGACAACCTGATCCCCCTGTGGCTATGGTATTCTCTGAGGGCACAGGCCAGTGGCTCCGCCACCAAGGCGTAGAGTAGTAGGGACAGTGGGCATCCCTGCCGCGTCTCCCGCGAAATGTTAAAGGGCGCTGTCACCAGGTTACCGACTCTAATCCTGGCTGTAGGACGATTATACAACACCCTGACCAGTTGCAAAAAGACTGAACCCAGACCCATCCTAGTTAAAACTTGACGCAGGAAGGGCCACTCAACCGAGTCGAAGGCCTTCTCCATGTCCAAAAAAACCGCTACCGCCTTAGTATCTGGTCTGGTGTGCTGCAGAGCCCCAAATACCGTACGTAAATTGTAAGTGAGGTTCCTATCTGGGATAAACCCAGCCTGTTCAGGGGCCACCAGTACCTGCGCCAGGGGAGCAATCCGATTAGCAAGTATTTTCGCAAAAATGTTTGTATCCGCGTTGAGCAAGGAGAGCGGTCGGTAGGACCCGCACTCCTCTGGGGGCTTCCCGGGTTTAGGTATAGCTACTATCACTGCCTCTCTAAGTGTGGGCGGCATTTCACCCGTTTGGCACATGTCATCAAAGAGTGCAGAGAGATGCGGTATGAGTATATCCAGGAATGCTCTGTAAAAGGACACTGTGAGGCCATCAGTCCCGGGAGCACTTCCCGTTCGCATGCCAGTCAGGGCGAGGACTATTTTGTCCCTTTCCACTGGTCTCATCAGAAATTCCCTGTGAGTATTCGTGAGGATAGGCAATTTAATATAAGATAGATACTCCAGTATTTCCTCTTCCGTCCCCGAGGAGCGCGTAGTATACAAGTCAGCGTAATAACGACGAAAGCGTTCCGCAATCTCAGTCTCCTCTGTTAGTGCTTCCCCTTCCTCCGAATTGAGTTCCGTGACTAGGACCTTGCTGCGGCGTCTCCGCAGCAGCTGTGCCAGCACGGCACCCGGTCTTTCCCCCTCCCCATACGCGCGTGCCGTGGCATATTTACCCAGATGCTTAAGTTCAGCATCGGCAGCATCCTGATATTCCTCCAAAGAAGACTTAATTTCAGCAGCCACAGCGTCGTCCGCCATTGACAGGTGGCGGCGCTCCAAGTCCCCCAATTTCTTCTCTAGGTCAGCCAGGCATCTGCGAATGTCCCGGAGAACTCCCGAGTGTTTAGCCATGGCTATGCCCCGTATATAAGCCTTGAAGGCTTCCCATATCACCTGAAAGTTGTCTACCGACCCTATATTAGTCGCAAAGAATGTCTCAATGGCTTCCGCAAGTTCAGCCTTGAATGCCGGATCTAACAGTGAGTACGGGGGGAATCGCCATGTAAACGGCGGGATACCTTTCCTAGGTGTAATAATCGTTATCAACAGCGGGGAATGATCAGACAATGTACGAGGTAATACCTTGCATTCTCGGACCTCCTCGTAAAGTGGAGTAGATGCCATCAAATAGTCTATCCTGGTGTGGAGATTGTAATAAGCAGAGTAATGCGTGAACCCCCCTTTGCGCGGAGATCTCGTACGCCACACATCTCTCAGGTCTAAACGAAGCATTACGCCCCCCAGCGTCTTAGCTGCCGCTGTGGGGCGTCTCTCCGGTCCTCCCGATCTGTCAAGTTCCGGGTCCCTGACTAAATTTAGATTCCCACCCCAGAGGAACTGGCTATTCATGTATTTAGCTGCAGCGTTCGCCAGGGCATCAAAGAAATCCGGGCTATCGAAGTTTGGGCCATATATGTTCACAAGTATCAAGTCCAGTCCCCTCCCCTGACATCTGGATATGGTGTACCTACCATCTCTATCTGTGTCTAGTGGGGTCAAAATATACGCAGAATTAGGGTTGGTCCATGTGATCACCCCCCTGGCATGTGTGGTGAAACCTGAAGCGTGCACATTGTCCCGTAAACCTCTGCTCCGTAGGAGGGGGCTGTCTATTGGAAGATGTGTCTCCTGTAGCAAGGCCACGTCAATGGTATGATTGTGCAGATAGTGTAAAACCTTGCAAAGTTTCCTATGGTCATTCAGGCCTCTGACATTCCACGTAAGTGCCCTAAGTGCTTCTACAGATTGGGTTGTTCGGTTGTTACTATGTGACCCCATCCCACTCATTAGGTCTCAAATCACAATTTGATCCTTGCTTTCGGTTGTGCTCATCTACATCTTGTATGTGTGCGTAAATAGCTTCCCTCTGGAAGAACATCCACCCGCTTCGAAACCCCCACTCACCCCCTCCCACAGCAGACCTCCCCCAACATGGCCGCGATCATTCCCCGTTCCCCTCCCACACCTCCCCCCTCCTGTCCCATCCTTCAAAAACAAAGAACAGTCCCAGGTGTGCTTCACGCGTGGGCAGAGGTTGCTCATCTAATATGGCGTACTATCCGGCCCCCATGGAGCCGCTCTCTAGGTACCTTCTCCTACAGCTCTTGCAATTGCCCATTATATATTGTTTCCCCCTCCCGCTCCCCTGCAATTGCACAAGATTCAATGTTCTGGGCGCCATATATTGACTCTTCGCGGCATAGTGTCTGCCGGGCGTTACACCCCTGTCCTAGAGCTTTGTGTCCCATAGATCTACAGCACTGCTGCACAGTCAGCATCTCCAGCAGCGCACTGTAATCTGCTTCTCTCCTAACATCGGACATTATTGCGTAATATTATTTAGATTCTATGCATCTCCCCCCGTCACCCTCCTGTCTTACTCCAGACCCTCTCTCCACTCTGAGGCTCTTACAACAAATCCAACATCATCCCAGGGCAAATGTCATACTTATCGCTCTCAGTCCCCAGTCTTAATGCAATCCTGCTCCTCCAGCTGCCCTCTGGTCGCCTCATCAAGTAGCTGTCGCTCCGGACTCGGACGTTTTTCTCTCGACCAGTCTTTCAGCGCCTTCTGTAGTGCCTTCGGGTCTGTGAAGATGTGAGATCTGCCTTGCCTCTTAACACGCAACTTGGCTGGATACAGCATGGCGTAGTCCACTCCCATCTCTCGTAGTTGCTTTTTCATCGAGACGAACTGTTGGCGCGCCTCCTGTACTCGTATCGTGAAATCTGGAAATAGCGAGATCACGGAACCTTCATACCCTAAGGGCTGCTTTTCCCTGGCCAACTTCAATGCAATGTCCCGGTCCCGATAGTTGAGTAACTTTGCTATGATTGGGCGGGGCGGCGCTCACGGGGGCGGCCGAGGCCCCAGAGAGCGGTGCGCTCTTTCAACCACAAACATATTAGAGAACGCTTCTTCCCCCAGCAGGGCTTTCAACAGCTTTTCTATGAATTGCTCCATATTACCCGTGGGAGTGGTCTCCGGAAGTCCCGTAATTCTTAGGTTGCATCGCCGAGAGCGGGCTTCTAAATCTTCGGTCTTGTCCTGCAGCACCCGCAGCACTCTACCTAGTTGTTTGTGGTCAGAGTCAAGGGTGGTATGCGCTTCCTCCACCTCAGTCATCCTGCGGTCCGACATGTCCAGCCGCTCAGCGTGTTTATCTAATCTCTCTGCCATACGATCCATGCGATAGGATAATGCATCCATTTTCATGCCAAGGGATGAGATGCCGCTCTGCAAGCTTTTCTCCATAGCGACTAGCATGCCTCGAATATCCGGACATTGTTCCTCTGCAGGCTGGTCACGCACTCTGGAGATCGCTTCAGTGGAAGCGTCACTGGATTTGGACCGCTTCTGCTCAAACGACAGCTTCGGCTGTGCCCTGTCCACTCTTCCCATCTTTGTCCCTCGCGATTCGTACAGCCAGCAGTAGGGTGGGTCCACGTGAACTGTTGCGCCCACTCCCCAGCACCGCTACGCCAGGGGCACCTCTGGTTTGGGAGATCCTCAGGTCTCAAGATCGCAGCCTGGCCCGATACTCAGGGCCTCAGGGCGGCTCTACTGTATAGTCGTACTATCAAGCGCCCCAAGTGATCCTCCCCGGGAGCTGCTAGGCACTGGGGTCTGTCGCCACTGTCCTACACCAATGCCGCGCACCACCGCACCTTTACCTCAGCAGGCTCTGCACAGAACCATCCGTTCTCGCCCGCAGCAGATCGTGCAGAGCGTCTCAATTTCAGCGAGGGCCGAGGTCGGTGATCCCCTCCGGCAAACTACTGCCGCGTCGCCCAGTGCCCAGTCACCCATCAGGAAGTGCGCCACAGCTCCCAGCGCGTTATGGGTCCACACTTCAGCCGCTAATCTCTCGTGGTCCACCGGGCTCTGTATGTGCAGCGCAGCCTCCTCTAATAGCCTCCCTGGGGGCTTCACAAGATCTTGCTCTCACTGTGTCCCCTCTGCAGTGCTCCAGCTCAGCGTGTCCTCCCTGCAAAATGGCGGCGCTTCATTGGTCTCGATTGCGGTCTCTAGCCGCTCCCTCAATGGAGCGCAGGGAAGGGCAGGCGTCCCGCTGTGTGCTGCTCTTATGTGTCTGCCACTCTTAACAAGGGCCGTGTTGCGCAGTCCGTGCCTCGCAGCAACCGCGCCGCGGTAGACGTCTCGCAGCGCCCCCCTCACTCTCACAGGGACCGGGGTGCGTCTCAGGGGCAGCCCCGGGTCCCGCAAAAATGGAATGTTTAACTGCCGCCTGCTTCGGGTTCTGTTATGACATTCCACAGGCCCATGGCAGGGAAGGACTACCGTTCTCAAAGTCTGGTTGCAGCTAACCTTCGCCCGCCTTGTAAACGCACCAGAATTTCTCTCTGCACTTCAGCACTAAGAAAAAGACCATTCTTTTCACAGCACTCGTATTTTGAAGGCTGTGGGCAGCAAACGGTCTTTTAATTTTACAAGAAGCAGTGACGTGCACGCTGTGCAAGATTGTGCGCGCGCTGGGGAAAGGCAGTGTGCGCGTGCATGCAGGCGCGCATGCTACAGGGAACCATGTCCCAAACCAGTTTTCTTCTCTGTGTTTAGCCCTCAGGTAGCCACATCTCTAGGGTGTGCTACCAAGCTCCTGACCAAGGAAGGGTCCCAACACCTTGAGAGGGGACAGAGTAGTGCACTCTGGGATTACTAGATGGCACACATACCTGGAAAGTCGTCACCAAGTGGGAGGTGACCTGGTAGCCCATTGGCTAGTGACTGCAAAATCCCCCCCAGGGCACTTTCTGGGAATAAATATGGCACCCTCCACCTCATATCATATCGGAACTTGAACAAGGACCGAAGAAGGACTACCCTGCTGCTCCCTGGACTGCACAAAGAGAGACTGCACTGTCTGCTGGACTGCACCTGCTATGGACTGATCCCCGCGAACCTGCACCAGGTCAGCATAGCTCAAGTAGCCCACACCGGCAAGTTGCTAGCCAACGCAAAAGATTTGCTATTCCCATCCATTGGGCACCCAAAGAGACCGATCCTCGAAGGCCAAAAGTTGCACTTAAGTCTGTTGGAACCGGGAGTGTCATCAGAGTCTAGACTGGTCGCCCAGAAGGGACACTCGCCTCCACTGAAGGATTTCGCAATGACGTGGTGTATGGAGACCTGTAGCCCAGCCGCAGCTGGCCTTCCACGGTCTCAAAGAGGACTTCGGGGGACCCCAACCTCTGTGGCCCAAGTTGCCCCACACAACCTGTAGACCGAGAAACCACCACAAAGGCACCTGCATTGACCGCACTGCAACCAGAGAAATCTTGAGTATCTTTTCATCCTGTATCCTCAGCATCAGGACCACTCTGTTATAGTCTATGGTGGTTGTGCTATAAAGTTTGAGACTGGACTGGAAAATGCTCTGGTGGCCAGGTAACTGTCCAAATCCACCCCATTGGCCCCCGACCTTCTCCCTGTCAGATTTGGTCACCCAAGCCTGGCGGGAGTAGCAAAACTAACTTTCACAAACTTTCCAAAAGTTTGTAAACTTTTGGTTGACCAATGTTTGTTTGAGGTTGAATTAAAAAGTGATAAAACCTTTAAAAACTGTTTCTCTGGAACCCTCTGGTGGATTTAACTGTTGATGTGGCTTTCTTATTTCGTTGTTTGGTGCTGTTAAATGCTTTACACTAAGTTCCTTTGTTCAAGCTTTGCTGCTCGAAGCTATAGCTACCCAGGGTTGAGCTTAAAGTTCAAATGAGCCTGACTGGACCCAAGATAGTTTTTGTGAGTGTATTCCATGGTAAGGCTGCACAGCCATACCATATAATACACCCAAATCCTCACAATAAATTATTGTGGTAAATTTATAACAAAGCCAATAGGTCTGCGTTATATAGGTTGAACTGCCCACTCTTTGCTAAAGCCAATAGGCCAGCTCTTTATATCTTGGTGCTCTGACTCTTCGACAAAGCTAGTAGGTCTGCTTTACTTAAAATGACATCTCTTTATATTATTACTTTAGGTAAAAAAAACCTCATAATTCACTTAAGAAAATAATGGTTAAAGCGACAGTATAGTGGTAATATTATCTTAGTTTACATTAAAAAATACTTCAAAAATTAGCTGAAAAAACAAAAGGTAAAGTGACATTATAGTTAGGTGAAAATGTCAGTAACTATAACTCGCGCCCTCGCTATGCACTGCCTAAAACCTCATATATCACACATGACCTGACATGTTCTATATCTTCATTTATAACATCACTGATGACATCTGATTTTATGTCATTGATGACAGCACTGTGTAGGCATGTTCTTGTTTCTAGTGTGGGAGGGGGGATGGGGAAACCTGTTTTGGGGATGGATGATGTTTGAATGTTTTATTTCCTTTTTTTACAGTTCTACACAGCCACAAGTCTACCCTATTAGCAACCACCTCCTTCACTACGTTCACATACACACTCTATCCTCAGCTAAGTCCCCATGCTGACACGTGACATAACTAAACCCCTGGAGATATTTTGTATTACTTGGAATATAAGCGGCATTAACAATCCCCGTAAGGGGAAGCAAGTCCTGTCATTTCTGAACAGATATGGTGATAAAATCGCCTATCTGCAAGAGACAAATCTACCCCCTGGCTCTACTTCCACATATGCGAAGAACTGGGGTGCACACCGCTATTTCTCCTCCAACAGTACTTATTCTCGGGGCACTTCTATACTCATACACAGAAGTGTCCCTTTTTAGGTCTCGGGCCTAGCGTTTCAGTGCGGAGCACTACTCGCGCAGCCCGAGACCTCTTGTATGGTCTTTTGAAAGCTGACCACACGCTTGTGCGTGTGGTTTTGCTTTCGCCGGCTGCCATTGGCTTTAGCGTGTTTTTAAAAAAAAAGTAATGCACGCAATTGGGCAAAGGCGGGCACATGTCCCGCCTTTGCTCCGCCCATTCCCATCAGTGGCTAGCACGCGCAGCAGCGCGCGTTCGCCTCGCTGCCGCGCTCCCTTTCCCCTCGCTCCTCTGTGGTGCGCGCGCACCACTGGTTTCCCATTTAAATCACTGTATATGTGCCTTCCAGTGTCAGCATGTAGAGTGCAGTAAGCTCGTATGCGGTCTCTTGAAAACATGGTTCATTGAGAACACTGTGTGAAAGTTACAAACTATTTTGAATCGTTTTTCAAACTACGGTGTATTTTGAAAGGGCACGCACTGCGCTCGAAATTAATACAGTTGAACATGGTTGCACGTCAGGCTCGGGGTATTTCCATAAATACTGTGCCATAGAAAAGCTAAAAAAACACAGCGCTGATTCAATGCCAGCTCGGAGCCTTGCCTAGTGCTCCGCAAACACGTAGCTGCTGGAGTCGGATCAGGATGGAGACAGTCAGCTTCCTGCTCCTGTAGCATTGTGTCCTCGGTCTCCTCCCTCCCTCCTCCCCCATAGGTGTCTTTAGCTGAATCAAGTGACTCATCAGAGCATGCTGCAGAGAAAACTCTTCCGGGTTTGCATTTCCTGCAACTCTTCCAAGTGCACGCAGCAGCAGGAGAGAACAGAGCGCTTGGAGGACAGCCTCGCCTGTGCAGCACGGCACAAGGGTCTGCTGAGACCACTCTGAATCACAAAACTCCAGCATGGTTTGCAGCCCGGCGCAAAGGCATACTACCAAGGGGTACCTCTGACGCCACGTGTTACACACTCCAGTGTTCGCAACTCTGGACACAGGACTTCTTGCTAATAACCGGGCTGCCATTGGGGACCCACTGAGAGGGCAGTGATCGGCTAGTACTAAGATCCATCTGTGCAGTAACCACAGATGCAGGCGGAGCCCCGCTCTGCCATCACGTTAGGGAGTGAAGGGGGCACGGCGACTGGCACACTTGTCCTAGAGCCAGCAGCAAGGCTAGCGGCTGGGGCCGTAGATCATTTGGGAAGCACTGCGTCTGCTGTTTCATCCCACGACTGCGCACGGTTTTGGGACCACCTGGTCGCGGACACCTTGCTTCTCTTGGAATAAAGATGCCCGCTTTCTTTCTTGCCTTGGTCTTTGCCCTCCTTGCCCATGGAGGGCAAGTTCGCTCTTTGTCCAGCATTGCAGAGCCTCGGACACTAAGGGGTCGATTCCGATCCCGGTCGGAGGCGCACCTAATACCATTCGGTCGGGAAAAAAGCCAGGCGAATGCCTGTTTCCCGACCGATTCGCACATACGTCCGAACGAGCAAGTACGATGCGCACAACTGCCCAAATCCCGACCCAGTCGTACTCACCCAATACAGGACCTGAACTCAGACCGAGGCGGATCCGGAATCGTAGAATCGAGCCGCACGGAAGCAAAAATGCAGCCCCGTCCGGCCGGACAAGTACGATGCGCTTCCCGTACGCGCCGAACCCGTCGCTACGCACGGCACGTCAAAGCATCCGGTCGAGGCGCACATAAGCTCCGATTCGCGCCACAACACGATCCACGGCTACGAGACGAACACGCCAGCGACGAGGACAAGGAGAAGCAAAGAGAAAGACGAACGAGACGAACCAACCATGAATCCCTTCGTGCCGATCCTACCAATATTCTACCTCTATTACCGGAACAGGCACGGACGCGTACGGCGCAGAAGGTAAGTCAGACACCAACAACAAAAACAAACTACACGTACCCGACACATCACACACAGAGGGATGCAGAAATACCTACACCAGCAACAGCAGCACCATAGGGGCGGGATGGCCCTCACCAATGCCACACATACACATAGGGGCCTGTATGCCTACCACTACTACCACTCCTACCCAGGGTGGGCTGGATGCCTGTCACTACTACCACCTCTACCCATGGGGGGCTGGATGCCTACCACCACTACCACCCTTACCCAGGGGGTGCCAGATGCCTACCACTACTACCACCTCTACCCATGGGGGCTGGATGCCTACCACCACTACCACCCTTACCCAGGGGGTGCCAGATGCCTACCACGACTACCACCCTTACCCAGGGGTGCCAGATGCCTACCACTACTACCACCTCTACCCATGGGGGCTGGATGCCTGTCACTACTACCACCCCTACCCATGGGGGCTGGATGCCTGTCACTACTACCACCTCTACCCATGGGGGGCTGGATGCCTGTCACTACTACCACCCTTACCCAGGGGGTGCCAGATGCCTACCACTACTACCACCCCTACCCAGGGGGTGCCAGATGCCTACCACTACTACCACCCTTACCCAGGGGGTGCCAGATGCCTACCACTACTACCACCTCTACCCATTGGGGGCTGGATGCCTGTCACTACTACCACCCCTACCCATGGGGGGCTGGATGCCTGTCACTACTACCACCTCTACCCATGGGGGGCTGGATGCCTACCACCACTACCACCCTTACCCAGGGGGTGCCAGATGCCTACCACTACTACCACCTCTACCCATGGGGGGCTGGATGCCTACCACCACTACCACCCTTACCCAGGGGGTGCCAGATGCCTACCACTACTACCACCCTTACCCAGGGGGTGCCAGATGCCTACCACTACTACCACCTCTACCCATGGGGGGCTGGATGCCTGTCACTACTACCACCCCTACCCATGGGGGGCTGGATGCCTGTCACTACTACCACCTCTACCCATGGGGGGCTGGATGCCTGTCACTACTACCACCTCTACCCATGGAGGGCTGGATGCCTACCACCACTACCACCCTTACCCAGGGGGTGCCAGATGCCTACCACTACTACCACCTCTACCCATGGGGGGCTGGATGCCTGTCACTACTACCACCCCTACCCATGGGGGGGCTGGATGCCTGTCACTACTACCACCTCTACCCATGGGGGGCTGGATGCCTGTCACTACTACCACCCTTAACCAGGGGGTGCCAGATGCCTACCACTACTACCACCCTTACCCAGGGGGTGCCAGATGCCTACCACTACTACCACCCTTACCCAGGGGGTGCCAGATGCCTACCACTACTACCACCTCTACCCATGGGGGCTGGATGCCTGTCACTATTACCACCTCTACCCATGGGGGCTGGATGCCTACCACCAACACCACCCCCACTCATAGGATGGACAATGCATGACACAACCAGCACACTACAACCTAGGGAATGCAAGAAAAGACATCCCCCAACACCATGACAAGTGTGTGTAGACTGTGTCAAATGCCTACAACACTGAACATGACTTTGAACATACAATGTGACCCCCTATCACATGTGCCACACATATATGTGTGTGGCCCCCACAATGCAAGCAGGCCATGACCATTGTGGCAATGGGATTCAAAACCCCATCATCACAGTGACCAAAATGTAAGTGTGGGGGCCCATAGCTGAAGCACATTTCGAACATTGTGGCAATGGGGTCTAAACCCCCATCATCACAGTGACCAAAAGGTAAGTGTGGGGTCCATAGCTGAAGCACATTTTGAACATTGTGGCAATGGGGTCTAAACCCCATCATCACAGTGACCAAAAGGTAAGTGTGGGGTCCATAGCTGAAGCACATTTTGAACATTGTGGCAATGGGGTCTAACCCCCCATCATCACAGTGACCAAAATGTAAGTGTGGGGTCCATAGCTGAAGCACATTTTGAACATTGTGGCAATGGGGTCCAAACCCCCATCATCACAGTGACCAAAATGTAAGTGTGGGGTCCATAGCTGAAGCACATTTTGAACATTGCGGCAATGGGGTCCAAACCCCCATCATCACAGTGACCAAAATGCAAGTGTTGACAAAGAAAAAGCTGCAACTGCCAAACTGCATGGATGATTCCTGGTCACAGAACATAAAACACATCAGTGGCAAAGTAGTGCATGTGTCCCATTGCAACATAGATTGGGGGAGGCAAATACTGCAGTGCAAATAAGACATACCTTTGCCCATGTGCAGACAAACATCACCCATGGGGGCTGACACTGTCAACATTCATCAATGACACAATGACAGAAGTGACCATCAGAATGCAGACCCACATATTTGCACCAATGGGCAAACAAATGCAGATACCCTGTGGAGACTGTAGATGTGAGGTGAACAGATACCATACCATGGCAGCAATGGGACACACAAACCATGATCATTGTGCTGACCGATGACCTAGGAGTCCCAGGGACAGCAGGGGAAACCCACCAAACAACATACAGCCAATGGCACACCAAAGATATGCCAATGCAGTGGTGCAGATGCACAAACACAAACAGGCAGACCCACACTGCACATCAAACACAACAGGTGAGGGGGGAGGTGCCAGTGTCCCCAGGCAACCACACAACACATGAGGAGGCCTGAATACCAATTACACAGATGTGCATACAGTGCCACACAAAGGTAACTCATGGATCCAAATCCCCTATGTGGGCAATCAGGCATTGTCAGATGAGAGGGAGCACAAATCACACATGTCACACAAGCATGTAGGAACAGCAACTGACACAGCAAGACACAGACACACCACAGCACTACCCCCGGGGCCCCCACAATGTGGTGACCCTGGGCTGCATTACAATCCCACTGTGATGACAAAGCTAAATGTCGTTCACACTGTGAACCACAGTCATGTGTCCTGAGCAACAAACTACCATCACACCTACACAAGCACAAATCAATCAGCACAGCCAGTAAGCCAAGGCCAACATGGAGGCAGGGGTCTAGCCGGGCAACAACTCTCATCTGCACACACTCAACACCACACACCTCGACCTCCAACAATGTGCAGCAGTGAAGCACACATGCACTGGTGACATTGCACATGCACCCATGACAATCCCAGGGTGGTGGGTGGGAACCAAGGTGCAGAAACACATCACACATGGCCACTCAACAAGACTCCTGAATGTCTGACACACTGCACACTACGCTGTACATGGACATGACGGCAATACCACACCAACCAATGGGATCCCAGCCACAGTCACACACCAATGAAGAAGCCAAGGTCACCCACAAAGAACACACATAGACAACTACCAACATTGCAGCCCGGACCCTGAGGAGTGCCAGCAGTCACACACACAACGTGTCACAATCACTTAAAGATAACACAAACTGGAAATCACATGACAGGTGTAAACAACAAGTGCCAAGGGGAATCCTGACTGTGACCCATCTGCGTCTGCACACAAACTCAGCCCTGACAGCAAACACACCTATGGGTGACACCCTGATGACCAGTAATGTGCCATGCACCCACATCACAGAGAATCCAGGGAGAAGACTTGGGGGAACATAGGTCAACTCAGCAAGCATCACAAACAGGTACAACACTAGGGATCCCAGCATGCACAGCAAAACGGAAGTGAACACACAGACATGCTCATACAACACACACCTTGGGCGCAGGCAATGTCACAGGAGTACACACTGCCATGAGGGGACTCCACTCCTGTGTGAGGAAAGCTGTGCCATATGTTGCCTCAGTAGGGCTCCATCATGTCAGCTGAGCACTTGGTCACACAGTCAACAATTAGCACCAAATGAAGGCTCCCGTCACATCAGCCTGGTCATGGGAGTGCCAACGAAATCATCAGCACAGATCCAACACACTTGTATAGCAATGTTGCACTGACAACACAGATGAGTCCTTCCCCATTGATGCCCAAACCTGCATGTCCAGTGGAGATGGCCACACAGTCAGGGAAGTAGACTAATTGAACAATGGCAGGCACAACAGATGTGCAGGGGGGGAAGCCACAGATGTGAAATTGCTAATGTAAGTAGGAAATCCCATTGCCAAATATTGAACACATTACACCCTCAGATGCTGCTAAGGATGACATGGATACACCACAGGATAGGACACATTCCCCCTGGACCACATGTGTTCCTGCACAGTAACACTTCATTATCATGAGACCAAATATCACCATCACTGCAGCAAGGGCATGGTTAGCATCATCAACAACATGTACATCAGAAGCAAAAGCACTAGAGAACAGAAAGGTGCTTTATTCAGCATATGTGGGTCTAACAGTTGATGTCCAGCAAAAAATTAACAAAGGCCAATGGCCAGTCCAACATGAAAGTCAAAACAGGGTGACAGTGGCAGATGTCACCCTACGCATGCCTGCACTGATGAAAACCAGGGACAATCCCTTCGGAGGGGCATACGGGGGGGCAGGCCAGGCACCGCAGGGACAGGATTATGGCTCACCAGAAGGAGGCAGGGAAGGGGTGGTGGGTGCTGGAGAGCCACTGACAACTGCAGTGGAGGTGTCTGACATGGTGTGTGCCGGCACAAGTGGGGGGCATGACTCTGATGGTGTGGGTGCCGGCAAGACTGCAGGGGACCGTGCAGATGGAGTGGACAGGTTCCCCACTGCAGTGTCCAAGTCAGACAGGGTGGTAGTGGACTCCACTGCAGTGCCTACCTCCAGGGGAGGAGAATGGGGATCAGGTAAGGTGGGCAGGACAGAGGGGGAGGACACCGTCTCCACACCAGTGGCACAGACAAGCACAGCGGGGGGTGTGGGGCCGGAAGAGCAAGTGGCAGGGGGAGAAGGCCTGATCCTTTTGGGGATGGTGTATCTGTGGGTGGGGGAACCTGGGGCAGGGTGTGGTGGGGGCACCTGTGGAGTGGGGGCCTGAGGGATGGAGGAAGGAGACTTGGTGCCTGAGCTGCAGGGCGGCGGCGGGGTCTTGCTCTTCCGGGTCCGGGGGGACTTGCGGATGGGGGCGTCAGTCGGTCTGCACCTGGGGGAGGGTGGCGAGGGGCACTCCGCTCCGTGTGGGTGGGCTTCCTCTTCCCCCTGAATGCTGTATCAGCTGGATCGGAGGGGTAGAGGCCGAGGTCACTGAGGAAGAGCCGCTGGGTCTTTGGGGTTGCAGGTGAGGCAACGGAGGGGGCTTTGGAGGGAGAGGCAACTGTGGACTGCGCAGTGCTCGTGGATGCGTGTGTGTGTGACTGGGCCCCATCCCCTGTGAGTGTGGTTTCAGTCCCCTGACTGTGCGTGCGTGTGCGTCTTGTCTGTGGCGTGTGTGTGTGTGTGCTGCTCGTGTCTGTGCTGGTGTGTGCCTGTGCCGGTGTGTGTGTGCTTGGGACAGGTAAGGTGCTGGGGAGTGTGGATGGGGCAGAGACAGGAGGGGTGAGGGACTGTTGGAGGAGGGACACTGCTGCCGTCAGGGAGGAGTCCATGGACCTATTGCCCCTCTGTAGGGCAGACATGCCCGATGAGATGCCCTCCATGAACGACACCAGCTGAGTCAACAGAGTGGTGTGTGCATGGAGGACACTCAGCATCGCTGTCTGCCCTACATGGAGCTGGCGAAGGAGGTACACAGACTCCTCACTCAGGGCAGCAGGGGACACAGGGGCAGGGGGTGCGGTGCCTGGCCCGAAGGAGACACGCTCCCGAACATGGGAGCCTCCACAGACCTCGGGAATGGGAGCCGATGGGAGGGCGGTGGTGGTGGCGGGGACAGCAACACTAGCTGGGGTGTGGTGGCTGCTGACACCCGCCTCCATAAGGGAGTCATCCTCCGAGCTGCTATGGTCCTCACCTGAGGTGGATGGTGCTGAGGACTCCTCAGTGTGGCTCCCCTCGCCCTCCGTGCCACTGGGTCCCTCCGACCACTCCTCGGCTGCTGACCCAGTCTGGCTCTGCGGCTCCTCCTGGTCCGTGGAGCTGTCCCCTCCTGTGGCCATGGATGTATCTGCAAACAATAGGGAAACAGACAGACATCAGTCACCTGCACCGAACGCACACACCACAGTAAGTACAGCACAATACAGAGCAAGGCCTGGCATCCTTAGTTGAACATTGCTAAAATTGCCCAAACAGAATAGGAGAAGCCAATTGTCAGTCTGATCGTCAACCATGGCACTCACATCCCACCTGGCCTTGCACCCATCTGTCTGGCATCCGTTGGCTGGCAATACCCCAGTGTGGACACATGCACCACCTACACAGTAGTTGGACAGTGCAGAGAACACGGTGAAGCATGTGAACATGCACACATCACAACTCTTGCCACTGAGTCAGTACAGGTGTCCGGATGAAAGTGATGCCCAGAGTCAGATATATGAAATGCATGTGATGCATACCAGCGACAGACACCATGATGCACCCATGTGCTGATAGCCATTGCCACTATGGTGTGCATGTAGCACATGTCACTCCCCTGCAGGATCACTCATAGGAAGTCACATGCCATGGCACAGGCATGCCTGCTAAGTCATACATCACTGTCTCCAGTCACATGGGCAGGGCAGCCACACAACAACAGTCTGCACTGTGTCACAATAGTAGGTCATGGGGAATGCAAGTCCTGGAGCTGAACAAGTGCACATGTACATCCCCCACACACCACATCATCTGAACCCTTATCTGTCCAGGTCATACTGATTGGACATATGGGTGACCTGTAACACAAGCCTCTGAACCTGAGCACCTCACAATCTGCTGTGAATGGGAAACAGCTGCATGGACTTCACATTCGCATACCCCAGTCCTCACGGTCAGGTGTTCAAACACCTATGTGTCACACAAGTATCGTCTCCTATGGTCACATCTCCGGTGGCATGCTGAGCCCCAACCGATAAACACCCCAGCAGTCCTGACATCGAAGCCACAGCACACTGACACAGAGGCTGACACCTGAGGGGACATATCACTGAGCACAACGTGTCAGCTGATACACGGGAGTGGGAGTACAGAGTGCATTGCATGGCCTGGAGTAGGCATGACTGTCCTGCCCCACATGAATGAGGGATGAACCCTGGACAGTAGGCAGCTGGCTAAGTATGTGTGACACACGTAATATACACACTCCTGGGGCCCAAACATTGTTCCCACCCGCAGCTTGGGTGTGTGCCAGTTACCCCAGGCACATGTGGTGGATCAGCTCAGCAATTGGACCACATATCAAAGTAACACGCAGATTACATGTCAGAACACAGGCATTGTGTAAGCAATGGACCCACCCATGATGCCCACCACAGTTAGGGGAACAGATGCTGTCCCCCACCTTGAGTCAAGCAAACTGCAAGGACACAGTACCCAAGTGACACAATTCCCTGACTGCAAGGGCCACACCTGGGTATCAGATGAGGAGTGGGCAGTGCACAATCGAGGGACATGGGTCCTGGACCACATGACTGATGTGCTGTGGAAGTTTAACCAGGCCAGAGGAGGGCACATAGCATGGCAGACAAAGTACACAATGCAGTCATGGACTCACCCCCTCCGTGCTGCTCCCTGGCCTTCAGCTGCCCATCCAGATCAGGGAAGACCACCGCCAGGATCCTGAGCATGTGGGGGGTCATGGTCCGGTGTCCGCCCCTCCTGCGAGGAGGCGACAGCTTCAGCTGGACCCGTGCGATCCTCCGGGTCCATCCCCGAAGGTCCTGCCACCTCTTCTGGCAGTTGCGGATCCGGCGCTTGTAGTCCCCCACGGATCTCACTGCCCGGACGATGGTCAGCCATATCTTCTGCTTCTGGTGGGCATCAACCTGTGAGGATGACAAAGTGAGAATGCTATTACTACACATGCAACATATCCGTGCATTTCACAGTTGTGTATACATGTCTCAATAACAGGGGCACATGATGTACACAGGCAGTGCAACGATGGCCATGGACAGTATGCCAGCAGTTACTACATGGTATCATTGCCTGGGAAGTAAAACCTTGTTTAAATGCACTGTCACTGCACTATACTTGTCCAGTGCATGTAACTACACACTATGGGGGGTGACAACTACTCAGTGAGCCTGCTAGCCAGTGGCGTGCAGACTGTTAGCCTTGCTAGTCAGACAACATGCACATTTAGGAAGGCAGTGGACAGAACACTCACCTGCTCCCCTGCTTTCCCATACAGCTTGCTGTACTGTGGAAGGAGGCTGTCCATCAGGGCCTGGTTCTCCTCAGTGCTGAAGGCTGGGGCTCTCTCCACAGTACGTGCCATTGCAGAGTCCAGAGGGTGCAGATACAGCAGCAGTGGTGGTGGCAGATGTCGTCCTGGAGCATGTAGTGCAGGCAAGTGAGCTCTCAGGGGAACAGCCAGCATTATATGTGTCATGCAGAGGCAGTTACATGCATGTGCATGACACATGTGTCCAAAGTGATAGGTCCAAGTCGTTAGCATCTTCTGAATCTGGCCAATCCATGGAATTGCACCACTTACACACGCCCACAGCATCCTTCAAAAGTTCAACTTCATGACACCCATGAATTTGCAACATTGTTGTGGGTGACCAACTGAATTTCCAGCATCAGACTCGTTCAAGATTTGAAAACGCGTCCGTTGCCAGGCCAGGCCATAGCCAATGGGTGCGCACCGATCGGTCCATTGCTTTTCAACGCGTACCTAGGATACAACGCGTACCCGCACACATTGAATGCAATGGGCCGGCCGGGCACACCGATCGGTCCATTGCTGTTCAACGCGTACCTAGGATACAACGCGTACCCGCACACATTGAATGCAATGGGCCGGCCGGGCACACCGATCGGTCCATTGCTGTTCAACGCGTACCTAGGATACAACGCGTACCCGCACACATTGAATGCAATGGGCCGGCCGGGCACACCGATCGGTCCATTGCTGTTCAACGCGTACCTAGGATACAACGCGTACCCGCACACATTGAATGCAATGGCCAATGTGTGCGCACCGATCGGTCCATTGCTGTCCAACGTGTATTGCGAATACAACGCGTACCAGCACACATTGAATGCAATGGCCAATGTGTGCGCACCGATCGGTCCATTGCTGTTCAACGCGTACCTAGGATACAACGCGTACCCGCACACATTGAATGCAATGGCCAATGTGTGCGCACCGATCGGTCCATTGCTGTCCAACGCGTATTGCGAATACAACGCGTACCAGCACACATTGAATGCAATGGCCAATGTGTGCGCACCGATCGGTCCATTGCTGTCCAACGCGTATTGCGAATACAACGCGTACCAGCACACATTGAATGCAATGGCCAATGTGTGCGCACCGATCGGTCCATTGCTGTCCAACGCGTATTGCGAATACAACGCGTACCAGCACACATTGAATGCAATGGCCAATGTGTGCGCACCGATCGGTCCATTGCTGTCCAACGCGTCCCTGTACATGTCACTGGCATATGTCACCATGCCTGTCACAGGTGAACATATGCCAGCCACATATACTTCCCAGGGAGTGAGGGGCACACCTACAACACCACAGCCTGTCCAACCTGTATCCTAAGGCATGTAAGGCTGCATTACCTATTCCGTGTATGGGGGTGAACATGTTGTTCTGTGGGTGTCACTTGGGGCAGCCACCCCCAGGCTGTGCACGTGTTCATGGGGACAGTATCCTTGGTGTTTCGTGTACATGACCACTGTGATGTGCAACTGTTCATATCTGAGCATGTGGCATGGTCACATTTCACGGTGGTGTATGTGTATGTCATGTCACATGCCCCCTGAGTCCCATGTGGGACGGTATGTTTAACCCAGGGTGACCCATTGGCACAATAGTGATGGTCCTCCACAGTCTGTGTGCATGTTGTGTTTACAATGTCTCGGATTTCATGTGCACAATGGGAGACAGTCTCCACATCCACGTTGTTTGTGCATGGACTTTGATGTTGTGCGTGTGTGTGTCACAGACGTCCATGTCTGTCCTGCCGAGGCAAAAGGGACCACTACCTGTGGGGGTCATGGTTGTTTTGCTGTGGTGTATACATGATACGCCATGTCATGCCAGTGTCCATGTGGCAATACAGGGTCCCTGGGAATCTACCTGTCGTTGAGCTGTGATGCCTGGGGCACATCTGTCCTCACATGTCACTGTGGGGTGTGTTTGTAACGTGGCAGCAGGAGATGGGAAATGTGACACGTCCTCATGATACCCAATGGCACAACCTGGGACTTATTGATGCCACTTGTTGAACTGTGATGTTGGATGTTGGCCATGTATGTGCCATACATGTCCTTACGGAACTGCACACATCATGTACTTGTGCCTCATAATGATGTATCGTGTGATGTTGAGTGTGTACAATGCCACATATGTGGGGTGAGTGACAATCTTTCTTTCTTCACCTATGCACTGCAGGGCACCAGCTGTCCATAGACTATTCCCTGACCTGGCAACGATGGTGGAACGTGACAGCATCCGACGGTACCGCTTCACCAGGCAGCTGATTGAAGATTTGGCAGTGCGCTTGGCACCACACCTGCAACGTGGCCGGCCGTACCCTACAGCGCTGACCCCCAAGGTGAAGGTGAAGGTGATGGCAGCCCTACACTTCTTTGCCACCGGTACCTTTCAACACACTCTGGCGACTGCTGGTGGGATGGCACAGACCATGTTCAGCCATGTGCTCCGCGATGTATTGGAGGCTATGTTGATATACCTGAACCAGTACATCTATTTCCCTAGACTCCAGCAACTCACTGACGTGAAGAGTGACTTCTATGCCCTGGGGAGGATGCCGCATGTCATTGGCTCCATTGATGGGACACATGTGGCTTTGGTATCACCACAGGCCCAGGAGCAGGCATACAGGAACCGCAAGCACTACCACTCGGTCAATGCACTGGTGGTCTGTCTTGCAGATATGACCATCTCACACGTGTGTGCCCGTTTCCCCGGTTCTGCACACGATGCCTACGTGATGAGGAGTAGTCGCATCCCGAGGACGATGTCACAGATGCGGAACCAGCGTGCCTGGCTTGTTGGTGTGTACTGACTTTGTACCATTGTGTGTGTTCTGCAATGTAGTGTTCCACCCTCTTTTCCAACTCAGCTAATGTGCAATTGTCTGTATGTAGGTGACTCCGGATATCCCAACATGCCGTGGTTGATGACGCCCCTCAGGAACCCTGTGACACCAGCCCAGATGCACTACAATGAGGCACATGGTCGGACGAGGAGAGTGATTGAGCGGACATTTGGTCTCCTGAAGAGCCGCTTCCGCTGCCTGGACAAGACAGGAGGGTCCCTCCCATATGCCCCGGCAAAGGTGTGCAAGATTGTCATCGTCTGCTGCATGCTACACAACCTGGCAGTGCGGAAGGAGTTGCCTCTCATCCTGGATGACGATGACCAACGTCCGCCACCTGTGGAGGATCCTGGCCTGGACCACGATGCCAGTGATGATGATGATGATGATGATGGTGATGTCCGCACACAGCTCATCACCAACTTCTTCAGCTGAATGTAAGTATCCAGAGATGTCATGTAACTGATGTGAGTTTGCATGATATGTGTTGGTGGTGCTCTGGTGCTGTTTGAGTGTGTCCATGTGCTACATGACTGTATGCATGTAGCGATGTGTCCTTACAGGTAGTCTGTACTCCCCAACAGTGTTGACATGCTAACTTGGTTCTGGGTGGGTATCTTGTGACATGTATTGGGCATGAGTATTGCAGTTCTGTCCTGTTCTTCAGTGCTTTTGACTGTGTGTCATTTCTGTCCTTCACAGGGTACTTTCAGAGTCGTTTGGTCAACTGTGATCCCCGACACCGTGATTCGACTTCCAGGGTGGTAGCTGTCGTGTCCCTACAGGTGATGTGCACCACACCCATGGACTTCCTTCCTTCTACACTTGTTGACTGTGTGCCCGCTGCCAGGTGGTATTACCTTGCATCTGTGGTGGTTACAACATGTTGCAAATGTGTAATAAACCTGTGCTTCACTTTGTGATGTGCGTTGTCTGTGGTCACACATCTGACTGACATTTGCTTACTGCACCAGTGGGCTAGTTAACACAGACTGTGAATAGGTGTTGGGTCTGTGCAATGCAACGTATTTCCTGGCAACATCAGTGTAGGCGATGAGTCAGATGGCCATGGTGTGTATGTGTTGTGTAGCCCTGGTGGTGTGCCTCCCTCATATGTGTGACGTCGCCATGACTCACATGCCGGTGTTGTACTTGCTGTAGCAGTTAGCATGCACAGTGTCATTTCCCAGATCATCATCGCCACTTCAGAGACAACGTAGGAATCACAACAGAGGCAAGTATGGTGTATTAGTGAGTTTATTGACATACATGTGTGAGTATAGTGCACAGGATGGTGGGTGCTGTACATTGTGATTGTAATCCAAAGTTCCTAGATGATTTGGAAGTCCTGGTAGCAGAAATGTCCAGAGTAAAGTCCACAGTCATCTGAGACATTGGTCCAACTTGAGCTCCCCATGTCATGTGGGAGAGTTGTGTTGCAGTCAACAGGGTGAACAGTTTGCGCACAAAGGTGATTATCCAGAACAGGTTTTGGCTTCCTGGGGGTTGCACATGGCCATCGGCCTCTCACTTGCCCCTCCTCGGACGGCCCCTCTTCTTTGGGGGGACCCTCAAGTGCAGGCTGCTGCGGTGCAGGGGACTCTTCGCCAGAGTCATCCGCCCTCCCTGTGGCAGTTGCAGTTGTTTCAGCAGCAGATGTTGTGGGCACACAGGGAAGTGTTGACTGGTTGCTGCTCATCTGGCGGAGGCATTGTAATATGTCCCTATGCACCGCCGTCATCTCTTGCAGTGTGTCCCACTTGGACTCCACGCGGGACATGTGTGAGTCCAAGCGGGCATGATGGGCAGCCTGCTGCTGTTTAATGTCCCTGAGGAGCCCCACTACCTGGCTGAGCTCTCCGGTGCTGGACTGGTACGCATCGGCTATGCGTGCCAGTTGTGGGTCATCATGCAGTCCAGACCCCTCTGCAAGCAGCGACCTATGTCTCCCACCCCTCCCACCACCCCTGGTGACACGTGCAGTACCTGAGGTGGCACGCACAGGTGACCCTGGGCCCCCTTGGGGGTTGTTGGTGGTGTTGGTGTCCATGGCCCCACGTTGGTCCAGGGTCCCTGTGCTGGTGGTGGTGGTGCTCCTTGGTCTTTCCATGTCGGCAGGGGTGGTATGTGTGTTGACAGTCGTTGGAGGGGTGGGTGCAGGGGGTGCAGCTGGTGGTCCTGCTGGTGCTGCATGATGACTTGCTCCGGAGGTGCCAGGTTGGTCTTCTTCATCCGAGGAGGGCAGAGGCTGTTCCACACCAGTGAGCTCCGTATCCTCTTGAGCCTGGGACGGGGACTCCTTAGCGTCTGCTGCTGTGTCCCCATCATCACCTGTTTTTGGGAGACACACACAATGTATGTTATGTTTCTGCAGGCATCAATGGTTGACACACCTGACAGTTGTGACTGTGCCTCTGGATGCGGGCCTGTACATTGCATTGTCCTAAGTTGTCACAGTCAGGGGTTGATATTGGTGTAGCACATTGTCCTGCATTATTTGGGCATTTCTATGTGAATGTTGGGGTGTGTACATGGTCTGCATTGGTTGTATTTGGTTGACATCCGGCCCTCCTTCCCACCCAGCCAGATATCCCACCATGGAACGTGCTTCCATTGCAGGGAGTGCAAGTTGTCTTTCAGGATGTCAGTCAGTGGTGTCCTGCTGTTGGTTGGTGCACAGTTGCCAGCAGGGCCTTGTGCTCCCCACAGCAGTAGCCAGTGTCAGCCATCTTGTCAGTTGTTTTCCACTCCCTGTGATGTGTGCATGGTTCAGGGTGGTGTTGATGGGCCAATTGTGAGGCTGACCAATATCTGTGACTACCACTCCCATCATGCTGTTGCCTACACCCCCCTTCCCAGCATGCCCATACTTCCTTCCTTTTGAGTGTACTTCACTGTGTGTGGGTGTGACAGCAATGGCAAGATGGCTGACAGTGGTGTTCTGCTGTTGGTTGTTGGCCAGTTCCCAGCATGGCCTTGTGCTCCCCACAACAGTGCACCAGTGTCAGACATCTTTGAAGTGGCTTTTGACTCCCTGTGAGGTGTGCATGCTTCAGTGTGAGCTTGCTGGGCCATGTGGGGGGATGTTGAGCTGTGACTACCACTCCCATCATGCTATTGCCTCCACCCCCTTCCCAGCATGCCCATACTTCCTTCCTTTTGAGTGTACTTCACTGTGTGTGGGTGTGACAGCAATGGCAAGATGTCAGTCAGTGGTGTCCTGCTGTTGGTTGGTGCACAGTTCCCAGCAGGGCCTTGTGCTCCCCACAGCAGTAGCCAGTGTCAGCCATCTTGTCAGTTGTTTTCCACTCCCTGTGATGTGGGCATGGTTCATGGTGGTGTTGATGTGCGCATTGTGAGGGTGAGCAATATCTGTGACTACCACTCCCATCATGCTATTGCCTCCACCCCCTTCCCAGCATGCCCATACTTCCTTCCTTTTGAGTGTACTTCACTGTGTGTGGGTGTGACAGCAATGGCAAGATGTCAGTCAGTGGTGTCCTGCTGTTGGTTGGTGCACAGTTCCCAGCAGGGCCTTGTGCTCCCCACAGCAGTAGCCAGTGTCAGACATCTTGTCAGTTGTTTTCCACTCTCTGTGATGTGGGCATGGTTCATGGTGGTGTTGATGTGCGCATTGTGAGGGTGAGCAATATCTGTGACTACCACTCCCATCATGCTATTGCCTCCACCCCCTTCCCAGCATGCCCATACTTCCTTCCTTTTGAGTGTACTTCACTGTGTGTGGGTGTGACAGCAATGGCAAGATGGCTGACAGTGGTGTCCTGCTGTTGGTTGTTGGCCAGTTCCCAGCATGGCCTTGTGCTCCCCACAACAGAGCACCAGTGTCAGACATCTTTGAAGTGGCTTTTGACTCCCTGTGAGGTGTGCATGCTTGGGTGTGTTCTTGCTGGGCCATGTGGGTGGGGGATGTTGGGCTGTGACTACCACTCCCATCATGCTTTTGCCTCCACCCCCTTCCCAGCATGCCCATGCTTCCTTCCTTTTGACTCAGCTTCCCTGTGGGGTTGTGTGCCTGTGCTGACAAGATGGCTGACAGTGTTATCCTGGGGTTTGTTTTGCTACAAGTCCCATGTGTGTCCCTGTGCTTCACACTGCATGACCCAGGGTTGTGGTTCTTTGTGGGATATTTGATTGGTGTGTGAGGCAATGCTTTCTCCCAGGTGAGTTGTGTGTAGTTTGTGTTAGGGGGTGTTTGGGTGGAGCTGCTGGTGACTATGGTCAGTGCTGTGAGTCCTCCTTCCCACCCAGCCAGATATCCCACCATGGAACGTGCTTCCATTGCAGGGAGTGCAAGTTGTCTTTCAGGATGTCAGTCAGTGGTGTCCTGCTGTTGGTTGGTGCACAGTTGCCAGCAGGGCCTTGTGCTCCCCACAGCAGTAGCCAGTGTCAGCCATCTTGTCAGTTGTTTTGCACTCCCTGTGATGTGGGCATGGTTCATGGTGGTGTTGATGTGCGCATTGTGAGGGTGGGCAATTTCTGTGACTACGACTCCCATGATGCTATTGGCTACACTGACTTGCCCAGCCTACACAGTATTCCTTCCTGTCAGTGAGCTTCCCTGTGAGGTGGTGTTGTGGTGGTGGCTACATGTCTGACTGTGTTTGTTGGTTATATTTGTGCCACTGCCTAGCTCTATTTGTTGTTAGCTTTGTACATGTCATGACACAGTTACATTTCACTATGAGCTGGCATGTATTGTGTTTATCTGGCTGACATACACATTTTGGGATGATCTGTTTTGGTTGGTGTGTATTTGCTAAGGGTGCATGGTTTGACTCTCCCCTTGACAGTGATGTGTGTGTATTGTGGCACAATATTGTGTACATTTGTTGTGTACTCACCAGGCTCTGGGATGTTTTCTAGTCCATAGACGCTCACTGGTGGTAGGATGGCCCGCACCTTCTCCTCCCAGGGCCTGAGGTATACTGGTTTGGCAGGAGGGCCACTGCCGGTGTGTTGGCTCACGATGTAGTCCTTCTTCAACAGCTCCTTGACCCTCCTGCGCACGTCATACCACCTGTTCTGGATGTCTACCTTTGTGCGCAAACATGGTGATTGTGCGTTCACCCTGTCGACGATCCTCTCCCACATCTTGGTTTTCTGTGCCATGGGTGTCTGTTGGACCAATGTACCAAACAGCTGTGGCTCTACCCTCAGGATCTCATCTACCAGGACTTCCAATTCACTATCTAGGAACTTGTGATTCTTCTTTGGGGGCATGGTGTTGGGTGGTGCTGGTGTGTGATGTGTGTGTTGGTGTGCAAGTGAGGGTGTGTGAGTGTGTGTTTTGCTGGGTGTATGTGAGGGTGCTATTTGTTGTGGTGCTGCTGGTGTGTGGCTTGTGTGATGGATGAGCTGTGAGTGTGTGTGTGGTTGCTGTCTGTTGGTGTTGAGTGCTGGCAGGTAATTTGAATTTGCAAAGGATCATGGTAGGGATTTGTGTCCTTTATATGGGTGGAGTTGTGGGTGTGTCTTTGTTCCCTGTTTCCCCCCAGTATTTATTTGCTTTGTGATTGCTTGTTTTGCCTTTTTTTGTGTTTTTTTTTCCTTGGTTCTTTTTGTGCATGTAGGAGACGTTCTTGTGACCGAGTCGGACCCTCCAGTTGTCTCGTGCGAGCCTCTCAGATTCGTTCACGCTGTGTTTGTGCTGTTTTCTGTGCTGCGTACGCGTCAGTCGCGGGGTTTTGGGTTGCTTCGGCTCGCAGTTTTGAATGCGTGTCGGTCGTGCGGCTTGGGCCCCGTGCGACTCGGTCGTGTTTTCCACGTGTTGCATCGTACTTGGCGGGTAGGAGTTCGCGGGTACGTTTCGTTCGGGATTCTTCCTGGTGCGTGTCGGTCGGTTCAATTCGCGTGCTTTTCCGGCCGGATGGCTGTTTTCCGCGCGGTTCGGTCGTTCGGCTTGTGTTCCGTACGCGTCGGTCGTATTTTGCACGCTTCTCATCGTACTTTGCGGGTCGGGCTGCACCGGTACGTGTCGGTCGGTATTTATTCCGGCTCCGAGTCGGTCGGTACGTTTTCCGGCCCGAATCGGAATCGGCCCCTAACTCGTGAGAACCTTCAGGCGGACAGTAAGCCCGGGGACACTGATAACAACACCGTCACCGCCTCCCCAGAGCCGCCTTTGGTCGAAGGGGGCAACGCCACCCTTGTGACCCGCATCTCCACCATTTTCAAAGATCTCCCCACCATCAAGAATGTGGTGATCGCTGTGTGCGGCTTCATGGCCTTCCTCATCGCCTGCCTCATGTTCAAAATCTTCAGGTAACTTCCACAATGCACATATGTAATGCTTTGGGCTGCCCGGCTTCGTAGCACTACACCTTTTACTGCCTCTGGTCATACACAATGCTTTCTTTGTTCCTGTACAATGAACTGAGATGAATTTTTTACTATCTGTTGACAGTGTACTTAATCTGTTGCAACTTGATAGCTGCCACTCAGTGCTGATCACCTGAGCTCACCCCCACCTTCTACTCTGTTATTAACTTACACGTATCCCCCTTTCTCCTTTACTGCTTAAGTTCAAGTTGCCCCTTTTCATCTTACTGTCTGAGTTCTGCCCACCCCATTGCACATCTTCCAAGTGACCTCATGTCACAAGGGAGACCTTCAGACTGTCTTAAGTTTTAGCCAACATCACTTTGCTTTTAGGGGTGTGTGCCTTCTCTTTTAGCATTTCAAGCATAGGGTCTTAAAACAATATATAATGTGATGAGGAGAAACAACCAAGGCTGGCTGGGCCACGCTTGAGGTGGGGCCGGTAGGGAGCTGTGAGTGTATAATGCCGGATGCTGTCTGAGATCAGGTGCTCCAGCATATGCATGGCCTGTACTTCCTGAGATCAGATGCCTCGGCTCCGGGATGCTGTTACTTGCTGCAGTCATGTGAGTTAAGAAATGTTCGATCACAAAACCGTTTCTTTTCTCGTGCTGTGCCCTGTGTGGCAGTACCGCTGGGTAAGAGCATATTTGGGGCCCCTTAGCATGTATGAAGTAGTGTGCACCCCTCAGAGGCCCACCCACCATCCAAGGCCTCTTATCTCTGAGGCAGAAATATTTGACCCCCCACGTGTTTTGCAGTGAGAGAGGCTATTTTGTGTTACTCCGCTGCACCCACAGGGTTGCAGATACGGTGCGTTTTACAATATATTTTTCATTATCAAACATTGTCCAATCGTTGAATGGGTGGATAGATCAAGATTGGAGACAGGGCTGCGTGGCTCCATGAATGAAATGCTTGATTGTTAGCAGTGGGTGGATGAATGAATCCAAGAATGGATGGTAATGAATAAAGACTTTCAGCTATGTGAAACAAATTGTCTCAATGCACTGACCAATGGTGGATGGTCTGATTTTCATTTTAACTTTCGCATTACAACAACCTTTCCCCAAACACTACTACCAACAAATCCTTTTGAACCATACATAGCCCGGCTGTATTTAACAGAGTGCACTGATTTATCACCTTAAAGAATTAACCACAGTGCATTCAAGTTTGCTCTAAAATAGGAGGCAGAGTGAGATAACTGGCTGAATTCTACAATGTGAAATCAGGAAACCTTGCATCAATCCTGGCTTCCACTTGACTACATTGTGCGATTTCAGGCAATTACTTTTTTCAGAGTGCCTCCTTTTCTTTTGTCATCACGAGAGTAACTACAACTACATCAGTTCTGGGTGTGTGCTGCACAAAAGCAAAATACTATAATGTTACTCCAGCTATACTAAAACCCTAGCCCACATAAAGGGGCAGAACACAGCTGTCTTTCCTCTTGGTTGACTAATAGCTTTGTCGGCAGGGCAGTGGCGGTTTGGGCACAAATGTTTGTAAGATCATGATTAGAATCTGTCACTTCTAACAAATGCCATTCAATACAATGGTGTAATTGAATATACTTAGCTGAAATTAGTTGCACAGATCACATTATAAAGAAACTGTTTTGAATTTTGAGGAGTCCTTATCATATATGTACAGGACTCTCCGAGTCCAGCAACAGCAGGCCCCTCCCTCTCCCCTTAAATCTCTGAAGGCTAGTGCTGCTGGCGGCGACCCTGGTCCACCCAAATTGTTTTAAAGAACTCTTTAAAAACATTTTTTTGCATTGTTTATTTTTAAAGAGTGGCAGGCAGGAAATGTGGCTAGCCAGTCCCCTGTAGCAAAACCGGCACCCACAGAGTTGATTCTCATTTTATCCATCTTCTAAAGATGACAAGTTAAGTAAGTCCTGCTGAGATTTGAATCAGTAGCCTACAGGCAGGGTTGCTAGAATCATGCGATTTTTACGGCTGAGGCTTATGCTTCATACTTATAGATTTGCTGCATTTGCCACATAATACTTTATCTGCTGGATACTCAGCAGAATTTAACCCAAAATTGGTTTTTATCTCAAACAGATCAAAAGTTACTAAAATCACAGTGATATGTATTGGCTGAAACACGAAGAAGTCCAATTAAGTTACAGTGTCTGTGGACCATCACATTATGTTATCCCCGGTTTCCTCCTATGGTGTATTTGAAACTGTCAGTAACATAACCTACTGAGTTATGCTACCCGTTTACTGCAAGAACCCATTGTACTCCTTGTTGTGTAGCCAAGAAAATTATAATGTGAGTGCAAAGCATGATAGACCACATTTTCAATATTCCTGTTATGTTCCATTTCCTTACTATAACCTTAGGACTATTAGCCCACGCACACCCTTTAACTCTGTCTGCAGATGATAAGCTATTACTAGACTTGGGGGCATATTATCAAGAACGGCGTTAAAATTATCGCCGCTTTAGCGGCAGAAAACTGCCGCTAAAGCGGCGATAATGGGCTTGATAATATGCCCTGGAGAATTCCAATAGAAGCCCATGTTGACACCAGAACATGGGCTTCTATTGGAGTTCTCCAGGGCATATTATCAAGCCCATTATCGCCGCTTTAGCGTCAGTTTCCTGCCGCTAAAGCGGCGATAATTTTAACGCCGTTTCTTGATAATATGCCCCTTGGTGATTTCACTCAGAGCAAAAACTATTCTGTCAGAGTAGAAATCCACATCAGAAACCCCATTCAATAAATGGTGGAATATTTTGTGTCACCAGAAGTGCTTATAATGCGATGTATAAAACATTATATAACATAACACAGCATGCAGCTCGTCGCTTATGGGATTCTTTTGATGTTTACCTGCAGAAATCCGAACTACCCTAAAGGTCCCGCTATACAGTTCCAACGTACAGTCTCATTACTTGGTGAATTCTGTAGTCTTTATTGTGCATTTGTCATTGGACTGCCGTCCAAGCTACACATGTCTACTGCCTTCCCCTCGTTTCTCTACCCGGGTTCTTCTTTTGCTTCCACACTATGCATCTTTTTCTCTGCTTTCTCTTTTCTTTCTTTTTAGGTGTTTCCCAGTGCACTCACTGCTGTGATTAGGTTGACTACCTTTCAAAGAGCTTTCATTCAATGCTTTTTTCAGGATTATTTTTACGACTCCTCATATGACTAAATTCACTCATTCCGGTTATAGGTAATGGCGCTTACATATTGCTCTAATCTGATCTGCTGGCCATGACTTTTTTCACTCTGATTTTACTGTCAACCTTTACAGAAATTGCACTGTGTATTCTATATCTTATACAAACTTCAATAAAATTGGTTGAAATCAAATAATCTGATAGCTAGTAGACCAGCTCTTAGGTTACATTTGTACATTGGGTTCAAAAGCAGAATTAATGCCTGAAGGTGAAAACTGGCATGAAAGTGTTGGTAGCTATATGTTGTATCAGAAACAGGGAGAGAGCAAGGGAAGGAGAGGGTGCGTCCGTATCCCCTGTATAATATGTATTAAACAACTATGGACGAACCCTGTCTATGTGAGGCACCATCACTGATAGGCAGTGTTAGAACCCACTGGGCTTGTTAAAAGACCCCTCACACACCAACCTGGTTGGTGTCATGCTTCATCATTGGGGTCCCAACCGGGTGGCCGAATGCCCCCCGGTTGTGCTACGACGCCTGATTACAGCGGAGCTGGTGTAGTGCAAAGGTGTGATGTGAATTAAAAATATCTCTGAGAATCCTTGCCTCTTTATATTTATTACTGGCGGCTCAGGATATCGTTAAAAAATATGTGTGATGCAACTAAAAAAGAAATAATTATCTTGTAGTTGGCTATGTGATGGGTCTACATGTTTCAGCCCGCACGAGGAAGTAAGAGGGGCTTTCTTCAGGACCGTGGAAATAACGTGAGTGGCAAAAAATGTGTTGCCACATGGAAAGTGCAAAAAAGTAAAATAGTACCTACACACGCGCTAAGGTGTGTGGACTGCGTGTCTACGTACTTACGGACACGTATATGAAGAAGAACACTATAGTTGGGAGTGTGTGGCTGATCGGGGCTCGGGAGGAGTTCGCTCCTATAAACGACTTTGGTATCAGAGCGAACCCGCTAACAACCTATTGTGGTCCTCATCCGGGACATCGAGAGACCACAATAGGTTGTTAGCGGGTTCACTCTGATACCAAAGTCGTTTATAGGAGCGAACTCCTCCCGAGCCCCGATCAGCCACTCACGTTATTTCCACGGTCCTGAAGAAAGCCCCTCTTACTTCCTCGTGCGGGCTGAAACATGTAGACCCATCACATAGCCAACTACAAGATAATTATTTCTTTTTAGTTGCATCACACATATTTTTTAACGATATCCTGAGCCGCCAGTAATAAATATAAAGAGGCAAGGATTCTCAGAGATATTTTTAATTCACATCACACCTTTGCACTACACCAGCTCCGCTGTAATCAGGCGTCGTAGCACAACCGGGGGGCATTCGGCCACCCGGTTGGGACCCCAATGATGAAGCATGACACCAACCAGGTTGGTGTGTGAGGGGTCTTTTAACAAGCCCAGTGGGTTCTAACACTGCCTATCAGTGATGGTGCCTCACATAGACAGGGTTCGTCCATAGTTGTTTAATAGCTATATGTTGAATAACATACCTAAATGGTCTAAAACTCCCCTAAACAGTTATAACTAATCTAGAGTACCACTGAAGGCCTGTGGCCTATAAATGGTATTTATAAAGCGCCACTTCACCAAAAAGCCATTGTGCTAAGTAAAGCACAGAAGACGTAATTAACATCAACTCCCTAGAAAGCCACTGCCATCATGATCATCATCAAAATACGTTTATTCGCATTCAAAGATACAAATCATTAAAAAATACATTTTAAACATGTACATATAATACACAGCTATAAACTGCACCAGCTCTTATCTACCAGCTCCAAAATACAAATGACAAAATTCATCTCAGTAGGTCATTAATACCTGCCTAAACATGACCTAATCTCTAATTCGCATCTTCCCTGAGCAAGTGACCCAATGATCTTCCCCTGGGACCCCCCGACATGCTTTTTGCCAGTTCTGTGGGACGTGGGGGCAATGGAGGAGCAGTTGGATGATGTGAAGGAGGGATTTCATTGCTGATGAGTGGTGAGTGGCAGGAGCAGCTGTGGGGTAAGGGGTGGAAGAGTGGGAGAGGTTAAAAAATGTATAGCACACATTTGCAATGCAATAGGTCTCTCATTTGAGAGAGTTTACGCTATTGGCATTGTAAATGACAATGCCTTTTATTTATCTGTTTTAAAAACAACACATAAATAAAAGTCATTGTTATTTACAATGCTAATAGCTCAAACTCTTATAAATGCGAGACCTATTGCATTGCAAATGCTTGTTTACTTATACTTATCCCACTCCGACCTAGATGGTCGCTACGTCATACTCCATGGACTTCTTGTTGACGAACAAGTCCTCCTAGTGAACGTGAATGGACACACCACAGACAATCCTGTCTTTTTCCAAGACCTATATGGTCACATGAGCCGTGCAGATGTCGATCAGATAATAATGGGGGGGTGACTTCAACTTAACCCAATGCCCGCGGCTGGACTCCTCTAGTGCACGCCCTAGCGACAAATCTAAAGCCAGGGCCTTACTCCGTCATATTATGGATACCTACACACTACGAGACTCCTGGCGCTCCCGCTACCCTTCTGACCCGGGCTTTACATTTTATTCATCACCCCATTCAATCTGGACGAGGTTGGACTACTGGCTCTTATCGGCCAATATCTCTCATTGGTCCTCTGGGGTCACGGTCCTGCCATGTACCCTCTCAGACCATAGCCCAGTTCTACTACGTCTCACTATCCCATACGGCTACGAAGCAGAAAAGCATTGGCGATTCCCCGGTGAGGCTCTCCATGACCAAGCATTCAAGAGCGAAATGCTAGTGGCTGTGGTAGAATACTTCACAATAAACACAGTCACCGTCGGAACACAGGCCATGCTTTGGGAGGTCTTCAAGGCCTATATTCGAGGGATAAGCATCTCCAAACAATTTGGCGTACTACGCGATATACAGGTTCAATTTAAACGCATTGAATCGGAACTGCGAGATGTGGACGCGGCGCCGGTGGCGGATTGGGACCAGAGATTCCATCGTCGGGCACTCTTACTGACAGAATTCCGCAAACTCGCTGATCGAGAGACCATGTATCTGGGGAAATACACTAGGGCGTGTCGTTATGGGGAGGATGAACGCCCGGGCCGTACACTTGGCAGGATGCTACGCCCCAACCGAGCAACCGGATATATCAGTTCCAATCTGATTCTGGTGCATTAGTGTTGGGTACCGAGGTAGTAATGGCCACATTCCTGGAATACTACAAGCGCCTATACACTTCCCATATCCCAAAAGCCCCACCAGCCCTTCTTTCATTCCTGGAGGAAATAGCAATGGTCTGGCTGGCTGATGGTCAGCGGCAGTTCCTCTGTGAGCCCCTCACACTTGACGAGATCAAGGAAGCCATTGATAGGCTTGATGGCTCCAGAGCTCCTGGACTCGATGGCCTCACGGGCGCCTTCTGTAAAACCTTCAAAGAACAACTAGCCCTGCAACTTTTGACATTATATAATGAAGCCCTATCTACTGGTTCTCTACCACCCACATTACGAGAAGCAGTGCCTACTTTATTTTTAAAACCTGGTAAAGACCCCACTCTCTGTGCCTCCTACAAGCCTCTCTCGCACCTCAATCTCGACAATAAAATACTAGCCAAAGCGCTGGCCACCAGGTTGGCCCTTCTCATGGAACAACTTATCTCACCAGTACAATCCGGTTTTGTACCACATAGATCGACTTCACTCAACCTCCGCACAATATTCGCTGTGCTCCACAGGGTATCCCCGACCACACCTGCAGCAGTGGCCCTCCTAGACGCCGAGAAGTCATTTGACTCTCTTGAATGGCCATTATTGATAGCAGTCTTGAAGAAACTGGGGATCCCCCCTGCCTACTCTGAGTCCTCGGCTCAATACGGGATATGGATCATTGACCGAATCCTTTCCTGTTGCCAGAGGCACAAGACAAGGTTGCCTACTATCCCCCCTACTTTTCATTATCACAATGGACCTGTTGGTGTGCCACTTGCAGGCCCCACACCTCCACTGGGGACTCCAACTAGAACGGGGACCCCTGCTTCTTTCCCTATATGCTGACAATATCCTCCTTTTTTATCAGGCTCCCCGCTGACAACCTTTCACCACTGGTACAGGAGATAGTGTGCTTTGGCGATCTCTCCGGCCTGCAAATAAACTTGGGCAAATCAGAGCTCTTTCCACTCACGGACGCCACTCAACCGGTCTCGACCGGCCACCCTCTCAAGTGAATGGAGGGAATTACCAGATATCTCGGTATTCAATAACACAGAGATAAGCACCAGACACTACAAATAAGCTAAGGACCTGCAGTGATGAACCTAGAAGTACAAGTCGAGAGGTAGATTAAACTGCCGCTGTCCATAGCTGGCTGGGTGGCTATTATCAAAATGATTGTGCCTCCTCAGTTTCTTGACCTCTTTATCAATATTCCGATACCACTTAGATACCCCTTTTTTCAAACTCTGCGCAGCCATCTCCTGTGGCTAATTTGGGCGGGCTGCCAACCCCGCATGCGCTGGGACACTTTGACATTACCATATGAACGAGGTGGTTTGGGAGTGTCTGACTTCCAACTCTATTTCCTGGCAGCCCAATGACAATTTACACATAGATGGTACCACCCGGACGCATGCGTTCCCTACCTGAATCCAGAATTGGACTGGCTGTGGGGCATCCCCCACTCAGCCATATTAGCTAAAGTTATAACACTAGACGCTACCGATATTATGACAGCATCAAAGACCTGCTGGGCTTGGCAAATGCGTCGCCGTAGGTTGGACGGCGGCCCCCTCTACTCCCTGGCTCTCCCACTGAAAAATAACTTGTGGCTCCCACTTACAAGTAAAACACTTATACAGCGCACATTGCACCATTACAACATTCACACCATAGGAGATCTTTTTCCTAAAGGCCATGTTCTACAAGTTGCTGAGACCCCCCGTTTCCACGACATAGCATACATGCACTGCTTCATATTCCAGTAACTCCATGCCACCCTGCGATCCCAGCTGTCCAGCTACCCTCTCTCTCCGGAGGAATTCCCACAGTTAATGCTTGTAATATCAGATACAGAGGGCGACCACCCGATATCAAGATCATATCCTGCATGTCTGGCTATGAAACTGGACACAACTATCAGAGTGCGGGAGGCATGGGCTCGGGATCTAGGCACCCCCCTATCAGACAAAATGTTGTCCTATTGCTGCTCACAAGCCCAGAAAATATCACTCAACCATAGACACAAGTTTCTACATTTCAAATTCTGCACCAGGTTTATCTTACCCCCTTAGTATGATACCAGTAGGCCAGACTGCTGTCATAAATGCCACGCTCCTTGGGCAGACTTCTCACATCTCAAATGGACATGTCCGCCCATTGCCGCATCCTGTATCTCACATATTACAAAAATGCTAGATACCACAATACAATCGGACCCGGTGGTAGCACTCATGGGCTACACTGCCAACCTTCCCCTTTTGCTGCGTAGAATTGACTCCGTGGCTTTCCTGCTAGCTCAACACGATATTGCTGTTCACTGGGGCACTGCACTACCCCCCTCTCCTACTGCTTGACTCAAACACATGTCACACTGCGACAGCCTCAGCGGATACTATGCCATCCTCCAACCCCCGACGTCCCGCCCCACTGATATATGGCAACCCCTGCGAGACTACCTCCACACCCTGGAACTAGACCCTACTGACTGACAACACTGAAGTCCACTCCTGCTCACCTTCATCATCACTTCTAAACTAGCGTCATAAACTCGCCCCACCTAGTTTCTGTCTCACGCATCTCACACTGGCATATCTCCCCCACCCCCTCTTTGTCATTCTCCTGCAATATTGTCATATGTTAGGAAACTGAGCTATTGTGACAACAATTTGACAAAGTGAATTATTGACTGCTGGCAGATGTTGTATTTTATGTTATACAATAAAATCAATAAAAAAGCATGTTAAAAAAAAATGTTCCAAAAAATTGTATATCTAGGGAAGCGGAGTCTCTGCGGATCCGACAGATCTCAAGAGACCTAATTGGTTGCCACCACATCAAGCAAGGAGTGGTGGCAGCCATCTTAAGACTCAGGACTCAATCCTGACTCATAACAAAACACAATAAAAAGACATAGGTGGCAGGGTAGGGATACCCTGACCCCCCAGGCTTGGTGGTGGGGTCCCAGATTGACCCCGCCTGTGGCCAAAATGTTTTTTTTTCATTTGCTTGAATTTGAGGAGGATCTGCGAATCAGCAGTATTTTATTTTCTTAAAAAGCATGGGCTCCCGTCTGTTTCTATAAACACCCTGCCCCGGGTGGGCCAGGGCCTGGGGAGAATATGCTAGGGGGAGGGGGTGTGTGGCCCCTCTCCCAAATCCTCCTAGAGGCCCCAGAGACCCTATCCACCAGAGCTGACATCTAATTGAAGGGGAGGGGCTCCCCATCCCAGAGCCTAAAATGGTCCCAGGAACCCCATCACCCAGGGCTGATAATTGAATAAAGGGGAGGGGGGATGCGCAAACCCCTCTCCGAGCAGGGAGAGGCCCCTGGGACCCCATCCCCAGGGCTGTGTTTTAAATGAAGGGGTGGGTGACCACATGGCCCCCCTCCCTGAGCCATACAATGGCACCGAAGACCCCATTCCCCAGGGCCAACAAAGTGAAGGTGTCCCAGGGTCCCCATCTCCTGGGATGCCATATATTTCTCTACGAACAGTAGCGAACAAGGAAAGTGCAATTGTTCTCACACTGGGTGGGAGCACAAAGCTGCTCCCACCTGCAGGGAGAACAAAACTTTCTCTGCCCACGCTCTCGTGTTGGGAAATGCATTGAATTGCCCACACCCCACAGGAGCAAAAGAAAAGTACTCCTGGGGGGTGGGAGCAATGTCGGCTTCCGCCGTACCTATGATGGGTGCAAGTAGAGGAACCGTCATGGCTGCGGGAGCCCTGGGAGTCCCCCCGCAACTCCCAATGATGGATGCACTGTGGGGTGCCCCAGGTGGACACCGGAGCACCCCACTTAAAAGAAAAACATGCCACTCCTACAGGAGCATGGAGCCGGTGGCGTCGCGGGGGCTCCTCTAATGGAACCCAAGAAGTATAATGGTGTGGGGTACCCCGGGTGGGCACCCGGGCACCAGGCAAATAAAAAAACAAATGGCAGCTTCTGCGCAGCGCCATGAATGTGGCACTTACAGGGAGCTGGCGGAGCCACAGGGACCCAAGGGCAACTCCCTATTCGAAGAAACCAGTGGGTGTCTTGGGTGGGACTGGGCCACCCAGAAATGTTTTTTTTTAACAAAAGCTAAAAGTGAGTAATAAATGAGTGCCCACAGCTGTCATTTATTATTCACTGCTCCTTCAAGGAGCACTCCATAATGCCCTGGCAGGGCTAGTTACATATATTTTGTTTTTTGTGCTGTCCCTAGAAGGGCAGGGACAGCGCCAACATTTCTTTAATGTTGTGGTGGGGGCTGCAGGGAGATATTCAGCCCCCCAGCAACACTCGAAAAGCATTTCCCAGGCTGGAACCTTTGCTCTACAGCTGGGACTGCAGTGCAACCTGGGGACTAGTTGTGTGGTTGCAATTTGTCTGGCCTATAATGTGTGTATTATATAAAATACAAGACCTTTATGTGATTATTTGTTATGATTACATTGTTATGGGTGTAAAATGTTAAAAGGTAGACTCATGTGTGATTATTTTTATATGATTACGTTGTTTGGGGTGCAAAATGTTAAAAGGTAGACTCAGAGACATGAATATAAAAAAATGATGAATCTTTAACTATTTTTTTTTACATTTTGCACCCTCAAAATATAATAATAAGAACTATGTAAAAAATTGTAATCAATAATATTAAACATTGCATTGTGTGCATTATTGAAATGTAGATTGGTTAAAAAGTATTCATCATTTTTGGGGAAAGAGGACAGATCTGCTTTATATATAGGGTTTAGGGTGCAGTGGGGGGAGGGGTAGGAGGGTTTGGCCACAGGGCCTGGCCCCAGGCCATGCTCTGCATCCAAACCCCCGGCCATGCGCAGCAGGGGGTTGGCTTTATGTATGGTAATAAAATATTACCTTATGTTGAAAACCCTAGTAATTCACTGAAAAAAAAATATTTGTGGAACACACACACACACAATACACCACAAAAAGACTCCACACAGAAGATCAAGACAACAAAATCCAATAAGTAGACCTGGAGTTATGCATTTTCAAAGAATAATTCAAACACAGTGCTTAGAAGTCAAATGCGCTAAAAGGTTACTTTAGGTTGCGCTAGACCGGGGTAAATCCAAAGTTCAGGCCGACCACATTAGAGCGCTGGTCGGATACAGTTCCAAACAGGTCGATGAAGTTTTACGTTCTCAACCAGAGCGAGGTGCCCTGTTTGTGGCGACAACGGTCGCTGGTAGCAAGTGGAGCGCCGGCTAGTGATGATCCAGTGGGCGCAAAGAGTTGGCCAGGCATTGCGGGCGGCAGACGGGGCCTTGCGGTCAGCAAGACTTGCTGTGTGAGGCTACGATGCTGCGGCGGCTTTGGCTGATCTTTCAAGTGAGCAGCACAGTCCCAGTGCTTACAGGCCCATTCGCGGTTGCAAAGAGCCCAAAAACTTAATTTCAGGGGCTCAGGAGCTGTAGGTGGTGACAACAACTGCAGAAACCACTTCTGAGGCCTATAGCCTGGCACCACAGGCAAGGTTAGGACTCACAGAAGGCAGAGTCCAGCAGCACCAGCAGAATTGTAGAAAGTATTTTGTGTCCCTGAGACTTCAGAAGAACATGAGGCAAGGCAGCAAGCCCTTGGAGATCACTTGGAGGGCAGGCTGAATCCACCTCTCCATCCAGCAGAACCAGGGAGCAGCAGGCAGCAGGGCAACAAGCAGAAAAGCAGTCCAGTTCAGTCCTTTAAGCAGCTCAGCGGTCTTTCTGACAGAGGTTCAGTTCAAGATTCAGAAGTGTCTGATTTATGGGGATCAGAGACCCAGTATTTATACCCGAAGGTGCCTTTGATGTAGGGGGTGACTTCAAAAGAACTCACTGAAGTACACAAGGATCCCTGTCAGCTCGGCCCTGTCTTCCAGGCTAATCCTGGGGGGTAAATCACTGCTTTGTGTAAGGACAGCATACAGCCTATTCAGATGTAAGTGTGAGCCACCCTCTCCCGCTTCCTGCACAGGAAGGCTATCAGAATGCTGATGAATGCAGAGGAGTGCGCAGAATGCAGATGAGCCTCACCTTCCTGTGTTTGTGGCTGTCTATAGGGAATGCTTTAGTAGTGAAACATGAAATAGTCTATTTGTTACTACCAGGACATATAAAACATAAGGGTACATATCATACCTTTTACTTACATAGCACCCTGCACTTAGGGTTACTTAGGGCCTACCTTAGGCGTGACTTATGTGCAATAAAAGAGGAGTTTAAGGCTTGGCGAGTAGTTTTAAATGGCAAGTAGAAGTGACAGTAAACTGCACACAGACAGTGCAGTGGCAGGCCAGAGACAGGTTTGAAAGGCTACTTCTATTGGTGGCACAATCAGTGCTGCAGCCCACTATAGCATTTAAAGTACAGGCCCTGGGCATATGGTATACTACTTTCCAAGGTACTTATCAGTACAACAAATATACCAGTCAGGTATACACCAATATCACCATGTTTAGGGGAAAAGCACATACACATTAGCACTGGTTAGCAGAGGTAAAGTGCTCAGAGTTCTAAGGCCAACAAAAAGGATCTTCAAAAATGAGAGGCACAAAGCAAAACATTGTGGGATAGACCACCCTAAGAATGACAGGTCTACCAGAAACCCATGAGATTTCGTTAATTATGGCTTGTGTGTCTCACTTTTATCCACTTCTTAGATTATGCGTGCAGTGGGTGATTTGACAGATGGGCAGCAGAAGCTGTCTACCCTAACGTGTTGTTTGACTGATGCTGAGATGTTTATTTTACAGGTAGTTCCTGGGTGTGTTATCAGAATTGGCAAGAACAGACATGTATTGAATCCATATCTCTACATAGCCATTGACAGTGAGGGTGACTTTGAGTAAAGTAAGATAAGGCATCTAAATTCTGACAAAGGCCAATGATCCATAGTGGTGGTAGGAAGGCCAAAACATGGTAATAACAGCAGAAAGGGGGTACAGCCCAAACTATAGTTTTTAAACCTGCCAAGGGGGGCCCAGAATAAAGTAGGTAGGGAACACTCTGAGGTAGTATTAAGTTCATTCTGCACAGTGGATCCCTTGTGAGGCTGGGATATTGACTACATGAAATATACTTTGCTCCACCCTGAGCGTTTGTCTGCGCCAGAGTGTTGTAGCACGCCCTATGATGAAGCATGTCACTATCTAGTGGGTGAGGGCAATTTTAAAACCACTTGGTTCCCAGAGAGGGGGTTGTCTTTGTTTTAGATGTGTTCTCTTCTTTCCCTTACTTTTGTGTGTGTGTTAGGATATATGTCTGGGATGACAAGGTAAGAGTGCTACCTCTCGCCCCTTTCTTTTTGTGAGTGAAGACATTCCCAGTTTTACCAACTTTGGTAGACCTGATAATGCATCAGCATTGTACACCTCCTCACCAGAGGTGCAACAAGGAGAAATATCTTTATTTCTCCTCTGTGTTTCCTCTTTCCGAGTGTGCTGCATTTTGCAGCACACTTAGAAAGAGGAAAATGCCTCTGAGGATTGTTTTTGTGCAAGAAGGTGCCCCTTCTTGCACAAACCAATCCTGCATGAAATGCAGGCACCTCTGCAACATGACACAAGAGGGCCTGTGTTGGCGTAAGGCAGCCAAAAGTGCACCAGCGCTAGGAAAGGACAGGAATGTGCTGTATAATGGTAAATACCACACAATCCTGCTGTTTCCCTTTTACACAGTGCAGCAAGGTGGTTTGCTGCATTGCGTTGCTTTAATTTTTTATAAATATGGGCTTGAGTGTTTTGACCATGGTGGTTGGTTCAAGTTATAGGGCATGTTGTGTGTGTTAAAAATCATAACTAGTGAATTTCACTGCTTTTATGCATCTGTGTCTAAACGATAACTCAGATTTTAACTGTGTTTTTTAAGTTAATTTCATTGTTTTCTGATGATGTACTTATTTTCCAATCCCTGTTGCACAGAACCATAGCATTGGCTGCAGGGCAGCCATGCACAGGAAGGAGTGGCTGCTGGGCAAAGTCCTGTGCCCAACTTGTTGTGGGTCGGCCACCAGCCGCTGTGCACAGCTGTCAGCCATTTTTAGGGGATTGGGATCAGGGCCTGACTATTGGCCAGGCTCTGTGTTCAGTAAGCCATGGTCGGCCAAGCTCCACTGTGTACAACCTTTGGCCATGCAATGCGGGGCTTGAAAACAAAGCCCTGCCCTGTGCCCAGGCCCTGTGCTCGCTCTACCATGGGCTGACCACCATGGCAGCAGAACGCCTTCAGCAGTGCACAGTGAGAGTTGGGTGTCCAAACCCTGCTATGCATAAAGGTTGACCCCATAGTGTTTGGCATTTGACCAGGTCTTTCAGTTGTTTCATGTTTATTTTTATTTGTGAATTCTAAATAGGATTTCCCCTCAAGCTTGCCTCCGACTAGCAAGTCCAATTTCCAGCTCACGAATCCCGAACGCCTAAAATAACTGGTATCGACAGAGGCATTGTGGTCCTCATCTGTTGTTTTGGGCGTTGGGAGTTTTTGAGTCAAAAATCAATCTCACAGATCCTGCAAGTCTGTTTTTCAATTTAAACAACGCAGGCGCTTTTAAGGGTCAGGTCACCATAGCCCGGGGTTTAAACAAAGTGTGAGTACCCTGCCCATTATAAGCCCTTTTTTAAATGTTTAGGGCACGGGCACCGTGTTCTGCGTCCTGAAATGACTACTGCAAGCTTTTCTTCTCTTGTAATAGCCAATCAGATTTCTCTGTATTGCCGCTCACACTTTGGAGCCATAGTTCTGAAAGGGATGATGTGTGAAAAGACTTCCTCATCCAATCAGATCCCTTGTTTTGTTGGATTCCTGACTTGTGAATAATTTGTGAATCTGCAGAGATATACAAAGGTATTAACCCTTTAAATACCATTTGGCAACTTTTTTAAGCACTTATAACTCAAACAATACTGAACAGATTTATCTCAACAAAAGCATGCTTTCTGAGTAAAGTTCTACTTTCATGGGGTCATGGGCAAAATCAAAAATCAAAAAATGCATTTTCAATGCGAAATGTGGCTAACCAGAACTACAAGGTTGCAACCACCACTGTGTTATCTATCTATCTATCTATCTATCTATCTATCTATCTATCTATCTATCTATCTATCTATCTATCTATCTATCTATCTATCTATCTATCTATCTATCTATCTATCTATCTATCTATCTATCTATCTATCTGTCTGTCTGTCTGTCTGTCTGTCTGTCTGTCTGTCTGTCTGTCTGTCTGTCTGTCTGTCTGTCTGTCTATCTTATAGACTGGAGGCTCTAATATGCAGTCTCTCATCTTACTGTTTATTTCGGTAGCACGTATTCAAAGCCAAAAACTACAATTATCTAAATCCTGCCTGTCGGTGCAGGAAGTAACAACACCAAAATGTATATATGGTAGTCACAACAATCATCTTCCTCTTTTCTTGCTGCTACGAAGCTAAGTGCTTTGGCCCTTAGTTCACTGTACTCATTATGGGAGTTTTGCATTATGTTGAGTGTTTAGTGTGTTTCTGAGTGTTTCTGCTACTTTATTTTACTGAGCCCAGCCTGTGAATTAAACACGTTTGTTTGTGTGGTTAAAACGCTAATTTGTGGGGATGCGCGCGGACCGCTGGCTAAGATGGCCACTTAACTTGGGAGCTCCGCGTGTCGTTGGCCGGAAGTTGCTACGATGGAACCGTCCTTTCCTTTTTTACATCGCATGAGCGGTCTTTTAGGACGTCGGAAGGCAGGGTGAGGCTGTTAATCCAACGGCTGCTAAAACTAACCCTTTTTGAGGCCGCATATATGCTTGTTTCTTCTTCTCATAGCGGTGGCCATTTTAAAGTAAACGAGTGTTTTCTGTGGAACTTTTCCTCTTCCCAGCAATATTTACCATGACTTTTCAAGAGGCTTTTTTCTGCATTTGCGGATATGCTTTATTAACTCTTATGGCTTTTCACTAGTTTAGTGTATGTTTTTGGCTTCGCTGTATTTATTTTATGCTGCCTGCATTTGCTCTTCATGCTGAGGTGCCTTTTCTTCCTTACTTTCCGCAACGTACTTGTCTGCTCTACTGAAAGGATTTTGTTGGCTACTTTTATCATGGCTCGCATCTTTAATTGCTCTGCCCGTCTCATAGTATGATGTGTATGAAGGCGTATTTGCATACTTTATGGGCAGATTGAAGAAGTACAAGGCTTCTCCGCATCACGCAGCAACCTCCTCACAGAAATTGTAGCCATTCTTAAAGACTGACAATTGTCCTATGAGAAGCTGTTTATCTATGCCAAATATGTAATCTTCATCCTCGTATTCCACTAAAACTGGCTAGACTGCGTAAGCGTCCACACACGAGAGTCAAGCAGGACCCGCTCTCTCCTGGTAAACCCTCTTCTCCTATCTCTCTTGATCTTGAGGAAATACGTGCTCTATGTCCTTTTGTGGAAGTAACCAACATGCGCATACAGAATCTTGATAACCAATGGGTTCAAATGGAAAAAGAGTTTCAGTGCTTGAGCAATGCATAAATGATGTACAAGATGAGGCGACTAACATTTCAGTTTTGGAAAAGGAGATGGCGCTGTTGAAAGCTCACTCCGAAGACTTCGAAAATCAAAATAGGTGCAATAACCTGCGTCTTTATGGCCTTTGGGAAGGTTTGGAAGGAATTGATCCTGTTTCCTTTCTCACTTCCTTCTTACCTCAGTTGGTGGGCTTACCTTCTTCCAAAAAATTAAATATTCAGAGAGCCCATTGTCTAGGACAACATTCTCCATCTTCCTCTGTTTCACCTAAACCCAGAGGAGTCATTATCTTCCTTTTGGAATTTACTGACTTGCTGAAAGTCCTTAATGCAGCAAAGTCTAAAAAGCAAATTTTATGGCAGGGGAGTAAGATCTTCATTACACAGGATGTGTCAAAAGCTACAGCGGACAGACGGAAAGAGTTCTTGGATTTTCAGCCACAATTACACTCTTTAGGTGCCCGCTTTGGCCTGTTCTACCCCTGTTTCTTTAAAGTAACATTTCAGAATAAAACGTCTTCCTTCACAGCTCCTGCGGATCTTCGAGAGTTTCTTAGTCTTCATTCTTCCAGCTCCATGGAGACTTTTGCTTCCAAGTCAAGATGACTATTTTTCAGGTTTTCTTTTGAATTTTGCATAAGCACTTAAATCTTTGTTTATTTTTCTTTTGCGGTCTCATGCTAATATATTGTGCTTATCTAGGTTTTTGTTTTTATTGATTAACCTCTTTCTTTTTTGCAGGTTCCATGGTGTTCTTTCTTGCTTCGTCTTCTTGTTTTTGTTTCATTTGTCCGTTGATGCATACTCTCTTGCTGTGCTGTCTTTACCCTGTGCTGTCTTCGACCCTTTTCCTGTGTTCATCCTCATCAGAGATGTTTTCACAGTCGTCAGTACTTGACATTTACTGTCTCTTCTTTTCTGACCTTCTTCTTTCTTTTTTTTCTTCCTTCCTTTCTTTCCCCTGACCCAGTTTCTTTTTCTTTTCCTTCTTTCATGCTTTATTTTTCTAAGATTGTTGAATTTGTTATCATAGAAGACATTTTATCTGTATATATTATTCCCTGTTTTACCATTCTGAGTTATCTCTTGGAACGTCAAAGGGTTTATTAATCCTATAAAGAGGCAGAGAATGTTGTCTCATTTGGCTAAATATTCTCCTGACCTTGTTCTTCTCCAAGAGACTCACCTTTCTGACCATGAAGCTTTAAAGCTTAAATGAGGTTGGGTGGGCTCTGTTTTTGTTTCTCCTTCTTTAAACAAGAAAAATGGTGTCATTCTCCTGTGTCATAAGAAACTAAGGGGCATATTAGCAAGGGCTTTATCGCCGCTTTAGCGGCACTTTTTGCCGATAAAGCGGCGTTTTTTTATCGCCCTATCAGCAAGCTGTCGCTAACAGGCGTTAGCGACAGCTTTCTGCCGATAGCGGCCGGTTTTCCCATCGCCTTGCATGCCAGCGATAATTATCGCTAATGACATACAAGGTAGGCATTCCCAACTAAAAGCGACTGAAAACAGTCGCTAACACAACTTCCCCCTATTAGCAACGCAGGCGAAGCGATAAAAAAAGTCGCGCTAAGCGCGAGTATCGCTAGAATTTAACACCTGCTAAAAACATGACTTACCTGTTTGTTGAATGGGAGGTGGATTGTCAGGCTAAGCCCACCATGGCGTTAATGCGTGAATATCGCTGGATTTCCAGCGATATTCACGCATTTCGCCGCTATCTCTGGATATTTTATCGCATTGGAGATAAACGTTGCTAATAGCGTGTTATCTCCGCGATAATATCCAGCGATAGGCGGCGATAAAAAAAAATGCGCTAAGCGCGGTTTGCGATAATTATCGCAAGTTGTTGCTAATATCCCCCTAAATCTGGTAACTATCTCCCAAGAATCTGATACCAAGGGCAGATGCCTTTTTGTTAAGTTAATTGTTAATGAAATCCCCATAACCATTTGTAAAATTTATGGTCCCACTCAATTTGAAAATTCCTTTTGGCCTACTATCTCCAAGAAGTGTGTACAATATGCTGATGACTTTCATTTTAGGAGGTGATTGTAATCAAGTAATGGACCCTTTCCAGTTAAATATATACCCCAAAAAATGCACAAGCAATTTCATTCTATTATTACCCAGCGTCTTTTTGTTGATTCATGTAGAATTTGTAATCCCTCCAGTGGGGAATTTTCCTTTTTCCTCTTCACCACATGGCTCTCTTTCTAGGCTTGACCATATCTTTGTCTCTAAATTGCTTTCCCAAAGCCTCATTAGTCCTACTATTGGACCATTGAACCTATTGTGATTTCTGATCATGACCCAGTCATTGCAGACCTGATTTGCTCCTGGTACATTCCAAATCTAATAGATGGAAATTTAATAACCCTCTTTTACATGACCCTGCTTTTTCTTCATATTTTTTTGCTTTTTTCGAGGATTTATTTTAGTATCCATGCAGACACTTCCATCTCTCCTCAATTACTTTGGGATACTTTTAAAGCTACTGCTCGTGGACGCATTATTGATTTTGTTTCTAAAAAGAAAAAATCCTACACTAAACAGCATCAGTCCCTTTTATCAGATATTAAACACCTAGACCATCAATATAATTCTTCAGCTTCTGCACCGAACTTACAAGAACTTATTCATGTAAAACTCCATTTTAATAAAATCTCCACTGACAAAGCCTCCTCTATTCTACTTCGCAGTAGTGCTTGTTATTATGGTGGTCGTAATAGAATGGGTAAGCTTTTAGCTAATTATTTGAGGATCCGTAAGCAAGGCCAAACATTAGACTCAATAAATACTGATGCAGGAATTCCTGTTTTCAAGGCACACTGAGATTTGGGCGGAATTTGTTAAATATTTTCATTCTCTCTATACACCTGAGTCTCCACCCCTTCCTTCTCAGATAGATGCTTATTTGAAACAGACCAAAAATTCTATCAGTGATCATTGTGATTTTTCTCCCTTAGAGGCTGACATATCCTTGTCAGAGGTTCTTCTAGTGCTTTAATCTCTTAAGAAGGGCAAATACCCGGGCCTGATGGCTTCACAGTCAAATTCTTTCTTCATTTCTCTAATCTTCTACTCACCAAATGATGACATCTTTTAGAAAAAAGTTCTAACTCTGGTTCTGCCAATGGCAACTTTCAGGAGGCCACCATATGCCTCATTCATCAAGAGGGCAAAGACCCTGCTCTTTATAAGAATTATAGGCCAATTTCGTTAGTTAATGTGGATTAGAAAATCTTTGCCAAATTATTAGCTTTACGTCTTGAGTCCTTCTTACCTTTGGTGATTGGAAAGGAACATCCTGGTTTTATTAAAGGCTAATTTACTTTTGATAATTCTAGACTATTTTTTATGTTTTAAACAAGGCCCCCTCTCTCTCATATCCCCTGGCAGCAATTTCTATAGACGCTGAGAAAGCATTTGATCATTTTCTTGCTTAAATCCCTGGCCAGGCATGGGTTGGGTCCCAATTTTATCTCATACATTTCTTTACTTTATCAATCCCCCATGGCATCTGTTGTGGTTAATGGGAAGATATCTAGTTATTTTCTGTTAAATTGTGGGTTCGTCAAGGTTGTCCATTATTTCCTCTTTTATTTATACTAGGTCTGGAACCTTTTCTCTCCCATATCAGAAATAATACAGAAATTAATGGATTTTGATATGGAGATAATCACCTAAAACTTACTGAATATGGTGACGATATTCTACTCTTCATCTCTAATCCTGAGTAATCCGTTCCAGCCCTACTTCAGGAAATTTCAACCTTTTCCTCTGTCTCAGGGTATAAGATGAATTCTGACACTTACTAAGTTTACTTTCAAACAATCTTTCATCGACACAGGTTTTCATTGGAATTCTTCCAAGATTGAATATGCAGGTATCTGGTTTGCCCCTTCAATTCAAAATTCAGTAATGGTGAATTTCAAGGATTGTTTAGATAAAGTTGATAAACTCCTTTCGTCATGGAACCCTCTCTTTCTTTCTTGGTGGGGTCGTATGGACTCTATTAAAATGATGATTTCACCCATAATTTTACATGTCCTATTAATGACCCCAGTTAATATCCCTGCTTCATTAAAAAAAAATTAGATTCTAAACTATCAAAACTTCTTTGGATGAATAAAAAATCTAGAATTTCTCTTACTTACCTTCAGAATTCTAAACAAGAGGGTGGAGTTAATTTTCCTAATTTCCAGTTATATCATAAAGCTATTTGTTTACGACAAGCTTCTAGGTGGCTGTCTTTGTCACAAACTCTGTTTACTCCTTTATGGTTGGACATTGAATGCTTTTTTCTTGCTCCTTTTCTACCTAGAGAAGACATCCTTCTCTGCTAAGACTTCTGTAACAGCTTCCCCTCTTCTTAAACACACCTGTACCACCTTAAACCCTTTCTATCAGCCACAGAATGTAACTCGCAAATCCTTCCAACACTCTCCTCTTTGGTATAATAATCTTATCACTATTAGTAATAAATCGCTATTTTGGAACTCCTGAAGACAAAAAGGTATAATATGGGGCAAAGACTTATTTTCCCTTTCCCCTTCTCACAATTTCAACAATTGTTTAAATGTCCTCATTCATTTTTACCAAAATATCTCCTTCTCATAAATATTCTTCTTGATGTTCTTCATTCATTACCAGACCCTTCCTCTTCTTCATCACCCCAGTCCCCTCTTTGTTCGATTCTTACTTCTATCCCTAAACCTTCACCTATTTATAGACTTCTTCGTTCTTTGTCTTCTATAAGATCCAAAATTAAGATAGAGGCTCAGTGGGAATCGGATTTGGGATGTACCTGGACTATTCCTTTTTGGAATAAGATATGGGATAAGGTGAATGGAACATACAGATCAACTTTTACTTCTCAATCATTGTTTTTTCTCTATCACAGGTTGTATCTTACCCCCTCCACAATAGCTAAATTCTCCATGAACTCATCTTCAAAATGTTGGTCCTGTGATCATCATAATGGTGAAGGTATGGTCTCAGCTTACCTCAATATTTCATTTACGGTCCCGTTAACTCCCCTGACACTTTTCCTAGGTAGTTTATCTGAAGATATCCAGTCACCCTTTAATAATTTATGGTTGTTAGATCTTATGTAAGCTCTAGCTTTTCAACAAATTTCCATTAACTGGAAATGTTCGTTAAATATTTCTTACAAAGCTTGGTGGTATAATGCTCGTCATTATCACAGATTAGATACTGCTTTTACTTCTTTGTACTGCCCATCTGTTAATAGAGATTTATATTGGTTACCTCTGACTTATTTTCTAGATGTTGCTGCTAATAAATCTTCTAATTGTACTTCCTCTGAAAATTTTAAACAGCTATAAGTACTTTGTTTCTCTGCCATATGTTTATCTTTATAGCGATTGTCCGATTTTTCTTTTATATTGCAATTCTATTTTCTCATGTGATATTTTACAATATTGAAAGGTTGGTTTTCTTTTATTATTTTTCTTCCCCTTTTTCTCCTCCCTATCCTTTCCTTTTTCCCCATTACATTTTCAAAAATTGGTAAACAGCTTCTCTTCTTTATGTAATGTTGTTAGCTTCATTTTTACGGTTCATACATACTCTTTGTTATTATTATTCTTTTTCTTTTATTGTTATTTCTCAATAAAGCTGATTTCCTCAACAAGAAAACAAAACGCTAATTTGTTTCCATTGATTAGCATAAGGTGTTTGTATAACTTGTGAGGGAGTCTCACTATATTGTGCCTATGTCACATAGCTGGGACACAGTTGCTTCTTATTTAGGGTTGTTACTCTAGGTGTCTCACTACACCTTTTCTTTATTTGCGAGGTCAATGACCATGTTTCTTTTGTGCCTTGGCTTAATGCATTATTTCTGACTTAATTGTTTAAACCAAATGCATGGCGAGTGTTTAATTCCCTCTGTTTAATTGGAATATCAATATTTTAAAAAATGTGAATAATGAGGCTGATAATAAGGACAATGAAGAGGAGGAAGATGAGGTATTTAAATGAAATCTCTTTGATTTTTTTCAGTGGCTAGTTCTGTACAAAAAGCTGTCTCCTCATTTAAACCTTTTTCATCTAACATTGTCAATTTGGTTGTAACAGCAATTTCAAATACTCTGTCCCAGCCTGCTGGTGGTAGCAAATAAAATCCTCAGCATTTGGGCCTGCTATTTCTGGGTTTATCTGTTGGTGGGGGGCCTACAGAAACACTGTGGTAAGAGAATCACTAAAGCTAAGCACCTGATGCCCTCTAATGATTCTAGTAATGAGAGAGTTTTGGAATGTGGCAGTTCAAATCCACATAGCAATGAGGACCTCAAGTCGCAAAGTCTAACCCCCAATTTAAAGTGGTTTGTTGGTTCGGCCAACATTTGGATAACTTATATCCTGATCATTTATATCATGATGATAATGGCATTGGGAGTGATCCGCTTCAAAAAATAAAACTGCAGGAGGAGGTCCATACAGTGATTTTGGATGCCAGTTGGGGGGGGGCATGGGGGGTAACAGGGCTTTGTCCCCATATTTGACCCTGAGTTGTTTATTTTGAGTGGTCTTCTCCTCTACCTGCGTAAAATTATGTTAACTTCTATGGATAGGGCAACGAGATTCAGGATGAGCGTGGGATGTTCTAGGCCAACTTTAGCAAACAAGGCAGCAGTAAATCCTATTCTGGTCCACATAATAGTTACCTGTTTAAGTAGAGATAGAAAAACCCTAGAAGAGGAATGGATAGAGCCTGGACATCATGCCAGGACACCCTGGGTGTTATGTCTGGTGGACGAAGCAAAATGTTCTGCGGAACCCTTGGATCCTGATGTAATTTCCAGTTGGACGCAGAGAGCTGTCTGTTTCCTGGGGAATGCTAATTTGGGACTATCATATGAAAGATGTAAAGTTCTTTTAATTAGAATAGACTTGAGGCCCTGGGTCCAGGCATAGAACCGGATAACCAGGGCCTATTGTTTGGGGATGGTTACATCAGAAAAATATTGAAATACATTCAGTCCTTTGCCTCCCCAGACAATGCCCATTCCTCTCTGGCTGGAGTTTTTGCGGTTTGGGATTCTTCCAGGGCTGTTGGATATGGGTGTCATTTTGCCAGCTGTGCCAAATATTGCTTACCTTTCTTCTGGAAAGCTTATTAGTACACCTACTCAATGTTCTTCCTGCAGAGGAGAAGAGGAGTGTGCTCTGCCCCAACAAAGGACAAACAAGGGTAGGTGGTGCCAGGGTGGGTATTATTCCCACTCCTCGTGTAAAGATGGGGCAGGTTAGCTCTCTGTGCTCAAAATTGGTAAATATTTTGAATGACCCCTGGGTTTTGAAAATGGTACAGGGTTTTCAAATAGATTTTTATTCATGTCCGCTTGAGGACAGTTTTCCAATCCTGATTCAGTTTTCTCACAAGGCAAATGACTGAATTTCCATGAGTTGAAGGAATTGCTAATGACGGGGCATTAGGACCATGTCTGTTAGATTCAGCGAGGTTTGTCAGCAACGTTTTTCTTGTCTGAAAAAAGAACAAGAAGTGTCGCCTTGTAATAAATATGGAGGATTTCAATTAGTTTGTGTTGCATCACCGCTTCAAGATAGAGGCAATAGACAATAACACCTCAGGGATATACATATGCTGCGAAATTGGCTGGTGAGTTCACAGTTCCAATTTTTGAACCCTACAAAAAATACCTCTCCTTGCCAAAGTGTATTTAAGTTTTTCTCCTTTCCTTTCAGTCTGTCTTCAGCTCCTTGGTATTTCACTAAGTTACAGAAGATAAAATTCCTGAGGTGTATGGTTGAATTAGAGAAGGAGCTCCTTTTATTACCAGAGACAAAACTGAAATTGATCAAAAAGAAACTAAAAGTAACATTGGGCTTTCAAATGGTTTTCCTATGCCCTTTATTGAGGCTGGTGGGTCTACTGTCATCCTTGATTCACGTGATATTTGATGGTCCCCTTTATTATCTGGCTCTTCGGAGCAAAAAACATAAGGCACTTACAGATAGACTCAACCTACTCTGAGGTAATCCCTTAAGATCAAGAGTTCTGAACATGCTAGCCAGGTGGTTTGCTCTTGTAGACCAAGATCTAGTATAAGAATCAGATGGAAGCCTCTGAAGAGGGAAAGAAAGTGTGGCAACATCTTGACTGGAGAAAGATGAGCAAAGAGGGGGTCGGTAATGCATCTAAAATTGTTTAGAGCTTCTTACAGACTCTTTTGCAATCTGAAGCTTTATAAAGTGCAAAGTCAAAGGTGCACCTCTGCTGCGTATGGGCAGTTTCAACATGGTAAGGTACACCAATCGATTGTGGGGACAAATTCAACACTATTAGCCTTTGGGAGTTCTGTCTTCTTCAGGGAATATCATTGACAATGGAATATCTCCCGGTTCAGTGTAAAACGGTGGTGGACTGGTACTCCAGAAGTGTCCAGGATACAGTGATTAGTGGCTGCATCCTGGGATATTCAAGGCCCTTGACATATTTTCGGGACCTTAAGCTGTGAACGTATTTGCTTCCCAATTATCAGTTCAACTTCGTCAGTTCTTTAGTTGGATATTGGACCCAGAGGCATTGATGACAGATGTTTTTCTGCAAGATTAGTTTTGTGGAACTGTTAGACCTGTCATCCTTAGGGTGGTCTTACCCAATGTTCTACCTGCTTACCTCCACTTTTTACTGTGTCTTTTTGTTGTCCTTAGGACTCTGAGCACTTTACGACTGCTGACTAGTGCTAAAGTGCACGTGCTTCTACCCTAACACATGGTGACATTGGTATATACCTGATTGGCATATTTAGTTTACTCATCTTATAAGTCCCTTGTAAAGTGGTATACCATATACCCAGGGCCTGTAATCTAAATGCTACTAGTGGGCCTGTAGTGCTGGTTTTGCCAACCGCACAAGTAGCCTTTCAAACCTGTCTCGCGCCTGCCATTGCAAGGCCTGTGTGTGCAGTTTACTGCCACTTCAACTTGCCATTTAAAACCACTTGCCAAGCCTTATACTTCCCTTTCATTACACATAGGTCACCCCTAAGGCAGGGCCTAAGTAGCCCTATGGAGAGGGTGCTGTGTTACTAAAAGGTAAAACATGTACCTTTAGGTTTTACATGTCCTGGTAGTGACAAACAGCTAAACTCGTTTTTTACTACTGTGAGGCCCACTCTTGTCATAGGCTAGCATTGGGAATTCCTTAAAACACTTTTAAGCTGTAATTCTGGATAAGAAAGGAGTAGCTAAATGATGTTTCATATCTTTGGAATGCTAATGATAAATCCTCTTTAGTGGTAAAGTTGGATTTGACATTACTATTTTAGAAATGCCACTTTTAGAAAGTGGACATTTCTCTGCTCTTCACTTTGCTCTGTGTGCCTGCGGCCTGTCTCCAATACACTACTGGGCTGGGTGACAGCTACACTTTGTGTATTCCTTTTAGAAAGCCGAGGAAAGGGAGGGGCTGACACTTACAGTTCAATAGGTAGTGTCCTGTCCACACACAAAGAACTGATTACCCCTCACAGATAGCCTGGCAGACAGGACTGGGTTGAAAGGGATCCTTTTGCACTGCAAAGAGCTGCTTTGAAGTCACCCCCTACATCAAAGACACTTTTGGATATAAGTACCAGGGCTCTGACCCTACCAAATCAGTACACTACTGGACCATAGAAGAACTCTGCTGGAGCAAAGACTTCTATGCTGTAAGAATTGCTACTTTGCCTTGACTGACTACTTAGGAACTGCTTCTCTGCTTTGCTGAGCTGCCCTGCTGCCTGCTATTACATTTTTTTCCTCCAGGATATATATAGTACATGGCTACCCAATGGGCCTCCCAGCGCTGGTAAAGACCTTCGCTCTGGATACGGATATCAATGAGTCACTAGAATATGTGGGTTTTCAATAGTTTCCTAAAGGAGATTTTCTGATTTCTCCTATCTAATGTGGGAAGGAAGCTAGTTCCAGAGCTTCGGAGATAGAAATCTAAAGGAGCTTCCACCTATCCTTATTTTCTTAATCCTATGAACCAGAAGAAAGTTTGACCCTTGGATTCATTTGGGGACATAAGGAGAGATTAGACTTTGAATTGGCAGAGGTCCTTTCCTGTGTACAGTTCTATGGACCAGGCAGAAGGACTTGAAGTGTCTTTTTTGGACTGGTAGCCAGTGAAGAGCTGCCACAGCAGGGGCAGCTGAGGTGCATTTGGAGATTCTGAAAAGCCTTCGTGGTGCTGCATTCTGTATTATCTGCAGACGGTTGATAACATGTTTGTGGCTGCTTAAGTAAAGGTAGTTCCCGTAGTCCAAGTTCGAGTTGATGAGGCCCTGAACTACTATTCTGCTCAGGTTGATAAGAAACCAGCGCAAGAACTTTCTTAAGGCACGAAGATGTCTGAAGCAGCATGCTGCCAACGGTTTAGCCTGGATTTCCATAGTGAGCCTTTCATCGATCCGGAAACCTAAACTCTCCAATGATGGCACAGGTTCGGGGAGCAACCCTAGCTCATTCGGCCAGTTAAGTTCATTCTAAAGGGAGTGGTTGTTTACTACCACCAACACATCTGTTATGTCTCCATTCAGTTTTAGATGACTGTCCGACATCCAGCTAGTTACATTCTTGAGACAAACATTTAGCTGCTGCGAGGTGTTCTTAATGTCTGTAGAGAGCGATACTACAATCTGAGTGTCGTCTGCATATGAGACAAGAGCAAACCCATATGTTTGCACAATTTCTGCCAGAGGGCGTACATAAATATTAATAAAGGTGGAACTCAACAAGGATACCTGGTGTACTCGACAGTTTAGTGCAAAGGTTGTAGATAAGGAGAAGTCCATCTGGATATGGAGGTTTCTCAGCTTTAGCCGTTAGCCATTTGAGGGCATTTCCATTTATTTCTGCCTCCTTCATTTTCTGAATGAGGACTGGGTAGGATACCTTATTGAAGGCGACACTCAGGTCCACCAAAATCATTGCTGCTGAGCCACCTTGATCCAGGATTGATATTAGTTCTTCAGTTGCCACTAAAAGGGTTGTTTCAGTACTATTACGTGGTCTGAACCCTGTCTGAGTAGGGTGCAGAATCCAATGAGTTTCCAGGTGGGTGGAGAGGAGTTTGTTCACATATTGTTAGCGAACAGTACTCACACCAGGGAGGAATGATATGGGGGGTAATTTTCCACCATCAAAGGAATGGCAGTAGGCTTTTTCAAGAGAGGTTTTACTACCTCATGTTTCCATGCTCGAGCAACCATGCTCTCTAGTGAGCAAGTGAGGTAGAGGAGATTTGTCAGTTCAACTAATATTATGTTCCCTCCTTTTCTTAGGATGTCAGAATGAGCAGTATCCAGATGAGATCCTGATTTAATTGTGTTGAGGATCTCCTCAGTTGTCTTAATGTGTAGTTTGGGGAAGGCTGTAAGTGTATGGCTAGCTGTAGCACCCAATGTGTTGATAGTATGTTAGTCGCTGTTAGTGTTTGTAGGAAGGGCAAGCAGGATGTTATTCACTTTTCCTAAAAAGAATTCAACTACTTTGTTACACCTTTGCTGGTTTCATAAAACTGTTCACTAATTTAAACAGTTCCTTTGAAGTATTAGGGGCATTTTCTGTTTTATTGCTTAAAGTATGTAGTGCTTGCTTCTCTGATGGTGTACTGATATTTGTTGTTGCTCTTTTGTACAATGCCTTTCTTGGCCCATCATACCGTTTTCTCCACTGTCTTTCAGCTTTTTTTTGCTTCTCTCTTTAATTCACTAAGGTTGGTGGAGTACCAAGGAACTATGTTTGCAGGACTGCCTGATCCTGTCATTTCCATAGGGATCAGGACATCCAGAGAGCCTCTAAGCCAGCTCTCAAAGTTTTTGTGTCTCTCGTCCACTCTACCTTCTCTTGCTAATGTTGAATCTACTAAGGTATTTTCCCAGATTTTTGCGTCTAATCTAGACCAACATCAATTTAATTTTGCTGAATACAATTGTTTCCCTATTTCCCTAGTGATGTTAAAGGAGAAGGGCACTAGATAGTGATTGGACCAGCACATAAGGATTGGAGTATCTATAATGAGCTCCTTGTTATTGGGAAAAAAATAGGATGCAATGTATGACCAAGTTTATGGGTGGGATGTTTTACTACTTGAGTCATATGGATTGCTGCCATATTGTGCATGACGTTCCTTATACTTTCAATGTTATCCTTATCGAAGTGGATGTTCAGATCACCTAGTATTGTAAAATTATATTTTTCCAAACTAAGTTCAGCATTTAATTCAGGGAGTGCTGTGCTAAATGCAGCAGCTGGGCCTGGGGGACAATATATTAAAATTCCTGAGAAGGTAAAGGTAGCTGAGAGTTCCAGAGAAAACATTAGGCATTCACTTCCTGGACGTTTTATGGGGGAGAACTGACCTTTTATGTTTTCTTTAAAAATTATTGCAACCCCCCTCCCCTCCTGTCTTCACGGTCACATCTTTGAATGGCCTTGGTGAATAATGTAAAGAGATAGGGTGCAAGCACACAACCTTGCCTGGCCTCCCCTAGAGATACCAAAAGCCTCCGAACCGTCCTCATTAATCCCATATTTGACTTTCGCTGTGGAATCTGAGTAGATTTGTCTGTGGAAGTTAACAATTGGTAATTCTACACCCATTTCCTTCATCAAGCACCAGAGTTTTGTGTGATTAACGTAGCCAAAAGCGTTTGACAAGTCTCTGAAGCCCATACAAACTATCCCTTTTTTGGCCACACATTTATTAATCAGAAGGCTAAGGGGCCCATTACGATACCCGGCGTAAATAATTCCGCCAGGCATGGAAGCGGCAAAAATCCGCCCGCACACACCGCCTGAACACCGACCACGCCATTACGATTACACAAACCGAATACCGCCATCGGCGGAAAAAGCACACAAAATACCGCCCGCCAACGTCCGAGTCGGAGTCAAACCGCCCGCCACGGACGGAAACATGCACGACAACACAAAACCGCCCGCCCTCACAGCCGACACACCGCACGTGAAATTACGATGGCACCGACATGAGCGCGGAAAAACCACAAATATACCGCCCGCCAGCGCAAACAACGCCGATGAGAATCGACACGGCAGAAGCCATGGCGCCAACGTACCTGCACAGAAACCATCCGCACACAAAACCAATAGCACACAACATGGCCAACAAGTCCACACAGCAAGGCACGCACAAATACACAAGCACAGTACACATCCCGAAAACACCCCCCGGACAAACAAAAAATACAAAGGCCAGAACCCCAGACACAACACACCTGAAAACAACAGACCATGAGGACACACCCACATAGGTGAGTACAAAAGCAGCACTCCCACAGACCACAACCCCTTGCTACATTGCAAACCAGAGAGGAGAGGAGAGGACACAGTGACACAGCAAGGACAGCAGCACACCACAGAAACGCACACATCACTACCACCACCACCACCACCACCACCAAACACCACCACCACCACCACCACCAAACACCGGCACCACAAACCCCTGCACATTACACAACACACACCGCATCCAGCACCACAAACATCATGGCACCACAAAGAATGCCCAAGTTCACGCCCATGGAGCTGACGGTCATGGTCGACGAGATCATCAAGGTGTACCCACAAATCTATGGGAACATGGTCCAGCACACACCACTAGCCACCAGAAACAGAATGTGGAACCGGATCGTAGACCAGGTCAATGCAGTCGGGACCCTGCCCAGGAACAGAGTCGAGATTAACAAACGTTGGAATGACGTAAAGAGCCTGGTCAAGAAGAAGGAGGGCAAAAACAGAGAGCTGGCTGCCGTCACTGGCGGAGGGAATCCCGCGCTCTTTAAGACCTTCAAAGCGTGGGAGGAGAAGGTGCGAGTCGTAATCCATCCGGAGATCCTCGCCGGATTAGCAGGGGAGTGGAGGCTGGTAAGTACAAACTAATGTATACCAGCACACCGCTATGTACTCACATGCACTACCACCATGCCACAGCTCCCAGGGACAAACACCCCCATGTTCAGCACACAATACACAACACATCACACACACATGCAACAGACACTACCACACACAGCCCAAACCGAACAACTGTAAGATGCGTGGGGACATGTGTACACTAAGCCAGCCACGTAACCACCAACAGGTCCACAAATATGCCAGAAGCGCCACAACGAGCACCCACCACACCCATGTGTCCGCCACAGCTGCACTAACCGACAAGTAACAGGTAAGTGGCAGGAACACAAAGTGCAGTGGGTGGGTGGGTGGACAGCCCAAGTACAACACACACCAGGCCCCAGTCCCACAGCACAGCAAGGAGGAGCATCCCCCACAGCCACGTGTCAGCCACCGCAGTGCACAACGACAGCCGAAAGGCAGACATCACGGTCCACAGCAATCGGTGTCAGTGGGTGTCCAGCCACCCCCACGACCCACAACACCCCCCACCCCCACAGACCTGCAACATGGAGCACCCCCCGCTTAGAGCCATGTGGCATCCAGTACAGTGCACGCACGAACAACTTGCAGGTGGGAAACTGGACAGGGCTGGATTACTGGAGGCATGAGGACCATAACACGACCAACACATGGGACATGTCACGTAGCAGACGAACACGCAGCACCGCCCACCGTCACGAACAAGTGAACAATGTGCACACGGACATGAACAACAGACTCACACCCCACATGACCCATCACAGACATAGCAACACCCAAGGAGCCACGTCTGCATGCGCAAGCCACACTGAATATAGTCCCACACGGCAGCCACTGTGCAACTCATCACACACAACCGAAACACCATTGAAGTCCTGTCCATGTAGCCCCTACTGCCTGTCAACCACACACCCCACAACTACGCCTATGTAAGACAAACAACACTAGACGCAACAGAGCGGAACAACATAAATGCACACGAACACCACTGAACCCATCAAACACACAGACACACCATGCACAAACAACATACCATCCATCCCATCCGTCAGCCCCAGTCTCATGAAAGGCATGTCATCCGCACAGCTGCCACACATACAGCAGTCACGCTAAGATACATGCCCATGACCAACCATGTGCCAGAAGTCAATGAAGTGCACGACACACTGTGAGCAACAACACACAACATGGGCCACCCCCCCGAGCACTGCAGTGATGCACATGGCACAGGGCAGCACGCACACCAAGGAGATGGGACAACTGCAATACGTTGGCTGGCACACAACCATCACTCACTCATAACGATGCGTCCAATGCCATGTCCAGTAATCACAACAGACAGCAAATATGCAGGCCATGTCAAGCATGCACACACCTCAAACCATGCACTGTCATGCTGCCACAACACATGTCACGTTCGGCACCCATGGCTCACAGCATGTACCCCAAAAGCATATTCCCTCCCAAATGCGAATCTGGGGCATGGCCCCCATGTTGCCATATGCGTTCCTAAGCGTTCCATTTGAACCCCAAAAGCATATCCCCTCCCAAATGCGAATCTGGGGCATAGCCCCCATGTTGCCATATGCGTTCCTAAGCGTACCATTTGAACCCCAAAAGCAAAGTACAAACCAGACCCAGGATGGGCCAGGAGCCCGCATACACCAGAGTCACAATAAGTAGGGGCACAGCAACACACCCATCGGCATGGCCAATCCGTCCCATGCCACATGTGCACAGCACACAGTCCCATTGCCAAGCACACACAACTACAGATGCTACAGCCACACACACGCCTCCGGGAAACCCATGTACGAGATTGCACGAACTGTCAATGTCAGACGACAAATACATACTTCGCCAGGTGCAACACAATAACAAATCTCATTCTCTCCACAGGTGACGAACTGCTGGATGCTGGGGATGGAGCCAGCAGCCAGCACAGCCAGCCTACAAGCCCCCAACGAGGACACACGGATGTGGAGGATCTGTCCTCCTCTTCGGACACGGACAACCAAGCAGGCCCATCTGGTGTGGCAGGGCCCAGCCGCTCCCCAGGACCCCTCCTACCCACCAACCCATCATCCAGGGCTGCTGAACATTCCCAGCCCCCTGCTGCCACTGTCGTTGCGGCCACACCCACGGTCATTGTGGCCACTACCACTGCCGCAACCGCCACCATCGCCGCACCGACCACCACCGCCGCCACCACTGCCACGTCTTCGCTGGCACCAGCCCCAGCGCAGGTGGTGGCCCGGACGACTGGATCCACCCTGGGAGCCACAGCGAGGACCGTGGTGAGCAATGTGGCTAGTGGGCAGGCCGGTGGCAGCAGGACTGGTAGGAGGAGCAGGGTCAGGGAAACGCCAGCCTCCCCTGGGAGCCATGCCCTGCCTCACATGGCCAGAGTCCTTGGGGCCTATGAAGAGGCCCAAGGACAATGGGTCCGGTCTGCTTCAGACACGCGTGAGGTGCTGGGGGTGCTGAGGTCCATGGACGCCCGTATGGGCCAAATCGTGGACCTCATGGGACAGCTGGTGGTGGCGGTGAGGTCACAGCCAGGGACAGCAGCTCCCCTCCGCCACCACCTGCCGGGGCGCAGGGTGGAGCAGCAGTGTCCAGTTCCCCTGCGTCCACAGCCAGTGATCACACCTCAACCACCAGCATGTCGCAAGCAGGCACCCCCCTCGCAAACGTGGAAGGGGCCGTCCGAAGAGGAAACAGATCTCCCGGGAGGACTTCGCACGCTCCAGACGCAAGTGAGGCAGCCAGCCAGCCTTCCGCCAGCCTTCCTTGACCAGCCACTGCATTGACTTGGACTACGATCCCACTCCACACAGCCATCTGGATGGCATGTGTGTGTTGGACTATGGACATAGAACCAGTGGGTACACCCTGATCATCACGCAGCCATGACCGACAGCTCATTGTCACTGCACGCACCACTTTTGTCATCACCTTACACACAATCACATGTCACAGTTTGTAATAAATGCACCTTTTTCACTAACTGCTGTTTGTGCCCTGTGTCTTATTTGTACGGAATACAACGGCCACCTTGGGCGGAAAGGCACCTGATGCGTGGCATGGCATTTGAATCCGGAGGGCCTGTAGGGACCTAGGGGTGGGAGACAGAACAGGAGCACATTCAATGAGTGTGTCACACACCCATCACACAGTACATGTCAACAACTACAAGCAATGTACACACATCGCACAGAGCAATAGGGCACAATGCCACAGCCACCAACAGTGGCATACTACCCTGGCCATGGAGCGTTGACACACAGCACGCAGTGAACAAACGGCCACCCTGACACAGCACACACACACCTGCACAGATACAGCCACATCAGCCGTCGTACATGGACACTCACCGTCAAGTGAAGTAGCGGGCGATGAGCTGCTGCCGCACATTACCAGCTTCCTCCTCTCCGCTGTCCTCCTCACTCGAGCTGTCCTGGTCTGCGGGCTGGGGCCCTGGTTGATCTCCGTCATCCACGATGAGGGGGATCTGCTTCCGAATGGCCAGATTGTGCAGCATGCAGCACGCCACCACTATCCGGCACACCTTCTGTGGGGAGTACGCCAGCGCACTCCCGGTGCGGTCCAGGCACCTGAACCTGGACTTGAGGAGGCCAAAGGTACGCTCGACCACACGTCTGGTCCTCCCATGTGCCTCATTGTAGCGATCGTCTGCTGGGGTGCGAGGATTCCTCAATGGACTGAGCAGCCATGCCCCATTCGGATACGCAGAGTCACCTGGGTGTGAGGGACACAGAGAACCATTGCTAATCCAACTGGACAGGGGACAGCATCGCACAGCCAGCACGCTACACCACTCCACATACTCACCGACAATACAGGCACGATCCTGTTGCATATTGGACATCAGTCGTGGCAAGATGCTGTTGCGCATTATGTGTGCGTCATGGGCCGAGCCTGGGAACTTTGCACACACGTGGGTGATCACCATGTCCGCAAGGCACACCACTTGCACATTCAGGGAGTGCGTGTGCTTCCTGTTGCGGTACAGGTGCTCAGTGGCCTGTGGTGGAACAAGGCCGACATGTGTGCAGTCAATGGCTCCAACGACGTGTGGGATTCTGCCAAGGGCATAGAATGCACCCTTCACTGCCGCCAATTCACGAGCCCTGGGGAAGCGGATGTACCTGTTCCGGTACAGCATCATGGCTGCCAGTACATCCCTCAGCACCTTGCTGAACATGGGCTGGGACATCCCTCCTCCAATGCCCACTGTGTGCTGGAATGACTCAGTGGCGAAGAAATGCATGGCGGCCATCACCTTAGCCGTGGGGGTGACAGCAGTCGGATACACCCTGCGGGGACGGAGATGGGGTTCTAACATGGCACACAGTCGATGCAGGGTTGGCCTGTCCAGCCGAAACTTCCTAATAACCTCTGTATCGTCCATGTCCGCCAGCAATTGGTATGGGCGGTCAATGTTCGGTCTCCGCCTAGGGACAATGGCAGAGGACACATGTCAATGCAACACGACACATAGCAATTTCGCATACACATCACTGACATGACTGAGCAAGCACATGAGCCACAGCCCAGCTGTCAAGCTGGGACGGCACGGCCACAATACACTTACACAGGTCTCCCAACAATGGCAATGGCTAGTGATACAAACCACTGCCATGTGCATGCACATGGGGATCTAGGCCCCAATGACTTGCGGGGCGTGCTGATGGGGACTGACTGCATATCCGTCAAGCGGCAACGCCACGGCAACATGAATGTCTGCTGAGCATGGAACTGCTTCCGCGGCTGGATGAGTATGGCACACGACGACGACGATGTGGGCACAGGCTGAGCGGCCAAAACAAGTGGGACCTGTGGCACGAGGGGATATGAGACAGTAGTAGGTGTCAGCACTGCACCCTATGTACAGCACTGTACGGATCACACCTCCCGAAACATTGACAGGTGTCCACATTGACAGCCCCATGCCAAGACGGCTGTGTGCTTGCAGTCACACGTCACAGGTGAGAGGTTACATTGCACGTGCCAGGTGGCAGTCGTACATAGTGGGAGCTGGCATGTGTGTGCATGTGTCTCCTGTTCAGGATCCACCAGATGGGCGCTGACTCTGTACTGACCATTGGACACAGCATGTTCCGTGGAAGGCTTGTGTGTGTGGGATGGTGGCACTGGATGTGCCTCCGTTGGGTGGGGGGCCATGCACAGGGCGGGTACATCGATGATTGCGCATTGTTGGTCACGGTGGGTGCACCCACTAAGATGTGTTGCCCTGTGTTCAATTCCTATGTCCGCATGATGATGGACTGTAGATGTGAGCAGACTACACATTGGTCGATGTGCTGTCTATATGCATGTGCCTTCACACCAGGCACAGCTGCCCCTGCACATGTGACCCCTGCTGGACTCGCTGCTGGGTCTGTGGAGCTGATGCACCTTCTGCGCGTGGGGCGGGCAGCTCTCCTCACTTCCCTCATTGCGCATGTCATGACTTTGCCGCAGGTGACATGGATCATGGAGGGCCCACATGTACGCGTGGGTAGGCTACACATGATTGTACACTGGTCGCCACCCCCAGTCAGTGTTTCGAATGGGAAGGTTGTCGTGCTGGTGGTATGTTCGATGTGGCGGATGGGCGGGCCTAGGTGCGGGCTTACATTCCGGACATGGGGGGTAGTTGTATTGGCGACTAGTTGCAGTACACACGGGACACGTCTCTTCCTTTCCACATCTGGGTCATCCCTTGTATTAACTGACAGTGATACAGTCATCTTCGCCCCAGCCCTCATGTCCTCCCCTCGCTCCCCCAATATGCATGCTCACCTGCGAGGCTAGCGCTTGCACAGGCAGCCCCAAGCTCGCACCACAGAGGGCAAGGAGTGTATGTGTGGGTCCAGTCGCACGAGTGGGCTTTCTCAGGGTATGATGTGTTGCGGGACGCCGTCCACCTGCGTGGTGCCCCAAATGGAGACCCGGCCTGCATGGACTATGCATCACAGTCTTCGCCTTCCGGATCCGCCACCTGCGACACCCAGTGGCTGTGGCTGCCCTTGCGGCCAGGCCGCGTCCGTCTGTGGCTGATGGCCCACACATTCACTCTTTGGCCTCTCTGGGGAGGGCTCGGGGGTGGTGGCGCACGCGCTTGCACTTAGTCGCAATGGCATGTGGCGTGGTTGGTATGATGGGCAATGGATGGGATGGTGCGAGCCACCTCCCGTGACGTCAGTGCTGCTCGTGCTGTGGTGCGTCCCCCTACACTTCCATCTGACTTGTGCCATGCTAGACGTTGAGGTTCTATTGCCTGCGTGATATGACCAGGAGGAGCGCGAGGAGACCTCTCACACACCATGCTCCACTGCCATCCCGTGCCCTGTATCGCCTGTGCGGATTGACTATGTTGGGGTTACACCTGGTCGACTGGGGCTGTGTGTGCCTTGTCAGGGGCATGGCGGGCGCACAACAGGATCCAGCTTGTCCACAGAGGGTGGGCTGAGGTGCGCCTGGTACCGCTTTGTACGTGTGCCCGGCTGCTGTGCACACACGTGTTCACTCCCCCCGACAGGTGTCCTCTCACAATGCCCAGGGAAGCGGTGGTGTACTGTTCATGACCCCTCCCAACACGGCGTGCTCCAACTTGGCATGTGCGCATCTACCCGTCGCACCCACCCACCTGAGCACTGCGTCCATACGACTTCACACGACACATGTGTGTCTTCCACAGTAGTGCTACTCATTTGCGTTGACATCCAATACCAGTGGACTACATGGTCATGTCACGACTGCCGTGTACTTCACATACTCTCATCCTCTCTCATTCGTACTTGTGAAATGAGTCAGCGGAGACAGTTTTGGTTTCAAACATTATATTGAGTCTTCTGTCCTCTGTGATGCAGTATAGTGGACACTACTGGCAGCGGAATACATGTTGAGGATATACTGAGCATGATTGCAAATGGGATAGGGTGTGGGGTTACATGTGATTGGCTGTTGCATGTGGGATGTGGGCTTCAGAGTGACATCTGCTTGGCCAAGGCTGTGCTAATGTACATTTACGTATAGCTGCGGAGCTGCGGACTTTGACACAGACGGTATACATGTAGCCTACCAGACCGCTTGGCATCATGGGCACAGTCCATCTCAGTTCCATGTGACAGGTTTGCTGCGGTTGTTCCTCATGCACGCGTGCATGTGAGATGACATCAGGGCATGTGCTTGCGTGCATGCAGCGGCGTGCCACTTGTTGTTGCACTGTGGTGGTTACTGGACATGTCACAGTCACTGGGGTCGTGTTGTTGTTGTATGCACTTGTCGTCCATGCAAAGGTCCTGGTATGGGATTCCCGGGGCGGGGGTGGGAGGGGTGCAGCACCCACAGACTCCAGGCGACCTATTCATGTCCACTGAGCGGTGTGTGTGTCCATGGGCGCTGGATCCATGTCGTGTCCTGGTTGTTCGTGCAGTTCCGTCCATGTGGGTGCGATACACAGAGCCCATGCCACTGCCTCCCACGATGCATGCGGTGTTCCTGGATGTGATGGGGAACAGTGTGCATGTCCCGGTCATATCCGATGTCATGGCGATGTCGTTGATGGTGTGGTTACAGTTGCCGGTCGTTTGGTATGGCTGTTGTGGTGGTGACTGGCCAGTCCGTGCGGAAGCTAAGCATGGGTGCGGGGTTGGACATCATAGGTCACTCGGGGAACCTGCGTTGTGGTCCGACGTATTTACAGGTTGTCAGGTATGCGATGCCGTCCAGCAGGGCTTCCATGTCATTGGTGGTGTACATGTTTGCCAGCCAATGAAGCGGATGGTGGCTGTCAAGGTGTTGTTCGTAAGTTGTCCCTTGGAGGACCGTGATGGGGCATGCTGGGTGACATTCGATGTAGCTGTTATCGATGATCCGTCGTGTGGAGGCACAGTGGTCCCATTTCAGTGTGGGTGCGATGTTGGCCACATACGCCATGCCCCCATAGGCAGAGCAGGCCCTGTCGTGTGCGTCCAGAGGGAGGAGTAGTGGTAGCAGGTCCGCCTTCAGACATGCCGGGTTGGAGAGGCATATCTCGACGGGATGCTGGTAGGGACACCTCCGACAGTAGAAGACGGGCATGACGCAGCTGAACAATGTGATGCGGTAAGTCAGTCGGTAACTTACGTTCAGCAGGGACAGGAGATCGCATCCCAATGTATGGCACAGGTTGGTTTTGTACAGCTTGAGCTGTTCGGCGTAGTTGGGTAGGTGTGTTGCGGTTGCCATTTTGCAGCGGTTCGTTGAGGTGGCGTGCTCCGGCTGTGTGTGCAGTCTGCAATGTGCACGCTCCGGGGTTGCTGTGAGCTCTGTGTAGTCGTAGGGAGACAGGACTTGTGTTCTGTTGGCTTGTTTGGAGGACACGGGCCCTCTTCCCACATGCTTCTCAGACAGTTCAAGGTCAGTGCTGTGTGACTCCTTCCAATTAACTTGCATGTGGCCGACATGGGGGAGTGTTTTCTTCTTTCTTCCCCGTCCGTTGTGTGCTTCTGTGATATGCGCTATCTGCCCTGTGGTCGGTCTCCTCGGCATGCCTGTGTTGGTCTATTCTTGGACAATGGCTGTATTCACCGGCTTCTGTCGTAGGGCTGTGGTTTCGGAGTTGGAATGGAAGGTCATTCAGTGCTGTCTGCTCTCCCTTGTGTGGGCGGCAGGCTGCCTTTCCGCTCTGCGTTGGGCCTTGTGTGTGAATGTTATTCTTGGGCCACCTGTTGCTCGGTCCCCGGGCTCTTTGGTGTTCCGTTTTATATGTCTTGTTCATATGTGCAGGGTGGTATGGGTGTTTCTGTGTGGTACTGGCGTTCCTCTTCCCGAAGGGACCCTGCTTCTCCTAGTTGGTGTTGCCGCCGCTGTGTGCTACGCCATGTTTGTTACACTGGGGTGTGTCCTGCTGTTGCGTGTCTTCACTGACATGTGTGCGTCGGTTGTGTGGCGTTGGGTGTTGTCCGTGAATTGGGCGTTGAGGACATGTCTGTGGCTGGCCTGTCACGTGTCATGTGCGTTCGGGGTGGGGCTGATGTGTGTGCTGCTTGGTTGTGTCCCTGTGTCTGTGTGCGACGCATGCATGGCGCTGCGGTTGGCCTCTGCGTTGTGCGCATGTGTGGCGGCGTCATCGGCGCTTTGGGGCCGTGACGGGGTGGTTGGTTACTAGTCCCAGGTGGTGTGTACACATGTGTTCCGCGATGTTACGATTTGGCCTGTGTGTCATATGTGGATGCAATGGTGGATGTGTTGTGTACACGCGCTGGTGGGGGTTGTCCGCTTTTTCCGCCCTTGCACTGTGTGCGCTGTTTGCGTGCACTTGTTGTGTGTGTGCCTACCTGCGTCTCCGCGGTACGTTGCGTCCTTGGTGGTGCATCAGCAGAAGCATGGGGAGGGCCTGCAGTGCTGGATTCATGCTCGGGGAGCCGCTTCTTCGTTGTCCGTGCTCGGCATCCGTGTTACCGCTTCGGTTTGTCGTACGGTATCTCTTGGCCGTGGGAGCCGTTTGTTTGCGGCATCGTAATTTATGCGCCGGGCGGGACGTGTTTCGTCGGACGGTGTGTGTCAGTTGGGCTGCGCCGCTACATGTACGGGCGCACTTTGATGGCGGACGGTGTTGCTGGCTTGCCGGCGGTGTTTGGCCTACTTTTCGCATCGTAATTGGACGGGCGTGTGGACTGCTGCGTGCCGGCGGTAACTGGTGGTTTTTGCATCCGCCAGCACGGCGGTGGTGCTTCCGCCCGCCATCGTAATGTGCCCCTAAGGCTCAAACACTGGTCCACCGTACCTAAGCCCCTACGGAACTCATATTGGATGTCTGGTAATATAGCAGTTCTTCAGACGAAACGTCCAATCCCAATAGTAGTAGCCTCCCCATTACCTTAACCAGGTAGTTCAATAGTGAAATTGGACGGTAACATTTCGGGTCCTCGCAGGCTCCCATTTTAAAAATTGGCACAATAAGAGAATGTGACCAGGTGCACAATTTTCTAGGCTCACATACTGAACGCAGTATGTTACTGAGAAATGGGGCCCAGGAGTGGATATTCTGCTTTAAGAGATCAATGAGTACTCAGGGGCAGATCTACAAGAAAGTGCCGCAGCGTGGCGCTGCAAGCCCTTTGGCTGCGCCACGCTGCGGCACCTCTAGGGTGGCGTAGCTTTCAGAGCATCTCCAGATTTACGATTTCTCGTAAATCTGGAGATGTGTCTTGTTCCATGGGTGTTGCGTGGGAACACCCACAGCAACACCCATGGAACGCCCCTTCAACGCAAAGTGCTGCGTGTGAAGGGACGGTATTTACAAGGAGAGGAAAAGTCACGCATGGTGGCTTTTCCTCTCCTTGTAAATATCGAGGAGCCCCCTGCGCCACCAGTACGTCACGAAAAGTGACGTACTGGTGGCGCAGGGGGCTTGTAAATCTGCCCCAGAGTCTAAACGTGGGTCATTCCTAATACGACTCTTGGAAATGGCTAAAATAACTTCATCGATTGTAAAAACCACTGGGGTCACCTCTACCCAACGTCGCATATATGCAACTAAAATGCTTAATCCACTCATGGGGGCGGGATCGCAACCTCCTTAGTAGGAGTACCCACATCTGTAAAATAGGGTTGATTAATCACCCGCCAAAAGGCAGCATTATCCTTTCTCACGCTTACGATAGTGCTGCCTTAGCCTCTTGCTTTACGCCCTTTTCCCTTTCATCCAGCACTGATTTATAACTCTGCCTCCATGCAATCCCTGTTTCAGCGTTTCTACTATCTGTGTCCAGTACCGCCTGCAATTCTGCAAATAGAAGGCTGCACGCTGCACTGTTAGTGTTAAATAGTCAGGGAATGCAAGATGCTTGGTATCTATGGATACAGGAAAGCAAAGACAGTTTGGCAACAACGGTAGAACACATTAAAAGGTATTCACAAAGAGTTTTTTATATGTTTCCATATTCGAAAGAACCATCCGGAACGTTTGGATTTAAATCAGACGCCTCATAGCACAGACATTTCTCACTGAATTAAAGAGGGACGACTCATTCATGGGCGCTCAGACACCTGGCCGCAGGCTCCCAGCCTCCTGCTTTGATGTGGTTAAACTCACAGAAGGAGACCCCCAAGGAAGCTCTGATTTGCAAACACACAGAAATAGTAATTAAAATCATCTTCTACAAAGTGCTTCTGAATGTTCTAGAACATGGCGTTTAAACTAATTTTATTGGGACTTTTATAAGAAAGAAAAATATACTGTTCATACGTCTGGCAGACATGAGCTATTTCCTGCTTAATCTGTGCCTATGCATTGTCCGGATTTATACCTTTTTTGAAACTGTACCAATATTTTTAATAGGATTTCTTTCAGTTGTGTAAAACGTGTCTGTTTCCTAACCTATGCGTCCATACCTTGCTCTTGCCAAACAACATGCGTCACTAGAGTTAAGAAATTCCTGGAATTTCACATTTGTCTTTTGCTTGACTTTTTCCTTTCTCAAAAACGTGTTTTCCTTGTAATGCCCCCCCCTCCCCCTTCTCACTGCCACGCTATGATCTGTACAGTGCCCCGCATATCTATATACTTACTGAAGCACTTACACCTGGCTCAATGTCATGTACCTGAGATGTGTTGTAAAGAAAAGGAAACCATTTACAGATGGTTGTGAATAGCTCCTAAAGTACGACTGAGGGGGATGGGGGGTTTTGAATTGCCTTGATCACTCCTCTCATGCACACCTTATATAAATGAGTTGAACGTCGAAAAAGGCCAGAAAACCTGTAAATCAACCAAGAAAATACCAGCAAACTAACATCACATGCAAATTTAAGATCATTCTGTATTTCAACATGGCAGTGTTGCACAAACATCACCAGGCGTTGGCAAAGGCAAAATGTTTGGGTGTAATGTGATAATGCATGCTGCCTTAGCCCGTTTGAGTGAGACACATTTGAGGAAGATCACAGGAGCAGACAGAGAGGGCTATAGTTGTTAAGTATTCCCTCATGCAGATCAGTGCAAACACTTGAGACGATATGCTCAAATAGCCAATAGCATGAGGTAAGAGTGAATACTCCATTGCATTGAGCCAAGATGTTGCTGTGTTTGGTATCTTTTAGGACGGTTTCTGATGTTAGAGCGCTACTTATTACCTCTATGCAGTTTTCCCCAAGCACAGTTCATTTATTAAAATTTGACGTACAAAAATGCTTCTACTGTTATTGAGTTTCCTGCTTTTCCATTACACCCTCCTTTGTGCGTGGTGAGATGTATTAAGCAGTATGTGCAGAGATAAAAGCACTCTGTAAACTTAAAGCAGTATGTGCAGGTGACAGAGAACTTGACAACACCCTCCCCTAAATTGCTAATTTCTATTTGCAAACCTTAAACTCCAGTCTCTTCTACAACACTTGGCCACTGGATAAAAGAGATAATTTATGTCCCTAGTGGGTTGGATATGAAATTGTTTGGGGCCCATTCTGCAAGATTCTCTATGGCCTCAAAAGCCTTTTGGGCTGCGGCTAGATTAGAAGACGTTCTCAGATCTGCTGACTGGTCCAGATTTACCACTTTTGTTTTAAAAACATGTTTTTATTGGTTTTTCTGCAATAGATATACCATGCGCCAATAGTCTTTAGTTTACGTGCAACAATTCATGTCATAGTAGCTCTGTTTCCTAACACATGACAATAGAACATAGAGATGAGTTGAAAGGAGGGGGGGAGACATTCTGATGTGGAGGGCATTTTACAGAAGGCAAAGAGGGACGGTCTTATGGAGCAGGTCTAGAGGAGTCAATGGGGGGTAGAGGGAGGAGAGGCTCGGCGGTCGGCAGTATCCTGTTTAAGGGTATTAATGTAGTCACGTAGGGGTTGCCAGAAATCAATGGGGCCTGATGTCAGGTGTTGAAGGATGGCGTAGTCCGCACTGACGCTATCGCAGTGCAACGTGTGCTTGAGCCAGGCAGCAGAGAGGGGGTAGCGTATTTCCCCAATGAACTGCGATTTCGGGTTTCGCCAGTCGAAAAGCCATTGAGGCAAGTCTGCGCACTGATCAGGGAAGGTCAGCAGTGTGGCCCATGAGTGCCATTGCTGGTTCTGGTTGTAGTGTGATGCCTAGAAGTTTTGTGATATGTGAGTAGACAGAGATCCAGTATGCGGAAATGGTGGGACATGTCCATGTGAGGTGTGCAAAGTCCGCCGCGGGGTCCTGACATTTGGGGCAGCAGTTTGTTCTATTGGCATCATACTTGGCGATTTCCAACAGGGTGAGGTAAGCTTGGTGTAGAAACTTGAAATGCAATAATTTGTGTCTGTGATTGAGCAATGTTTTCTGAATTTGTGCTCAGCAGTAAGACCACATTTTGTTACAGGAATGCCAATGTCCCGTGCCCAGACTTCCCGCACTCTAATAGTTGTGTCCAGTTTCAGCGCGGGGCACGCACGTTATAGTCTAGATGTCAAGTGGGCACCGTCTGTGTCAGATGTTACATGCGTTAATGGTGGAAACTCTTCCGGCGTGAGGGGGTAGCTGGGCAGTTGGGATCGGAGGGTAGCATATAGTTGCTGGAATATAAATCAATGCATATATGGTATATCGTGAAATCCGGGATCGTCAGCGATTTGCAGTAAATGGCTCCTGGGGAAGAGATCCCCTATGGTGCGGATGTTGTAATGAAGTAATGTGCGCTGTATGAGTGGTTTGCCTGTAAGTGGAAGCTATGGATTGTTTTTCAGCAGGGGAGCCGGAGAGTAGAGAGGGCCACCATCCAGCCTACGGCAAAGCGTTTGCCAAGCCCAGCAGGTCGTGGACACTGTCATAATGTCCGCAGTGTCTAATGGTATACCCCTAGGGAGTACTGCTGGGTGCGGAAGACCCCAAAGCTGATCCAGTTCTGGCTTGAGGTATGGAATGCGTGCTCCCGGATGGTACAATCTATGCTTATAATGGCATTGGGCTACCAGGTAAAATAGCTGGGTGTCAGGCACTCCCAGGCCTCCGCGTTCATATGGTAATGTCAGAGTGTCCCAATGCACAAGTGGTCGGTAGCCTGCCCAAATCAAATGGAGGAGGTGACTGTGCAGGGTTTGAAAAAAGGAGTTCGGAAGCGGTATTGGGATATTAAAGAAGAGGTATAGAAACTGGAGGAGCACAATCATTTTAATGATAGCCACCCGGCCAGCTATTGAAAGCGACAGTTTAATCCACCTCTCGACTTGCACTTCTAGGTTTGCCTCTGCGGGTCCATAATTTAATTGCTGTATTGAATTGTAGTAATGTAGTTGAATGCCCCAGATATCTGGCATGTCCCTCCGTCCATTTAAGAGGATGCCCGGTCGAGACTGGTTGGGTAGTGTCTGTGAGTGGAAAAAGCTCAGACTTGGCCTAGATAATCTGCAAGCCTGAGAAGTCGCCAAAGCGCACTATATCCTCCACCAGGGGGGAGAGGTTGTCAGCAGGGTGCCTTATAAAAAGAAGGATATTGTCGGCGTATAATGAAAGAAGCTAGGGTCCCCGCTTGAGTTGGAGCCCTCGATGAAAGTGTCTGGCCTGCATGTGGCGCACCAAAGGGTCCACTGCAATAATGAAAAGTAGGGGGGATAATGGGCAACCCTGCCCCAGATTTACCACTTGAAGACGCTCTATGGTAAGCCAACCCAGCATAAGGCTTGTTGAAGAAAGTCAGTGACTGAACTAGGCAGCCCTAAAGCCCACTCTATGTATATTGTTAGCAGTAGTTCACTTTGACATCTGCACAGCCAAACCCAGATCTAAAAACCACCTCATCTGTCACAAATGTTCAATTGCTTCCACAGCCTGCAAGCAACTACAATTGCTTCATCAGGATTCATTTCCATCATCCTTTGTTTTCGAACCATTTAAAAAAAAAATCGATTTATCAATTTGATCACATGTTAATCTTCATTTTAGAAATACTGTAAAAAATCCAAAATTGCAGTATTCAGCTTTATTCAACAATATTGTTTTTTTCAAAGTTTCATAATGTTAAATAGTTTCTCAAAACTACAATCATGCATGTATTTTGCATATGTTTTTCTTCTACAGCCAAAAAGTTGCTTTCAAAATAAAAAATGAACTGTCAAAAGCAAGCTATAATAGCAATATATTTAAATGCATGTTTAGAACAATTCAAAATATAATGTAGTTGCTTTCTATGTACCATAGTCTGAGTAACTTTCAATCCATTGACATCCCCTACAGACCTCAGTTGATTATTTAACTAAATTTACAACTGTTGTAACTGATTTAATTTGAAACCCACATTTTTAGGTCTAGCCTAAAGAGTGCTTGAGCTGTCTCTTCGAGACATGTTGTATTCTATTTTGTGGGATACAGCCCGCCCCCTAATTTTCTTCTGTCATTGTCAGTGTCCTTAAAAATTCATTGGTTGTAAGTGGTTAATCTGGTCTCTTTGTCCCACCTTTTAGTCAATTCTTAACTCCCAGGAGATTAGCCCCAGGACTTGTACTCATTTTTTTTCCTGGCTCAGGGACTATTTTTTTTTTTCAGTGAGCACTTCCTACAAGTGTGTGCGTTTCATTTTCCTTTCTCCTCCGCCCCATCCTGCACCTTAATGTCAATCTGTGAATTTTGCTGGCTAGCTCGTTAGCAGCATTTTTATCACTGCTTTAAAAAACCCCAGCTTTCTCTCGCTCCCCCACTCCTCATTGTTGCCCACCAGCTAAACATGAGCCAGGGCTGTTGCCAAGTCCTCTTGCTCTATTCAGGATCACTTTGTCTCTGCTGCCGGAATTATGATCTACCCAGAGACGGGGTCTCTTTCCATGTTTCAGACCTGGTTTGGCTATAGTATGCCTCCTCTCAGAACGACCACGAGTGGACAGTGTTCCCCTTGTTTCCTTGTATGCTCTTTAGCAGAAAGTTAAAGTTTTTAGACGTGTTATGATCTCAAAAGTGGCTCCTTTTTTCTGTCCAAAGATGTCAGATATCCTAACTCGTGAGATTGCAAATCAGTTCCCATGTGAGATAGTTTATAATGTCTACCCTAATAAAGCTAATGAGTCCTGCCATGAACATTTTCTGCAAAATCTCTGTGACGAGAGGTAGCACGGATCCTAAAGGATTTTTTTTAATCAAACTTGCCATAAGTCTTATGCTTGCAATGCTCTGTAAATCAAAAAATGCATCTGACGTTGCTGCCCTTCATAATCATTATTCATTTAATTTTTAAAAGGTCAAATAGGTCTTTGAGAACAGCCTGTTATTGAACCCAACCAATGTCTAGCATGGAGGGTTAGTGCACACATCTCTTTTTTGGTTACACTAAAACGGCCTTTTCTTCTGAGCGTCACAGATATGTTCTCCTTATACTCTGAAAGGTAGTAGAGACATTCTTCAGAAAAATTGGATCAACTGCAGAAGGCAAGGTCCTTGGTCGTTCTTCTCCCTTGGTGGTCAGCACAAACATCAGCTCCTTCATTGAGCTGATAAAGGCAGAGCCAACCTTCTTCTGCACTTCAGATGCTCTGTTTTCCACTGTGCTTGAAGCACCGGGACATCAATTTGGACAATATTGCTTCTTCATAGTTAATACTCAATGGCAATCTAATAACTATTACTGCAGCAACAGAGTTTATGAATACTGTGCCACCTTCTATATAGGCAGTGGGGTGTAGCCAGGTGCCTTTGTATCTGAGTTCAGATACTGCAGGACCAGCAGTCCCTTTAGGTGTATGTCCACTGACCTTCATCCACAAATTCCAGTTATTAAAAAAAAAAATGAGGGAACAAGTCCCAAACGATCCGACTGTGACAAAGGGAAAGGGAAGAGGATGAGGAAAAGGTCAAGGCAAAGGAAAAGCAAAAAGAACCGACAAAAACAAAGAGTAACCAACAGAAGAGGAGGAAGCACTACACAACGAGGAATGTGCCTTGCTAATAGGTCTGACATTGTTGAAGATAAAACCATAGTCATTTTATCCTCTCGAACTCTTATGTCAGAGTGTCATGTCCTTTAGGATAGTCCCATCATGTACATACCAATTACATACATTTTGTCCCATCCACACGACATAACGGTCCTTCACAGGTGACCTTTTACCTAGTAGCTTACTTCTGTCTATTCGACACCAGGCTCTCGGTACCCTATCTTAATCCCTGTACCTGACGTACATAAACATGTCCCCAGGCACGGCAGATTTATTCTGTATAAGGGTCACCACTTTTTTTCAACCATGGCCAACAGCCAGCTGTGCATGATCATTTTTGTTTAGAAAAGGATTAGCAAAGGATTAGCAAATGTTTTCAAAACATATTGATTCTAGAAGAAACCCTGGAGTGACCACTTTAGTATAAAAGACCCTCACTCCCCCTTACAAAACAGAGGAGAATTCCTTCCAGGCTGGACCGAGACTCTGCAGGCTGATCCTTTGATGGGCAGAGACCTGACATCCCTTGCGGGGTGCCATCCTCAACGCAGAGACAAGGTCCTTCATTCTAAACCATCAGGTGAGGGGTTAGCACTTCCCCAGGGGATTCTTGGCTCCATTAGGATATATCCTAGCACTTACATACACATGCTTCACCTACATATCTAGGCTAGGTGCATTTAGGTAGGCTACGCATTGTAGGAGTACGCCAATGCTATTGTTTTATATAATCTGCTTTTATTCATCTTATTAGCACTATGGTAGAAATGAATCACTGACAGAATATCGACTACAAGAATATCGACGTCAAAAATATCGGAGGCGAAATATCGAGATCCAGAATATCGACATCCTATCTATATTATGGTAAGTACAAAAATATCGGAAAAAAAATATCAATGTGAAAAATATCGTTGTTAAAAATATCATTTATTATTTAAGTTTAAAAAATAATGTAAAATAAAGTCAATAATACATATAATTAAAATAAACATAGTTAAAAAAATTTAAAATGTTTAAAAGTTATAAATGATATATAGATATATTGTAAAAATAAATTAAACATATACATATAATATATAATATATACTTACTAATAATTTAAAAAAAATATTTTAATAACATAATTTAAAAAAATAAAATCATATATATTATAAAAACATCTCTACACAATAAACAATAATATAAATACAAATTAATAAATATATATAACAAATTGAAAAACCCCCAAAAATTACTCTTTTTAATATCAATTATATACTACATTAACAAAAATAATATAAAAACTATTTGATAGCAGAGGTAATAAAATTACTATTCCAACTAAAATCAGTGCAACACTAAGGAAAATGTTGGATAGCGTATAGATAAAAATTTCTATTCTCACCCCAGTGAGTGCAACATTAGGGAAAGTGTTGGATAGCGTAGGGGTTAAAATTACTATTCCCACTCCACAGAGTGCAACAGTAGGGAAAGTGTTGGATAGCGTAGGGGTAAAATTTACTATTCCCACTCCAGAGAGTGCAACAGTAGGGAAAGTGTTGGATAGCGTAGGAGTAAACATTACTATTCCCACTCCAGGGAGTGCAACAGTAGGGAAAGTGTTGGATAGCGTAGGGGTTAAAATTACTATTCCCACTCCAGAGAGTGCAACAGTAGGAAAAGTGTTGGATAGCTGGTGGGTAAAAATTACTATTCCCACTCCAGAGAGTGCAACAGTAGGGAAAGTGTTGGATAGCAAGGGGTTAAAATTACTATTCCCACTCCAGAGAGTGCAACAGTAGGAAAAGAGTTGGATAGCAGGTGGGTAAAAATTACTATTCCCACTCCAGGGAGTGCAACAGTAGGGAAAGTGTTGGATAGCGTAGGGGTTAAAATTACTATTCCCACTCCAGAGAGTGCAACAGTAGAGAAAGTGTTGGATAGCGGAGGGGTAAAAATTACTATTCCCACTCCAGGGAGTGCAACAGTAGGGAAAGTGTTGGATAGCGGGTGGGTAAAAATTACTATTCGCACTCCAGGGAGTGCAACAGTAGGGAAAGTGTTAGACAGCGTAGGGGTTAAAATTACTATTCCCACTCCAGAGAGTGCAACAGTAGGAAAAGTGTTGGATAGTGGAGGGGTAAAAATTACTATTCCCACTCCAGGGAGTGCAACAGTAGGGAAAGTGTTGGATAGCGTAGGGGTTAAATTAACATACTTATTAATTAAATACTTTTTGTAGAGTAAATCACACATTAAAATTAATTAACTAATAAATTAATAATAAATACCAATAAAATTAAATTAATAATTACTTAAATAAAATTAAAATACTTCCCACCCTATTCCCCCACAAACACACAACCCACTACACAAAAAAAACCACAATTAATTTAATTTGCCATTAATCTATTAATAAGAATTAATTAACAATTAATAATAAATTTATTAACAATTAAAAAAAAAATATATATATATATATAATTAATATAATTATAAATTATTCAATTAATAAAAATTAACTAACGATTAATAATTAATTAACAATACATTATTTATCAATAACAATAAATTAAAAAATATTAATTTATAATTATTAAATTACTTCCCACCCTATTCCCCTATAAACCCACAACCCGCTACACATAAAAATTAACATAATTAATTTAATTACCAATTAATAAAAATTAATTTGCAATTATTAATTAATTAACAATAAATTAATTAACAATAACAAATTCATTAAATAATACATTATTTATAATTCATATAATGATACATTAATAAAAATTAACGACCAATAAATAATTAATTAACAATAAATTAATAATTAATAACAATAAATAAAAAAATATTGATTCAATAATTATAATTAAATTACTTCCCACCCTATTCCCCTATAAACCCACATCCCACTCTGATACTAAAGTGCAAAAAATATTAATTATAATTAAATTACTTCCCACCCTATTCCCCTATAAACTCACAACCCGCTCTGATACTAAAACGCAAAATGTACTTTAAAAAAATTACTAATTTCTAAACATTTACTACATATATTTAGAAATAATTAAAATACATTTAAAAAAATGTTAAACATACATATAAAATACATACTAAAATACATAACACTAATATAAATATCAATATTATTAACAACAACATTTTTGCTTACGATATTACTTACTTCGATATTACTAACTTCGATATAAAAAAACCCAATATTACTTACCTTAAGGTCGATATTCTGGTCAACGATATTCTTAACATCGATATTCTGTCACTACGATATTGGTAACTCGATATAATTGTAGGTCGATATTACAACTTCGATATTTTGACTGCTTACCGGTAGAAATGTATCTACTATTTACGATATTGGTGCTAACGATCACATTTGTCTGCTCCTGTCTTTTGATTGTCGCAGCGAATATGTTTCATACTAGACTGACGCTTGATCAATAAATAATTATTGAAACCGTTCAAATCATCATTCTACGCGGGAGCCCCGGCCAAGCTCATCAAGCGACTGCAACGCATACAAAACGCCTCCGCACGCCTGATCCTCGATGTACCACGCCACAGCCACATCACCCCCCACCTGAGGAACCTGCACTGGCTCCCCGTCGACAGGAGAATCTCCTTCAAACTCCTCATCCACGCACACAAGGCACTCCACAAGACTGGCCCAGCCTACCTCAACAGACGACTCCTCTTCTACGTCCCCAACCGCCAACTCTGCTCCGCCGACCTCTCCCTCACCACCGTCCCTCGCATTCGAAGAACTACCACTGGCGGCAGATCCTTCTCCCACCTCGCCGCCAAGACCTGGAACACCCTTCCACTAAGCCTACAACAGACCCAAGACCTGCTGACCTTCAGGAGGCTACTCAAGACCTGGTTGTTCGACCAGTAGCAGCACCCCCCCCTTTTTTTTCTCCCCAGCGCCTTGAGACCCTCGCGGGTAAGTAGTGCGCTTTACAAATTCTGTGATTGATTGATTGATTGATATTCTGAGAAAAGTAAGCACGAGTGACTGAGCGAAAGATACCGTATTGTTTTCCACGATACCTGAGGAATCAGGGTTGTCATGTTCAGTGATTGCCAGAAACTACCTACACCGCTGTAGAATACAGGGGGGTGGTAGTGGCACTGTAGAGCTAGCTGGTCTAATGGCTGACTCATCCTGTGGGGGTGTCCAGAGTCTGTCTGCACACCAAGCCCTCAGTTTAGGTCATCTAAAACGCGCAGGTCCTGCGGGGTCCTAGGAACTACACGACATGGCGCCCAACGTTGGTTTGGCTCTTATATTAACAGTAAAATCTGAGTAGTTCAGTCATGCTTTCTCAGACTGCCCTCCTCACACTTATCAGAGACGTCTGAAGTGGGAAGGGATATCTGCCTCAGCTGAGCAGGTACACCCTGTGTATTGGCTGAAGGTGTAGACAAGCTTGTAAGGATTAAAGTTTCCCATACTGTGCTAAACCCTACTGTTATATGGTTCTTAGGCACATTATCGAAATTGCTAAGTTAGCATGAGCCTCGCTGCCATGATGCTGCTTTTGCACACGCTACTACATGACTTTGTTTTTGCAAGACTTTGTTTGTGCCCTTCACATGAGAACGGGTTGCCTTTCGCGTTCTCTGCCTTTCCTGGAGTTTAGTCTGAACACGATATGCAAGGTCGATAAACAATGCCCCTTGTTATTCTGTTCTGGTCAGTCCCTAGCACCTAGACATAACATGCTACACACAGCTGAAGTACTGAAGACTCGTGCTTTGATATTGCGTTGTTGCATGTTGTTTTAACACACTTGGAAAAAGCTGTTCCATGGAGAAGAGCTCTGCTGTTCCTATGATGTAAACCTTACATCCAGGCTTTGAGGTATGAGGTCTGCTGTCAAAGCCCAGAGATCGTCCTTTTTATAAAATAAACTTCTTCTAGTCAAGGGGAGGGTGGTCAGGACTATAGGCCCTTATTCCCACAGTCCTTTTTATAAAATGACTTCTCCCTTTGTATTCTATGGAATTGCAACAATGCCAACTGTGCTGAGTTTATGCATTTTGCTGCTAATAGTGGCACGTATACTGTATTGTAGAGCATGATAGTTAAAATAAACATTTTGAACTATTTCAGTGACTGCTTATTCTCATTGTGGACAGGTATGAGTGAGTGAGCGAAAGAGTATGTCTTGCTCCCGCGATTCCTGAGAGAGTCGGGAGTGTTCTGTTCTGGGTTGTCTAATCATTTGTAGCTCCGTGATCTTTGGAGGAGAATGAATGAGACACTATAGCTAGTCGGTTTGGGATTTTGGGTACTGATGTGGTAGGTTGGTACACCCCTATTCACTGAGGTTCTGTTTTCCTGCGCATAGTTCTGTGTAAGTGCAGAATCCCTGCAACATGGCGCCGCCAACGTTTGGTCTGGTTCTAATCTGCGAGACGCTTGAGTAGTGCTTGTCCACAATACCCTCACCTCTGTTTCCGGAGACAGCTGTGATGGTTTAACCTCCTATATTGATGTTTTTATTGGTTCTTTCAAGCTTGAAGTTTTAAAAGGTTTATCTCTTTATTCATAACCCGTTATTGCGCTGCCGCGCTCTAGGTTGTTGTTCTTTGTTTGTTGTGATGGCGGTTGATATTCCGGCTCACAGCCGCACCCCGCTCAAGGAGTATTTGGCTCAATATGGAGTGCCTGATGCGGGTACTGCGCTTATTTTCGTGGTGGAAGCGAATCCTGCTTCCCACTTCGAGGTGTTTTATTCTTGGGTCACCTTTCCGTTGGTGGATGGGACAGATGATTTGTTTCATCAATACACTGCCACGGCCACCCCTCACGCCTATCAGCCTTATAGGCCTCTTGAAGTTCCGCTTACAGCTTGGCAACACCAAATTTGGTTTAATGGCGCCCTTCCTCACCCAGTTTTGCCGGTCCGCTTAGGCCCTTTGTCGATAGATGGGGCCACTTGGCCCGTTTTGGCTGGGTATACCCCGCACCCACGTTACTTAACTGTTGCAGTTGCAGACCTTCGCGTGTTACATACGTCTTTAATATGCATACATAGGGCTGTTATACAGTACATCACGCGCAACGTCCAGGTGGGACCACCTGGCGTTGCTGCGCAACCTGCAGGACCTGGTGCTGTAACCATCAGTCCCCTTATGGTTAATTCAGTAATGGGCAAGCGTCCACAGAATAAGGAGGAATTACCTTATTGGCTTGCTGAAAAATTTGGACAACTAGAGGCTGTTTTTCCAAATACCTTTTTTGCAGCGGTATATTCGAAGTGTTTCGGCACTACCTCCATGACTGTGCTCCTCTCAGTGATTAAACGTGTTCAGGATGAACTGGAGCCGAAGCGGCTGTGGAGCTGGGGATGAGATTGGTGGGGGTGTTCGACGTGGTTGCTGATATGATCCTTGCCAATGTCAAGGGAGATGCAGTAAGCTTTCAAGTGGCAAACCGCTTGGAGGCTGTCCCTGATGTGGACAAGCCGAGCGAATTACCAAAGATTATTGCAAAGGCCTCTAAGACCATAGGCCGCAATAGTCTATGCGGCCTAACACAAACACAACAAAAAGCCCAGACTGATAAAGATGGGCGTCCGTTCTTTTCTAAAAAGAACTGGAAAAATAAAAAACGGGCAGCAACAACAGAAGCAATGTTCGCGTGGAGGTTCACCAACACCTGAGTCTTCTGAGCGTACTTATGACTTGCGCGATCGCGCGAAAATTAAGTCTCCCGATAGATTTCAAGTCCCTGATCAGCGTTCTCCTCGTTCTTCACAGGACACGTCTGGCTCTCAAGTCGGAGGAGGAGAACGCCAAGATCGTGGCAAAAGTCAACCTGCGCCACAGGGACGAGATCAGCCTCGACAGTTTGAAGTCAAAGGAAAACAAGAGGAATTACCTCGTTTTCGACCCCCGTTTCAGAAGAAAAAAGTTGCTGCTCTAACAGCGAGTGATGCCTCAGACGGTGAGAACGTGACTCCTGAATTGGACATGGGCAGTGACTCTGCTCGACAGCGCAGCGGAAGTTACCATAGTGCGGGAGGCTCTGCGTCCCTGTCTGGAGGCGACAGCAACTGATATCTTCATTACAGTAGAGACTGCAGACACCCGGGTTGCCCCCCCGGTTAGGCTCTATGAAATTGTTTTTCAAATTGAAGGTGATATACCTCGTCCAATCAAGGCGGTTTTCTGGGAGAATCTAACCTCCTCATATGACATTTTGTTAGCAGAGGCGGATTGGCCTCCACCCTTTGTGTTGGCTGCATCTAAAGGGGAAGACGTGATCCTTCCGAGTTTTTCGCGTCATGTCCCTGAGGAACATGCACAGGGTTTCGCAGCTGAGTGGGCTCTGGCCCTAGCCCCAGCGGTGTATCGTAATCAGGTGGGTTGGGAAGTTGATTCACCGGCTCATGAAATATCTTTACGCTCTATGCCTCAGCCACAACCACAATATCCAATCAGATGTGAAGCAAAAGCTTCCGTTTGTGATATTCTAACACAGTTGGAGTATCAAGGAGTGATTGAATCATGTACATCACCGATGAATAATCCTCTCTTTATGGTATCAAAACCTGATGGTTCTTATCAGATTGTATTGGATTACAGAGAATTGAACAGTCATTGTCGCACTTTTGCGGTGCAGAACACGCACAGCTCTGCACTGGTGAGCAATCTTGTTCGTAAGAAATACAAAACTACAATTGATATTTCTAATGGTTTCTATAGTCACAATCTCGCTCCTGAGAGCCGTGATTTGACAGCATTCACTGCTGTCGGGAATCAGAAAAAATTTACACGATTGCCTATGGGGTATAAGAATAGCCCCGGGGCATTTGAGACACGGATTGTGTCTTTGTTGAACAACATAGACCCTGATGCGTTCTCGTACGTAGATGACATTTATCTGACGGACGATGAGCTTATGCCGCATCTTGTGCGAGTCGACAGGATTATTATGTCCTTTGCCGACTATGGATATAAATTCAATTTTGCAAAATCGCACATCACCCATTTGGGGGTGCTCTTTTTGGGCTATGAGCTCAATAATGAAGGAAAGGGCTTGGCCCTTCACTTCTTGGAGGAATGTGCACAATTGCAACCCCCTTCTACACTGAAGAAACTTCAGTCTTTGCTGGGATTTTTGAATTTCGGGAGGACATACATTCCCAATTATGCCCAGCGTATCAAACCGCTTTATGCATTGATACAACTGACTTTTTCTTCTGCCAGCTGGCTTCCGGAACATACTTCTATTCTGAATTCTTTACAAACTGAGTTGCTTGCAACTAACTACTTGTTGAACCGTGACAACACCACAAACCTGGTAATAGGTATAGTTTCTGGGACAGTGGGTTTCACTTACTTGACGTTCAATGAGGGAGACACAATTCCGATTGCATACAAATCACATTTATAAACTGCTGCTGAAATGCGCTTTTCAACTGTTGAAAAAATATTAACGGCAGTACAGATGGCGGTTCTAAAAGAACGCTCACTGGCACAAGGCAAATGCATTCTTATGGTCACGCCCTTCCCTGCTTTGGAAGCCGTGACTAAGGCGAGTGTACCTAACTCGAAGGTACTACATCCCCGTTGGATGCAATGGGCTACTTCTTTGACATCGGCTGATGTCACGTTTATCTTTGATCCTTCCTTACAGACACAGGAGTTTTTACAGTATGAACATGTTCATCCTCCACCCTTGTCTCTACTTCTTTTACATGAGTACAAATGCATCATTTACGCCGATGGCTCAACTCAACCAGCCACTGGTTCCAAACATGCTTATTCAGCCGCTTGCGCAATTGTTGCTGGCTCATTTGTTAATGGAGAGTTTAAGTCTTCCATTGTGCACACTCAAGCTCTTGGAGACTGTACGGCACAATTGGCGGAGCTGCGTGCTCTTGTACTTGCTCTCGAGTTTGCTGATCCAAATGTGAATAATCTTATTGTGTGCGATTCTTATTACTGTGTCCAGTCTTTTAATGACAACTTGTTCTTTTGGTCTAGGAATGACTATCGAGATTCCAAAGGCAGCGCAATTAAGCATAAGACGCTTTGGGTCAGAGTGGCAGATCTTAAACAACGTCTGCCTCTCATTCATGTTATACATACTCTTGGCCATCAGCGTGTGGGAGCACATGCTCTTGGTAATTCTTTGGCTGATGAAGCGGCCAAGTCTGCAGTAGCCACGTGTTCCATAGCAGCAGTTACAAGATCCAAGACTAAAATAGATAATGAGATTTTGGCAACTGTAGCTGCAACAAGGGAGGGAACTGCTTATCTTCAGGGTTTCCCTTAGAAATACTCTTATCACATAACTCCCGAACAAGTTCCTTATGCTTTGATTCCTTCTGTTGGGGAGCGGATGATCCCCAACATGGACCGCAGACCTACTTTGATCAAAGCCGCACACGAAGGCATAGCATCTGCGCATGCTGGTGTGTCGGCGACAGTCTCTATTTTACAGCAACGTTACTGGTGGCGTGGTTTTTATAAACAAACCCGTAATTATGTCCTTTCTTGTGACATTTGCCAGCAAATCAAGCCGTCTACGGTCACCCGCCCACCACAAACACAGCTGTGTATTTCTAATCAACCTTTAGGCTGTATCTATCTTGATCACTGCGGTCCTCTTTCTTCTGATACTGTGTATAAATATATATTTGTTGCAGTTGATTCGTGCACTAGATTCCTTTGGGTTTGGCCACAACGCAGTGCTGACGCTCGAAATGTCATCAGGGATTTGCGCGTCTTTGTAGGGATGTTTGCCTGTGGCACCTTCCATTCTGACCAAGGTCCAGCGTTCGCCTCTATGGCATACAAGGATGCGATGAAGTCAATGGGGGTGCTGGTGCAGTTTTCGTCTCCATACAGGCCTGAGGGCAATTCAATTGTGGAGTGAATGAACCGTGACTTAAAGCAATCCTTGACAGCTAGAGTCTTAGGTACTGGCAGGAACTGGCTGGCCCACTTGTATGGGGTTCAACGTCCACTTAATAACCTCCCCAGACGATCTCTGGGTGGGCGGACCCCATACAAAATGCTCTTTGGCATTAAAATGTTTGTGCCAGACCTTGATGGTCTAGACGTTGTGGCGGCTGCCGCAACCTTTTTCGTAGATAATCATTCTACTGTGTTACAGGATCTACAAAAGACCCATGACAGCTATGCAACTGAACATTTACCTTCTTTCACTGATGCAGCACTACTGATTCCAGTTGCCGATTGGCTTCCGAAAGTCGGAGATCTGGTACGAGAAAAGGTGGAGAACAAAAAAGAATTTGGTCCCTCTTATCGTGCACCAGTTCCAGTGCTTGGACTGAAGGGTACTCGTACAGTTATTTTACCTCCTTTACCAGGACCCAAAGACAACAGATATATTTCAGTGGACAATGTCAAGCCACACCATGTGGCCAATTCTGAATAGTGTCACACCTGCAGTTTCGTGCAACGCAATTTCATTGGATCCACTGACTTCATCATCTTCCACCACTCCTCGTAGGGCTAAGAAAGTGATGGACACTATCATTGATCTTTCACCTGTCCGACCTCTATCTTCTACCATGGATGTCGAGTATATATATCATCCTGATGAGTCCGTCAGTGAAGTGCCGAACAGTCCTGGAGAACATCAAGCGGACCCGACACTTCCACCTCTGATAAATCAACCTGCGAATGGCTGCTATGAAGATCATGCCAGTATCTCTTCCGTCTCGTCTTCCTCGACATCCCGTTTGGCTGACACACCGACTAAATTAAGCATTTTTTTCTCTTGGTTCAAAAAGACTTACCTGGTCCCTCCTTGGACCTACATTTGTTTGCTGCTAGTCCTGATTTTTCTCTTCATGTCAATTGGTTTTGTGACAGTGTTCTTTTTGCTCATCAATGGTCATTATTTGCCAGAACGCTCTGCAGTGAACTTGGTCGATGGCCCCTCACACATCGTCCCATATCATGAAACGTGATCAGTCTCATGTTAACATTTCAGCATTCCCGATGGCATCATTTGGGACAAAGTTGCCTACGAAGTCCACGGCCCGACCGAGGTGCTTCGCGTACCATACGTGTTTCGCGTCTCTCTAGGAGATGTGGTAACACGGGACATACATTCGGATGATTGGGATGTGCAAGCAGTACATGCACTGTTTTCAGATTTAAAATATTATGCTGCTTTTGATGCTGAAGATTTGTATTTAAATTTGGCCAATTATGGGGATTTATTTTGTTAACAGCATTATGGGCATCATTTTTTACACAAACAAACACGTTAAGACCTATTTTTAATTATACACAATGGGAACATTGGCCTACTCCCGTAGAGGGGAGTTCTAAAACTTTTAGGGATAAGTTCACTTACTTTACAGATTATGACATACCTAATCCGGAATCCTATTATTTTAAACTTTGATCATCTACACTATCCAAATTTATGTTAACCCACACAAAAGTGATTTACGCCAACTTGTTTAGAAATAAATTGGCTACGCAGGGTTATGAGCATTGGAAAGATACTGTTGATTTAAAATCAATCTGGGGCACGAAGTCTTGGCAGGTTCAGGGAACTGAAGCTTTACATCGTGCCTGCCTGATCCCAGCTCAAATTCAGTTTTTAAATGATACAGTGTACCAAACAACTTGTTTTGGCCTGGTAACTGTCAAAAATTTAAATACGCCATCCATTCCGTCTTTAGCGGAAAATGCTAATTGGCGCACACACACAAATTATACCATTGAGGCTTTGCTTCTCAATGACACCTTCAATGTCTCTGAAGTTGATTCTTCCGGGTGGTTGGTGTGGCAAACTAATACAAATGCATGTCAAATGCGTTTTTATAATGTAACACCTGGTTTCACACAGACTAGACCGGACCCACGTTATCCAAGTTCCCATTCGGTTACCACATACTCGGTGGGTAAATTATGCCACCAATGGTTGGAACATTCTACGCTTATATCAGTGAAGCAAAATCTTTCTCTGTTGTCGCATGACATTAATTTGGCTGATTTTCTCTTGGGACCCAGGGCTCCGAGAGCAAAAAGATTCATGTATGCCACTTACAATGAAATTTGGAAACATTCGCAGATGGAAGCTGCTTTTCGTCTGCGCCAAATTGATCAGGCCAATATAGAAAAGGTTCTTGCCGTAGTAGACAACAGCATAAACACACTTTCCTCAAGCATTTATACTTTGGATAATATTGTTTCATTGTTTCATTTATCAATATTGTTATTGATATTGTTCAATGTGATGTATCTGTGTTATATCATGGTCAAAATCAGTTACGATCTGTTATGCAATTTGCTTGGACATTGCAAACTCTTAAAATGGGAAAAGTACCTTGGGATTATTTGAATGCCACTGCTTTATTCTTGCCATTTAATCTGACTGATAAGCAAAGATTTATGTCCATGAAAGATGCTACATACACTCTATTGCATATTGAACAATTAGAGCCCTTGCCGTTTTCTGTAGCGGAAACAGATTCTGCTGTTTGGTTAATTCATGGGGTTATCTCTCTCCCTTTTTCGCTATTTCAATTTAAATCATGCATGCAACACTTTCCGATTGGCCGTTTTGAACCACTGGGTAGTGCTTTTCTACATGAAATGTGGTCCCTGCCTTTCACTTATAGATGTCAGAGGGAGGATAAGGTAGTTTTCCTAACAGGGGAGGACTGCAATTCCACGTGGGACATTCCCTTGTTTGTAAACACGTTAAGTTGCACGGCGCTTGTAACGTTTCCGCACCTAATCTGGCCTGTTTTTTAAAAGGGACTCCAGTGCCATCATTAATTCCCGCTTTTTCATTGCTTGCAAATGGCAGTTATCTTATTTTGAACAACCAAGACTGCTGTGGTTTACGGGCAGAGTCCTGTATTTAGTAACAGTTTCCCAGCGCGTAACTTGTTGTAGCAATGTGCTTTTTCCGCCCCGCATGGGAGTCTAGATAGCTCAATTTGGCCTTCCGTTCCAACTTTGAAAACAGATTTCAACATGTTGAGCAGGCTCAAAGCGCTGTTATTCCAGCAAGAGGTGGCCCTCACGTCCGCCCGCGAGACCTTCCAGTTACAGGTGGCTAGGACTTCTGGAGAGATACAATCCCTTCTGAACACTAACCTCCCACTGCATTTTAGAGAACTAATACACCAAATATTTAATGCGCCTGACACCGCAGGCCTTGCACATTGTTTTTAAATGTGTGGGATCTGGCCTTGTGTCTTCTTTTCAGACTATATTTGGAGTAATACCGGGTTTTATTCACTCTATTTTTTCCAGCGCCTTCGGAGGGTTCCCCTTGATTTTGACGTTAGGCGCTGGAATCCTCCTTCTCCTGCACCTGTTGTGCAATGGCTGCTCAATTTGTGGTACTGCACAAACCAGGCCAGTTGCAGCTGTACCGTAATCGCATGCAACAGGTTTTCGGATGCTTGCCATTAGCTACGCTTGGCGTCAGTTATGGATTGACTTTTCGCTTTGCCTATTTCACTTGCGTGCAACCAGTCTTTTACTGTCAGCGATGCCCCTTCTATTGGACACTGGATATATGCCTCTCCAATACGTCACGTCCAGTCCCGGATTTTAACCAGTTGATTGGTCCCTCAGAGGCCCATGACCAGGCCTGTTCTGGGGATGGCCGTATGTTTTGGCGGATTGGGATGTCTGTGTGGCTGCGCAGACCGTCCTACAACGAAGTTTCATCGAATATCACGCAAGTTGCCCACTCCTGCTTTTAGAGGCGTTTGCTTATGAGGAGCACGTTTGTTCCTTCGACTTACTTAATTGGATGGCATCTCTCTTTTTTTACCAAAGATATGATCTTTTGGAGGGAATTGCATTCCTCGGTTCATACACCTTGATGGACTTACCAGCTCCTTCATAATAACGTTGTTATCCCGGAAGCAGCTCCCCTTCAATAAGCCCGATTCACAACTTTGAAAAAATATATTTATTTTTTTGGGGGAAAAATTTCGATTTTTTTCTAATTTGGCTTTTTTTTCACCCGCTTTGAACTCTGCTTGACTTGTGAACTCTGTTTTGGTCCTTTGTTTATGTCATATGGCCTTACCAGGGGGAGGGTGTTTTATGGTTCTTAGGCACATTATCGACATTGCTAAGTTAGCATGAGCTTCGCTGCCATGATGCTGCTTTTGCGCACGCTACTACATGACTTTGTTTTTGCAAGACTTTGTTTGTGCCCTTCACATGAGAACGGGTTGCCTTTCGCGTTCTCTGCCTTTCCTGGAGTTTAGTCTGAACACGATATGCAAGGTCGATAAACAATGCCCCTTGTTATTCTGTCCTGGTCAGTCCCTAGCACCTAGACATAACATGCTACACACAGCTGCAGTACTCGTGCTTTGATATTGCGTTGTTGCATGTTGTTTTAACACACTTGGAGAAAGCCGTTCCATGGAGAAGAGCTCTGCTGTTCCTATGATGTAAACCTTATATCCAGGCTTTAAGGTATGGGGTCTGCTGTCAAAGCCCAGAGTTTGTCCTTTTTATAAAATAAACTTCTTCTAGTCAAGGGGAGGGTGGTCAGGACGATAGGCCCTTATTTCAACAGTCCTTTTAATAAAATGACTTTTCCCTTTGTATTCTATGGAATTGTAACAATGCTAACTGTGCTGAGTTTATGCATTTTGCTGCTAGTAGTGGCACGTATACTCTATTGTAGAGCACGATAGTTAAAATAAACATTTTGAACTATTTCAGTGACTCTGCTTATTCTCATTGTGGACAGGTATGAGTGAGTGAACGAAAGAGTACGTCTTGCTCCAGTGATTCCTGAGAGAGTCGGGAGTGTTGTGTTCTGAGTTGTCTAATCATTTGTAGCTCCGTGATCTTTGGAGGAGAACGAATGAGACACTATAGCTAGTCGGTTTGGGATTTTGGGTACTGATGTGGTAGGTTGGTACACACCTATTCACTGAGGTCCTGTTTTCCTGCTCATAGTTCTGTGTATGTGCAGAATCCCTGCAACACTACCTCTTAAACCTTTACTTTCTTCTCCTTTCAAATTGACTGAACCTGCGAGTAGCAGTGGAAGTGCGGAAGGAGACAAATTTGCTAACGCTCTAAACATCACAGAGAACTGCAGACATGCAGTAACTCTGAGATTGTTGGAACATGGCGTACCTGTAACAGGTGGCCATGTTACTTTTGTCATTGAGGCACACGAGGTGTTCGGATCAGAGGTATTCTATTCGTGGGTGAAATTCCCGCCTGCAGATACACAGACACATCTATTCCACGAATACATTGAAGTGGACCCACGGGAAGAATACATCCCATACGAGGACATTGAAGTCCTGTTAACTTACCAGCAACATAAAAACTGGTTTAAAGGTGCCGTAAGTCACACAACTTCGGTCGTAAGACTCGGTCCGCTCAGCATAGGAGGAGTGACATGGCGGTCTTAGCGACTTACACTCTACATCCTGAGATAGACACACTCCAAGTAGGGGAAGTGCTTGCACTTTACAAAGAAGTAATCAGGCTATATAGACACATTGTCCAGTTCGTCATGCGAACACTCACATTACAACCTGCTAGAGCTGCTCCACCTGGTATAGTTCAGACTCAACAGACACCAATAATTAGCCCACAGACACTAAGAGCAATAATGGGTGCGTTCCCATCAAAGAGGGATCAAGTACCATTCTGGATTGCTCAAAAAATAGCACAGTTGGAAGCAGTATTTCCCCATACGGGTCCGCAGGAAAAACACAGAATGTTAACAATTTGCTTGCCAATGGGAATGGTTCCCTCACTTGAGGATTGTACCACATGGGGAACAATTTTTGCTGCAGTTTACATTAGAATACACGGTCCCCTTCTATAGCAGTTATTCCTGAAGTATTGAAACGGATACAAAATGAGTACGGGGCCGAACCTGCCCTGGACTTGGGGATGAAACTGATGGGTAATTTTGACCAAGTCTGAGCAATAATGCTGAGCAACATCAAGGGGGAATCAGCAGCGGTGACTATACGCCAACGCTTAAGAGAAACAGCTCCTACAAATCAGGAGCGTGCATTACCAAAAATTATCGAGGTAACCTATGCTTCACTAGGTAGAGATAGTTTGGTAGCCAACCCAGGGAAACCACAAATGGTGAGTAATTCTGACAAGGATAACTCGAAGCAAGCACCCATTTCTTCTAAAAAGAAATGGGAAAACAATCAAAATCAATCCAAAAATAACAATAAAAGAAGCACTTCATGATCAAGGGGTGGGTCTCCCCAACGGGAGTCGTCTGAAAAGAGGTATAACCTTAGGAATCGTGATAACTTTAGGAAACCTGACAGATATCAGGATACTGATACACGTTCCTTTCGTTCCTTACAGAGTTCATCAAAAAACTCGGAGAGGGAAGGACGGTCAGAACAAAAGACTGAAGATCGACCAAAGGGAAAAAGGGAAACACATTGCAATTCAGATTTCATTATCAAACAGGAACAGCAACCTAAAACAAAGACTCAATTCAAAAAGAAGAAAGTAGCTGGATTAAAAATCAGACATGCCCAGGTTAATGAGGACTCAGCTTCTGAACGGGGAATGGGCTCTGACGATGCTAGACAGCACGACAGAAGTAACAATAGCTCGCCAAAACCTGAAGGAATTTCTGGTGACAGCAGTATTGAATGAATACATCACGGTGGAAACACCTGATACAAGAGTGAGTGTCCCACACCGTCTACACGAAATTAACCTCCAAATAGAGGGGGACGTCTCAAGAAAAATTAAAGGTCTCTTTTAGGAAAATTTGACATTTGGATATGACATCCTCTTAGCAGAAAAAGATTGGCCGCCTGAATTTGTAATGGATTGCCCAAAAGGTGAAAGCGTTATTTTGCCTGCCTTTTCCGACCTCGTTCCTGTTTCCTTAAAACACTCATACGTGCAGGAGTGGGCACAATCGCTAGCTCCGGCATTATACCGCAACCATGTAGGGTGGGACGTGGAGTCCAAACACCATGAAATCCCATTAAAAACTACTCCTATTAAAAATGAGGCAAAGAAACAGGTCAAAGAAATCCTAGACCAACTAGAATACCAAGGTGTGATTGAAAATTGCACCTCACCAATGAACAACCCTTTGTTTCCCGTCATGAACCTGACAACACATATCGTTTGGTTTTAGATTACAGACATTTGAACACATGCACAAAAACATTTGCAGTTCATAACGCACATAGTGCCACATTCATGGATAACATTGTGCGGAAGAAATGCAAAACAACACTAGATATCTCGAATGGATTCTTCTGCCAAAGTATAGCTCCTGAAAGCAGATATTTGACAGGATTTTCTGCCCTCGGCACTCAGCGTCAATTTTGTCGTCTGCCCCAAGGCGTTAAGAACAGCCCCGTGCTGTTCTCGGCAAGAGAGTCAGAGCTATTATAAACTTGCAATGAGGAGGCAGTGTCCTACGTAGATGATATTTATCTGATGGACGATGAATTACTTGAACATTTGTGCAGGGTGAACAACATAATTGTTGGTTTTGCCAATTTGGGGTACAAATTTAACTTAAAAAAATCGAAAATTGCCCATCTCAGCGTTCAATTTTTGGGATATGAGCTGTCAAGTGAAGGGAAAAGCCTGGCCACAAATTTTTTAGAAAAATGTGCGCTAATCCAGCCTCCAAAGACTCTGAAGGATTTACAATCCATTTTAGGATTTCTAAATTTCGGCAGAACGTACATTCAAGACTACGCAGAAAGAGTCAAACCTTTCTACAACTAATCCCGACCTGATCACAGCGAACAAGTGGACTCAAAAACATACAGACACTCTACGTTCAGTTCAAACTGACATGATAGCTTCACAACACTTGCATACACGAGTAAACGTCCACAACCTGGTAATACGGGTCATCCCCGGGTTATCAGGGTATACCTACATCACATTCAATGAAGGTGAGATGTTCCAATCGCATACAAATCTCATTTGTACACGAATGATGAAAATCGATTTGCAGCTACAGAAAAAATACTGACAGCAGTACAGACTGCTGTAGGGAGAGAAAGAGCGCTAGCACAGGGGAAACGCATCATCGTTGTAACCCCGATACCGACTTTCGAAGCGGTAACCAAAGCCAGCATTCCAAATGCAAAGGCATTGCATCCACGTTGGATGCAATGGGCTAATTCTCTCACTGCAACAGATGTAGAATATGGATACGATCCTACACTGAGAACACAAGCATTTCTGCAGTACGAACAAGAATACCCTCTCCCAAATGAAATCTTGCCTCTAGATCAGTATGAACACATCATTTACACCGATGGTTCTGCCCAGCCTGCCATTGGAAGTAAACAGCAATATAGCGCTGCGTGTGCTATAGTGAAAGGTCGTATGAGGGATGGGGATGGTAAGTTCCATCCCAGCAAAACGACTACACAATCTCTAGGAGATTGTACAGCGCAGCTGGCAGAACTGAAGGCCCTGATACTAGCACTACAGTATACAAATTGGGAATGCCCCACACTGATTGTGTGCGATTCATTTTACTGTGTGCAATCTTACAATGAATATCTTCACTACTGGGGCCAGAATGAGACTAAAGACGCCAAGGGTTGCACGATAAAACATAAATTGTTATGGGAACAAGTGGCAAAGCTGAAAGCATGCCTGCCACGGGCTCAAGTTATTCACACCTTGAGTCATCAGCGTATTGGCATACACGTTGAAGGGAATTCACTGGCTGATGAAGCCGCCAAGGCGACAGTGCGAACTGCTGCCATTGCTGCAATCACTCGTTCACACACGAGAATAGACGGAGGTATACTTGTAGCTATCTATGCCACAAAGAACGGCTCTGCCGTACTGCCAAAAGGATTTCCTCTCAAGTACTCCTACAAGTTAGATGCGCAAAACACACCATATGCTCAAATTCCAGGAGTGGGGATAGAGTAATACCAAACAAAGATCGCAGGTTAGGTTTAATTCTAGCTGCACACGAGGGTCTGGCTCTGCAGATGCAGGAGTCACTGCAACAATTTCATTATTAAAGCAGCGTTACTGGTGGTCGGGGCTGACAAAAAAAACAAAGGACTATGTCCTGAAGTGCGATATTTGCCAGCAGATGAAGGGTTCCACCATTCTCAGGCCAACACAAACACCATTACTGATTTCAGACAGACCTCTCGCATGTGTCTATTTGGACCACTGCGGCCCCTTAAATTCAGACGGGACTTACAAGAACATCTTGGTGGCAGTGGATTCATGCTCTAGATTCCTATGGGTTTGGCCCCAGCGCTCGGCTGACGCTCGAACAGTTATACAGGATTTGCCAGTCTTCATCGGGACTTACGCAATTGGCAAGTTACATTCCGACTGTGGCCCTGCGTTTAGCTCTCGGGCTTACAAGGAAGCCATGAAAAGCATGGGCGTAGCCTTGCGGTACTCATCCCCCTACCATCCCGAGGAAAATTCGGTGGTGGAGAGGAAAAACCGGGACCTAAAGCAATCCTTAACAGCTAGGGTATTAGGTGCGGGTGGTAGTTGGGTCAATCACCTATACGGGGTCCAGAGGGCACTCAATAATATGCCAAGAAAATCCTTGGGAGGCCGTACCCCTTATGAAATCCTGTTTGGGACAAGAATGTGGGTACCTGATCTCGATTGTGCCAGCACAGTGGCAGATGCAAAACCATTTGAACTGAAGGACCGTTTGGCTGTTTTACAGGAACTCAATGAATTCAGGGTGTTACAAAACAACGTGCAAGTCAAACGCACCACCACTGGGGAAGTGAAACCAGTTCCAGCAAGACCTGCCTGGGTCCCACAGATTGAGGACCTGGTCAGGGAAAAGATCGTGGACAGAAAAGAGTTTGGGCCATCTTACAGAGCACCTGCACCTGTCCTGGCAGTTGTGGGAACAAGAACAGTACTTCTTCCGACTCTTGCCGGCAAAAAGAGAAAAGATTTGTCTCCATTGATCTGATCGAACCACATTATGTGGCCGATTCTCAACAGTAGGCCCCATGGGGTCCTGAGTAGCCGCAGCTCTCCTCTTGCAACTATACAGGAAGTTCAGATGGAAAGACTAATAACCTTTCAAGACTCCACTACACAAAGTGAGGGAGTACCAAATGGAGCACAAATCAATCCAGTTGAAATTGAAAAACATCAAGAAGAAAGAACAATGCAAGATGCAATTTGACCCAACAATGATGTCTACTTTAATGTGCCTTCAAACAACACATCTGCCAGTTCTACAAAACCTTCAGAGCTACAAAAGATAGATCGAACTGTGTCTGGCTACTTCATCAACTTCGATGATTTCTCCTCAGATCCAAGTGAACCCGATCAAACGCCACCCATTTCAAAGAAAGAGAAACTTCTACAATTCTATCTTTTGCTCAAAAAGACTTACTTAGTGTCAACTTGGTTGCATATTTGGTTTGCAATAGGGGTAGTATACCTGTTAATTTGGATTGGCACAGTGACTTTCTTTTTTCTGCTTCTGAACGGACATTATCTCCCCGAACGCTCTGCAGTACAATCTGTGAACTTGGTCCTGAAACCACATACGTCATCACACCGTGAACAAAGAGACTTGTCCCTGGTGAACATTACAGCAATTCCAGTACCTGATGGTATAGTTTGGGATAGAGTTTCATATGATGTATTTGGTCCCACTGAACATTTAAAAGTTCCACATGTGTTTAAAATTTCTTTAATTGATTTCATTACCCCCAGTACACTTTCTGATGATTGGGACATTGGAACTGTAAATACTATGCTTTCAGATTTAGAACAGTCGGCTGCATTTTCTTACAGGAAATTGTATGAAGATTCAACTGATTACAATACCATGTTTTGTTATCAGCATTATGGTAATCATTTTTTGCATAGAGCAAGTGTACCACGCACTGCTAACACTTACCATCAATGGGAACATTGCCCAACACCACCAAAGGGTAGTTCTGCCACATTCGCACTGAAATTTGCATACTTTTTGGGGTTCAATACATCAGACCCAGAATCCTTTTACTACAAACTTGCACAGACTAATGCAACAACGAAGAAGATTATGCTGACTAATACTAAGCTGATACATTCAGCACCTTTTATCTCCCAACTGTCTATACAGGGTTTTGACTACTGGAGAGACACCATTGACACAAAATCTATCTGGGGGACAAGAGAGTGGCAGGTTCAAGAAACTGAGGCTTTATTCAGAGCTTGCCTTATACCATTATAGATGATTTTCCTGAACAGAACAGTGCAACAGACTACCTGTTACAGGTTTGCTAAAATTAAAGACCTGAGAACACCGAGCATCCCCTCACCCGCACCTATTAAGGGAATCTCAAATAACATACTAACAAGTGAGGGGACACATGTTATAAGTACATACAATTCATCATCTCCCGATTGGAAGGGTTGGTTGGTTTGGCCTGTAGACACGAATATGTGTAACTCAAGATTCAAGGGTACCACCGAAGGGTTTAGTATCCATTGGCCCGACCCACGCTATGTACACACAGACGACCCCCGGGGTAGTAACTTCCTATAGTGTCGGGAAGTTGTGCCTAGATTGGCTAAAGACCTCGACACTATCACAGGTGAAACAACTCTTGTCCCTTCTGTCAGACAACATGGATCTTAGGGATCTCTTGTTAGGTCCCAAGAAACCACGTAGGAAACGCTTCTTATATGCCATCTACAATGAAGTCTGGAAAGTCTCCCAACAGGAAGCTGCTGAAAGACTTTGTGAAATCGATAGAATTAACCTAGAAAAGGCCTTAGCTGTGGTAGACAACGGCATGACCACACTCTCGTCTCGTATTTGTTCACTGGGCAAAATTGTGTCCTCAGCTATCGACATAATGGAACAAGATTTGTCTATTCTACAACATGGAGAATCTCAGCTGCCCTTATATGCTTTTAAGCTGGACGCTTCAATCATTGCGTTCTGGCCACGTTCCACGGCGATACATTAAAGACACAAATCTGTTTTCGGCTTAGAATCTGACCGACAGACAAATGACCATGGCACGCAGAGATGCGAAGTACACCATGCTGCTCATTGAAAAACTAGAGAAGTTACCTTTTACTGTAGCAGAGTCACCGTCTACGGAATGGTTAATCCATGGCTATATCACACTGCCAATCACGACATTCCAATTCCAGTACTGCCTGAAATACTACCCAGTAAGCAGGTATGAAGCGTTGGGCGAAGGGTACGTACGAGAAACCTGGGAGTTGCCATACACATATAGGTGCAGGACAAGGACAGGAGGATTTCTTGAGTAGTTCAAACTGCAAAAAGGCCTTGAGTGGGTCTTTAGTGTGTAAAGAAGTGTCGCTTCACGGAGATAGCGAACTTGTCCTGCTACCTGAAGGGTTCCCCAGCTGCTGTAATTCATCCAGTTTTTGAGTTACTTTCCAATGGGAGTTACTTGATGCTGAATGACCAGGGCTGTTGTGGAATGATGCCAGGTATCGCTTATCTAGTGACTGTGAACTCCAGGGTTATTTGTTGTAAGCAATTATTGTTTTCCCCAGCTTGCACAGTTAGGGAGGCACCACTGTGGCCTTCACTGAATGTTTCCAACATAGAGTTTGGTTCTCTCAGCAGACTGAAAGCCATGCCGGTTCAGCAAAATGTGGCCTTAACTTCCGCCCGAGAGATCTTTGATCTCCAAGTTGCAAGGTCCTCGGCAGAGATACAGGCTCTGGTCCATACGAACTTCCTGCTCCATTTCGGAGAAATGGTCCATCGTATCTTTAACATGTCTGATACGCGGGGATAGTACAGTTATTTAAGAGCATTGGATCAGGTCTGTTAACCACCTTTCAAACCATTTTTGGAGTGATTCCATCATTCATACACTCCGTACTCGGAAGCGTTTTTGGAGGGCTTCCTTTGGTCCTGCTTTCAGTGGCGGGCATCCTGGTTTTAATTCTATTGCTTCACAATGGATTTCAACATCACTCGAGACATGGAGAGACCACTGCTGGAGCGACATTGTTGTGAGCGATTAGTGTTCTTTGTGGCTATACCTTGGCTTCGAGAGCTGAGTGAGCATTGGTTCCTGTCTTTCAGACCTGCCTGCCTTTACTGCATTCTGCCAGTATTCTGCTGCCTCTTTTGCGGATTCGGACGTGTGTTGGACCGCTGTCTGACACTTCCATTGGTTGCGCTGCTGGACATAGACATGCTCCTGGAGCCTTTTCGGACCCATGTGCACAGTTGTCCACATCGTATTCCCATGTTGATGATGGCGTTCCTAGAGCCTCCACGGGACGCTTCAGCTCCTGTTGGAACAGAGATCGGCTCTGTTATGGATGTGCAGGCATCAGACGGCTGCCGTGGGAACCAGAGGTGATCACCTCTGCTCACTTGATATCATACTGGAAGTTCTGGAGGGACTGCCTCCTGCAGATGCCATGTTTAGTGATGTTGAGTCTTCAGCTCAGGATTCTTAAACAATCTGGCCTCTCCTGTGCTGGGAACCGTTTGGCAAATTTTTTAAACATGTACCAAATTGAAGGTCAAACTGACTTTGTTTTATTCTTCTCTGCCCTATCTGAACATAGTGGCTTTCAAGGTGCTCAGAAAAACAATGTCAATATATTCAAACATATAAAGGACCTTTTATGAACACGTTTTAGGGAAGAATGCTTTCACTATAGACCATGCTTTTATGGACATTTTTAAAAACATTTTTAAGTGCTTTTTAGTATGTTTTAATATAAATGATTTTTATGCCTTTTTTAGCATTGACTATCGTTACCTCGCTGACCTTGTTGACCTTTTGATGACGAGTGGGTGTCATGTCCTTTAGGATAGTCCCATCATGTACATACCAATTACATACATTTTGTCCCATCCACATGACATAACGGTCCTACACAGGTGACCTTTTACCAGGTAGCTTACTTCTGTCTATTCGTCACCAGGCTCTCGGTACCCTATCTTAATCCCTGTACCTGACGTACATAAACATGTCCCCAGGCACAGCAGATTTATTCTGTATAAGGGTCACCACTTTTTTTCATCCATGGCCAACAGCCAGCTGTGCATGATCATTTTTGTTTAGTAAAGGATTAGCAAAGGATTAGCGAATGTTTTCAAAACATATCGATTCTAAAAGAAGCCCTGGAGTGACCACTTTAGTATAAAAGACCCTCACTCCCCCTTACAAAACAGGAAGATTCCTTCCAGGCTGGACCAAGACTCTGCAGGCTGATCCTCATATGGGCAGAGACCTGACATCCCTTGAGGGGTGCCATCCTCAACGCAGAGACTGTTATATTCCATATAGGTATCATAATATAGGCCCTGGTAACTTCATTACCCTTCACCTATGTTCTTCCCTACATTACACTTGTCACGGTTTACAGGGACTGACCTTTTACCTAGATACAACACTGCATTCAGAACGCGGGTTTTCCCTAGTTCGAAATCTCATACATTATGCATGAGGATTCTTGGACGCACAGCAGGACTACCATATCCTGTATAATATCTATGTATAAAGTTCATGCCCGACGTCATCCTTAGGCAAACACAGTAATACAGCGAGGTAGGACCCCTGGGGAGACCTATGGGTATATATACATCACATCTTGCTAAGATAGACAGAGGAGACCGAGACTTCCTGGCCTACACACTGACCAGAGACACTGAGATTCCTGCATGCAGACACTCCAGCTCGCAGTGGTCTAACATCCCTTGCGGGGTGTCCAACTCGAGACCAGGACGGGGTCCCACAGTCTCTCAATTCAGGTAATGGGGTTGACTAAATCCTAGAGGGATTCTTGGCTTAACACCTACACACACGCTAGGTACACTTAGGTACATCTAGTTAGGGAGGCATCGTAGGAGTACGCATCTTTTATCATGTGTTTAATATACTTGTATGTAGTCATGACTATTGTAAGATGGTAGAACTATACCATCCATTTACCTTTATAGTACTGCTAATCATTTATACCTTATACTGTCTAACGGTTGTTGCAGTTCATCTATTCTACACCAGAATAACAACTGTTCAATAAATGTTTATTGAAAACCCCCAGCCTGTTTATTCTGTGTATCTCTCTGAGACAGACTAAGTAAGCATGAGTGACTGAGCGAAAGGTAGTATATTGTTTCCACGGTACTGAGGGATCAGGGTTGTCATGTTCGATGGTTGCCAGGAACTATTCTCTCCTTGATAAGAGGAGATTCTAGTGGCACTGTGAGCTTGTTGGTACAAAAGGCCAACATACCCGGTGGGGGTGCTCAGAGTCAGTCTGACACCAATCCTACAGTGTATGCTGTCCAAACGCCCAATCCTGTATACTTTTTATAGGAGCTACACGACATGGTGCCCAACGTTGGTTGAGTACTTATTTAACAGTAGAATTTGAGTAGTTCAGTCATGCTATTCTCAGAAATCCCTACTCACAAAACACCAGAGACGTCTGGAGTGGGTGGGTAAATAACTCCGCCACAGCTGAGTAGGCGAAAAATCCTATTTTTTGGCTGTTGGTTAATCAAGCTTGAAGGACACAGTGTTCCTAAAAATTGTGCAAAACACCTTATCTTAGTTCCCTTGAGAAGTTGTTAAGTGTTCTAAACACAATGACTAACCAGGTCTTAGACCCATTAGACCAGCCACTACCACTCTCGGAAGACAAGGAAGATGCAAACGCAATACATATTGCGGCAAATATTAGAAATGCAGTCACTCTGAAACTGCTTGCGCATGGTCTAACACCTAGGGGTGGCGTAGTAGCTTTCGTGATTGAGGCACACGAATCATACAGAACAGAGGTATTTTATTCATGGGTTACATTCCCAGCAGCAAATGCAAGAACTAAAACATTTCATTTCTACATAGAAGATGAACGACCAGCGGAATATTGTCCGTATGAGGACATTGAAGCTCCGCTCACGTACCAGGAACACTTATACTGGTTTAAAGGCGCCCTCCCCCATACAAGAAGTAGAGTAAGATTCGGTCCGCTCGAAAGAGAAGAAGCAACAAGGCCAATATTAGCGGCCTACACACCACATCCTGACATTGAAACAATGCCAGGAGGAGACTTACTTATACTTCACAAAGAATTAATAAAAATGTACAGAAGCATGACACAGTTCGCCGGCAGCGGTTACAACAAACACAAATACAGGTCAAAATACAGCAACTAAAATCACACCACAAACTTTACATGCAGTAATGGGTAAAATGCCCGCAAAACGTGAACAAATGCCATTCTGGGTAGCTCAGAAAATAACACAGCTAGAAGCAGTATTCCCAAATACTAGCCCTTATGAAAAACACAGAATGCTGACAATCTGCTTGCCCATGGGGATAACACCACAGATAGAGGATTGTACCTCGTGGGGTACAGTTTTTGCTGCCATATATACCAGAACACATGGTATCCAGTCATTAGCAGAAATACCAGATGTATTAAGACAAATACAAAATGAGTACGGAGCAGAACCGGCTCTGAACTTAGGGATGAAATTACTAGGTAATTATGCCCAGGTATCATCCATAATATTAGCAAATATTAAAGGGGAAGCAGCATCAGTGGCAATCCGCCAACACCTAAGGGAGTTCAGTCCTTCACAACAGGAGCACGAACTACCTAAAATAATTGAGACTGCGTATGCAGAACTGGGCAGTGACAGTTTGGGTGGGAAAGCATTAAAACCCCAACTGATGGGTATTCCCGAGAAGGACATCGGTAAGCAGGCACCTGCTTCTTCGAAAAAGAAGTCAGAAAATAACAAAAAACAGAAAAATAAAGAAAACAGATCTCAATCCAGAGGTAGATCTCCTCCACAGGAGTCCTCCAAAAGGAGGTATAACCTTAGGAATAGGGACAATATTAGGAAACCTGACAGGTATCAGGATACTGATACACGTGCCTCTCGTTCCTTTCAGGGTTCGACGAAAAACTCAGAGAGGGAAGGACGGTCAGACAGACAAGAAGAGCGTACAAAGTCCAGAGACAAGCAGCACACTCAAGTCTATACTTGCAAAAAGGAAGATAAACCAAAACAAAAGCCACAATTCAAGAAGAAGAAGGTTGCAGGTCTAAAGATTAGACATGCCCAGAATTCTGAGGACTCGACTACTGAACGGGGAATGGGCTCTGACGATGCTAGACAGTGCGGCAGAAGTAACAATAGCTTGCCAGAACCTGATGGAATTTCTGGTGACAGCGGACTTGAATGATTATATCACGGTGGAAACACCTGATACTAGGGTAAGTGTCCCACATAAATTGTATGAAATAACACTCCAAATGGAGGGGGACAAATGCAGGACAGTTAGAGGTTTCTTTTGGGAGAATCTGACGTTTGGTTATGACATTTTGTTAGCTGAACAAGATTGGCCGCCAGCATTCGTTATGGATTGCCCTAGGGGAGAAACAGTAATTTTACCAGCATTTTCCAACCCTTTTCCCAAATATCTAAAACATACATATGCACGGGAGGTAGCCCTGGCCCCAGCATTATACAAAAACCATGTTGGATGGGGTGAGGATTCAACCAACCACATTATTCCATTAAAAAATACTCCAACTGCACAGAGGCAGTATCCAATAAAACAAGAAGCTTAAAAACAGGTAATTGAGATCTTAGATCAACTTGAATACCAAGGGGTGATTGAAACTTGCACCTCTCAAATGAATAACCCTTTGTTTCCCGTATCAAAACCAGACAATACATATTGTTTAGCTTTGGATTACAGACATTTAAACACTTGCACTAAGACATTTGCAGTTCAAAATACACACAGTGACGCACTAATGAATAACATTGTGCGGAAGAAATATAAAACCACACTTGATATCTCAAATGGATTTTTCTGCCAGAATATAGCGCCTGAGAGCAGGTATCTAACAGCATTCTCCGCGTTAGGCTCCCAGAGACAGTTTTGTAGACTCCCCCAAGGGCATAAGAACAGCCCGGGGTTGTTTTCAGCCAGGGTAACTGAATTACTTCAAAATCTGGATGAAGAGGCATTGCCCTATGTGGATGATATTTATCTAACAGATGATGACCTGGAGGAACACTTGAACAGGGTAAATACAGTAAATTTGGGATTTGCTTCTGTGGGTTACAAATTCAACTTTAAAAAGTCAAAGATAGCGCACCTTAATGTCCTTTTTCTAGGATATGAGCTTTCGACTGAAGGAAAGAGCCTAGTAGCCAACTTTTTTAGAAAAGTGTGCGCTGCTCCAACCTCCGAAAACATTAAAAAATTTACAATCGATCCTGGGATTCCTGAACTTTGGCAGAACATACATTTTGGATTACGCAGAAAGAGTAAAACCTTTCTACGATTTAATAAAACCTGACTTTTCAGTTAGACAATGGACCCAGGAACACACAGATATCCTTCGGTCCCTGCAAGCTGATATGATAGCTTCTAAACACTTACAAACACGCGTAAACATACGCAACCTGGTGATCCGTATAGTTGCGGGTCAATCAGGGTACACCTACCTAACATATAATGAAGGTGAGACAGTACCAATAGCATACAAATCACATTTGTACACAAATGCTGAGATGCGCTTTGCGTCAACAGAAAAAATTCTAACAGCAGTACAAACTGCTGTAGTGAGAGAAAGAGCACTGGCTCAAGGGAAGCGTATAATTGTCGTTACCCCAGTTCCAGCCTTAAAGGCTGCGACAAAGGCAAGCGTTCCCAACGCTAAATCCTTACATCCAAGATGGATACAATGGGCTAATTCTCTTACTGCAACAGATGCAGAATACAGGTACGACCCGCGTCTAAAAACACAAGCATTTCTGCAATACGAATAAGAATAAGAATATCCTCTACCAAATGAAATAATGCCTCTAGATCAGTATGAATATATAATTTACACTGACGGTTTTGCTCAACCGGCCATAGAGAGTAAAAAGCAATACAGCGTTGCGTGTGCTATCGTTAAAGGGTGCATGCAGGATGGAAAATTTCATCCGAGGTGTACAAAAACACAGTCTCTAGGAGACTGCTCGGCGCAGCTGGCAGAATTAAAAGCACTATTACTGCACTGGTAAATAAGGATCGAGAATTCCCCACACTAATCGTATGTGATTCCTTTTACTGTGTACAGTCATACAATTAATATTTACACCACTGGGGACAAAATGGATTCAAGGACGCGAAAGGTGGCACAATTAAGCACAAAACTCTATGGGAACAGGTAGTGGAGTTGAAAAACGAACTACCAAGGGCTCACATGATACACACACTGAGTCATCAGAGTGATGGCGTTCACGTTGAAGGGAATTCATTGGCTGATGAAGCCGCAAAGGGGGCTGTACGCACGGCTTCCGTAGCCACAATCAGTCGTTCAAAAACAAGAATAGACAGTGAGATTATGGTTGCAATTATTGCTACACGCAATAAATCAGCAGTACCGAAAAGATTTCCACTCAAGTACTCCTACAAGTTAGATGCAAACAACGTTCCGTTTGCTCAGATTCCTGGAGTGGGGGCTAGAGTAATACCGAATATGGATCGTAGGTTAGGATTAATTCTAGCAGCACACAAGGGTATAGGTTAAGGACACGCAGGAGTTACATCGGCTGTTTCTCTACTGAAACAACGCTACTGGTGGCCAGGATTAACAAAGCAAACTAAGGACTATGTCTTGAAATGCGACATCTGTCAGCAGATGAAAGGCTCCACCATAACACGTCCAGCACAGACACCATTACTGATATCAGACAGACCGCTCGCTTGTGTCTATTTGGACTACTGTGGCCCCCTACAATCAGATGGGGCTTACAAGTATATCATGGTTGCAGTGGATTCCTGCTCTAGATTCCTATGGGTGTGGCCCCAGCGCTCGGCTGACGCTCGAACTGTTATAAAAGATTTGCGAGTCTTTATAGGACATACGCAATTGGCACATTACATTCTGACCGTGGCCCCGTGTTTAGCTCTAGGGCTTACAAGGAAGCCATGGGAGGTTTGGGTGTAGCATTGCGGTACTCCTCTCCGTACCATCCCGAGGGAAATTCGGTTGTGGAGAGGAAAAACCGGGACTTAAAGCAGTCTTTAACAGCTAGAGTATTAGGCTCGGGTGGAAGTTGGGTAAAACATCTGTATGGAGTTCAAAGGGCGTTGAATAACCAGCCAAGAAGCTCTCTAGGGGGGTCACTCCTTATGAGGTCCTATTTGGGACGAGAATGTGGGTACCTGATCTTGATTGTGAAGGCACGGTGGCGGATGAAAAACTTTTTGACATCCATAAACATTTGGCTGTTTTACAGGATCTAAATGAATCCAGGGCACTACAAAGTAACGTCCAGGTAAAAGGACCGCCACTCTGGAAGTGAAGTCTGTTACGGCAAGACCTGTCTGGATCCCTAAAGTCGGGGACCTGGTCAGAGAAGAAATAGCAGGCAAAAAAGAATTTGGGCCATCATACAGAAAGCCTGTACATGTCCTGGAAGTTGAAGGAACAAGGACAGTACTTCTGCCACCCCTTGCCGGTAAAAAGGAGAAAAGATTTGTCTCAATTGACCTAAACAAACCACACTATGTGGCTGATACGGAGTAGTAGGCCGTGTGGACTCCGGAGTAACAGACACCCTCCTCTCGCTACTATACAAGAAGTTCAAACAGAAAGACTCATCACGTTTGAAGAGTCACCTGCACGGAATGATGGACTATGCAACAATGCGATGGAACTCGTTCCTTTTGAAACTGAAGTTCAAAATCAGAACTCAAATGAAAGACAAATTTCAATTCGACCAAACACCAACATCTACGTCAACATGCCCCAACAAGAGCAAGCGACAGTTTCCACAAGACCTGCGGAAATACCGAAAATTGATCGAACTGCATCTGGCTATTTCATTGACTTTGATACCTTTTCAGTGGATCCAAGTGAACCTGAGACGATGCCAGCTCAAAAAACTCGCCAACAACGAATTAAAGATTTCCTGATCTTTCTTAAAAAGACTTACCTGGTATCACCTTGGGTGGAACTCAGGGTAACTACCGGGATACTTTTCTTTCTTTTCTAGTTAGGCCTAGTAACTGTCTTTAGTATGCTTATAAATGGAACTTATCTTCGAGAAAGCTCTGCAGCACAAAAAGTGAATGTTATTCTGAAACCGCATCTATCATCACATCGTGAAAAAGAGACCTATCATCAGTAAACATTAGAGCAGTTCCTATACCTGACGGTGTAGTATGGGACAAGGTTGATTACGATATATTTGGCCCGACCAATCTTTTAAAAATACCACATTTATTTAAAATTTCATTGAGTGATATCATTACCTCGAATACATTTTCCGATGATTGGGATTATGAAACTGTAAATAATATGTTGTCTGATTTAGAAAAATCTGCTGCTTTTTCTAATAATGAAATGTTGGAAGACACACCAGACTTTGAAACAATGTATTGCTATCAACATTATGGTCATCACTTTCTGCATAAATCTGCTAATCCCAGAAATGTTTTCACATACCACCAATGGGAACATTGCCCGACACCGCCGAAAAGCAGTTCAAAAACATTTGCACAGAAATGTCCATATTTTTCAGGGTTTAACACGTCAGACCCAGCCTAATTTATTATAAGGTTGCACCAACACCAACACCAGCACAGAAAAATATGTTGACAAACACCAAACAGATTTATTCTGCTTCCTTCATTGCCCAGTTGTCTGAACAAGGTTTTGACTTGTGGAAAGACACCATAGACTTAAAATCTGTCTGGGATACTAGAGACTGGCAGTTCCAGGGAACAGAGGCACTATTTAGAGCATGCCTTATTCCTCAACAAATCATGTTTTTGAATGAAACGGTGCAACAAACGTCCTGTCTTGGACTAGCCAAGAACAAAGATTTGAATACACCTCGGATGCCCACACCATCACACACCGAGGGTAACATAACATCACAAGAAGGGATTTCGCTAGATATGATCATGCAATACAATAGATCAGACCCCGATTGGAAGGGATGGTTGATTTGGCCCACAGACACCAATAGATGTCAGGAAAGATTCATGAGTAAAACCAAGGGATTTAGTATCAACAGGCCAGATCCACGCTATATACAGAGACAACACGCAGGGGTAGTGACATCATACAGTGTTGGGAAGTTATGCCTCGATTGGCTAAAAACCTCAACACTAACGAATATGAAACAACACTTATCCTTACTTACAGAGGATGTGGACCTACGGGATTTTTTATTAGGTCCTAGGAAACCACGTCATAAACGTTTCTATTATGCTGTCTATAATGAAATTTGGAAAATATCACAACAAGAAGCCGCGGAGAGATCACGAGAAATAGATCATATAAACCTAGAGAAAGCTCTAGCAGTGGTTGACAGTGGGTTAACTACACTAACCTACAGGATATATTCACTGGGCAACATTGTATCTTCTGCTATTGACGTACCAGAACAGGATTTGTCCATATTACAGCATGGGCAATCACAATTGCGTTCTATTATGTTATTAAGCTGGACGCTGCAATCTTTGTGTGCAAGCTATGTGCCTTGGCGTTTAATAAACAGCACGTCTCTGTTTTCTTCAAACAATCTAACAGAAAAACAGATAGAGTTGGCACAAAGGGGAGCAAAGTATACAATACTGCGTATTGAAAAACTGGACAGATTAGCCTTTACAGTGGCAGAGTCACCATCCACAGAATGGTTAATCCATGGCCACATAACTCTTCCGGTCACTACTTTTCAATTCCAATATTGCCTTGAACAAAAGCAGGCAGGCAGATACGAAGAAATGGGTAGGGAATTCATCAAGGAATCTTGGGAATTACCGTACAGATTTCGATGCCGGAGTGGGGAAAGAGAAGTATTTTTGAGCTGTACAAACTGCGAAAATGCTTTAAGTGGATCACTCATATTACAACAACAAATAATAGGGACCCCGAGAAAAGCAAATCTAGGTAGGGACTCTCGGCAAAACAGTAAGAAAAAATCCACCCCCAAGGGCAAGGGAAGAGGATGTCACCTACCAAAAGATATATCAAGAGCGTACTAACGTCTCTAATGATGTAAGCTAACGATAATAGGAAGACCAGGGGAAGCAAGAACTACAGATACAGTGCAACAGAAAGACACATAGGGGTCGATTCCGATTCGGGCCGGAAAAAGCACCGACCGACTCGGAGCCGGAAAAATTACCGACCGACACGTACCAGTGGCGCCCGACACGCCAAGTACAATGCAAGCCGCGAGAAATCCGACCGACACGTTAGGAAACCAAGCCGACCGACCGAGCCGCTCGGAAAATAGCAATCCGGCCGGAAAAACACGCGAATCCAACCGACCGACACGCACCCGGAACAAATCCGACAGAATCGTACCCGCCAACTCCAAACCGCAAAGTACGATGCAAGGCGCTAAAAACACGACCGAGTCGGACGGAGGACAAGCCGTACGACCGACACGCATACAAAACCGAGCCGAAGCAACACAATACACCGCGACCGACGCGTACGCAGCATACAAAACTGCACAAACACAGCGTGAACGAAACGGAAAACACCGTACGAGACCAATGCAGGGTCCGACTCGGTCACAAGAACGTTTCCAACATACACAAACAGCACAAAGGAAAAATCAACCAAAAAAAGGCCAAACAAGCAATTACCAAGCCAATAAATACTGGGGGGGGTGGGGACAGAGAACAAAGACACACCCACAACTCCACCTATATAAAGGACACAAATCACTACCATGAGCCTTTGCAAATGCCATTCCACTGCCAGCACCCAAGAGAAAGCAACCACACACCCACAGCTCATCCCTCACACAAGCCACACACCATCAGCACACCAACAAATACCTACCTCACATACACCCAGCACAACACACACCCACACACCCTCACCTGCACACCAACACACACATCACCCACCATCACCAACCATCACCATGCCCCCCAAGAAGAATCCCAAGTTCCTAGATAGTGAATTGGAAGTCATGGTAGACGAGATCCTCAGGGTGGAGCCACAGCTGTTTGGCACTCTGGTCCAACAGACCCCCATGTCGCAGAAAACCAAGATGTGGGAGAGGATCATCAACAGGGTGAACGCCCAATCACCATGTCGGCGCACAAAGACGGACATCCAGAACAGGTGGTATGACGTGCGCAGGAGGGTACGGGACCTGCTGAAGATAGACTACATCAACAGCCAACACACCGGCAGTGGCCCTCCTGCCAAGCCAATATACCTCAGGCCCTGGGAGGAGAAGGTGCGGGCCATCCTTCCGCCAGTGAGCGTATATGGACTAGAGAACATCCCAGAGCCTGGTGAGTACACAACAAATGTACACAATAAACTGCCACAAAACACACACATCACTGTCAAGGGAGAGTCAAACCATGCACTCATAGCAATTACACAGCAACTAGAACAGAATCATCCCAAAATGTGTATGTCAGTCAGATAAACACAACACATGACATCAAAAAAGTCACATCCAACTGTGCCAACACATGTACAAACACAACCACAACTACAGCTAGGCAGTGGCACAAATAGAACTAACACACACATCCACACATGTAGCCACCACAACAACACCAACACACAGTGAAGACCACTCAAAGGAAGGAATTCTGTGTATGCTGGCCAAGTCAGTGTAGCCAATAGCATCATGGGAGTCGCAGTCACACATATTGCCCCCCCACAACTGTCCCATCAACACCACCCTGAACCATGCTCACATCACAGGGAGTGGAGAAGGACTCACAAGATGGCTGACACTGGCTACTGCTGTGGGGAGCACAAGGCCCTGCTGGCAACTGTGCACCAACAAACAGCAGGACACCACTGACTGACATCCTGAGAGACAACTTCCACTCCCTGCAATGCAAGCACGTTCCATGGTGGGATATCTGGCTGGCTGGCTGGGTGGGAAGGGGGACTTGCAGCACTGACTATAGTCACCAGCACCTCCCCTCACCCCCCCAACACAAACTCCACAGTACCCACCTGGTAGAATGCAATGCCCTCCATCCTAACACAAGATCCCACAAAGCACCACCACCCTGGGTTATGTTGTGTGAAGCACAGGGACACTCTTGGGACTCTTAGCCAAACAACTGCCAGGACAACACTCCCAGCCATCCTGTCAGCACAGCCAGCCCACCCCACAGGGAAGCAGAGTCAAAGGAAGGAAGCATGGGCATGCTGGGAAGGGGGTGGAGGCAATAGCATGATGGGAGTCGTAGTCACAGACATAGCTCACCCCCACAACTGTCCCATCAACACCACCCTGAACCATGCTCACATCACAGGGAGTGGAGAAGGACTCACAAGATGGCTGACACTGGCTACTGCTGTGGGGAGCACAAGGCCCTGCTGGCAACTGTGCACCAACAAACAGCAGGACACCACTGACTGACATCCTGAGAGACAACTTCCACTCCCTGCAATGCAAGCACGTTCCATGGTGGGATAACTGACTGGGTGGGTGGGTGGGTGGGAAGGAGGTCTGGCTGTCAACCAAACACAATCAATGCAGACCATGTTCACACCCCAGAGAATACATAGAAATGCCCAAATAATGCAGGACAATGTGCCACACCAATATCAACCCCTGACTGTGACGACTTAGGACAATACAATGTACAGGCCCGCACCCCGAGGCACAGTCACAACTGTCAGGTGTGTCAACCACTGATGCCTGCAGAAACATGAAATACATTGTTTGTGTCTCCCAAAAACAGGTGATGATAGGGACACAGCAGCAGACGCTGAGGAGTCCCAGTCCCAGGCTCAAGAGGATGCCGAGCTCACTGGCGTCGTACAGCCTCTGTCCTCCTCGGACGATGAACAACCTGGCACATCCGGTGCAAGTCAACTTGCTGCACCAGCAGGACCACCAGCTGCAGCACCAGCAGGTCCACCAGCTGCACCCCTGCACCCACCCCTCCAACGACTGTCACCACGAATACCATCCCTGCCGACATGGACAGAATAAGGAACAACACCAGCGCAGTGACCCTGGACCAACCTGGGGCCATGGACACCACCACCACCACCACCCCCAAGGTGGACCAGGGTTATCTGTGCGTGCAACTGCACACACTGCACATGTCAGCAGGGGTGGTGGGAGGGGTGGGAGACAGAGGTCGCTGCTTGCAGACGTTGCTGGTGTGCATGAAGACCCACAACTGGTACGCATAGCTGATGCGTACCAGTCCAGCACCGGAGAGCTCAGCCAGGTAGTGGGGCTCCTCAGAGACATCAAACAGCAGCAGGCTGCCCATCATGCCCGCTTGGACTCCCACATGTCCCACGTGGAGTCACACATGTCACGTGTGGACTCCCACATGTCCCGCGTGGAGTCCAAGTGGGATGTACTACATGAGATGACGGCGGTGCACAGGGACATT